>JACCHZ010000044.1:4800000-6000000 GCA_018907045.1 Wiebesia pumilae
GACTTCCGCAATAGGATGCTGGATTCAGTTAAGAGGACGAATGAAGGTACGAATATAAAGATGCGTCGAATTAGTAAAAGTCCTGTGTTACCAACAAGTACTGTTGATGAAAAGGATGCTGCATACTGGGAGCGAAGAAGAAAAAATAATGAAGCTGCTAAAAGATCGAGGGATGCCAGACGAGCAAAGGAAGATGAAATCGCCATTAGAGCCGCGTTCCTTGAACAAGAATATATAAGATTAAAGTATGAAAATGCTGTATTAAAAGATGAAAATACAAAGATAAAATGTATGTTGTATGGTTGTTGAAATTTAAAGTATATAAATGAATATGAAATAATTAAATGTCAATAAACATTGTTAATAATTTGTATTATATATAAAAATTATTGATTTTAAACTATTAAAATATATTGTACACATAATTTGAAAATGTGTGGTACTAAGTTGTAAATAATTAATTTAATCATATTTTATAAAAATAAAATTACCTTTTATATAATATGTATTCATTTTGTAGTTATTTATATTATTTATTTATCCTACAGAAATAATTTAAGTACTTGGTAATGATTCGCCAAGTTCCATTATACTTTCTGATTCAAGAACATTTTTTTGTAGTTGCCGATTTTGTGTTAAAATTTTTGCATATGATTTTTGTTGTACTTGTCTTGGAATAAACATAGTTGCAGGTTTGGTTGATAAATTCGATTCTGTACTTGAATCATTAATTTTAACACCGACGGATGGTTTCATATTAAAATCTCCTCTTTCAAAAGCTTTCTGTTTTAAATTCTTTCCAAAATGTATATATTTTATATTTTTCTTTTTACATGGTTTAATTTCATCTAACTCCATTGGTGAATCATTTGCAGAAACTGTTTTTACACGTGCATATTCATCGAATCGATAATTTTTGGGAAATTCATGTGTTTCTCTACAGTGCTTTGTACGATCTTCTGGGGTTTGAAATTTTACTTCGCACTCCGAAACAAAACATTGATACTGAAAAGACGATTAATTTATTGTAAAAGCAATTAGCTCAAGTAATATCCTTATCAAATAGGAAGAAAATTATTTACCATTGGCTGTTTCTCTGCAAGGACTTTAAAAAAGTTATCATGAGCTTCTTGAATGTGAATTTCCAGGAGTCGGGAAGTAGGTTTCCATTTTTTGCATTGAGAACACACAAAATGATGAGTGTCATGATAATGCAATTCATAATCAAGTAGATTCTGAAAAACAGCATTACAAGCATTGCAAGGAAATTCTTTCATTCTGAAAAATAAAACAGCACACACAGTTTTTAGGTTAAATGTTGTATATATTGAAAATATCGGCTTTTACTGTTTTTCCAGTTAATTAAACAAGTATTACAATTTATGACACAGTTCCTCTTCGTCCTCAACAGTTACGCCTTTGCGTTCGAAAACTTTACAAGCTTTAAATGAATTTTCTAAAAACGGATCGTCCAAAGGTCGCTGACCCACTCCTAAATTCTTGAGAAATTTCTCTAAATCCTCCATTATGAATGTTTCACTACTTATAGTTTTAATTTACTCTAAGAAAATCTAGCATTTTCAACGGTTATACTTATATAAAAGAGTTTAAATAACAGTAAGAAACAATAGCTCGAATAAACGAAAGCACCTGGTAACTTTATCCAAACAACGAAACTTCGCCATTTCCATTGTCATCGCATGGCGGGCGGCGTAGATTTCATTAGCTAGGAATTTTCACGTAAGATGTCACTTCATTCATTTTCTATCTCGGGGAAAAATTTCAAATTTCCTTCCCTTTTCTATAACTAATTAATTTATAAACATTAACGTTTGATGGAATCTGTACGTTCAATTACGAATTAAATACGAGGATCTATTAATATAAAATTGTATTATTTCATATCCGGAATAATATTTTTATTTAATTCTTAATATACAATGATCGCATACAATGATTTGCAAGTTATTCACATAATATTGCACTTAAACCCAATAAGTTTTCACATTGGCCTCGAATGGGGGAGTCATTCGACTAGCACGAGCATCATGAGCTTCTTTAAATCTTACTTTGTTTGCGTCCAGTAATTATCATGCATTACTCTCGATTGTTCGCCCTGTAACAAATAAATTCAATAGATAATTTCTTACACTTAAATAGTTCGTTATCTGAAAACTCATTTATGAATTACAGCTGCACATTTGGGTAATCGATTACATTTTTGTATACTTCGCTTACTATTGTAATTAAAAAATATCATATCAAATATCATAAGATACTCGTTCATTAATAATTTTATATTGAGTTTTATGAGAGTCAGTAATTTATGATATCAAATACAGTATGTTATTTTTTCATTGATTATGTAGAAATGAAAACAACTGTTAATTATTTAAAAATATCTTTGTTAATAATTAGAGACTGTTTTAGTTAATGTACTTTTAAGGTTAATGTTTTTTTGCTAAAATGGTATACTGATTTAATTTTATAATGAAGTATATTACACTTTGAGAAATCTTAAATTTTAATTCTGCGAGAACATAACGCGTTTTCGCTAATTAAACATCGAAAGAAGAAGAGAGAGAGAGAGAGAGAGAGAGAGAGAGAGAAAGTATAATGGCGGAAGAGTTGGTAGGGAGGGAAAGAGTACAAATTGTGTTCCTTATTTTGTGAATAACTCTTCTACTTTAGTGTGAATTTCTCTTTTGACTTTACAATTTTTCTATAAAACATAATGATTTCATGTTTTTTTAACTAAATTCATAGATTCTTAGAAAGTTATTGCTTCCATTCGAATGCGTTAATTCAAACGACGAAATATTGCGTGTGACGAGTACCTGCAAGGATGTAGAAGATCAAGATCAGCTTCAAAGATTCCTAGAGTATTTAAAAATTTGCGTTGTGCCCGTGGGATGAAGTTGTTTTAAATTCGATACTTTCACGGATGCTACTCTATTTCTGTATTCCTTAATTTTGACTTTTTCGGTGTTACTGGGCGACTCCTCGGTGAACTCCTCGACTCTCTCGTTATAGTAATACGGCGTGGGTTCAGGTATAATCAGCATGCCATCCTTTTCGACGTAGTTTGACGATTCCTCCTTTGAGTTTCCGGTGTTTAGCGGCGTGTAATCGTTGTATTTTGTCTTTGCCGTGGATTTTGCTCTCGTCACCTGTCGGTCTTTTGCATTTCTTGCGTCCTCGACTGAGCCAACCATTTTCCAATCTTGAGTTGGATTTTTGGTAGTGAACGTTCGCTCGGGGTGGGGAGTTCGTGTTTCTAAAATCAACGGAGGATACGTTGGTGTTCGATTTCTCTCCTGATAATTTACGGATCTCTCGGTACCCGATTGTCTCTCCTTGCCTCGTTCGAAGCCGGTAGTGGTAGAAGTTGTCGGAAGGGTTGAGTAGTACCTGCATAAGCAGTTTAAGGTCAGGATAGAGACGTGGATGTCGGAGCGTTGTAACGTCAGTTTTACTTTTTTATGCAGCAAGATTTTACTTCGTTTGATGTAATTTAATTTATTTGCACGTAGATAATTAAATTTTATAGTTAAGTTATAAAAGTAGTTGGGAATGGAAAATATTTCTATTTTGAAAGATTCGTTCGTGTCTATGCAATCTCCATAAAAAATGTCCACACGCTCGAATTACTACATTTATATGTGATTTTGCGTCTAAAGTAATTATTATTTTTTTTAAATATTTTTAGATGCTCTAGCAAAATTGCACACTTATTTTAATAAAATAAATTAAGTAAATTATACTGGATTTTCAATGTTGCACTAAATTATCTAAAAGCTATGCTGATAATACGATTTTATTGGATGCTTGGTTAAAATTAATTATTTATTATATTATATTGCTTAGATTAGAAAGGTATAATATTTATATCTCCTAGATTAAAATAAATTTATATAATTAAGACGATTTTTTCAATGTGTTGCGATAAAAAAAGCAAAAAGAAGCCTATGCAGCGTGTATGTATTTGCTAAAACAGATACATTATACAAACGATTCAAATTAAGTTTTAGCCTATTAATTATTTTCTATTACTCATACATTGTATTATTATTTTACTACCTCATTATTCATATATTTATAGACTGTAGGTTTAAATTAAAGAGAACGAATGATATCGTTTTAAGTATTCAAAATCATAAACATACACTATTTTACTTTAATAATTAATAATGCAATTTTACGATGTTCCGCTTACTTTTCTATTCTTTTTTCACTGGCTTTATATTTTTACACACAGATATTTTAGGATTTTTTCAATATAAGATTAGGAGTATTGTTAATAGAGTACTTTAAGTAAATAATTACGAGAAATAAAGCACGCATATGGTTTCTGGCTACGTAAATTTCACCTCGTTATTTATATTTTTTATATTATTTACCTACAAATTTACTCTTTATACCCTTTGAATATTTTCTTTAATTTATTTTCCTCGTGTACTACAACCTACAAGTTTTTTAATAACCGATGTTAAAAAAAGATCGAAACAACGTTCCTTTATTTAAGTTATTTTTATATTTCATAAAACATCATTAATGAAAGAGATATAATATAATATAATAAAATGCAATTTTATGTAATTCTTAAAAGTGTCTTTTAAAGACTGATGAAGCTCTCATTCAACAACAGAGTGTATACATTTTATTTACGAATGACTAGTTTTCCGAAATGATTGGGATGGTATTTCAAAAGTATTTAATCAAGTTTAATCAAAAATATACGCTTATAAGAAGATTAATAGATTTGAAGTAGCCGGTTACGGTACTTTTATGGAGCATGAAAATTCATTCTATAAGTATTAAGTATTCAAGGAAAAATCTTCAGGTATCTATTGTCGGGGATCACGTTGTCATGTGGGCTAGAGAAACGCCCAGAAACACGCTCTCTTTGCTTGTATACCTAGGCAGCAGCCGTTGGTCCTTGAAAATGCGGCTTCCACAGTAAAGGCGGCAAGAAATCAAACCCAATTGTCGTGCAATAGTATTCTTGCAGGTTTTTGATCAATCGTACTTTATGCGTATATTTATTTATCATTTAAATTTCTTGGAAATGAAATTAAGTGAAATTTGTTTTTTACAGATTGTCATTAAGAACATAAAATAAAGTCAAAATATTTAAAAACTCGTAAGAACAATAGCTGAAAAATATGAACAATTACATTGTACTTTTTATTCTTATTTAACGTATACTTTATTCGTTTAAATTTTGCTTCAATTTCTCATTCTTTTCCCGACATTTTCTTTCCAACTCATTAACATTTTCTTCAACATTATTAAAGTTATTCGAAAATAAGTTTAAAACTGTTGTCGAGTTTTTGTATGTTGAATAAAGTCATGTTGAATGAAGTAATGAATTTTATTCATTAAAAACTAGAGTTTCTAAATAGTTACTGCGTGCTAAAACAATACTCTTCGTGGTAAAAAATGTCACTTACCCAATTCTAGTCGTTTGTTGCTTCATTTCCTTGGCTCCTGGGCGCGTTGAAGGACTTGTTGGTCGTCGCTGGTGCTTACTACGATTCTCGTTATTATATCTATCGTTTTCGTAATCTCTCAGTAATTTGTGCACTTTAGTTGCAAATTGTCCAGGAGGCAGCGAATGTGCTTCATCGTAACAATTAGGTTTTGCTGTTTCATGGGAAGTTCGATGGGTAGGTGGTTGGCTGCTTGTTGTACCTTTTAAAATTGTTTTTGGCGTTTCTTTGAAAACAACATCGTTGTGTTCAGTGTTATCGTAGGCGTAATCAAATGGCGCGGGCCAAGCTCGTATCTCTTTGATTTCAGACTCTGGCAAAAAACTTTTGGTCGTCAATCTGTCTAATAATGCTACATCTGTTGGTTGCATCGACGTTTGATGCTGATAGACTCTCTTACGATTGGGATTATTTATGTACCTTGCGGTATCCTCGAATCGCACAGTAGTTGGCGAATCGTACGACGTTAATCTTGCAATGATACTTTGGTCGAATTCTAGCGGCTGATAAAGGTATTTATTCGTTGAGCGGTGCGATCCATAATTTGTGGGAACTTTTGAAATTCTGGAAGATAACAGTTCTGCAGTTACCGATTTACCCTGATTTCTTGCCTCCTCAGACTGTCCGTCAATTTTCTTAGTATTGCAGTCACAGTCCATTATTTCTGGTTGAAATTGTTTCGAGTGCTTCCTGGATTCATTTTCGCTCTTTTCTTGTTCGTAATTTTGAGAGAACGGTCTTCGCGAATGACTTTTCGCGCGATGCTCAATCCGTCCATCATTCTCGTCATTTATTTCATATTCCTCGTATTTATTTTCCGGCAAGCCGTACTCCTTTTGGATCCTTTTAAAGCCATTTACCAGGTCGAGATGATCGTAAGGTATACGGAAGTTTTCGTATTGTTGAATTCGGTTAGGATCGTAGATTCCGGTCTTTGGATTCTTGAACATGGTAAAATAACTGGATACGCGTTCGTCTATCTCACCATCTGGTTTCTCCAAGCTCTCCCCGTAGCTGTCGCGCAACGTATGATCTCGCTGAGAATTTTCTCGATCATAGTTGATGGGTAACATCGAGAAATAACTGCTTTGTTCGCCCTTATGTTGTTTTCCTTTTTCCTCGGCATCGCCGTAATTCTTGTGATACTTGGAAGACGGGCTGCTGTTTTGATTGGAATACTTTTCATATCCTTGAGTCGCGAGTTTTCCCGTAATTGCCTCGTTATCTTTGGAATAACCAGCTAGTGGCTTTCTATATCGAGAATTATTCGGTGGTGTCTCGGAAACTTTGGACTCCTCCTGGCGATCGTCTTCATCCTCATTCTCCCGACGATTATCAATGTAACTTTCTTTTTCAGAAGAGCCAGAATCGTCTTCATTGTCTTCATTGTAATAAGGTCTTTTTTCCGAATTGGTTTCATATCTAGCTCCCTCCTCTTCATTATGATCACTAATTTGTTTTTCCCTACTGTTATGGAACTCTTTATCTTCCTCGTTTAACTCGTGCTCGAGATTTCTCTGCTTTTCCCTTTCCGCGTTTTCTTCCGCTAGAGCCTCGGCACGCGCCTCTTGTTCGGCAGCCAACTTATACAAGTTCTCCTCGTGAGTCTTCTTCCAGTCAGGTTCATTCACGTACATAACATGGTTGAACTTCGTATGAACCATTGGTACTTCTTCTGATACTTCACTGGGATCATAAATATCTTTATTCTCCACGCTATAATTCACCACGTTCTTGTTGTTCTTGTACTCCTTCTCGGTGTTTTTATCCTCTGGTTTTTCATAATTGTCGTAGTCGTGGTGTTTGTCATCCGCTTCCTGATAATGTTCTTGCTTGTTTGCATACTCCTCGCTGTGATGGGACTTATCGTTCTCTTCCTCGTAATCACCTTCTTGACCTTCATCGCTAACGCTGCCTTGGAACTCCTCTAAGTGATCGTTGGAGTACTCATTTTGGTAGTTGGTTTTCACAGGCATTGGCGAGGGTGGCTGGGGCGGTGGCAAGTTCGGCGCGATCGGCAGCGGGATTTTTACGAAGAGAGGCTCGGGCAACGGTGGAAGCGCTCGTGGTTCTATATTCGGCTCTGGTGTTGGTGGGGGTGCTGCGAGGCCTACGGACCCATCCCTATGAAACAGCTGTTCATATTGAGCCAGATGATTGACCAGGTTCGAGGTGTTGATATTGTTGCCAAAGTTTAGAACTCCGGTTAACCTAAGAGTCTCGCGCTGTCGGGGCGGTGGTGTTGGCGCTGCTGTGGTGGCATTGGTCGGCATCGGCGTACCTGGTGTCGGGCCTTGCTGGAGCGCCATAGTTGGCATTTGCGCGGTTGGGATTGGATGGGCAAGGGAAGCGACTTGTAGGGGTGCGACTGTATATCCGAGAGCTTCCATGAAACCCTGTAAGAGAATACCCAGGGCGCGTTTATCACGAGAGGCGCCGATGGATTTGTTGAGGGACAGCATCTGTTGCTCGATCAGATAGATCATCTTGTGATCATTGTCGTTCGGATTATACTTATCGACTAGGTCATGATTCTTGCGACCGAATACCTCGCTATCGTTCGCGATGTCGCTACGAACGATTCCAAGAGCGCGACCGAGGCAGAGTAAGAGCAGGAGTCTCATCGTGTCACGATCTTCGGTTACTCACCTAATTCCACGAGTAAGAGGATTTCGCACTCGCGATGTCACATTACAATCCACTTTCGAAGTTTATTCATTTTTTTAATTCCGATTGGTTTTTCTTGAGATTAGACTGGTTTTCAAGGGAATCTTGTACGGTATTAAAAGATTTTTACTCGTAGGTGCGCAGTCCGTTAGTGATTTGTAAATGTCAATCGTAATTATGAAAATAGAAGTAGCAAAACAATTTTAGATGCTTGTTTAGATGTTTGAACGCGGCTCAGATACTCTGGGGAAAATTAAGTCGTGGCATAATGGATTATAGAGCAACGATTAGAGATGCAAGAGCTGGCACTGACGTATGATTTAGTCCAAAGCATTTAGTCCAAAAATTCACGGCATTATCAAGAGTTACATTAGTTACAATCCTACGTGTGTAAAAAACCGAAACATCTTCTACACCTCGAAAAACGTATTTAAGTGGTGAAATATCATAATTGTACGTACAGAACTCATTAAAGCGAGTGAAAAAGAGTCGCGCGAGTACGTATGATTATGTCGATCAGATCCGAGTTCTGCGCGTGAACTGTTCGGCGCTCGTCAACCAGTCAAACGTCGTTAAACAATAGCCCATTGAGTGGGGATGATTTTGCATAATAACGGAAAGGACCGTTGCGAGTTTCTCTTAAATTGCACGGGCCCACCTGTTGATTAGAGCCAAGTGAAGCGGCACGACTCGGCGACGGCGACGACGGCGACGACGGCGGCAATGGCAGCGGCTGCGGGACAAAAACTCAACAGTTCCGTCGCCCACCGCATTCACTTCGACTGCGATAATGCGAATAAAGACTTGACGATAATCTTGCGCTCTTTAACAATCGAACAGATTGTAAACTACAATTGTCGAGTATAAGTTTCAGAGCAGGTACGGGGCCGTTGCTGATTTGCGTGTTGTTGAGGGCATTCGCTATGAAATATAGATTATATTGGCAAACGTGAACGGCATAAGAATAACGAGAGCATGAAAAAAAAAAGAAAAGAAAAAAAAAACAAGCGGAACCACTAGTGCGACCCAAATACGTTAGCTTAACATGTACGTAATCCGTGTTGTACGTTATCCATTTTCTCGTAAGTTTTAGTACGATCAAAACTTTCTTTATCATGTCTATATAGAACGAGGGATAGCCTTTCTAAGTGAATTTTTATCGATTAGGTGAGCGTAAACAGCTTGTAACAGTGTAAGAACAAAGTCGTCTTGTACTTTCATTGACGAATTTATAAATTCATATTTATATAAGAAACAATTGAAGTAAAAAGTAATGTCGTTTTTATATTAGACTATTGATAATAACGAGTATTTTGTTCTATAACCAAGATCTATGTTTTATGCATAGTTACAATTAATTATTTTATTAAAAATTTCATTCATGATGTTATAAAAATAAGTTTTCTTGCCGAATTCGATATAATAGATTTACACGATTACAAGAAAATATATGTAACATCATAATATAAATCTACGGCAATACATGTATGCAATTTTTATATGTTCGGTTTTCAAAAATACCACTATTTCTAAATATTCTATAATACTTATCTTTTTTTTATTCACATTTATATAATCTATTTTTTTTTTAATAATTCAATTTCGATAAGTAGCTTTTATTTATATATTCATAAAACTTCTGTATCAAAAAAGAATTATAAGTTTCCATTACTATCAACATTCAAAAGAATATTTATTAGTTTTTTGTATAAGAACAGTATTAATTTAAAATAACGTTTTTGTATTGGGTTATGAGTAAAGTTGAAGGGCTGACTTTTTTCACTTAAAACTAGGAAATATTTAATAAGAAGCCATACATGTAACATGTTTTACGAATCGAATTTAAATGTTTTTATTTTATGTATGGTATAATATTTAAGATAAGCAAACTGCTATAATTGTTTTTCTCGATTGTTTGAGATAAAATTAGATCCAATATTTTTGTTCACTTTAAATTTTGAAATTATTCAACATAAATTGGGCATAATAACGAAATAAATATCAATTATCTTATCGTTTATGTAATATATGAAATGAAAAATATAAATAGGGAATTATGAAATCTTATAAGTATAATTTACTTTCGTTTTTCAAGTATTGCTTGCAATTTAAAAATAATCACGATTGGTTATACTGTTTTATACTTAGATTAGGTAATGTATCTTTAAGAAAAAGTAAATAATTAATATTTTCAATCCTTTGTTATTATATTACTTTTCATAATAAATTTTTTTTATAATATTAACTAAATTACTGAAGTTTAGTCTTGCCACGAAGAATTAATAAGAGCAATTAATAACTGAATCGTTGATCGGAATGGAAGCGTTACTTTATTCTTTTAAGTCGCGTCATTTGGGATTTTGTAACTCAAGCCAGACATAAGTGTTTCCATTATTAAAGATCAAGTCTACGAAACTACATAAAATGTTGTCTCTTGAATATAATCACTTTTATCGAAAATAAGTTTTAATTTTAAAATCCAATGAATTTTTCCGACTAACGCGAAAGTTTAGAAACTTACTCAATGTTTTAAAAGTAATAATGATAATAATATTAATAATAAAAATGCATTTATATTTTATTTGCAGGCATATTTATTTGTTCATTAAAATGTTTATTATTTTATTTATCGATTGAAATTTAGAATATTCTCGAATAAAATTAGAATATTCCATGTTCACTATTTGTACGTTAACTTTTAGCGCGACTAACTAACTAACGATAACTAGCGATTTATGTGAGTAACGCACTATGCGATCGATGTCTAGGAGACAAATCTTACACAATATCGAGGACTCAGAAGTTGAACGTTCAATCGATAAATCGTTGATATTCTTGGGCTGAATATAGAAGGTGACGAGGTGTCAGTACAGGAAACGATTATCTGCGAATTAAGTACTTATTTCGAGTAATGAGTAGCTGAAACAATAAAAATTTCCCCCACCTATGAGCTTTTTCATTTTACGGACATTGTTTCAGATTAACGCTGAATCGTGATAATAAAAGGCGCTCTTTTTACGTTATTTTATTACGACAAGAAAAAGAAAAAGCGAGACTTGCATTCCATTACTTTATCCTTGGGAAGGAGCCTCGCCGTCCGGAGAACGCAAACATCAAAGCTACGAAATAACTATAAAATAATGCACATGGAGTGGAAAAATCGGAATATCGCTTATCGCCTTCGCGGCTCGTATTCGTAGATTGCATTCTCCGGTAATTAATAGCGATTACCAGGTAAATTACATTGCGGTCTCGCGTCGCTGACGTGCCGAGAAAGGGAGACTCGACCACCTGCGGCAATCGAGCGCGAAGTCAGACTCTTTTTCACTGGCTAGCAATCGGTTACCCTCAGCGAAGTCGTGATACTCGACTTTCAAGTTTTTACATGGGAAACTACCGAGTGACTCTTCCGCAGCTCGATCCTCCCGATCATCGGCGAGAGCCTCTTTCGTCCTCGTTGCTTTTCGTTTTCTCGTGCGTCTCGGGTGTCGCGAGTAATGGACGAGAGCGAAATCGCGGAGTTATTCTACGTCCTCGGCAGACAAGAATTTTTAAGGTTTTTAGTCCACCGCGTCGACAAAACCGTCAAGTAATTGCGAATGCTTTTGGTCGAGTGATTACTCGACGGTTAATCGTAAAATTTACCTCAGGAAGTCTGAATCTTCGTATTTTTGTATTATGCATTGTCGCGCGGAACTTAGCAGTGACGTATTTGTAGGGATGAAAATAGTCTCTCGATTGTATAATTTGCCGTTGGACATGTCCTGATTAACTAGGAAGTTTTCTTGTAAAACGCAGTGAAATAACGAGTTTTTATAAAAGAGGCTATTATTTTCATGGCTTATTCATTTTTTAGTCAAGTACACTCTAGGTCGTCTTTTATTTTAGCAAAAATTGATTTATTGTACCGGATATTATATTTGATGTTACAATAATAAGATACCGATCTTTTGTAGAATTATCAATCTCGTAGTGAAATACTCTGCCGTAAGAAATCGTTATTTGGTGTAATAATTTACTTAACTTTTATCAAAAGCAATACTTTTTAGGGGCAATAGCTATTGATTAGATAGATCGTACTGAATTTTTGAAAGGTATTGAAAAGAAAAAAGAATTGCCGGGACATAAATTATTAATTCCCCATTCGGTCGAGGTAAAAGAAACTACAGTTTTAAATGCTTAAAGAGAATAAATGTTATCCTCAGAATTACGAGAATATTCCTTTTTCATTGCAGTTATTAAAGATATTTTTTAGGCAAGGTTTACACCCATTATTTACGTTTCCCACTATTTAAGTAAGATTTCTCTTTAAATATTTTAATATAAAATTTAGAAATTTTATATCAAGCACTGTATTATTGTATTAGTTCTTACTTGCGTAATTACAAATACATTTTTTGTACACTTAATTGTTAATTGTTATTTCTAGATTTATTATTGCATGTTATTAGAATTTTGAAGCGAATGGTCTTATTTTTTTACACTTAAAAAATATATTTAAAAAGTATTTCTGATTAAATGTAGCAAATTTTCTATTTTATCTTATAAAGTGATAATGGCTAGATTTTATAGTTTCTCTTTTGACAAAAGTTACATTCTCAGGTTGTTATTAGAATTTATATTTCGATATTTCTAATGTTACAAGAAGAATAAAAATGATTCTTTGAATAATTCAAAAGTACGTAAAAAATGTCATTTTATTTTCACGGAAATTATTTAAGTATTAAATGTAAATTTGAATGAACAATAACGGACTTCGATTTTATTATAAAATTTCAATAAGTGCATCAAATTAAGAAATTTTCAATTACTAATTTATTTACAAATTATTTTTATTACTACCGATATATTCACTGTTGATTTATAGGTAAAAATCCTATACCTTTTTCTTCAATGCGATCTTATTACAGCGTTTCAAAGTGGAAATTCTTTAATTGATTGGCAAATTAGTCACTAGTCAAACGTTACATTAGTTACTCGTCATTGGTAAACTAGTCAAAATTAATTATTTCGAATTTAATACAGAATCATCGATAAGCAAGGAAGGGATTTCAATCGCATGTAATCGAGTAATGTTGCCAATTTCTGATGTATTCATAAAACAGTTATTGCGAGGAATTGAATTGATTCAAGGGACTTGAGTCGAGAAATAAAAAATTAGTATGTCAGTTAGAATTAAAGCCTGTTCTTTCTACTTTCGATTATTTAAACTCAGGCTTTGGAGAATTTGCAGTCATCGAATTAGGAACTCTCTCAGCGGCAATTATCTGTAAAACGAGGCCCAATTAGAATGAGTTGTATGGTACGAATATTACTATTCGTATTAGGAAACGGCAATAGTAGATACAGTCGATGGAATATCATCAAAGTCAATACTATAGAGTTATTGGAATCCGTGTAAGGAAGCATATTTTAAGATTCTCATAAGAAATTACGAGTTTGTAAAAATTATAATTTTTTACCAAAGTTATAAAATAAACATATCAATTTGTGCTGCATCATTGTCAAGATATTTTGAACGCATACAGTACACCGCGTACATTTATCCGCGTATTCAAAATTAATAGTACAAGTAACGTGATGTGTTTTAAAAGCATCTACTTTGAATTTATAAAGTGAATTTAGACAGTGCAGACATTGTAATTCACTCGAGTGGTATTAACTGTGTACCAGTGAAAGGATTCGGTTTAATTTTATTGTACTTTCATTAATGATGCAATTGATAAGTGGTCTTCGAGATAATAATTACTGGCAATTAGCGATATTTAGAAGTTTCTTGAGCAATGATTTAAAGCGTCTAAATGATGGATGTAAATAAAAAGAAGTAGGTTGAATCTTCTTTTACAGTAACACCGTCATTTGTTCGCTTTTAATTATCACCTTGTTTTTGCAAGAAAATATTATCTGGTACTAACATTCCTATAAAACCTTTAAAGGGCTCAAATTTTGCGAATTGTAATTTGTACCTACAGGATTTCAATATCTGTTTGAATTAGAACTTTTGAATTAGATTACCGCAGATGCCGCAAACGATAAGTCAATGATAAAAACCACCGTATTGGAGGAAAGAACAGTCGAGGATGGCGTAACGAATTCGATGGATGACAGGCCAATATATTGGTCCGATTTCCGTGATCGATTCTTTTCATTATACGTCGAGGCGCCTAGAAAGTTCGGAAGAGCGGTTTTTTTTCTTTTGACATGCAAATTATCCGTTGGAGAAAGAAGTTAATCATCCGCTGGATGAATGGCGATTGTCGCACTCCTAGGAGAAACTTAAATAATAATACCGGTAATCACGCGCGCAACGACACGGGGACTCATATCCGCATCACAATAAGACTGGTTTCATTTATTCCCCGATCCACTTGTTACCGCACAGTTCGATGCCCACTGATTTCTCCGTCGAGCAACATAATGTACCTTATTCTTCCCGTTTTTCATTTCTCTTTCTATCCTGTACTCGTGATTGACATCTCATCTGTGTAGAGCACTGGAATCGCGTTGAGCGTTACGGTCTTCGATGGGCTCGTCGACGTTTTTCTCAATCTTAGCTTATACCATAAGAGCAAGACGAGTTACGTTTTTCCTCGTAGACTCGCACCGGTGCGGTACGATCGGTTTTCAGCAGGAGGTAATAACGTGTTATATGCCGTTTTGCAATTCAGTTATGGGAGTGGCTGGAAGACCAAGTTGTTACACACGGGCACGCGTGTACTCGGATGCTGCTGGATCGGGAATTCAGTTTAATGATACAAACGAGTTGCGCGAAAAATCTAGTATAAAAGTACCGCAACCTACTCGAAAATCTATCAGTTGAATAGATCGCGTTAGGTAGTAAAATGAAGTTGCTGGTAAGATCTTTCTTTCGTCGAAAATAAATATTCTTCTGACAATGTAAAATAATTTGGGAACAATTTATGCTTTCAATTGCGTTGTTTGAAAATAGTATTTAAGAAATGTTTGTCAGCACCTGCAGCGCAAAAGTCTTTTGGGATGTTTGTCTACTCAAGGTTCCTTTTCGCGGATAATCTTTAATTTGAGTAACTCGTTATTTTATCGTTGCGCGTATAAGATTTTCATTTAACCGCGGCAGAACTAATAGAAACAATAGAACGATGGAAGTGTTTTCTCACTGTTACTTTCTCATTTTTATTTATACAATATTTGCCGTGCAATAGCAATCATTATGAACTACGCGGTTCCTTAAGTAGCTAGAAAAACGAATAAAGAATTAGATTGAAAAATTAGTGAAGGTACTGTGAATTGTCATTAAATTAGGCAGATTTTGCAGCTAATTCTCTCGTTGGTTGGTCTGGCTGTGGGTCAGGCAATCGTGTCGAAACCAGTCGAGGCAAATGATCTTCATAGCGAACAGAGCATATACCAGGAAGCTCGTGAAGGTGATGAAATAATGAACGACAGAAGGCTTGAGAAGAGAAGCGATGGTTGGAATCCCTGGCTTTGGCCATCGTACGGTAGCCATCACGGTATAAGTCTTGGTATAAGTCATGGACATGGTTGGCCTTCGTAAGTTTATTCTTTTAATTCAAAAGCTTGTACTTTGGATAAGACAGCGATACGTACTTCTAGTACTTTGGTTATCATTTTATGGAAATATTAATTGCCCGGAAAAAGAATTCTAACCAAGGACATTTATTAGACTATTCATATTATTAGCGGTTGATATTTAAAAATTATATTTGAAGAAACTTTAAATTTTTTAATCCAAGTTTGAACTTGAATTGGCTTCGGAGCTTTTTACAGTCAGAAAGATTTGGCACTGTAAAATTTCATTTTGGCGTGTGAAATTACGTATTCATATAGGGAGTGATGGATCATAAATGATCTCTTTCGTATTATTTAATATTTAGTAGTGCAAAAAATATAGCTTCTTTTTCGGTACAATACTAAATTTATAAAGACAAAAGACTTACAATTTACACATAAAACTACTAATATTTGATACTTTATTTATAAGATCGTATATGTAATCTTTTAGCAAGCACATGATGAAACGTTATATATTTTTTTTTAAACGACAAGTTGACGATGAATAATTTGCAAAGTTAATTCACAAGTTAATTGACAAGAATACGATACAATCAGTTTTTAGAATTTTTAGAAATATAAATACCTAGATCCTTACTGAGTATATAAATAGTATGCAATTGGTCGAATCTTTAGTAATCAATATTTGTTTTAAGTTATTAATCAATCTAATGTATGATTCATTGTTAAAAAAATTTTCAAATTGCATTATCTTTACTGAACCTTCTTTGCGCATATGCATAGTAATTCTTTAGAACCATCGTAGAAACATCATTTGATATATTTCTTGATAAAGTTCATGTTTTACTTTAATACCGGCTGGATATTTTCTCCTATCGATGTAATTTATTTAAGGATATATATTGGGAATGTTAGTAATATTTTGATAATAATAAAGTAACTTTTCAAATGACAAAAGTTATATTTTGTACAGTAGCTCGTTGAGTCAGAATAATTCAAATATTTTTCAGTATGTAGCAGTTTCATGCATCTAATCGTAATAAAATCTAAAATCTAAAATTCAAGTTTTTTTCATTGTTTTGTTAAATTTTGTGTATAGTTATGGTTTGTGACCATTTCATTATCGTTTATGTGTAGAGATTCGTTCGTAATCTTTTAATTTGTAATTCCGATTCAAAATGATTGCAGGCAGAAGTCAAGAACGATAGTAGACGATTCATTTTTATTTTATTTGAAATTACATTTTAAATGCAATCATTTTGTGGAGTAGAAATTTCGTAAAGTTTGATACGTAATACCGAGTTAGTATATTTATGTAATAATGTAAGTTTTTAATTTTTTTTTCTAGAGAAGAGCGCGGTAGAGTAAATTATTTAGTTAATGGATTATTCTTTTTATGAAAGATTTTGGTAGAAGTAACGCAGAAAAGAATATTGAAATATTGTTAAAGATTTTGTGAAAACGTGTACGGTATATAATTACATAAAAAGACTCGTTCAATTTATTGATTAAATAGAAGTTTTTGTACTGATTGTTATGGCGGAATGTTGTTATTTTGAAAAAAAATATTCTGCATGAATTTTCAGCGATTAGAAAACCTAAATTGCTACATAATTATTTTGGAATTTAGTTTTTCATGGTTATTACAGAGAATACAGTTATTAAAGATTATGGTATTGCAATTGTTGCGTGAATCAAACAGTTTCTATACTTATAGGAAAAGAAAGTTTCTACAATATGTAATATTTATGGACTATCCTTCATTGTTCTATATATATCGCATGGAATGGCTGCTTTACTATTCATCAATATATGTATCAATGAAGGAGCGATCGCAAGAAATATTTTATTATCTGATTAAGTCGTCTAAATAAAAGAACTGGATTAGATGTCCATTTCAAACCAAAATGTACAGAATATCGTCATCCTCATTTACGTAATAATAGAATCGAATTAGATAAGTAGATTCAGGGTTCCGTGTGGGAAAGGTTAAAGGAAAGTCGGAAGCTAATGAATGAATGCGACAACAATTTGTCTACAGCCACGGTTGGTCGTTGGGTCATGGACTGAGCGGATGGAGTGGACATGGGCTGCAAAGCGGCTGGAGTGGACATGGACTGCATAGCGGCTGGAGTGGACATGGGCTGCATAGCGGCTGGAGTGGACATGGGCTGCATAGCGGTTGGATCATCCGATGGCCGCTCTGGTACGGTGGACATGGATCGGACGGTATCCACAACGGATGGCATAGCAAGTGGTGAAGAGATCTAAAGCGATCGATAGCGAGGAACATCTGCTTTGCGACTATCTACATCGGATCTGCAAGATACCAGACGTTCAAACCACTCCGAGTGAGTGGACAGTCGTCCGAGGAGCGATAATTAATAGCGATGTCCTGACGCCAGTCGTTTTTTACATATTTGTTACACTTGTCCTAATTGCCTCTTTTAACGCTTGAGTATTATCAAGTAGTTTTCATGTGTCTGCCATAAAAGTTGCTGTGCTTCGATCAAGGTATTGTAATAATAAAAATATACACAAGTGCGCCAATGTAGAATATTAATTAAAAAATTAATAAAATATCCTGAACGCTTTGCTTCATTTTCTGCTTTTATCCGTTCCTTAGGAGATGTTATTCTCGTATCACCCTCTTCCTTAGCACAAAGATCTAGATTCTTTTGGGAATCTCGAGAATCTACGAAATACAATAATGCAGTTATATCTTATTAGATATAACTTATTAGATGTGGTATTTTTGTTGCTTGTCTGGCTACAAAAAACGTGGCTCTAACCGTATAAATTTTCCTTGCATCATGACGTCTACAAATAAATGTTCACATTTATAAAATACAATTTAGAAAATTCAATTACTTTCTCCTCTGCAATAATAATATTGCATTAAATGCATACGTTATTTTCTCATGGTAATTAGTTTACTGATAATTCTAGAAAATATTACACTATAAAATATTAAACCATCGTATCTATAATTTTTTATGATCCTTAACGTCGTTTAAGATGAGGGAGTGCGATTCATGTCTATTTGCGCGATCTCAGCCTTTGAAGGTAAATTGCCGTATGTACCTGTAGATTTAGTCAGAAATGTATTTCTTTTTAAATTATTAAATCATTCGTTGATGTAATGGGATACATTATGTAAAGTACAAATATACATACAAATTGAGTAACATATTAGAATAATCGATGAAGAAGTAGCTAAAATCAATTACTGGTCCTCGGCTGAAATGCACATTTGTGTTCAAAATTGTTCTACCTGTTTGAATAATGCTATTTAAATTGGCACATCCTAATCGTAAACATAGATTCTTTTTCAAAAATAAGTATTTCCCCATCATAAATTGTCTTGGAATTGTAAATTGTCAGATTCATATTAAAAGGAAATTGCGCCACTCCCATTGTCTAGAGATAAGACGGTCATTCTCGATGTGCAATTTTAGTTCTACATAAACCGTATTATTCTTGAAACATTCCTTTAATCTTGAACGAACACGTTCCAAACGATAATACGCTAATTCACGTTTTGACCACGTTTAACCGATGTTACCTTGATAATTTAATACAATAAAAAAGCACGAGGACATTATTTTGTTTACAATTACGTAAAAAATTTAGTAAAAAATTAAACAGTACATGATTAAAACGCCCATCTTTATGAATTAAAGGTCAGTATCCTTCAAATGGCAATGGTGAAGCTGATCATACATAGCTATCCTGCCTTCCAGTATCCGTTTTCACTCGCACATCGTTGCCATCGTTGTCTCGTAAATTTTTGCGGGAGTACCGAACTCCTACCTTGGTAGATCATTCTCCAAGTATCCATTTTTATGTTGTCTGATCAATGGAGTTATCATCAACTTCTTACATTCGGTTTATGCAGATATTCTTTCAATCATCTTTTTCATAAGTGATGTTTTATAACGGGCTTGTGCTGACAATTGGATATTCTGTTCATCTAGACACGATTTAGGTCTTGATCAGGTAACGTTGTTAACGAATCTTCTCCTTTAGTCAGCAGGGGAAGGAATACTAAAATCATTTGAATTGGAGTATAATAATTGAATGGAGCGATGAGTCAACAAGGTGCGTGTTGACTTCTCATGAATAAGCGAACTATCTTCAATGGTCTATAAAAATGATGTTTGAACCCCTTAACCGCTAGTTCCCAAATTAGATAATTGCCTGTCAATTTCATTCTATGCAGGAATTTCGTGTACCATCATTTTAATTCATGATTTTCACCTACAAAATGCACCCACTAACGACTCAATGATTTGACTTTTCTCGCGGAAACCTTCTTAAACACGATACAAATGCATCGATGAGCAGATCCGGAACTAATTCGATTTGAAGGACCTTTGTTTTACTTCATTCTAAACCTTTATTTTACTTTTATCTCTGTATTTCTTTTCCTTTACAGAAGACCAACATTTTCTACGTTTTTAACGTAAAATTGCTTCAACGTGGTATATTTTAATTGGTACGTTTTCGTAATTGAATTCTTTTTCGGCTGAAATTTATTTTCTTACATATTTCAAGAAAGATTTTCGAATCATCCACCAAGTCGAATTAATTGTTCATCGTGAACGTGTTTGAATTCGAGACGCTTGTCAATTGTTATAAGCTAGTATACTGTATCTAAGAGGATTCTATTTAGGTTAATTTTATTGTTAGGTTTAAGTGTTGTGCACTTAATATACCTGATAAATTCGTCTTACTGGTTGTCATATAACTTTAGAATTCAACATTCAATGTATTCTAGTATCTTGTTTAATCCGCTCAATGTAGAAAACTTTCTTATGAGCTTGGGAAATTCATAATTCTTTATTGAATTTTTTAAGTATTTCCCAATAATTTTACTCATCAAGCACACCTTCTTCAAGCACTTCAATTCCGTTTCTCTAATCTCTCGATGAGAGAATCACGAGATTGTCCTTCGTTGGCACATAATTCCTAGATGACAGATCAGAATTATTTCCAAATTTCAAAACACGTCATCAAAGTTTCTAAGGGATAAGATTGCATTTATATTCATTGCAGGATGATACTGGCTACTGTCTGTAAATACACGTTCTTCACATGTTCGTATACTGCTTGCTTTACTTTTTGTCCATAGTCAATTAAATATGTGATATTACTTTTAATGATTTTCAAGCATTATACACGTTAGATGGAGATTTCCGGTAAGATTACCTATTATACAGTTTTATCATCTATAGATTTTACATATATCCACATTGCATAAATTCGTCCTACATCGCTAAAAGATCCATGAATTTCGATTGGTTTAGCGCTTTTTTATGAATTTTTTAATATTTTTGATAAAACCATTTCGTTTCTTAAATTTATTCAGCGCGTATGAATGTCTAAAGGTACACTACTTAGTTCCAACTTGCACCATTTCAAAGTATTTGTATTTATAATTTTTATTATAATTTGTAATTATAATAATTTAAAATCACTATAAAATTAGGAACATTCATAACTATTGTAATTATTATAACAATGTGTTGTAATTTACAATTCGGCTTTTCACAGATTTAAGATATAGAAAAGTTTTGCAGCTTTCAGTAGGATGTTTCCGTTGCTTTTAAATCAATTATTTTCTTCGCGTTACATACTATTATATACTATTTCTTAAAATCCCAATGTTCCTAGTTCGAGCCTCGGTATTTTTTTAAATTTGCAGTCCATTTACCCAAAGAAAATGTATCCTTGTGTATTTATTATCTTTATCAATTCTTTACAGATATTAGCCGCTTCACTTATTGTTTGATACCGATTAAAATATCATCAACATGAAAATTTCATTTAATAATCCCTGCCGTTCTGGGAGACTGTATTATTGCTTTATCAGGTACTTGAGAGGGCTATTAGATTCGCTGAAAAATAATCCGAGGCGGTAGCGCAGGTTATTGTGTGCGATTAATAGATTTTTATAGAGTTGTCTGAAGTTTCATGAAATAACAGTGTCTGATAATTTGAATCCCTAGCAACGAGTTGAATTGACCAATATATTGTCAAGGTCGTTGCGAATTCGTAGGTTCTAAATCCTGTAAGAATATTAAGCAGGTCTTCTTGATATTAACTTCAAATTTTAACAATTGTTCAATGAGACTTCGGTGTTTCACTGAAGCGTCAAACGCAATCCTCATTTTCGTAATTCGAGTCAATGCATTCGCCTATAAATTTCTTTTTAAACCCGAAGTTGTTATTGATATCTTATTGAATATGGATCGCTAAGTTTTTCTAATTTGTCACTGCAAAGTAGTCTAACTTTACTTAATTATATCTGATAATTAATGGGTCTTAACGTAATGATAGTCTAGAATTTCGCAACTTGCATTTCTTATTCGGATAATGTTTCGTTTCTATAACTTCCACAACCTTCCAAGATTTAGTCATTTGCCTTTGTATTGACTCTAGAGAAAGGAAAAATTTATTCGAATTTTGCTTCTTTTTACCGACCCTTTCTGAAATATCTAATTCAATTTTGTTTTTGCGTATGTTGTTCTACGTCTAATAAATAGTAGAATAATTCGACACCAGTTAATCTGCTTTTATCTGATCGTTTATAAAACTCTGCCTTGACTAATTCAATATTATTTAGAATATTTATTTGTTTTTATCGATGAATTTACCAGGCAAATCATCACATATGTATAATAGTATGGTGATTTTCATTTAATTGAGTTCTTCTTTGGGGTTTTAATATTTTTGCAGGGAATTTTCAATTTATTCGTAAATGTCTTGCTAAAAAAATTGGAAGGTGACCTGCTGTCTAGTATTACACATGTTGAAGTTATTTCATTATTTTTTTATTTTTTTGGATATTTATCAGTAAGGCAGAAAGTAATACTATTGTATTTATCGTTGCATTCAAAGCTGTTTTAGCATTGCTATACCTCAATTTTTTTATGTTTGTTTATTTTCCACTAATTCCAATTTTATTGCATTTTTTGCATTCTTGATACTTATTATCTTCGTCACGGTGATCTACAATAAAAAAGTTAAAATATAAGTTATAAAATTTAAAAATTTGTTTTAAAGAAAATATTTTATGCAAGCCATGTACAAACAGTACCAAATATCATTCATAATCTTTTATCCTTAGTTTTGTTTTCATTGTATTTTACATGGTTATTTAGATTTACATCATTAGAATTAATTGTACTTAATGCAAAGGTGAAATATAAGATATCGATTTTCAATATAAATTAAATCATCCTCTATTTTCGTCAATTTAGAACCTGCAGTCGTTTTTCCCATTATCTTAACGGGACTTATCTAAAATTGATACAATTATTTGAACTAACAGTTTTCTCATCTAGTATTTTAGAGTTATCATATGCATTCTAATATAGTCCATAAGAATTCGTAAGTCATTCGTTGATTTTACCTCAGGGTAACAGGGAGTGTTTCTAAAAATCTTATTACGGAAGACGCATTATCCATCAAAATTTTAACAATTTTTTAGTCTTCGATAAGGTATTGTAATTATGATTCATTGTTATGAAGGAATTATTTAAGTTGGGCTATGCCTCATAAGCTGATCTGAACGCAATGAACTCTATTTTTTGTAAGCAAATATTTTCTAAATAATCTTGTGGCGCTAGATTTTGATTTAAACTTCATTGGTTTGAGCTAGACAACGTGGACTAAACTTTTTTATTATTTAATTGTCGCGACATAATTTCCTAAATTATAAGTTTTTAAATTCCTATAAGGCATTATTATATATATATCTTTTTATTCGATAAGTCATCAATTTCGTTTTGAATCTTTTCAAATTGTTTTAATACATCTTGAATATCATTTAATCGCGTTTGGATTTTTGATTCGTCATCGTAATGTTCTTCATCGTTTGAAAACCTTGCAAATCGTGGAATTTTATCTTTTAATTAGCCTCTTTCACTTTTTGAGATTACAATGTACTTACTAATTTCTGAGATCGCATTGTCGATATAAAGAGCAAAAATATTGACGAAAATGAAACGGAGAGGATAACGAACGACTTACTTTCTCTCTATTCTTTTTCTTCTCTCCTGAATATCGTCTAAAATCTTTCTCGATTCAAATCGCTCGTGAATTTTTCTCTCTTGAGTAAATATACGTGGCTTTGTGAATGGATTTCCACGATTTTGTAGTAATATATAACCCATGTATTCAATTGTCCTCGTTATCTCTGTATATTCGGATAAATTTGACTTAAGCAACTTTTGTTGCAAAACTTTACTGAGATGAGTCTTGGCTAATTACTGGAATATTTCACTCATCATGGACATTTGAATCTTTAGTTAAATCCCACACACTTGAATCGATTATACAATTTTGTCAACGAAATCTTGATATGGCTCGAAGGGCCATAAATTTTTACACTGTTTAAGGCAAAAGGTCTAGATATTTTGATGTTTGCGCGATCTCAGCTTGTTTAATAATTTTATTTCAATCTATATTTTTTAAATTGTAAAGGTAGATTCTTTTTCTTGTGCAATGAATATTTTTCCATTTTAAATCGCTGTAAAATTACGTATTTCCCGATACGCACTGAAACGACATTCGTCTAGTAGTGGAATTTCAGTCTTGTGTAGGAGGTATTATTGCCGAAACAGTAACTTAGAAATATATTTTTGAAACTTAATTTGAAATATGGATTTATGGTCTAGTTTCTGGATAAAGAATTAAAAATGCCTACATTATCAACAGCTGTTATACCATGATTCTACTGCGTGCAAGGAAGGTTCCTGCATTATCATCAACTCTCAACTCAACGTTCGTAGTTGTAATTGCAGTTATCCTGAAGAGGGTGTTTTATGCAGCCCGAGAGTTAGGAGTTTATTTCAGCGTGTTACGAATTTAAAATAATATACATGTGCAAAACCTTATCACATAGCCATGAGAAATTAGAAAATTAAAAAAATTTACAACACTGTCGCAAGCTTTATAAAGACAATCATTTACGAAAAACTATTTAACGCGCCAGCTTTTTTTATTTTATCTCCGTTTATTAAATATTACCCGACGAAATTGTCGAAATCGCCTTACATATCAAAATTATAATAATTCTTATTTCATGGTATTAATCAATTCAATAAAACTTAAGAGTTGGACGAATTATTTATATTTTGTTGCGCATTATCTTCTGTTATAAAGGAAACACGAGTGCAGAATTTTTTAATAACGATCTTTCATCAAGTATGACACTGATTAAATCGATAAATAGATTTAAATTTGTCGTTTTTCTTTTAAATGTTAATAGAAAGTATATTAAACTTTTTGTTCAAATCACGAATGTTTTCAATGTTTTTAAAAGGAAGTTGTTGCGTATAGCTAAGGTTTAAAAATAATTCCAGATGTAAGAGTTGAAAAAAGCGATATGCGGCTTTACTCGTTCAGAAATCGAACTCGCGATCTTCCGCTTTCCCGATACCATTCCAATAGAACTACTGATTAATACGCGTTTCGTTCCTCGAGTCTCCTTGCAATAATCTTCGTGCGAAATCTGAGACTTTGCACTACACTACGTCACATACACAACAATACGAATACAAATAATATTCAAACGATTCAAACGTGTAGTTTTATAAATAATTAATATAATATGGGGATAGGGAAGACTGATTAAAAATAAACTTGAGTTTTACCCGTAATCATTTTTCTATTCCGCGTTTGTCGCTTTACGTAATAAATATAGATTTTCCTTTTTTATAATTCAATACTTTTACGTGAGATTATAACAAAGTTAATAATTTAGTAAATATAATTGGAATTATAAATATTTGGCACTGATTACTTATTAAATTTTGAAAATACATAAGGGCTTCATTGGATCCTGGTTTTAATATTATGCGCGTTTGAAATATTTGATTTATTAAAGAAAATGTAATAATTGAATTAGTGCAGGATGATTATGCATTCGACATTCAATTTATCATACACATATGTTTCTAAGATTTTTCAAGAGATATAATTCTTTAAATGAAACCTTACAGTTTTAAATCATTATTTAATATAGAGTAAATTTAAAAGATGAAAGGAGGAGAAAAGTATTTGAGATTTATTCAAGTTTCATCACGTTAGTTGACCAAAAGTCATCGATTCGTTGTAAAAAAATTTAAAAACGACTAGAACTTATGTAATAATATACGTAATTTATCAATTACGTATATTTATTATCTTCTAATTTTTACGAATACAATCTAGAAACTTGTTAAGCTTACAAGCCGAGTAAGTTTTAAAGCGAAGCTTCTCTTATCTACTTTAAGCTATATTTCAAAGTTATTCCAGAATAATACATATCAAGATATCAATATTAAAAGTTAGTTCAGACCAGAATTTTAGAAATAGATATTAAATAACCGGGAGTCTAAGAATCTAGTAAAACCAAAAAATACAATACGAGTTCAATTAAACCGTCGAGCTTAGAATTAATTTTGAATTTGCGTACGCTAATTCAGAGCTCGAATAAATGATGATACTAGAATTAAAGGTAGAAGCATCTTTTACGGATAATTCAAGAGTGAAAAGAAATTTTAATTATCCACAAGCAAGAATGGGTGCGTTTTCGCGCGTCGTTGATCACGCCAGAAAAAATTCGTCGCGAGTCGTTTTTGTACGGTGGGTCACTCGTTCTGTCAAAACAAAATGATTAGCTCCATTGAGAACACGACGTTAATGTAAATAAAGTGGCCCTGACGAAGGGGGAAAGCGCGACGATCCCTCGCGCAGCCTGCGAAGATGAGCGAGTCAAAAGGGCAGGAGGCATTTTGTGGTCGAACTGGACACTGGCCATTATTCCCTCGGTCAGCATCCCCTCGATGCGGCGGTCCTCACCTGGACCAGTTCCACAGCCACGTTACGCGAACCGGAAAGAAGCCGAGGATAATGGGGAGAGGATGATGTCGCGGCACGCGCACTCCTGCCGACAGGTTTGCATCTCTGGACTCGCTCCTCCTCGTCTTTGTCTCCTGCCCCGGATTCCGAATTCACTGACCATGGCGATCTCGCGGCTCTCGTCTTTCCTCCTCCCCACAAAGTCGGCGCGTGCTCCAGATCAGGTGAAAACTGGTCCATCGGGCAGCGATGCGCTCGTGTTATTCTGGAGGTGAAAAGTAGATCAGTGAGCACAGGTGTGCTCGTACTTTGGGAGGAAGTACGACGATCCACCTGATTCCTCGGCATATTCTCTGCGACTTTCATCTTTCGACCTTCGAGTTGTGGATTATTTTACTTGCGCAATCTCTCGCGATTAGAAGCGTTTATGCTATTTACGTTTCTCTACTCGCATTAGTAACGTAATTCAATACCTATACTGCCTGGAAATGAAAATATTACATTATTAATTCGAACATTTGAAATTTATAGTTTTCCTCTCACACGCGTGTACGTGCTTATCATGGATTGACTCGGTTACGCGTTGATTTTAATTTCAATTCGGATGCAGGAATGATTAGATAATTATTTCACGATTGTACCAAAGATATGGTGAAGCGATCATCTTTTCATTTATCTGCAACGAATCTTAAAACTAAATGTTTGGCTGAATTTTAATCTACGATTAGAAAAATTCTTGCATCTTTCGGCTGAATAATCTTAAATAAGACGGTAAGAAATAAATGTTTTCTGAAAAGTACGATCGCGAAAAGTGGGATAAAAGGAAAATTATTATTTTGTATCTAAAATTAACAAAAAACTTGCATTTTATTGTCTTTCTTTGCTATCGAATTACTTTAAATCATTAAAAGTAGATAATCACACGGGGTTTATTCAATTGCTGATGTTTTTCTTATTTATTTAATGATTACTGACTAGAACCTACGCAACTAACCATACAGAAGAATTGAAATATATGCAGTACGAAGCAGAAGTCTCGCATTTAAACGAGCTTTATCATTAAAATGAATTGCAAATGTGTTCTTGATTATTGGATAGTGAGAGTTTCAACTTGATCGCGTAAGAAATCACTCGATAAACTTAAAATCCACATAAAGCTCAAAGAGTTTTGATAAAAATGGACATTTAAACGGAGATTTTAAAGATTTTTGCTCGTCATAAGGGTATTCGATGAGAAAGGTAAATTGAAAAACGAAAAGAACAAAGAGGGAGCGTCAAAAAGCGATGAAAAAATGGAAGACGAGAAGGGAAGGCCGTGCATGCCGCGAAGGAGGTGAAGGACAAAGGAAGGTTCAAACACGCGATCAAAGGGATGAAAAAACAAAGGAGGCTGACGTGCGTGTCACGCGAGACGCCGAAACCAGCCCACATTGGCCACTTCTTTCAGCCGTCTGTCATTCGTTTGGCCATTGCATCGAGGACATTTTTTCAAAGGACATTCGCGTCCTACCGAGCGGTGCACGAGTTTATTGTGCCTACGTTTCTCAAAGTTTCTCGTATTCTTTTTATATTGTACTTGTCACGCGACTGCCCTATAGAAGTAATCATCAATTGTGTGCGACATGCACGTGTGCTTATTACCGTAAAGTCGGTTATTATTTTTTACTTTGCTATTCTATTATTTCTTTCTATTCAAATTAACGTTTATTATATTTCCTTAAGACCCGATGAAAATATCCTAGCTTTAAATCTCAATTGGATGTAATAAACCCACGGTCGTTAAAGTAGTCAATCACGAACTGTCCTTTACTTTCGTTTAAATGAATTGAATACTACGGTGGTGTTTATTGTTGGACAATGTTGATGGCATTGATGCCTCACAATTTTCTTATAAACTTATTCATATTGATATTATTACATAATGCGGGTAGCTTGCGTCTACTTGTCCGAATCATGACCACCATTGTCGGGAGTAGACGTCGCAGCAGCTAAGACTAATACTTGGACTAGTTTAGCAAATTAACAAAGCTTAAACTAACTAGAGCATTATTTACATCTTATTTTCATAAGTGTTAAATCAATAACAAATACGTATTATAACGCGCAAGCCATAAAGTCGAACGCGATTGACCTCTCTTTAAAAAGTGTATTTTATTCAAATTCCGTAATTAATATTTATAATAAACTGGAAAGACTCGTTTACGGAAGAAAGCGATCACGATTCGCTATGTGATTACGAAATACTCAGAGGAGATTTCTAATTGCTTGTACCGCAACAAGAATTTATGCAACGCGTCTCTCAATGCAATTTACTTGATTTAATCACTAACTCTGATTCCTTCCAAGAAAAATCAAGTTAATGTAGCATTCGAAAAACTAGAAGAAACTCGAAGAATACATAGATTTTGAAGCATTAATGGATTGGTGAATAACTCATAAAGCTATCGTTTTTCATTATAACTACGTGCAAACAACGCGTTCCATCGAAGTAAACTGAAAATAAGAAGGAAAAAAGTCACTACTTTTCGTTTCGATGTTCAGCTCAAAGTTCAAAGAGAAATAAAGAATAAATTGCATTGTAAATCCAAAGTAATTTTGATTTGTCAAGGCTCCAGCTATCCAGCAAATCTAGTTAGAGCAACATATCGGAAATATCACGTAGACTCAATTTGTCTTATTTACTAACGACGCGAGGACAATAGCGTTGTATTTCGGGCAGAGACGCTCCACCAGGTCGATGATGCAGTGAGCTGTAAGGTTATCGGGCCCAGGAGCTCGTGAATGTCTTTTCCGTCGGGATCTGCTACGCGGTGTGAGAAGTCTCCACGAGGATACGAAGCGGCAGGTCTTGTTCGGCGGCCCTCGGAATTCGCTCGTTTATCCAAGTGCCGTAATCATTACCACGGTCGTATGTAGGTAATGCGCAGTACCGCCTATCTCCAGACACGCGATGCTTTGCATGTACTGTACTTTACAACGTATTACCTGCATCAATCCTTCGGTCGAGTTTTGAGGATCAATAAATTGGCGCTATCGTGTAAGGATGCAAACTACGTAAGCTGGTTTATTTTCCAATTCGTTTTCTCTAGTTTCACTTAACGCAGTTAACGTTTAATTTTCAAGTACGACATGTCCATCATAAGCGAAAGAGGCTTCTTTTCTTTCATTAGTCCCGTTAAAGTTGCCTTTAAATTTCCTTTTAAAGTTGACGCAGTCGACAAGCTTTGGTAGTCGACTATTAGTTCGTCTTTCGGGAGGTCTTCATAAAACGAGAATTCGTTAAACCACCCCAATGAAACAAAATCACAGAGCTAAGTCATTTTTACATCTGCGCTGTTCTTAGACTCGGTGATAAAGACCAGGTGATATTTTCTAACAGGTGGCGCTTTGGTTAATTATAGTTTCGGGAAGAATAATCCGTGGAAAAATAGCAATTATAGCGCCGCCAACAGCCATCGAGCGATCCCCTCGCCAAATTGACTTTTTTTATATTCGAACGGGCACCGAAACTCCAAAGACGCGCGCGTGAGTCTCGCGAGTCCGCGGTCTGTCATCCGTTTTTACAGCCCCGCTCCAGTCCGCGGAAAGTTCGAGGGGGGGTTGGAAGTGGGTTGATGGGGTTGCGCGGGGGGAGTTGCATTAGAGCGTAGCCGACACACGTCGCGGGGTGGCTCGGGGGAGCGAGAAGAGGTATTTGTTTTACCGCCTGGCTGCCGGCATTGGTTGAGGACGTGCCTCGCATTCCTGAAATCCCGCCACCCTCGTTACCAGCACGCGCACACCGAGTCACTCCGTCGTTCGATCGTAAAGGTCCTCAACTCTTTTAATGGCGCTTTATTCCCATGTATCCGCGAGGAGCTTCCCTGTGCCGGGGAGCCCACGTGAATTTTGATTCCGTCGCTGCGAGGACTCGACCCTCGTAAAGCCGCGTCCTTTTCTCCCTTCTCCCTTTCTATCTCCGTCTCCTCGCGCGCATTACACGCGCAATAAAATGCCACAATCTTATTTCCAAGGAATTTTTCCCTTTGGCTGACTTATTGGCTCTCTGGTTGCGTTTGCGAAATGCTGCATCGCTCGACGGACCCTTCGACGGATCGTCCGAGTCGGGAAAATTGGAGTTTTCGCCCGTGCCTCGGCGATTCCTCAAAGACGGCCCCGACAACCCGAATTAATGACGACGTGCGCGGTTGTGCACGTCTCGGAAGCTCGGTTTCCCGTGCTCTTGGCGCACATGCGGACGCGCCAGAGTCCAATATTCCAAGGAGTATAAAAATGGAGATTCGGGCAGGATGGTCACGAAGTTGCCGCTCGTTCCGCGAAACGCGCCTCCCGACTTCTCTCTCTCTCTCTTTCCCGCACCGTCGTCGCGTGTGAGGAGCATCGGCGAAGTAGCAGCGAAGAAGCAAAAGTGGCAGCAGAGTCTGGGCGAAAAACGAATGCTCGAGCAGTCCGGCATTTTGTCGGATCCTAATTTACGGCCGGGATTCCCGGCGTTTATGTCTTTCCGATATAGGGTCGTTCTCGTGGAAAAGGCTCGTGGAGTCGGGGCTCCGGCAATTTCCTCTTTTTCTTTCGTGAAGCAGCTACGGCTCGTCGTCGCGTATGTCGCATCGTGCGCGGTGAAAGCACACGACGTGCCGTGAAAGGAAAGTTCATCTTTCCTCTTTTATTAACGAACCTCGAGGAATATCCCCTCACCCTTTCTCGATATACCGCCACCGTCGTCTTGTACAGTTTGTACACCGTAGACTTTTATGGATTCGAGTTTACCTTTTATCCTCTTCTCCTCGTGTCCTTCCTTCGTCCTCTCTGACTTATAGTTCGGTATTCCCGAAATATCAATTTATATTGCCCGGCTGCTTAATCGGTGCATTAATTTTCAAGCATATCACGTACACTCCGCGGGAATAAATACTTTAGATTCTTTAAGATGTAAATTGAGTTTGCGCTTGCTTTCGCAGAAAGTTAAGTAGTGCTATCGAGCAATCGTTTGAGAATTTACGGCAACGCGATCGTCAAAATTACATTTAAATATATTAAAGCATCCGATTATCTTGTAAAATAAATGGATTAGCACCAAGTGCTCGCGCAAGCCAAGCGATTTACGTGATTTCTGAACCGCGCGACTGCTTTACATTTACGTAAACGTATTACTTTAACGAGCATACGAAAAGTAATCCACGAGCATAAATTTCTTCTGATGTACAATTCTTCGAGATCCTTGGTAATGTGCCGAATTGGGGTATGATTCTGGGTTCAAACTCGCGACATCACCGTTACAAGCATCCTCGTGTCAAAGGTTATATTCGCTCAAGACTCAAGTAGCGATTGCAGGCGAATGGAAAATGTTACGATCGACAAGATAAGGCGAGCGGGGCATCGATTTCACAAAGAGTAAAGCGATAAGTCAAGTCAGTTTTCGATTTAGGTAAAGGGAACAGCAAGCACGGAACGCAATTTTGTGTTTCGATAAGAAATTGACAGAAGCAGAAGGGATGGCTCGAAATGCATCGAGGACACGCATCATCGCCGAATCAAGTGGGAAGGAAGGGCGAGTGGCGCATATACGTACACAAGGAAATCGAATTCCTTCGACGGGGGCGGTGGCAACGTATAAAGGGGGCTCCTCTCAAATCCACTGTAAGATTCGTTTAGGCCGCGGTGAGGCGTCAGGGTGCAACGAGAGTCCGGACGGGAGTCGCGGTCGTGAGGACGTTCCTTCCGACACCTTCGAACGCGCCGTTTGAGCGTAAAATTGCTCAGACGCATCAGGGGGTGATCGAGCTCGGAGAAGCGTACGTGGCGTGAAAAACGTTTACTTGCGCCGGCGCTTTTCCGAGCCTTGGAATGTTTCTCGGAGTCTGGGTCGCCATGCGCGCGCCTCTATGCGTCTACGCGCGCTTCCGTTACACTAACCCGGAGTAACTTTCGTCGTTAATAGGAGACGTTGGTTAAGGTCGCTTTACTGTCGCAGAGAATTAGCCGGCCGAACTCGCGGCAACTGTAATTACGACGCATTTATTTCGACAGATCTGTTTCACGATATTAAGTACTCGTGATCTATCGCGTTGCATTGGATCGAGCTCGTGAAAATTTCGAGTTTCGTTGATTGCAGAAGGGGTCACTCGTTAATTGCCAACAATATATTCGACGACAATAAATGCAAGAACAAGTGCTCTACAACAGAAGGTAGACATTTTTTGTTTCGATCGCTATAGTTAAAAAAGGAAATATTGGAAATTATTAAAACTTGCATTAAAAGCGTAGAAAAACAGTACTTGAGTAGAACTTTAAGGAATTCATATTACCGCGATCGTATTACAAATGAGTTATCGAGAATTTACTTTATTTTGGGTGCGCATTGATTACATTGGTAATTACATTTAGCAATTTGCAATACAATACGCTTGTAAAATGTTTCTCAAGTTCAAATTAAGATCGCACTGAAAATAATTTAGTTATTTAAATCATTTAATAAAATCTACAACTGTAATTAAAGTCTATAAACGGAATAAAAAGAATTTTATTACACAATTTATGCATTTTTATACGCTTTACTCTCAAAGGTTTCTTTGCTTCGCCTAAGAATTATCTATTCTACGAGCTGACGACAAATTGTAAAACAATCTCTTACTTACTTTTTAAGAGATTGAAAAACTTTTGTTGAAATTGAAAAACGAAAAATAACAGCGCTGTAACATATTTAACGAAAAGATCTTTTTGCATGTACAGGTTTTAAAATCAAGTATCAATATAATTGCAGTGAAATAGTTGGATAGTATTTAGAAAAGTATTTAGAAAAAAATTTGTTACATTTAAAATGTCGATAATTTATATTCAGACATGCAGTTATATGCATGTATTCATAATCACCATATTCAAAAGTATAAAAGAAGTTATGTTTGCTTTACACTCGATAAAAGTATTTATTTTAAAACAGAATGTGAAACAAATTTTTATTTAATCGTCATTGTGGTTCGCTGTTTCATACCTCGAAACATAACTTTCTATTTTCAAATATGAAAGTAACCTTGTTGTATCGTTGCAATAATAGCGTCGAGAGCTTTGACGAATACCTGCACGTGGTATAAAACTCGATTTTACTAAAGCTAAAGATAAAGATTCTTAGAACGAACGCACTAGCGTCGAAGTTCAGTGCGATTGTATATTAATGTCGCTTATGTTTCATTTGAAAAGAAACAAAAGTTCTGGCCTCGTAATCTACTGGCATAGTTGTAGACTGCGTTTGTGCAATTATTTTCAGCTTCATCTTTTAATGTCTTTGCAACTGGTGAGTCTAGATGTCTTTGAATCGTCGTTTGGAAGCGATTGTAATATCAGTAGATATTGTCATCCGACGTTTAGGCTAAATATCTGTCATTCGAGTCCGTAATAACTTAGTTATAATAAAAGAAACCAGAGAGTAGTTTTCTTTATATGAGATAAAATAAGATAAATATACGTTTTTGAGAGTAGTTTGATGCGCCGAAACATACAGACTAACTAACCGGACGGGTTAATTTATAAAAAAGAAGTGTAACTAGCGATAGCGTTTGAGCGGCACGTTATATCACGGGATCGCAGTGAGTGGAGCTTTTCTTCCTAGAAAGAGACGGGGAAGAGAATGTGAAAAGTATCTTAATTTGACATCGATAATGCCAGTCGAGATGTTTATTAGTTACAGCGTGAAAATAGTAAGACAGTGGAAAGGCGAGGCACACGCACATAAAAGTAGTCGGATGGACGTAGATACATAAAAATAAAGAGAGCGTCTGCGTCCCTCCGACCCTTGGGGAAGGCCTCGACCGCTCCTATCGAAAAAGAGAGACTGCAGGAACGGAGATAGAGCCACCGGCTGCCGGAGAAGAAGAAGCAGTAGCAGAAGCAGCAGAAGAAGCAGCAGCAGCAGCAGCAGCAGCCGGAGCATAGAAAGCAGCTATAGAAGCTTTAGAGGCGAGGGATAAAATTTATAGCGTCTCCGGGTGGCTAGTCGAGCTGGTTGGGGGGAGGGAGGATCTGTGCTTGGAAAAGGAGGAAGGAAGGTTTAAGGCGGGGCGGGAGGGCTGCGGAGGGCTGCGGAGGGCTGTGCACCGCCACCCTCGAACTCAATGTTTTCCGCCTGCAAAGTCGGAAGTCGGAGAGTCGAACCCTGGCCAGTGCTGCCTTTGCCCATACGTCTTGCTAACGGGCCGGGGAAATTTAGTCCGTCGGGCCGGTTTCGCGAAAATCCGGAAAATTCGCGAGCCCGCGCTCGAGGCCGCTCTCGGCCAGTCCGCGGGTGCGGCGGGTCGCGTCGCCGCCTCGCGACGACGAGCGTCGTGGCGGCGCTTCGGGGACGGACCCCAGGGTCGATGATAGTCGCTAAGGGTGGACAATAGGAGAGCGTTATCGGGTAGATTTAGTTGGACGAGCAGTGGGGCTCCCTCCATTTTCCGAATGGACTTCTGACCCCGCGCCATCCCTCGTCCTTCCCGACGTTGCCGCTATCCTTCGCCAGTCTTCTACCCCGGCGATGCTTTTTATTAGACTCCGGCGGGATCGTTCGCTCCGTCGGAGAGGGACGGCTATAGACGGAGTTAGCCAAATAGGGTGGAAAGAGAGGGCGAGTCAGGGACGAGGAAGGCACGCGCAGTGGCCGTATTCGCATCGCCGGGACAGCCCCATTTGGCCAAATTAACTGCGTTGCGAGCTCGGGCTCCTACATTTTTTATGCTTTTCCCTAATATCCTCGCGCCCACGTACGCACACGCGGCCATTTTACGCTGGAAGTTCGGCGATCCATCCATCGCCCTCTGTCCCATCGCTCTCTTGCCCAGTTAGCGGCAGATCCTTCGGGGGTCATCGGCCAATCAGGGGGATGGGGGTTCTTTCTGGATTGTCAAATCGATCGGATGAGACTATGGTCAGAGGATGGAAATTTTCTCCTGCCGCATTAGGGCGCGCTCCGGTGGATGGTAGGAGGATTCGATTTACCGCGTGCCACGTGTGTACGACGCGATGTTTTCTTTCGTGAAATCGACCGTTGCGTCGAATATATTGAGTACGTCATTCGGCTCATTCTTTTTATATTTATAGAGGCGACGTTGGTCCCGCATCCCGAGTTACGGTTCCCAAGTGTTTTTATGCCCGAATTCGCCCGAGTTTCGAGCGACTTTTAACTAAGTTTTTCAAGCGTTGAGTCTTCATTCGCGTTGCAGAACCTGCACGATGCTTTTAATTTTGCGCAGTAAAAGCAACTTTGGCCAAGCTTGTTAATTTGAGCAGGTTTTTTCTTTATATATACGACAATTATTACCAGCGATATCGGAGAAAAAATAAACAACATTCTCTTAACAAATCTGTAGATTCTGCTCTGCTGTCCGAATGTAAAACTCGTTACTTTAGAAATGAATCCAGCCGGGGATAAGGGAAACAACGTCGATAAATGTAATTCGTGGATCAAACTGTCGTTAGCCCAATAAAGAGCGATATGGAAAAAAAGGCGAAAGGCATGTTGTAGACGAATGTCTGTGGAACAAAGAGAGACGACGTGCTCGGCCAGTGTAACTCGCGTCATCTCTCTTTCTTCGTATCCGGCTGAGAGTGTGAGCGAAAAGTGAAATATTCCGCGCGTTCGATCTTGGATAACTTTCTGAATAGCTGATCACGTAAAACTGATTTGGCAATTTGCCCACTCCAGTATGCGATCTTAGTTCAAATTGAGTATAGTCCAAGTCGCGCTCGGGCTGAACTACTACTAATCCAATCCTCAAGATCCCAAGATGTCTTCGACGCGCGCGCGCGAGAGAGAGAGAGAGAGAGAGAGAGAAAGATAGAAGGAGGATAGCAGCACACAAAGCAGAGGGTGGAGGGCAGCAAACGTGGATGAGAATCAGTGGAGAAAGATGGGAAGAGCAGGACAAGCTGGGAGACGCGGGTATAATATCGCCTATGCAAATAGCCTTTAGACTTGGACAGGTTGGACGTACTTCGGGTCTCGATGCTAAAATTACAACCTTCCGCTAACTCCTCCTCTTTCCATCTGCAGTCTCATCCCTTGGTATCTCTACAACTGCTTTCACCCTTACGTTGCAGAGGACATGAATTTTCAATTCTGTCGCATTTTAAGAATGACAAGTGTCAAATAAATGTCAGCTTACTATCATTGTATTTTCTTCAATGATAAATATGTTAATATATTACATATTCTGTGGTTTTGCTAAGAAATTTCCAGGGACTACATCCTTTCCAAATAACGCAGTCAGTCAAATAAGATCATTCGTTATTTAATTGGTAAATTGTAAATTGTAAATTTTGCCTACCGATAGTAATACGCTAATAAAAGTAAAAATAATTTTTATGAAAAACGTATCTAAGCAAAAAGTTTTATTTGAATCGCGGTTCCTTAATAGATCACAGATATCACAAATATTTTTTCTATCTAATTGTTTTAATATATCGAGCACTATAATTCGCGATATTGTTAACTCATAATTCCTGTATTATGTAGTAAACGTAAAAAAGATATAATGCAAACACCAATAATTGCAGAGGAGAAGAAAATTTTCGTTTACGAAAGACAATGAATTTCTTAGCTTTCCCTCTTCCTTACGTAATAATTTCACATTTATTTTTCCACCTCGACTTTGTTCGTATAAGGTATCAGCGGCGGCCGCAGCAGCGGCGGTGAGCTTACGCTCAAACAAGGACAGAAATAAAGGGTTGCGCTATATATATATATATAAAGAGTGAGTGAGAGAGAGAGAGAGGGTGAGAGAGAGCGGAAGGGGAAAAGAGAAATACACAGTTACGCGTAGTCAAGGGAGCTGTGGAAAATAAGAGGGGAGAGAGAGAGAGAGAGAGAGAGAGATAACGTCCAGGCTTCAGGGGCTCGGGGTGGTTTGTTTTTTTCAGTGGTAGTAGTTGTGGCCTCGCTCAATACGCCAAGCGTCGACTACTGACACTGACCAATGGCCGTGTGCCAACCCCCGCCCCAACCGCCTGCTGACCAGTCGCCCATTGGACGCCGGCTCTCTTTTTACCCCCTCTCGTCGTCGTCTCCAGGGGTATACGTAGGTAACGCAGGCTGGAGCTTAGCAGGAGCGCTCGAGGAGATCCTCGGGCTCCAGCTAACTAACCGAGGAGGGATCACCCAACGGGTGACTCGCGAATTACTCATCTTTCAATTTGCGAGAGCCAGCGATAGCCTTGTTTATGCATACTTTATAAAGTTTGCTTTGCTTCTGCAGCAACTGCCTCTCTACGCTTCCTTTCGTCGCCTTAATAAGAAATTTGTTAATGCGATGAAAATGCATCGTCAGCACTTAGATAATTCTTCATGCTTCCGAAAAGGCCTTTGCGCTAGAGCTGCTGAAATCGAACTTCAGGTGCTCCTTTTTTACACCAGAGTACGAAGGTGGAAATTGCTAAGGAATAACTAAAAGAAACGGCGAATGCACGCCTTCTCTCGTTCACTCTCGCTTTCCTTTGATTCGGAGGTTAGAGGAACAGCGAAATAGGATTATGAGTTTGTGTCTGTTATCAATAATTTTGGAGGACTATTTGTTGAATCGAGCCCATCAGGTGACATGGTAAAAGTAAACTCGGGGCACGGATTTTGTCGCAACCTGATTCTGGGTGGCAAACAAGGCTGAAACTATAACGAAACACCCTATAAGCGGCTTCGAGAAGCTCGCGGTGACCCTGCGAGTAGTTTACATAAGATGATATCGGCCTTTCTCTCTCTCCCACTTTCTCCTTTTACGTTAGCTTTCTCGTCCACGCTAAAGCAGATGGGGTCTTGAAACTTTGCCAAATGTAGCTTCTCGATGAAATTTAAAGATGCCTCTGAAAGAAGCCGTGAAAATCAGTTGAAAAGTTTATTTAGTAAAATCTATGTCTCTTTAGCTTGATATAACACGACCATCAGTCATTATCCTCAACTTTCTTTATTTCAAATAAAAGAGATAACTTGTAAAGTAATAAAACTTCTAGCACACTTGTTAATTCAATGCGTTCGCGAAATAGCATTATCATAATAAAATTTACTCATCAGCATGTTTGTAGATACTTTATCGAAAGTAAAATCTTGGAAACTTTTACTTGGTTAGGGGGTAAGAAAAGTTGCGCAAATACGAATTATTTTCTTCGACTTTTTCGAATTTCATCAGTTGCAAGTTTAAATTTAGAGCGTCGCTTGCGTATGCGATAGTTTTATTTCACTCTATTTACTTGTAACTAAGAATGTAAAATTTCATTTTTAAGGGAACACGGTGTCGGCTTTCTTTTGCATTGCCTTATTTATATGTAAGAGATAGTACTCAAGGAAATATACATAAAAAATTCTTTGACATAAGTCTCCCGGATTAAGTAGCGGCGATATCAGGGAAGTAAACTCAAAGGAAAAATAAGATAATTCGTGGCTGTGCTCGCGCAGGAAAGGCGATTTTCCGCCCGAAACGTCGATTTCCAGCGACTCGTGGCACCCTGCGCAACTCGCTGTATTCCAGTATTCCACACCAAACTCGGGTAGATATCTCATGGACGCGAATAAAAGAGACGAAGATAGTAGCAAGAGAGAGAGAGAGAGAGAGAGAGAGAGAGAGAGAGAGAGAGAGTAGCAGCCTCACGAGGGATCGGGATCAAAGGAAGAATTATCGGGGCTCGGGAGTCTCGCGGTCCGGGATTTGGTCCCGCAGGAGACTTACCGCATGTAAATAAGGACAGAGCCGACGCGTTCGATTCTCTCTCTCTCTCTCTCTCTCTCTCTTCCACGTAAATAACATTTTTCCAATAGCACGCGAGAGAAGAGCGAATAACCCCGGGTCGCGCGCCTCGACCGATCCCTCGGCGAATGTAGCCGAGGACGCAACCAGTCTATATTTCGACCATTGTGCCAGGCCAGACAACCGAAAGACCGAGTCGGGCTTTTCGTCCTTGTTCTCGAGGATGATGGCGGAGGTCGCACTCCTCCTCGAAGCTCCGCTTTCGGCAGCGTGAGTCGCTGCGACTGTCTTCTTCCCTTCGACTTGGAGCTTTTTCTTTATGTTCCGGATTCGAAGCTCGAGGATCCCGAATTGCGTACGACGTTCCACATCGGGAACTGCTCTGCAAATAAAAGAGAAAATAGGGCAGCGTTATTGCGACGCTGATGATTCTTCGCGTTTACATTACCTCCAGATAGCACAGGAATGACAAAAATCTACGTCTTACAAGCACTAGCCTCCTAAGTAGATCAATCGTTTCACCCTTTTATCATTCGGTCAGAAAAACTTTCTTCCCGTTCGCGCAAGTAGATGCATCTGCTCTATTTCTTTATAAATAGGGGCTGAAATGTAACTTTACTCCAAATACATTGACAAATGTACGTCGCCTAACTTACTTTCCGATTTCACAATTAATTTCGTTGCATCGCACAGAATAATTCGATTCAAGTTTCTTTCAAACGTGATTACCATTGAAACCCGTTGAAAAAATACCCGGACCTGGACATTAGACGTACTCTAGTTTCAGCCGCGATCCCTCTAGTTATCAAACAGAACATACAAGAGCTTCAATTGCGTCCAGAGCAACCCACGTTTCACGTCGCTTGGCGGTAACACATTGTTCATAAACACAATCGTAAAACGAGCAACTCGAATGGACAACTTCCATGCGCACGAATCCTGAGATAGTAACGAAGGCAGCAGCAAAGTTCACCCTCCGTGGGCTTCGGGAGAAGCCCATAATAGATTACGCGGTCGAATCCTTCCATCGAGGAAATCAAAATACGCGTAACGGAATTGCACACTCCGTGTCGGTCGGCGACGAAGGGGTCGAGGATCCCGAGACGCGGCAGTTCGGGGAGTACATTTGTTTCGTCGCGTGGCTCGCTCTCTTTATTTTTTCGTCTTGGTTGCGGTGACGGTCGCTTGCCTCTCCTACGTTTGAAAATGTATGCAAAAGCCCGGAGCGCCCCGCGCATCCTAACGCGGTACACTCCGTCGAGAAAACCGACTACGTCGCGCGAGCTTTTATTCGCGCGCAGATCCTCGCGGGATCCTCGATTCTCTGCCTCGCTTTTATAACCTTGAAAACGTCAGCACCTTCCGTTCCTGCCTTAGTTCGATCTTATTAACTAGTAAGAATGTGGTCGTGGTCGGTTGTCGTTCCGCGTAATTGCTTTTCATTTACAAGCGTGCATTTGAAACTTGATAGAGAAGTCGGATCGTTTTGCAAGTATGAAAAAGTTGCACAATGAAAAAGTCGTAGAAATTGCGTTATTAAACGTTTGTCAATCTCTACACGTTTTCACTAACGTTTGCTGGAGAACTGCTCGAAGGTCGGTTAATTTAATATAATTTAATGCCGATTAGTTTTGGATTTAATCGGTATTTCACAACAATTCGTTACGGGAAAGCGTAAAATTCCACAGATAACGAAGTGCTTAATGTTTATGCTGATAAGTAGGCAGGCGAGTTTTGGGTTGGAAGAAAATAAAGTGAGAATAAAAAAAGTCGATAACCTCGGAGTTGATAATTGTACGTTTTTAATAACTGCACCGCGTAGTTGTGCTTAAGAGTATCGGCAAATGCAACTTTATCCTCTGACGTACCTCGGGTTCCTCGATAGACTGTACTCGGGTCCGGTCGGCGTAGTTACCATCGATTCGTGGTCGCAACTGTTTCGCCCGTTTAAAAAAGAAATGCTTCGCCTAGAATTCCCGTCTCTTTATTCTCTTGCTCTCGGTCTATTTGTCTCTCTCCGGGAGCTGGAGGGACGTCTTCCTTGACATATATATCCCTGTGTCCAGGAGTTTAAGGAGCAGTTCCATCGTCTCCCATCCCTGCCTCGTATTCTCGTTTTTCCGCACCCTCGCTAGCATCCTGATACAACCTCGTTCTCTCCTATCACCCTATCTCTCTCCTTCTCTTTTCCCACACACACACGCACACGCACAAACGCACGCGCCCGCTCGACAACTACGTAGAAACAGATGCGATTCCGAATTTTTTACGATCCAATACCCTCACCTAATTCTCGCCTTTTCTCGCGCGTGTACGTGCGCGCGTCTTTATGCATACCGAGATGCGCCACGCTTGATCTTTTCTTCGTGCTGACACTTTTTGAATACAAAAATGTAATTTCGACATCGCGTTTTGGTTCGGAACAATTTCATAGGTGGTATAACGACGTTGCACTGAGCTCGTGCTCGAGTGGAATAATGCGTGAAAATCTTGAAAAGCGAGGCTTCCTTTTACAGAAAGGACAAAACTTTCGCTTTGGTTAAAGCTTGATTAAAGCGAAACAAGTCTATTGTCCAATCGTCTATTTGTCGAAAACGATTAACTGTACCGAGTCTTCAAACTATTGATCGGTGAATTTCAATCGCTACGGATGCCGTTATTTATTCAGATTTTCAATGGCGTAAATTATAAAGGAATACGAATGACGCGATCGGTGACGATTAGAGACGAGCTCGAAGGGCTTGATAATTGCGAAAAAGGCGTCGGCGCGGCAAGTAATCCGAAACGAAGACGCAATGAATCGCGCATTTTCTCGGCTCGAGCGCGCCATAGAGAGTAATTTGGCGGTACTTAATCGCGCGCTCGAAAATTCAGAACAACGGCACACTCTCGGGGCGCACAATAATCGCTCGCGTCGAGGCGCTTTCCTTTGTTTCGTATCTTTTTCGCGTCTCCATGACGTCGCCGGATTGAAACGTACATGTGAGCGCCACGGCGAAACAAGTGCTGAAATAAGAAAAGTTGCGCGCAGCAAGAGACGTTGGTGGAAGGAGAGACGCTAAGGGAGACTTTTATTGGCTCCGACGCGGCATCTTTAACGCACTTTGCTTTCTTTTGCTTTCTTTTGCTTGCTTTTGCTTTCTTCGCGACTCCGGGTTGACTCCCGCATCCTGGATTTTCATATCTGACTTCAGCCATATGGAAAATTAGAGCTTTGTACGATATGTTCGCTGATTTTTTTCCACCAGTCCTCGTCCCTCTTCCCGCCAGGGCTTTTGCCCGTGTGTTTATTGCCGCGGAGGCGCGCGCTCTTACCGATGAATCGGCTCGAGGACTCGGATTTCCGATTATGCGAAATTGCATTCTCTTTGTTCTCTGACGTGTGCTAAGGCGCACATAAATAAGCCTCGATGTTCTTGACGACCCGATCCGCTCGAAATTATAGAATTATACGCTGCTGATCGGCGCTCGATCACCGAGCTCGAGGACGAATTCGCCAACTGCATTTACCGACCGTATCGAAATTCCTCAATCGACGACGGAGGCACGCGGAGCGAATGAAATAACAACACCCCGTTCTCCGCAGTCGGGTTACACGTGTACGTTACGCGGCGAGGGGCGAAGAAAAACATCGTCATCTTGGAATAAAAAGTCGTACATTTATTGGCGGTGCCCGGGCTAACGGGCATAAAAAGCATATTTCCAAGTCCTGTCGCAGGGGGACGTGCGTCGCTCCTGCGGGTGGACCTTCGCGTGTAATACATCAAAGCCCAGATCGATACCGTCCCGCAGACCTCGTTTATTCCAATACCAACGACCAACGACCAACGACCGACCGACTGCTCCCCCGCGCTCTCGCCGCCCTTCGCTTTGCCTTGCTCCCGCCTCCTCCTGACCCCACCCCCCCGCAATATACTGCGATTCCCGGCGCAGCGGCGAACCTTCCCCAATCCGAGACAATCCGGCGCAAATGGCGGACCGAATTCAGAAAAGTACGCGCGTGGCTCCGCTCGAGGCTTCCGTGCTTCTCCAAAAACAATCGCTCGGGATTCCTTTATCTCGCTCGCTCGAAGGATCTTGCCTCGTCATTGCGAGCTTCTGCGCTCAATGGGGCAACGACTCGCCTCGGTTCTGCCGAATATTTACTGGGCATTATCTTGCAAAAATTTCACGGCCCTTGACGTATTATTTATATTTTATGACTCTTGTAGCGCACCTTCGCTGATTTTCCAGGCGGACCGAGTAAAATTCTCAGCAACTTTCGGGCTTTTTTTCTCGTGTCGACTAATTTCTGACGCATTGTGATCGCTCATTCGTGGTTACAACAGGTTAGTGCATAATTGCAGAGACATTGCAGGACAAGTTCGTTCTTTAAACGTAATAATTGATCGATATTCAATAATATTTGGATTTACGCGTATATTTTTAAACAGAGAGAAAAGTTTTCCCTCTCGCAATCATACTATTTAAGAGATTTACCACACACGTTACATCCGTGTACGAAGTATGTAATAATAATGTGGCAAGATTTCGAAGAAAATCTACTTGGTTATATCGTTAGGAACGTAATCGTTGGTTTATTAAGCTTATTTTGATACCTATTTCTACTTGTATTAACTGGAGATTTAGTTTTACAGGAAAATTATAAAGCACAATACAATGTAATATGATAAAATTGAAGTATTTATGCTCTTGGAAAATGTACATGCCTAATTAAGTATTTCTGTACTGCTTAACTTGGATGAAAGTTAATCGCGGCTTCATATTGATATATATTTAAGAAAGCGCGCCGATAAAAATCCATAAATGTTTTTGGATGAAACTTAAAGAGGCTATAACCTTTAATTGCTCAATTAAAAAATATCTCCGAATATGCGTACATTCATCCAGTATCGATCGTAATAATTTCATAACATATGGTTTACTACAAGTTTTCCAATATACTTCCTTTTGTGCTTGTGCAAAAGGAATAAAATACTTGTGAAACTCGGTGATTAACGGATTATCACTGTGATTTTTGTACACCATTATAAAGAAAATTCCAAGCTTTGCATTTTGCAACGACCACACTTCCAAGTGGTGTATTACTCGATAATGATACACAGTGCTAAGGTAGATATTTACCTCTATTTTGAAGGTGTTATCACCATCAAGTCTACTGACATCTTACGAAACTATCGTCAAACCAACAGAACCACTGTGCTAAAAGTTCGCGAGGCAATCTCGAATAGGCAGCAGCCACCATCGGTCGAACCAGTGCTCCTCTGGCGGTTAATAATGCACTTTTTGGTACTTTCACGACCGCGGTCTCGACGATAGAGTCGAGTAGGTGATAGCGGAAGTGTGCGGGGTCCGGAATCAGATTACGAGGCGACGGGACGCGTTCTCTCCTCCCTTTACCTCATGATGCGTCGCGTACGAGCTCCGGCCTAGAACTGACACCTTTTCACGCTGTCATGGGAAAAAGGGGTAAATTCGGGACCGCGACTCTTGCTTTAGACGCGGCAGGTAAGAAAACTGTGGGTTTCGAGGGCCCGACGATCTCTCTTGGGGCTCCTGGGAGAATTTCAGGCGGATATTTCTTGCGCAGTTTGTTGACTTATTTGGGACTGTGCACGTGTTGCTCATTGTCGAAGTACACTAAACCTTTTAAGAGCCTCGTAATCCACGGAAAGCTCGCATGGTATTGTTAAATTCATGGGAATTTTAGGTTTAATGTTGATTTTAAGTGGGACGGTTATCAAAGAGTAAAAAACGCGTATCGGATACTCGCCGGTATTAGTCGTTAAATAGACTACGAGGGGAATGTAATTTTGTCCAAGTTGGTTAATAAATTGCTATTCGGTGCTCGTTCTACCTAAAACGTTTTTACCATTGATACCAAACAATTTAACACTCACGACCGAAGCTTAAGTAAGCTATTGAATATGTGATGTGAGCCATTCCCATCTTTATGTACGTAAATCATGCCACGCGTTTAACGAAGAGCGTTGCTAATAAAAAGATTTAATTAAGAATAGGCCAGGCACGATCAAAATCGCTGTAAATTCTAATTTTACGATTAGAGGCCTCGGATTTTTTCGCACTGAAGACAGTAAGGTGCGACATTAAAGAGCAAATTCGTAAAAATGGCAATAAAACTTTACGTGGACGCGCGATTTATATTCTTGACGCGCGGAGATTTTTCGTCGCGCGTTACTCTATCTTGCACGCATTTGGGATAAGTTACATTTTGGCTATTGGCTGGAGGTCGAGTAAAATCCGATTCGAAGGTGAACGTTGGACAGGTATAAAAACAAAAAAGTAGACGGCTTTTTCGATTTCTCGATTTCTCGATTTTTCTATATTTCGAAACTTAGGATAATAAAAGACTTTTTCTCTTTCTCGGTCCTTTCGTTCTCTTCGTTTCACATGCATAGGCGACTAGTTTCTTCGCGAAATCTACATTTGAGAAATTTAAAACCAGAACAACTTTTAGACGTTCTCGAGTATTTCCGTCGAAAATTTAAGTCGTAAGTTTTTCATTACTTTTTCTCTTAGTTGGGTAGCCGTTACATAAAAACAATGAATTTTTCAAGTGCGTCGACAGATACCGTACATTTGGAATATTTAAGTCGAAAAAATAATTCGCGTATGTTCCTGCGCATTACAAACTTTCGCAAAGTATATTTGATACAACGAAGGAGGACTTATCGTAACTTTTCCGCTTCTCTCGTTAGTTGAAAAATACGAAAAAGCAAAGGCAAGAATTTTTGGAATTCTTTAAATTACACGATGAGAACGTTTTATCCGTATCCGCATTTTACATTCGCCTTTCTCAAGCAGCGTCATTAAATAACTACATTTTTGACAAGTTAAAAGTCACTTCATCCTTATGACTTTACGTGAAATAGCACGTACAGAGGCGGAATACATAATACGAAAGCGAGAGTGAGATACTGGCAGACTCTTAGGAGCGGATCCTCAAATCCGCGGATAACGGCGCCACCCACGAAGCCTCTATCCCAAACTAGGAGAACACATACACATGCATATCCCCCATACACATGTATATCTATACAGCCATTATAGGCGGCGGGGAAGATCCTGGGAGAAAGCGGCGAGTCATCGAAGTCTGATCAAAAAATGATGGAAGAAGGATCGAGCCCAGGGGCGAGAAAACTTCGAGAAGAGAGAGAGAGAGTTTGAGGGAAAAAGCTACCGAGGCGAAAATACTCGGGGCTTCTCTCATACGTCGACCTCCTACAATACTCGATTTCCTCCGATTTCCTGTGTGCGCACGTAGTCGTGTATCGGGCGAACCGTTGCATCGCGAGCCACTCGAATCAACCAAAGCGCTCACACACGACGGGTGAAAATTCCCAATTTTCCAAAAGTGTTTTACCTTTCCTTTTATACTTTCCGACGAAATGATTCCACGATTTCCTTTGTTTTCGTTATATTTAGGCACGACTGATGAAGTTACTTCACATCCTAACGAGAACGCTCTTCTCGATGAACGTACAGTCGTGCAGTTGTTTTTAAAGTGTCGATAAGCAACAAATTCCTGGAATACTTAATTACTTCGTTTATAAGTACAGTTATTCAAACAAATTCACACTTCTGTCGTCATCTCAATCGTCAGGTCGTTGATGAAGCTGTGATAAGTACGTGATGTCGAATATATCAGAAAAACTTTTTACACGTAAAAGCAAAGTGAACCTTTGCAATAAAATTCCAATTTTTTCCATCCACATATTTTGAAGGAATGTAAAAGCATGATGTATGGAAACTGCGAGTCGGCGTATAAAATCAAACGAAGAACGTGGAATCCATGTAGAAACAAGATGCGACTTGTAGTGAGAAATTGTCCGATTAAGATCTGAAAATCAGTAGCGATTATCACAAGCAGTAAATAACTCGAAACTCCTCTTCGCTGTATTTATAAAAAGAATTATTTTTGCTTTATTTTGTTTTTTAAATGCAAAGATTCGAGGGCAACGCTTAGTTTTTTCCGACGTTTTTTGGTTTATTCCTCTTAAGCTTTGGGCTAGACTGTTTTATAAAGGTAGATTCCGAGTGATAAAGCTCTTCACTCTGAAAGGGTTGATACTAACTGACGTATCAATAGATTTAGTTGGCGTTTCATTCCGATTCAATGGTTATTTCTATTGTTTAACGTTTGTTTATTTCGATATAAAAATTTTGCATAATTGTACCGATGAGGTCTGGCATTGTCGAAAAGAAAACCAATCTCCATTCTTGAATTTAATTAACCGCAGACATCAATAATCTAAGTGTCTTTATCATATATTTGTTTTCCACGAGTTTCAGATTAGTATCTAGACACACTAGACTCTAGGAAATCCCGCAAAGTTTCTTGATTCGGTCTCCTCAAAGAGATGTAATTATGTGACCAAAGTAATACAATTACTGCAAATACTCATCAACCCGTAATGTCTCCGAGGAGAAGCTCGTGTTGTCTAATAGCGTGAAAGGGACACGTCCGTTAGTGGTTAAAGTACGTTAGTCCGCGATTTGAATAAAATAGAAAAATTTTGCGCATTCGTGCTGCTGTGCGTGCGGGGTTGTCTCGGAGCGAATGAAAAATGCATTTTGCATTCGACCGAAGGGGACAATGGCATAATCTTCCAGGCAGCGAGGCTTTTTGAAATTTTAATGCCGTTACGCGGCTCGATTTCCGAAAGATGGCGAGGGGTCGGAAGAGGAAGGTTGTGCAAGAGAAAAAAGCGAGAAAGGCGAGACACAGGCCTAAGCGTAAGCCAACGGCCATTACCTTCGATTTCCAAATAAATTACGAGCTATAAATAGGGTGGTCCATAAGAATACGTACGAGTTGCTTTGCTGGTTCACCATGAACGTTTTTTCGTTCCCTTTCGAGAGAAAATATATCGATCGAAATTCTCGCTTCTCGTTCTCCGCACTGAAACCTTACGAAGCAAAATGAATTTTGAAGAAAAAGCGAATAAATTAACACGAACGTACATGGGCTAATTATCTGGGTAAGAGTAAGGCGAGTGTAACATATTGGTGAGAACTTTTAAGCTACAAACTTATCCAACAACAAGGATAACAACAACAACAACAACAACAACAACAACAATATATATTAGAGCGATTTTAGGTAATAAAATTTTTGAAAGATATTTTGAGGTTTGCGTTGATCAATAGTTGAAGAAACTGACCGACACCAAGCGGTAAGATTAAAATAAAGCAATCGTAGAATCTTAAAATTAGATTATATACTATAAAAGAAATACTTCGGTGAAGTCTGCATTTGAATCCTCGAGCTCGATTTGGTTTTCAAGGAAAGTAGGCTAGTTTAACATATTCGCTTTTTTCAAACAAATTCATAATAGCCTTCTCTAAGCCATTATTTTTTAGCCCTCGGATATATCTGTATATGAGCACAAAAGGGATTCCTTCCAAGTCACGGACAAAGTTTTTCTCCGGTATTCGTAGTTTTTGCAGCGAGTCGGAGCTACGCTGTCGCGCGCCGATAAGGCTAGCGGGAGAGCGAGCGAGCTAGTGAGAGAGAGAGAGAGAGAGAGAGAGAGAGAGAGAGTTATAGTAGGAAAGGGCTCCTCGACAAATGGCCCGTCACGATTCTCGTAAATCAAGGGACGCGCGCGAGTCTCGCGTGAGTGCGAACTATAGGGAAGGAGAGCAGCAGAGAGGGATGGAGTGTCACGCTCCACCTCGCGGTTCGCTGGGCGCAAGAAAAGCTTGGGCACTTGGGACACTGGGGACAGTGGGGCATGGGCGAGATGTGCAATCGAATCGCTTCTTCTCCTAGAGAAAAACCAAGGAATTTCGTATTTTTAATATTTTCGTCCTGCTATTCGTTATACTGCTTGTGTTTTTATTCTTTTGCCCGTCGTTACATTGGCTCCGGTGTTACTGTGTTCGCCAGTTTTACAGATCTTCAGTGCGGAAATAAGAAAATGTATTTTTAATACACAGCCGTTTTTTAGGCATTAATATTTACGATGATCTTTTAGCAAACAGCGTCATATTTTAACTAGAGCTGAGAAAAACATTCTAGATTTTGTTTTCGGTGCTTTTATTTATTCGGATGCATTTGTAATGTTGACAAACTTTAAGTTTATTTAGATTTGTGAACGTTCAAAGTATTTTATAGCTACTTTTTTTAATCAACACTGGACGTCTAAAGGAAGATGATAAAGTTATTCAAGATTATGTTGCGTAGCACATTTCATCGATAACAGACAATTGTGTTTAGTTTTTATTTTAACTGTAAAAGAACTGTAGTAAATTAATGGATAAATTATAGTATTCGTTTCTTAAATCTTTATTCATCGTATTAACGCATCAATTGTGAATAATAATACGCAACTTTAGTATTATTTTTTGTAAGCAAAATGTATAATTTAATAAAAAGCAATTATGACTAAAAATTCATCCTTTCCAGTTGTAATACTTTTTATTTGAATTAGTAAAACGAACCTCGAATAAATTTAACATTTAGTAAAATTATTCTACGTGTTTTATTGGAGCAGTTTTATGAAAATTAACTTCATAATCCGAGGAAAATTGACCAAATCGTTAGTACGTTGGGCAAAGTTTACGCGACAGTTCACGGTTTTTCTCAAATTTTACTTCGTGGTGTAACTTCTCAACGCTTTTTATAATAAACACACGAGTCAGTGGAAAAGTTTATTACCGTAGGATTTCCATGTTTTGGTCTTTAGTGCATAAGCTTGTCTTGGCGAATCGTCCGTTCTACAACCGACGGTACTGTACCCCAAGTTTAAAGTTACCAGTTCCAGGTACAGGCCGCAATAAATGGGCGCGACTTTGGTAAAATGTGAGTGTAAAGAGAGAGAGAGAGAGAGAGAGCGAGTGAAGGGTTACCCTTACGCAAAAATCGAGCGCGGGATGTATAGGAAAATTTGAAATATTTGAATTAACCCCTTCGGGGAAAGAAGGGTCGAGGCGAAAGGGTCTATTTCTCTACCTGGGCAGACCTCTTTCTCTATTATTTACTTCGATCCTTTTTTGCATCTGCAGCAGCGATGCGCGTCCGTACGCACATGCGCCGGCTGCCGCGAAAAATAGGCTCCTCACGCTCCCGCTTCATGTAAAATTATGTTAATGGATTATCCTTCCGGGATCCTCGAATGTCGAATCACTGGGGTCGTTTAGTGGAGTCTCACAATGACGCGCGACCGATAGATAGACGCGGAGTTGGAGATACCGAAGGTGAACGGAAACGGAGCTCGCATGCCCTTTTTGCGTTTTTCCTCTATCTGGCAACGCACTTTCTTTCATGAACCAAGTGGGTCACTTCCTGTCTTCCTTTTTTAAACAGAATATGTCTATGACACGAATAGACCAGAGCGAGTCTGCGGAATCTTGAATTTACGAATTTTGCGCATGACGTCCTACTATCTTTCATATTTTCATTTCTGTTTAAAGTTTCACAGGCACATCACTCCGGTAATAATTTCTTTTAATTGGCGATAATTATAGCTCTGCTGTACCAAAAGGATGCGGTACAATAGGTATATTTCGTGCAGTAGTAGACGCTAATTCCGACACTATGACAATACTCATAAATCCGATAACTGAAATAGATATCGCTGACACTTTATTCGCGTATAATCTGTAGTTACTTACCCGAAACGCAAGAGAATGAGGAAATTGACGCTACTGAGCAAGTTTATCTTGTAACAACTTCAACATGATGTAGATGGTTAAATAATTTTATCAGCAGAGGAATTAAAAGAAACACTTTTTATCTCAAGAAATTTCTAGATACTATTTCAGTTTAAATTACATACTCGTGTAAAATTAAATTTTTCTGAAAAATATTATTAATGGCTAAAATATTAATGAAATTCCAAGAAAGCTCAAGGAAAGTATATTCAGAGTAAAATGAATATATGTTTGGTCTTGTTCCGTTAAATTAATAGTCGCATTTTCTATAGAAAAGAAATTATAAGTGAATCGCAAGGGCAGAATTTAATTAAAAATAGAGTTTTTAAAAGTACGTAATGCAATTACAAATCCCAAATTGAAACTAAATTAAACGAGACGCTTAATTTTAAAAGGTTTGACAGCATTAATTTAACGTGTTTTAACCTTTTGAAATAAATGAATAGGCAAAAAGTAAATTAAAGTAACTTGAACTCCAGCATTCCTAAATATTATTCGTAAATTAATTAATACCGAGAGGAAAAGAACTATCAGTGGTATGTTAATTTGTTATCAACGTAACATTGAAATAAGACAAATTTTAAGCCAATTAAAATAGAAATGAATATAATGAAAATATCTCATAAAATCCATAGACTTTACAAATTAGGTGACTAAATTATACTTTACCGAGTTGAAAAATGAGTATAAATAATTGCGTTTCAATATTTTCCAAGTAAAATTAAAAATTTTAATGTTCCTAGTATAATTCAGTAACAAAAAATTATTCCCGATAACGTGGATTCCAGAAATTTCCGAATATTGATTGAATTTCATTATCGGCAAATCATTACATTAGAGGCATCATTGAGAAATGGAACGGCTTGAATTTATTTATGGAATCTTCGAAGTAAATGCTTTTTAATAATTGTTCCAAATCTTTGCATATTTGTCCAATGTGACATTCGCGGGAGAATGAATACAAAAGGTTTAATGTTGAGGCTTTCATATACTAGCGTTTTCATAAATTTAGCGTTGAAGATTGGAAGGATATTTTATTTTAATTATTAAGTATCCCTGTATATTTCGTTGATACATCGCATTAATTTACTTTATTACTTTCATAATAAAACGTCATTTTTAACCTGCAATCGTATACGTATATTTTTCCTTTTAAAATTACCTCGAGTTTTTTGATTTTGTGGACAAATAACGATCTTGAAGTATTATTGGTATAAAAACGGCAAAGAGGTTTCTGTGTATGATGAAGTGAGTAATGAGATATCATTAGGATTGGAAACGGATGACTCTTTTACGAATTAAAAAATTTGATACTGCTGAGACATTACCCGAATTTATGATCGTTCGCTTTCTTTATGCTCGAAATACGCTGATTATTTACGATTCAATGTTGAAGTCGTTAACTAAGAAGCAATTCATAGTTCGCCTTTTTTGCCTCGTTCTCCATTCGAAAGGATCGCCAAGGGATGCACCAAAAGGCGACAGATGGGGTTAAAAAATTGTGAAAAGGATTAGGGAAGCGCCGAACGGCTGTTGATCCTCTTCCCATTTTCATTTCGGTTGCCCGCGACCTTTTTACGGGTTCGACGCTCTTACGTCAATTCTAACGCTTCGTAACTGACGCGGGATCATCCGCATTACATCTCCAAATTGAAGATGAAATCAATTTTATGAGAATACATCACGCCTTGCTCTCGTAAAAAGCTTAATCTCTATGCAAAGCATTACTTTACTAACTTGCAGGCGTTAACTTCAAAAATATTAGAAATAACGGATCATCGGAAATCAAGTCGCTCCCCCGAAAAAAGCGCGACTCCATCGCCAAACTTGAAATGCAAATTGTCAAATGGAGCAAGGGAAGATAAAAGTGGCATCCGGGGCTGATCTGGAAGATGGCAGTGGCCGCGAGTGCAAGAACGAAAGGGTCGCGGTGACGGACGATCGGACAATGCAAGAACCCTCGAGGGGTTCGGCGTATCTGCGTGAGATCTCGCAGCCGCGAATGTGCGCGAGGTCTCGAGGAGGGCGAGGCGTCAATGAGGCGGAGGGGGATGTCGAGAAGAGCCCTTCGGTGGCCGAAGATTTCGGATAATTCGCGGGCGCGTCCGTGCGCGCTCGAGGGCCCTCCACACCGATGGTCTACCGGATAAGGTATTCAAAGGGCAATTTTCATTGGGATGCTTTACGTGACCGGGTGGTCGTGCCCCTTTCGACGTCTTCCTCTAGCTCTCGCCGTCGCGGCGGCGGATGAAGAACGAGCGGCGAATGACAAAGGACTCGCTGTCCTTCGAGCACTCAGACATTTTCGCTGTAATTGCTTTCCTACGAGGTTAATTTCACGTTTAAGGAAACTCGGTCACCGAGGTACTCGAGTACTCGAGTCGGTTCAAATGAGACCAAATTACGACCGCACACATTTCGACCTTTTCGTCGTTCCTATTCATTACGATTGAAAAGAAAACAAAGGAAGAAAAAATGAAAATGATAGGATCGTCTAGTCCTCGGTACTAACCTGTAACATCTATAATAATGAAAAAAGTTAACAAGGGCTAGACCCTAAATCAGATATAGCTATTTGAAAGGTGCTATTTGCAGGCTTTGTGGACAATTTCTCGGTTCCCGCCCCTGTTTTGGTGTCGATTTTCAGCTTTTTCCACCCAAAATCACCCTCGGTCTTTTTGTCCTGTCGATAGTTTTTTTTTCACAAGCGCGTAATCCACCCCGAAGGGAGTCGGGATTCAGGCACTTCAGGGCTTTATCGCACGAAGGGACAGGTTGGTCACTGCTGCACTGCTACAGGTTCACGCGGTAATCGCTCCAAGTCGATTTCCTTTAAAAAAAAAAAAAAAAAAAAAAAAAAAGAGTCTGCTTCGGGCAAACAGGGTTAATCTGTCATAATCTATTTCAAATACAATAAAGATGCTCCTTCGAAAATGGTTGTATTTACCTTTGGTATTATCAATGAGTATAGAAAATATGGAACAACAAAGCTATCAAAATTACTTAGTAGTCCATTTCACTTATTGCCTCGATTTATTCCTTTTAAAACCTTATTTCAAGAAATCCCCCCTTTTTTTCTCTTTATAGAATGCTTATCGAATCATCCATTCGCTAACCGTATTAACATAAAATCAGTTTTTTTTCCTACTTTTAAGTATGATATTTTTAACGAAGATCCTGTCCAAATTCGCATCATTACGGAAAGATTAATAATCGATCTAATCAATAACGATCGCATTATGTTAAGCTTAATTACCCGTCGACGATTGAAAACCGCTTCGATTGGATAATTAAGAGGTAGATAATAAGAAATCGCGGATTCCCTTTAGTCGCCCCTCGAAAGAATTTGGAAATACGTGAGCTGTGCGTAATACATCTCGACGAACTCTTTAAGCTCAATGCCATACATATTTAACGGTCCGTCTCTCTCTCTCTCTCTCTCTCTCTCTCTCTCTCTCTCTCTCTCTCCCTCTTTCATATTCTTTCTATCTCTTTTTTTCTTTCGCAGCGGGGTGGAAATAAATTAAATTACTTTTTTAGGGCATCGTCCCGGTGCCGCGTTTGCTCGTTCCGCTTTTGTGCACCTTTTCGATTATTTGCATTCAGGCAACGACTGCGAATCTCGTTACCTTCCGTAAGGACATTTCCCTTTAAAGAAAATAATTGTCAATTACTGGGACATTATCTCTTCGTATACGCAATCTAATCACATCGTTATTTTCGCCATAATTTTTGATAAGATTAAGAAGTGTTCACTCTAAACTGTTCAAAATTGAATTCTTTATGTATAGAGACTTAGAAGTACACGAGTCTGCCAACCACTCGGAGACACAATCAGTGAGAGGGATAAACGGAATTAAATTCATTGAACTGACATGTACTTTTTTCGGCTTTGAATTAATAAAAGGGGCAACATTCATTTCCTTATGATAGAAAAGGTTTTAAAAATTTTATTAGAAACTTTTAGTAATACTCGGTAAAAGAGAGCGTAAAACGTATACCACGTATCGCCAACAGAAAGGACTATTTGGAATAATCAATAATTTATGATGTAGTCGTCAACGGATGAACGAAAAGTAAGTCTCATAAGTAAAAGTTTTCGGAAGTATCGATCAGTGTCTACATCAGAAGCTGCACGTGTACGAGGGAACGTGCGACGTTTAGGTGCGATACGAGAAGGGTTTTATATGCCAGGCGCCGAATGGCGAATGAGGCGCGTAGGTAAATTCGTCATTGCGCAATGGGACCGGAGAAAAAAAAGGGTCCATGGGAGGCTCGAAAACCCTTTCGCTACCTGACCCCCACCCAAGTAGAGCGCGTCGCGCCTCAGGTACGCGAGATTTTTTCGGAGCCTATGACGTCCGACGCGCGCCTCTCGCGAGACGGAGCCGAGGTCGACTGCACAGTCGACATCGTGACCCTTTCAAGCTGAGACTGCGTGTTCGCCGCTCTCCATTCTCCTCTTCTCCGTCGAGATTTTCCGGGGAGAGAATATGGATCCGAGCTCTCGAATCCCAACTGCAAAGGATCAAGACGGACGATCGCCGCCGCGTCGGAGGTAAGATAAACCGCAGGGAAAGGCCAAAAGGTTTTTGGCCAAGTCGGTCTCTTATATCCTCTTTTCTTCGACCTTATCCTCTGATTTTTAAGTTTCACCTCCGAGTGATTTTCACGGCTCTTCTTTAAACACCACTCTTTTCCCGTCCGCGTACACATGGCAAAATATACACGAGTATACGACGACTCTATTTGAAAGGGCGCTGTGCGACATTTCGATCATTTCGATCCGCATCCGCGTGTCTTATTGATTATTTGCGACTTGAAATAACGCCGCGGTCATCATTAGGCCTAAGGGTGCTATCGTAAAATTCATCGCCCGACTTTCGGCCATAAATAAACGCTCGAGTTTCAGTGGCGAAGCTTTTTGCAATATTCAAAGTGCCCGGCTTATCTCGGCGCGACAAAAACACGTCCGAGTCCCGTTTGTACGCGTGTGTGGATGAGGGTGGAAAACGCGAGGGAGCACTCGAACGAAGCAACGTGGAAATTGGAGTGGATACTGCCGGTGCTTGGTCAGCAGTTAGGGGTGGGGGCGCCACCCCAGGGTCCAGCACACGGACCAATGAAGCGCTTGGGTTTTTTCTCATCGATACACCCGCGCGCGAGGGTGACTATCCGTGTGGGGCTTAGACTCGCAAACTAGCAAAATGGTGGATGGAACGCGTGCGTTTCTTTTTTAATTGACGAGTAGGTGCACGAGAGGGTCTCGCTTTGCGAGAACAATAGTCGTGCATGTAGAAAGCTAGAAGGCTTTGCCTGAGTTTTTGCTTAATGATACGTCGTAGTCGCAGAATACTTTATTCTAGATGATGGAATGATGGAATCGTATTCCTGGTAATAGTCAAGTGTGCGAAAGGCTATTAGGAAGCGCCATTCGAGTATACGCACATCGAGAATCTAAGGGTGTAAACGCGTACTTAAGAACTTAAACCAATCAATAAAGTGCTGGGCCACGTATAGTGCAATCAACGTACAAACGTATCGCATGCTTACGAGTTTTTCGATTAATCGTCCTGGAAATTACGCGCAAAATCAAAATTAAATCCTATTTTTACATCAAATTATAACATTTGCACGAATATTTAATTTGCAATTTTCGGTTAAAATTGACTTTTCCGCAACTTCCACGACATGAACATTTGAAAATGATCTCTCCGATTGCATACGTGTTAAGCTCTGCCTATAAATTCGTAATTCGAATGTAATGACAGGTTAATGATTTTGCTCGCTCGAACGTCAGCCGTTGATCATAACGCGTCGACAGTCGCATTGGATAGAGCGACGTGACATATGAAGTACGCTGAAAAGACTTAAAAAAACTGCCGAAAATACAATTAATCAAAGCAGCGAAGTCCGTAAAAAGATAATCGATCCAACGAAATAAAATAGGCGTTTATCATGGTCGAAGGCGGACGTCGGATCCAGCGCTCAGGCGCGCGACATACGGTTTCCTTCGACTTCCCGAGTCTGCGGAACGCACAAGTTCATTGAATCCGTCGTCGTATATACGCGGCCAGGATATAGGATGATGAGTTATCTGTAAAAGGGTTTCGTCATGCCAGCGGCGGTATATATTCACTGCAGAGCACAGAGGAGGAAGAAAAGCCCGCAGTCGCGATGAGACGGCAGTATATAGACGGACTCCGAGGCCATCCCCTGCATTCGCTTAAGATATGGCTTATGAAAGAGCACGCCGCCGACACACACACACACACACACACACACACTTGATGGGCTGGAAATGAACTGCTGGGAGCGCGATCGGGACAGTTAAAGAATCGTCAGATTAGCCCGAGAGCCTTCGGCTCTTGCTGCTTGTACGTTAAGGTGATGCGATGCCCGAGATAGCAGAGGTCGACTACGGCTCGCTATCTCTGATCGTTGTTTCCGAGGGAGGCTTCCGCTTCTGTGTTTACATGGCGAGGCGAGGAGGAAGATTCGGGGGTACGCGAGGGAGGCGAGCAGCATTAGCTCCGAGAGAACGGATTGAATTTCAGAATCGCCGATTTTCCTAATGGTTTATTATTCTTTCACCCCTTCGCACGTCCTGCCGTTCAACGCCGTCGAAAATATCAAAGACTGCAAGTCAGATAGCATTCGTCGAGGATTCGACAAGTTCCATTAAACGTCGACTAGAGTTCAACGATATGATTGGATCTTCTTGATTCCCTCGCTGGGAAACGAAGCTTTTACGCAAAGAATAGACGAAGGCACACGAAGCTCCGACGATGTTGCGTGGCTTCATTCGGTAGAACAGAGGCGTTGCCGGGATGTTTTGTTTGGATCTAGCTGTTAGGAGTAGCAGGAAATGTCGATAATTGATAATAAAGAAAATGATCTGACTGCCGACCAGATAGGCGTGCGAGTTATATAAAACTCGCGTGCGCGATCCACCGTCGGCCCCTTGCATATGCTAATGAAGACGCCTCGAAAGTACGGCCCATCCGGTTCGGCACTAAGCCAAGGTGCTACCTCGATTGCTACCCTCCAAGAAGAAGGACCAGCCGCATTCCCGGGGCGGCTTCCGTTCCGTAAAACTAGTTCCGACTAGTTCTGACAGCCCTAGTCCACGCGCACCTATGAGCTATGCAAACGTTTGTCAGGAACATTTGTAGAGCTTCGACCGCGTCGCCCAACTCGGTTGGTAATCATTACGTGAGAGACGTAGCGCTGTAAACGACAAGTACGATTACTTAGTATTTTAAGACTTTTTACTTAAAGTTGACGTCACCGCTCCAGACGTAACATCAAAACTTGAATTTTTGACGCTCGCCGAATTTGAAGAAACACGCAGAATCACTTATCCCAGGAACTCACGACGCGAGATCAACCGTGAAACGAACCATCTACCACGAGATCCTCGAGTGAAAAGTGTCTCTATCTCGCTCGTCCTGTGGGTGCGCGATTGCCTGCGTCGACACGAAGCATCGCTTAAACATCGCGGACCGCCGTCCCGTGCGCGTAAACACTCTAATGGATCGCACTTTCATGCGCGACCTCTTCATCCTCCCGAGGAAATGCTCCCTCTTGTCGTTCCGATTGCGCACGGAAATTGCAGGGTAACCACTCGAGAGAGCGCGCGACATATTTGGCCATTTCTGGCGCGTCTGTCGAGGACGCGTAATTCGCGTCTCCTCGCCGTCGGCTCCGTATACTTTGTCGACTCTCGAATCCTAGGTTTGCCTTTCAACCGTCGCTTCGCGCCAGGGCTTGAAAAATTTTCGCCCCGAACGCTGCAACGACAAACGTACATCGCGTTTGGTATTATTCGTGGATTTCCGCTATTCGTCTGGATTCACCCTTGCCGGTAAATTTATCTAATGGGTTTGCACAACGGATAGCAGCACTTGCGGGACGGCGCAACGTCCGCCAAATGAAAGTGACAAAACGGTACTTTCTTTGACTGAAAATGACTCTGCGTATGGTACAACGTCCAACTTGCTTCGGCAGAACGCTTTTTCTTGTGATTTAATAAGAATAAAGGGACGTCTTTGGAGTACTCGCAAATCGCAAAGTAGGAAAATGACAATGTTGGCGTGCATTCTTGGCAACTTACGTTTGAATGGCGCAGGTGTTGGAACGTTCATAAATTAATTTACTTCGACTGAATTTCTTTAACGATACTTCTAATTGCCCTGCACAATGATATAAGCGCGTTACCCGGAAGATCAAACGTACGTATCGCAAAGGAGATAGAAGAAATTGCTCGAAAAGCCGATAAAGTCTCCCGACTTGAAGGAAATTCAAAAAAATGCAATAGAAAGCCGAACATATTTCATAAACATAACTTGAGTGCTCTTTTGTGCGCAACTATATAAAGCATATCTAAAACAATCTCGGCATTTTTTATCGGACGATCAAAGGACTTGATATTCTCGACGATGTCGCAAAGACGACTAGAAGCATATAAAGTTGGCCCCTTTTTTGGGGCGACTCCGTCTTTGAATTTGAATTTAAATTCGGATTTCCCGTTGGTCCCGCGGGAGACACGGGGGTGGTCACTACTTCCTACGCGAAAGCTTGCGCACGTTGGTGCTTATCCGCGAGGACGACGCGTCGGCGTATCGCCGGTTCCTTGAATATTTGAGCGGGAGGGGCGAACGAGCGTCTCGTGGGAAAAACGGGGCCGTGGCCAAGGGCAAAGAAAAAGAAGGGACGTGTCCTCCATGCGCGCTGTAACATAATGTTTACACATAATCCCGTAAAGACACTCACCAGGGGAGGGTTGGGGGTTATTCTCGAGTTGGTCCGACCGGGGCTTCCCTCCCGGCTCCCTTGTGCAAAAAAAAGGAAACGAGAGCGTCGATATCTCGGTAATATTCGAAACCTTGCATCGGCCGACTCGACCTTCGTGTGCATTATCGCGCTGTATTAATCCCAAGCGACGGTAAAAATTCTCGCGTCAATTACGATTCAAGCTGGATAAAAGAAACGTGCGCCGTTGTGCCTGGACTCTTTTTCAATTTTACGTTCCGTCTCCCCGCACTGATGTATTTTTGAGGATGAGACGAAATGAGAAAGGACAGTTTCAGCTCTGGTACGGATAAATATATCGTCTGTTCGTTACGCACTTTCGGAATCGTCCGTACAAAAGCCAAAGATTTTGATTTTTTATTCGCGAGCGCAAAAAGACTTTCTCATATAACATGACAACTTCGAATAGACAAGAGCGTTAGATGACTAATACTAGACTAGTACAGGTTCGATTTATAAATTTCAAGTTAGTGCACTATCCGGAAAATATGTAATCGATGGCGATGTTTACAGAATTGGACAATGAATTAATTTATAAATATAAAATAATAACGTCGACTTGGCCAGCAGCGATTCGTTAAAAGTTGAAATGATATTTCGTATTTCACATGAGATCTCGATCATTTTTAAAGGGGACATTTATTATTACGATAATGCAAAGTAATTTATCTGACCAAAGTACAGAGGATCTTAACATCTCTCGAAAGTTTACAATGTTACAATTTATAGCTGGCAATGTAAGTGTATTAATTTTGTATTTTCTAGTATTGGGGTTAGAAGGCAGGGGAGTGCCCGGTCGATGCCGGAGGACGGGGTGGGGAGATTATAGCATCACCCCAGAAACGCGTCGAAACTGACACCACTAAATCATTAATTTGGGCGATTTTTTTCTATATCTCTCTCGCTCTCTCTGCACTCGACCATTTCCACAGGTAGCATCGATAAAAAACCCTTTAGCCCTCCCCCCCTCCCATACAGGTACGCGATCACGCTTCCTTTGTGCTTGCTACATCCGAAACTCTCTTCTTCCTTTTTTCTCCCTGGTTCCTGCAACAGCGGAATTGGAAGCAAGAAAAAGTTGCCTCTCACCCTCGACCATTCGCACAGAGATACTCCACCCCTTTCTCGAAAAGCACATAGAAAACACTCCGCGCTGTCACTTGGAGACTAATATATTTTTGATCGATACCCACAAAATATATATATACACACACAAAAGCTCGATGCCAGTAATGCCTCTGATCTGGTTTCCCACGGGCAACGTAGTTGGAGCACGCGAGGGAAGACGGGAGAGGAGGTAAAAACCGTTGTCCAAACAAACACATCCACGATCCGGACGAAATTTCGAGTCGACTTTTTCCCTAGGTAATATGTTTGTCCTCGAGTCGGCTCATCTACGTGCTTTTTTCTTTATATTTATAATTGTTTTGGGTGTGATATATAATGGAAGGTCATTTTTACGGCAGATGGAAAGCGATATATTTCAGAAAAGAAGCGTGAATTAGAGAATCGTTTTTTCCTCTTTACGAGTCATTGGAATAAACGACGAGTAAAAATGTATCGCGAGGGTGAAGGATACTTAATTGTTCGACAAATTCAAGACTCTTAGCAAGCGTTTAGAGCTCTCAAGCTTTAGATTAGTATGCATCGATGATGACTCGTCGCGAAAAAACTCCAATGATTTGTTTTGGTCGTTCTTGCGTACTCCAACTGATAGATACATTGAAATTTCTCTTCGATGATACTTACCATTTGGGGTGGAGCGTAGAAATTTCTCTTTGGGATAAGATTCTGCAAACACGAGTCTCGTCGAACAGGAAACAAAGCAAATAAGGCATCGCCAGTCGAGTAAGAAAAATAATAGACGAAAGTAAGGGGAATCTCGAAAACGTCGAAAATAAAAAGATTAACAGGGCTAAGCAAAGTGAAGCGCAAGGAAAAAGCTTAAAGATAAAAAAAAGAAGCGACAGAGAGGAGAGACAAGAGCAAATTGAATATCGGACGCGACGCGACGCTGCGATCCGGGGGCGGAGAGCAGACACGTCCGAGAGATATTGCCACCCTGGGCAAAGAAGGAGAGAGAAGTTAGAGAAGTTAGAGAAGACGCGCGCCTCTGTTAAAGGGTCGAGAGCAAAACTTAATATGCGACGTCACGAGGACGCCGAACGCGCGCGGGGGTGGCCTCAAACAGCATTTCCCTGCACAATGGACGGCTAATTCGGAAACCTGCGCTGCTTGCAGAGGCTCCGCCGTGAGGCCCCGATACCCCAATAACCGAGCGAAATCGGAAAATCGGCTTTCGGTGACGTCGATCCCGAAACCAAAATCCCCGATGTAATCCCGGCATTCACGTGTAATTTTTTCCTCGACGGTGGCAGGAAGAGAGAAGGAGGGGGACAGCGACTCCCTGGCGCATGCCTCGGTTCTTTTTTTCTCGATGGCCGCCTCTAGCCCTTCAACGTGGATTTTTTAAGGGTTAAAAAGCCGCACTCGACTCGGCAATTCATAATAAAGCGAGAGAGCGCGAGAGAGACGGGCGCCGAGGGGGTAACAAGGGGTCTTCGCGTTCCTATCGATATTTCTTTCCATTCTTTGCGAGTGCGAGGCTGGTCCACCTCTTTGGCACGTTTGGAAATAAATAACGATATAAATGGCAGTCCGAGTGGAAAAGTATTTTGGGTCTTGCAACGCGCGAGGCGTCTTTTTATGCACTACGTCGCTTCACCTCTGTTTTTCATGGTCAAAGTACGCGAGAGACAGGGCGCCCCCTTTTTTTGTCGAAAAACGTGACTCGAGCCCCGTCTATCCGCCTAGAAACTCATCAGATATTTATTGCGTACCTTTCGTCTGTCGGTGTCAGCTGCTTCGTTCGCGAGCGCGGATCCTTGGATTCGTAACGCCGTTCGATATTAGTCCAAGTTCTGCTGCGATGTTTCCGCTTTGCGCGTGTCGCCATTGCAAGGCGACTGTTCCGTCGAGAGAGAGAGAGAGAGAGAGACGTGGAAGCTCGTAGTGGCCTGCGTGGAGAGCGGATTATGGATAACCAATGACAAATAAGTCGTTCACTGATACTGCAGCCAGCAAAGTTACAATAGTCGATAGGCGACCCAAATCGTAGCTGAAATTCGGAAACTATTGCAACTGACTGAACTCTTGACAGAAATTCTGAAATTTCAACTCTTTTCTATTGCCACGATATACGTGCACATAAAAGCTCATAAATAAGTTGTCGTATTCTTGCATAAACAATTGGAAGATCTTGTTTATGTAATTTCGAGTAAATTCGAGACTTTACTATGCAAATGGTTATATGGATGTGACTGTTCTTAGACAAAGGCTTTGATACTGATTTGCTCGGTGGATGGAGCATTTTTTCTCTTTTCCATTATTTTTACGCAACGGGTAGGATTCGCGATAATTACGACTCAAATTCGTTGTTTCAATTTTTATTAATGTTTTTTATTAAATACTTTTACCGCTATGCTGCGCTATTCATTGCGACCGGAATAATGTTTTGCCTTCTGTACTTTTACTCAACAGCGCAAAAGTCGAGTTTTATAGTAAATAATATTGATCGAACTGAAAATACGACATAAAATTATTCTGAAATTATTCTGGGTTATCGATTTGAAATCGTATGTATAATATATAATTTTATGCTTGACTCCGTTACACTTAACATTATTATAGGAATAATATTGTTAGATATATCGTGATAAGATACCCAGTGATACGTGTGTCGAAGTTCACGTAATAATATTGTTTGTATTCTTAAAAACGAAATAATGATCTACAGTTCCACTTCTCTTTGAGAAAATACTCGATACGATGATCGTCCTTTACTTTCATTCCCTAGGCTTACCAAATTCGAGGGAAGCTTTTTATAGTAATTTCGCTGTCAATTTCAATTTAATTGCTGGAATCGTTGGTGAAATACAAAGAATGCCGCTGGCAAGTTTCGCCTGTGCTGCTATTCATTTTTCTTCGATATTAAACGTTAAAGCATTTGTAGTGGTACGCGAATCCGAAGTTGCAGTGCGTACGAGATGTTATTCGTCATTCGAAGTCCAGAGTCTACAATATAAACGGTATCGAAATTGTTAAGTAGGATACGTCGAATATTTATCGACGTGGGCGAAATGCTTGCGCTCCGTACCGAGGCATTGCCGGAGCTAATTTTATTATTAAAGCGAAAAAATTTGAATTAGTGCAATGTTGCAAAGGTTAAAGTAGCGCGCAATTCTGTCAAAGTATGTTTTCCAAAGCGCGATAAAAGAAAGTGAGGGGGCGAAAGGGAGGAATTTAATATGACAAGACTGTCATTCTGTGTCGATATGAAAATTCCAAAGGCGTTGGCTTTCTTTTTGCCGTAAAAGCGGCCGTCGCCGAAGAAGACGAGGCAGACAAGGTAGACGACGAGGTTATCCGCGCATTTTGCCCTTTCTTGCTTTCCCTAGGTAAATGGCATCGAGGCCAACGGAAAGCGCGCTTGGGTGCGTCGCGCACTTCGCTGCTCGGCAGAGTAGAGAAATGGAAAATGGCCCAAGGAAGGTTTAGGGAATTTGCGGATCTTCGCGCAGACACGCGTGCAACCAATTCGAAAAAAGAGGAGGAGCAACTCGAAAACGGGGAAGGCGAAAAATTGGATGCCGAATCGAGGGTGGCGGAAGTGGCAGGAGAGTTAGGGGGGTGTGGTGCTTTTATTTGGTTTGAGCGGGTAGCGGCGACCCACGGTATGTTTGATGGAGAAATCGCAAGCGGACGATCCGCATCGATGAGTCAGGAAACCAATGTAACGGATGACATCATCCGATTCGCGATGTATCGATTCCCGCTTTTCTCTTCCTCCCTCCTCTCATTGCGCATCTCTTCCTACATTTCTTTATCTCTCGACTATACTCTTTCATTTTTATTCATATGTGTTGTATTTAGGTCAGAATATCAATAGGAAAGAGCAGTTACTAGACTACATAGGAAACAGAAACAAGAGCAGTTACTTTCGGTAGGACACAGAGTGTTCCATGCGTATTACAAAAACACGTAGCCAAGTGCTTTTTAAATGTTTGAATTTACATACTATTAGCAGGGTACAATTTTCGAGTAAATTTTGTTATTTAAGATCTCTTGGCTACTAACGATAACCATTTCAAGCGATAAATCTTAAGATGTATTATTCATAAAGAAATATACACACACACACACACACACACACACACACACACACACATACGTATGGGCGTAACAAATTTTATCTTTAAATAAGACTACGTTTATGACGCGAAAACAAAATGTAGTATTAAAAAATTGTTGGTAAACTATAAGAAAATACCCAAAGAGAAATTCTAATGAAAAAATTACCCTATATGTACTTATAAGTTGAAGATACGGTCACGTTTGTTCAAAGTTATTTGATATCTAGCAAAACCGACTATACAAACGCATGCTGTTGCATACATACGCGTAAATTTATAATACTTACAAGGTATTTGTTGCTAACGGGATAATAATTCTGGATGTTATAAATTACTTCAAAATAAAAATTTATTTAAATTTTTACGTTAAGCTATCCGTCGGTGAACTCACCTCGTTATATCAACATTATAATGCGATAAAAAACATTTTCATTTCTAGAAGATATTTCCACTATTGAATTCATTTTGGTAAAAAGTAATTGGTAAATATTTGACTTGCGGCTTAATCGTCTGTTTTAGCAAGGATTATAATTGTCAATATACTAATCTCAAATTGTTCCGGAAGTAGAGTTGTATTCGCTAATAGACGTAGTCTCAAAGATACACGCAACGAGAATTTCTAACAAAAAATTCTTAACCAAACAGATACATACGTATATAAGCTTATGATCAATTGCCAGGCATTTACATTTTAACGAAACAGAAGTTTTAATGAAAATAGCTTCGAACTGCTGGACCGTGCGTTACAGATCGTGGATCTAAACATCCGCGAGCATTCGTACGCGATTATTGAATAAAATCGTTGGAAAAAGTAAAGGCGCGCAGGAGTCTGCTTACGTCCGTCAATCTCCTTGAACAAACAATTTTCAACTTTTGACACGGACGCATTCTCTTGTTTATTCGAGTAAAGTATCCATCGTTGGCGAAGGTACGTTAATTTTCGAACTCTCAACCGTCGGGAAAATTCTCGGTCGCGAAGAGCAGCTTCTCTCGGTTCAGAGCTTCGAAGGCCAAAGCAACGGAGTTTCGTGGTAAGGCGAGTTTCTCCCCGTCTTTGTCCCCGTGTCCCCGTATACACGTATATAAGAGCGGAAATGCGACGCTGGGCGAGTGATGGGTTAGAGCCATAGGCAGTCCTTGTCGGAGAGCTTCTGCGGAGTTTGAAAGTTGGTCCACGAGGCGCGGTACACTGGAATACGACTCTGGCCGCAGCGCACTTCGGCTGCGACGGAAAGTATCCTTTGGGATGGACGGGGGAGGGAGAGGAGGAGGCGAACGAGCGCCCGGAGTTTCGACCAGCGGTGTATCGAGTGCCTTTGTCGTCCTGGTCACCACCGAGTCTGAGTAAAGGTCGAGGAGCCGTGAGAGCGCGAACTCGCTGAAACCGAAACTTCGTTCAAGTGGATATCGTTAGCCAAGTTTTAGCCGACAATTTACGGCACGTTGGAATAGTTTAATCGCCCTGGCACTGCTGCATCGCGATGAAAAATTAGCGGCTTTCGACTTTAATCGGAAGCCCCGGTAGCCGTATTTCTCTTCCTCGCAAAACACGTGGAAGAGCCTCGCGAGCTCAGGCAGTCGCTCTAGCGATTAAGGCTGAAGGTCTTGTGATGGATCGAGCTCTGCGTCCAGTGATTCACCTCGAAGGGCTTTCGTTGTCGGGTTTTCCAGTTAGCCTCGGTGAATTGCAAATAGAAATAGAAATCGCGCTTTAAGAACGAACCTTGAGTTCGGGGAACGTCGTGAAGGTGTCGGAGAGATCGCGCGCATTAACTCTGCATTAACTCTGCATTAACTCTGCAACGTGCGAACGCGAGGACGTTTGGAATCGTCTCGCCCCTTCGATTCGAGCAATCGCGCCCAAATGGCAATGATTGCCCAGGACTCCGGTCCAGGCGGCCCTCCAAATGAAAGTCCAAAAGCGGAAAAGTACACACCGGCGCAAAATCTATTCCCGTGATAAGTTTGCCGGAGCGCGGGCTGCAGTTCGCAAGTGTCGCTCGTATTTATACAAGAGTAAATCTCGGAGCAAAGGCAAGCGAGTAAGCGGACGAGTAAGCAAGCGGCAGCGCAGGGAGTCGAGAGAAAGGCGAAAGAGAATTAAGGCGAGGTGAAGGAGCCCAGGCGACGGGCGTGGAGAGCGGCGCGAGAGAAAGAGGGGACAAAGTGGAGCGGTCGAGCGGGACGGAGACGGAGCGACGGGTCGAGCCGCTCTAATCGATCGTGGCTGTCCACCCTTATCAGGGGTCGGCTGTTTTGGGGTAGCTGCTTTGCATGGCCGGCAAGGCTCCTCTCTCCCTCCCTCGCCCGTCGGTGTACCCCTCCCCGCGATTCCCCCCCCCCCATCACCCACCCCCCATACCCCCTCCTCACCGCCCCCCTTCGCCCTTACGTAGAGCGAGCTTTCGACCGCCGCGGCCGACAACCGCCCCCGACAAACCGACCCTTAAAATAGGGGCGAGACCACGCGCGCGGCCATTGTTGCCAGATGCCCCGTGCATTTGCATTTTCCCGCGTGGACTCGCGCTGAAAAATGAATCCGCCGCTCTTGCCGTCTCCTTTTATCGCGCTTTTTCCCTCTTTTTGTCTTACCGTGCGCGTCTATCTCGCGAAAAGAAAGACGTCCACGCGGAGAGGCGGGGACCTGTAAGACCGATGATAAATACGGCTGGTCGCTGTAAAATGGAAATCTGGCATATTTCGCTCTCGCGGAATTTCTCCGCTCCTTTCTTTTTTCCTTTTTAAAGCGAACTATCTATATTGTTGTCGCTCAGCGGCGGCTGTCGAACAGATTTTATACATGCTTCGCTGATTTCCCGTCGCTGGAATGCCTTTGTTTTATTGGCCTTTGTTTGACGAACTTTCTCGGGTATCGCTGTAAATCCTCGTACTGCCAAGATGATGCAACGTGCTTTCAACGGAATAATTAAAGTGCATTTTTCAAAAAATATTCTCGTCCGAAGATTTTTTAAATTCTCGGATGGAATTGTACACGGAGTTGAGAGACGTTCGGATTCTTAATGGCAAAATTCGACATAAATGTTATTAAGGGCTCTCGCGGCTTTGTAGACTCCTATTTTACGAATGGTTAATGGCTTTTTGATTTTTTTCGTAAGCTCGCGATGTATCGTGTCCGCGATGATTTCACAGTTCAAAGGTCTTCTGCATTAGTGACTGGTATTTAGGTATTGAACAACGATAAAAAACAGTATAATCTGTTTTTCTACGAATATAAAGGAGATGCCGCGTTCGGTTCTTGAATGTTTTCCTCTTTCATTATCGTACGTAATGTGTTTCGCGTTTCTACGCCGCTTGGACGCCGGATGCAAGGACCAAAACTTACTTAGACTTATCTTAAGAGATTTGACGTTATTTTAGTTATATTAAGGACGTAGTAAAAGTATATCCATGCGTACTTCTGCTTTAACGTTAAATCGCGTTTTTATACTCGACAGCTCACAAGCACGGGACAGTTGCTAAAATTTATTTCGTATTTATTTACAAAACAAAAATAGCAAAAGGTCTGCCTTAACTTTCTTTTATATTTTTCAAATAAGGATATTTTAAGAACATTTATTTGCCTCGGGGCAGCCGCTACCGAGAATCGCAAAAAGGACATGATTGATGCAGCACTATTAAGGTTGACACAAATTCATGTTAAAAAAAGTGCACGACGACACCCGAACATCCACAAGTTGACGGAAAAAATAAAGTACGAATAAAATAGGAGCAGAGGAGGGTTGTTGAGCGCACATGTACAGTCGCACATCGACGTAGAACACGCGTTATTGAGAAAAGAGCCGCCCAGCCCTTAGCCCTACGACGTGAAATTAGTCGATCTTATTATCTGGGCAAACATTAGCGGCAGGAGACTCCATCTGTATTTGAACGATCGTTGTTTGAACGGAGTCGCGCGAAATCCGTATTTGCGCAAAGCCGCCGTCGCTTCTCCGTCGGCTCGTTCGTATCCGGGACTTCGCGATTCACGGCTAAGAGCGTTAACCCGGACTCCTTGTGCCCCGAGCAAAAGAGGCGAGCCCGCGAGTTTTGTTGGGAAGATGAAACAACGGCGGGTCAAGTTTGGGATACGGCGAGTGGGAAGCGGAGAATCGGGATGAGGAAACATCACTCGGCGAGAATTTTAGTCAGATGTGCAGGGCGGAGACCGTTGGTGATAGATTCGCACGTCCGGAAAATTTAATGGAAAAATCCAAAGTGTCGAGCACAGACAGCACGGCGATACGTCAGACCATTCACCCGCGCGTACCGAGAGAGAGAGAGAGAGAGAGAGAGAGAGAGAGAGAGAGAGCGAAAGAGGTAAACGCGAGAGGGTGAGTTGAGAAACTGGAAGAAGTGATGGAAGTAGTAACGTCGCAAAGAAAAGATCTACTTTTGAATACAAGATACACGATTCCCTCTAATCTTCGTATGCTGAAATCAGCCATGGAATCTTTAACATTCCTTACCGAACATTATTGAAACGTTGTAAGAGGCAGTTTTGTAGTTCCAAGCAATCGACTTTTGATATTGAGCAATTAAATCGGTAAAAAAGCTATTTAAAGATTATATAAGATAATTACAAATTATCGATGACCTTCGCTTTGGAATTATCAGCTTTATTCGCTCGATCATACAGAAATTACATTGATAAAAATTTTGCTTTTGCAGTACACGATTGAGCAGATGCAAATATTGCTGTTATTAAATGCATAGGTATGAACATTACGAAGAGTCGGTTTGGTTTTAAAGTTTTACCAAAAATTACGAACACTTATTTATCGCCTTTGAAAATAGTAGCGTAAAGGGGCCTGCACAAAAGAGTAGAGTCTCGCTTTACCGACGGACCACTGGAAGCGGTTGGTGTCGTCGAGGGTCGAAGTTCGCGTCGTCCGACTAAATCGAAGGATAAAGGCGCTCTGGAAACTTTGTACCGTCGCGTCGGTACTGCAGTGCCAAATAGTTCGAGTTCCATTTAAATCGGTAATGCGACGCACAGTGGAGTCGAAGAGGGGAGAAACGCTATTAGAGGGATGTCCAAAGCCTTCGTACCCCTTGGTTTAATCGTGCTTGGGACCACGAGTGCCGGGGTTTCAGGAGCGTAGTTGGCAATTGGGTTATGGGGAGGCTATCGGACTCGGTAATCGATGATGTATTCTTTGGTGTCTCGTTTGATTCTTGCGTTATTTATCTTTTAGCCAGATTTTTACATCCCCTTGAAGAGCACCCTCGAAGAATAGCGTAGTAACTGTTTTAAGGAGTGTGGGGGATAATTTTTTACAATTTACGTTTCGATTGTATCTGCCTCTGTAAATTATTTCAGTTTTTTTAGTTTTCTCTTTGTAGAATATTGACTCGAATACTAGTAACTGCGCTTTAACTTAATTTAATCGACGAGAAAATTTTATTCTCCTGATTTTTCAGAAAAACTGCATTTAGAAGTACCCGCGCAACGGACTTTTGGAGATTTAAATATATAAATGCGTCCTCTGGAGGCACACATTATTCAACAGTTTCAACTGTCGTTTAATTAAAATATAATGATTATTAGGGGAAAATTTTTTTACCTTTTCTTTTGTCAGCTAAAATAATATTTACTCATTATAGTGAAATGAAAAATATGTTAGTTATTTTTTCTAAATTTTGTTCGGATACATCATTGTATTTTTATTTCTAATTATGCTAAACTTTTTATTTTTAATTATGTAATTATATCACCTGGCTCTCAACTCTTTCAACTAATTTGGAAATCCACTATTCTATTAAAATACTTAACCTTATGTTATAAAGGAAACTTGTATTTCATTATTTTATTTAATTAGACATTTAACGATTTATTTTTCGATAAACAAAGATTGATTTGGTTATAATATTAATATTTCTTAATAGAAATAAATAATGCCTAAAAAATACTTTGTATGCTATAGATTTGTATTTGAAATTACTATTGTCTTTTAAAAAGTACCGATTAATAAAGAAATGTTTTATCACAGTGAGTAATCATAAATACTTAATTATGTTTTTAATTGTTAATGGCGTTATGGGGTTGGCATGATATTTCCTGTTGCGCGTAAATTATTTAATTCGTCCTTGAAGCTTTATTATAGTCATAAAATCTGAAACTATGAATACAATGTTAAATTAAAAAATATTCAAAAACTTAATGATTTTTATTACTTTTTTCAAAGTACTTGTACTGGAAAATTGTCCGTAAAGCTTTAAATATTAAATAAGTATGTAATCTCACAATGAATATACAAAGTGATTAAAAGACTTACGGTGTTACATATGTAACTGCAAGTTTTATATTGATTATATGGGACACTCAACTACAAAACATGCACGCACTCTCTCTATCTCAATTTTTCGTTTTATCTCTTTACGTATGCTTATATATCGACACACTTATCCATTCTTCGCACTCACAGATGAGCAAGTACATAAGTGCGCATCCTAAAGTTTTTCCATTTGAATTATTTTCATGCATTACATTTATAGTAATTTGTCAACGTGGTAATGCAGGTACAGTAACTAAAGCAAATATCTAAATGAGATTAGAATTAGTGTATTATATTAGGTAACTATCATATTAACGTCGTAAGCTCATCGATCGCGTAAGGCGATTCATTCGATAACTGTACAATAGAAGCTAAAATTTCTGTAAATTAAAGGAACTCTAAAGTTATACTTAAAATTTTGATAAACAGAGCAATTTATGTAATCCACATGAATTATAACATTATTTCGTTTTAAAGATTATAAGTAAATATCCGTGAATTAGATCTTTAACATTGAGAAAGAAGATTTTTACAGAATTTCGAATAATTTTGAAAAAAACATATACATATTGTTAGCAATTCAACAAGACGATTCATTATTCTATAAATAATATAAAATTCATTATTCTATAAATATTCTATAAATATAAATTTTTAGTTATCAAATCATGTTGATTGATGAAGCTAACTTTCTTTTTGGTACAGATTTTATGTCCACGATTGTTTCCGTGCATGAATTATTGTTTGTAAATTTATGACTTCACAATGAAATATTTAAAGCCATTTGTTTCAATTTACGCAAATTATTCATATTATTTGAAATTCTTCGGATACTAAAATTTATCTAGCACTGTTTTAATCTTATTTAATAAGGAATAATTCGGGTCTAATCAATAGTATTTTAAATACTATTTGAAATACTGTAGTAATATATTGTTTGGTATTGATCTCATACGTTTATTGGCGACTTAAGCGTCACGCAATTGAATTTATCTTTCTTGTTATTCCTCAATTCTAAATGCATTTCATCAAAATCATAGATTTCGGTATTGTTTCGTTGCGTTTTAACACTACTATTGGATTATAAATGAATCAATTTAAAGCGAAATTTCAAAATAACATATTTTTACATGCATTTCGTTCGTATATCTATTGTATATATTAAAAAACGTACATATTTTATTAATAATGATATAGCAATAAAATCTGATTAGCTATGATGTACTATATGAGTATACGTACTTAAATTTTTGTCGTTTAAGTATTATCTTAAAACTTGAGTTAAGATCGTTTGCGAATGGTTGTTGCTTATTCCGACTAAAGTTGACAAAAGTGCTTAAAAAGTACGCAAGAAATGCATTACGTCGAAAAACTATTCCTTAAAAGCAAAAGCAGAATTATCGCACTTTCATATTAGATCTAGATATAAGTTGTGGCCCTGAAATTGAGTAATTTAAAGAGAAGCACATATTTTAAGATGATCGAATGATTTGGAATTATTACCGATATATTTGTAGCGATTGATAAATAATTAAGACAGATGTACCGAGGCACTGGTGTAAAAAGAAAACTCGTCTAAAGCAAATTCTTACCGCACATATTTTGCGTGGTAGAATTCAAGATAAGTATGTTGCGGTCCTTTCAGTTTTATTTCATGAACTTGACATAGATCGCCTAATGTCGTAAGAAAAAACTTTTACGCGAGGCGTTTCCTACTTGCATATCTGGGTGGAATTTGAGAATTTAGGATTCCGAGAAGATCATTCGAGTTACCAGCAGAGCTCCTACAATTTGTCACTTAGAATTCAGGCTTCGATCTTATTTCCGGCATCAGGAAGCATCGCTCAGGCTCGATAAAAGTTGAAGCTGAAAAATAGGCGCTTCATAAAATTGTCATTACGGGACCGCGGAATCGGCGCCTTCCGAGTCTCTTCCGCGAACTCTCGGGATCACCTTTCGGGCGCTTGATCCGCCAGGTTCATCGGTCAAAAGCTTCGCCGTCGTCGAGTCGAAGTATTATGCACAATGCAGAAGAGATGAGAGGAGTGCGGGTCGGAGTGCATCAGTTTTGGCGGAAGGACCGTGGAAAAGCGCAGTGCGCAATTTGCATAGATAAAACGGGTTAACTCGCGGGGTTACATCGGACTAATTGAAGAGGTCGTCGGATGTCGTCGCAGTTCGCGCGCGACGCCTCGCGAAACTTGCAGAACCGCAGACGGCGTCTCTTTGCATCGAAAACTCGCTTCGCTTTGGCAACGGGATTAATTTGCCAAATTGAACGTTCTTCCATCGAGTCCGATAATCCACTCCGTCGCTCGGGGAATCTTGAATTTCCTCACGCGGGCGCAGACGGGCTTTCGCCTCTCAGGTGAGCCCCGGTGTCGCCCGCGTACCTGAGGGTTGCGGAATTTGTCGTCGAGGCGGTTGCAAGCTAGTTTCATAATCGAATGAGATGAGTCAGGATATTGGGCGAGAGCGGGTCCTTCGATTGTTTTAAGTCGACATCTCCACGGGCGTCTCCGCTCCGCCCCCGACGTCGCCCCCCTCGCCGTCGCCCTCGCCGCACCCCGACGCTCCGCCAACCCGGACATTGAATTTGAACTAAGACTATCGAGCGGCAGTTATCGAGTTCGCGCTGCCGTGGGCGTTTTCTTATTTCGGGATTACGTCCGAATCGAATTTAGCAAGTCGCGCCCAGAACCGGTCGCCGCGGAAATTCGCGGGAAACGAGGCGCGATTAGTTGCGATGGCTCGAGGAGCGACTAATCGCGCACCGGAGCTTTTTGCTTACTCCACTATCGATCATCGTCGTCTTCCTATTTGTCGATATGCCTGCCTTCGCAGGCGGTTGCGACGTAGTTTTCACCGCTAAAATCACCGCTAAAATCACCGCTCGATCCCGACGTTGCCACGTTTCTCGGCTCTTCACTCGGGCTTCGAGCATCGGACGAAGATCCCGATCGCTGAGGGCTTGCTTTCTTTGCTTTCCCGCGGCTGATCGTCCTGTTACGTTCCAAGGTTTCGTTTGTTCTCATCGAGTTCATCGCGCAAGTCAACGTCCTTCAATTTCACTCGATGCGATCTTTCAGTCTTGTATGGTCGCGATAAGAATTTTCTCTTGGAGATTAAACAAGACAAGAAACGATACTATCTGCTTCCTAAAGAAATCGATGAAACGCACTCGGATCATAGGCGACTCAGGAATATTAAATAAAATGCAGATTTAAGTGCAAGTGAAATTACATTCTTAGAACATCTTTTGTTGTATTTTAAGTAGATTTATGTTTTAATCGAATTATAGTATCTTATTATTAAGTACACGTACAAGTGTATTCTCTGATGCAATATGTGGTCCGCAGCAACGAAAAGTAAGTCATGTATCATTTCTTAATTGTAATAGAAGAGAAAGTCTGCAGTACTTGGGCATCTATAAGATATTAAATATTGTAATATTTGGCTTAGCAATAAGTTATTTTCGTAGTGAATGCTCGTTATATGATCCTGTTCTAAGATTTTTCATCGTGGACGGCAATTACAGGAATAACCTATTATCAAAAGTGATATTAGTCAGTATTTGCGAAAGATTCTTTTGTATGAAAGTCTTGTAAGTCGATCGTAACAATGTATTGTGTACTTGATAAAAAATGAAAAATATTTGGAAATGCTCGTTTGCTTTGTGAATTGTTGAGGAATATTGCTTTTAAACTTCTAGTGATTTTTTATCAACTATACTCTAAAGTACCGATATTATAACATCTTTAGACGGAATGAAATAGAATAATATTTACTTCTTGCTTGAATCTGCGCTTTACGCATGGATTTAAAATACATTTCGATACCGTTAACGAAGTCACAGATTTCATATCAAGTTAATTACTTTTGCGCGCGTAACGAATTTTTCTCCTTACGAGGTTATAGCATTAAATATTCGTAATGCAAATCTAATTTTAATTTTTCGATACAATTAGAAATGTATATTGTTTTTAATTAATCGTTAAATCAGATTTCCCAGTTCCCGAACTTTCATGAGCAGCAATTTGTTATTTCTACGTACATTCTCAGACTGAAACCAATAATTTTAAGCACATTGTATTGCAATTGTAACTTTCTGAGCTATGTATAAAATATTGCTATTCAATGTAATGAGAATTATTAGCCAGCGATGTAATGCTATTACACGTTTTGACGTAAAAGTTTTCAAAGCAGTGATTGCTCTACGGTATAAATAACGCAACGACGGTGCTATTATTAAACATTCGATCGTTCAGCTGTTTTACAAATGTAGTATATTAATAAAATTACTGGAGCAGAAGATATAATCGGTGCATTATTGTCAGAGCTTCAGACGTGAAAAAAGTCGGCTCGGAAAACGAGTTAGAAAGGAGTCGTAGAGTATATCGCGCAAGAAAAGAACGCGTCAGTTACTTGTCGCGTTAACATGTCCGACTATACTCTTTAGCTATGATGGTTGCTCGTACGGGTTTTAAATCAACCCGATAAGGTACTTTTGCCTCGTAGCAAAAATCGTTCCTCTATTTCATTTTATAATCATTTTCCTTCTTCTTCTTCTTCTTCTTCTTCTTCTTCTTCTTCTTCTTCTTCTTCTTTACTACTTAATACGCTGCAATGACGATGATTTAATGACAATTTAGGCCCCTGTTTTTTCGTTCTGTGGTATCAAACAGTTGTGTCGGAAAATAGAAAGTTTATGCGAGACAAGGCGCTCAATGTACACAGCATCGGGTGAAGCCTGAACGCTGTCCCTTGTAACTTAAGTCAGTCAAAGTTGTGGAGTCCAAAGTGCTTATTCAGTTTCGGTTAGAGTGACGAAACTCTTTTCGGAAAGTATTTTTTAACAGTTTAAGAAAGAAGCTTAAGAAATAAATGTATAAATCGCTTGAAACCGTTTGCATGAGTCGAGAAACGTGGATGAGAAAGTAGTGCCTTTCAAATCCGAAAATATTTAGAATCGCTACGAAGAAATTGGTATTTGTCGGTACTCGTAGAAGTAAAGTTTACGATCAATTTTACTGTATCAACATTAAGAGCTCAACTTACAAATTAAAATATATGATTGTGAACACAAGTCGCAGATTATTTGCACGAAAGCCTATACTTTATTACGTATTTAACTGATAAATTGAAAATCCAATCAAGTAAACATAATTGTCAAAAGGGTCGGAAGAAATCTGCCAGAAATTTCTTAGTTTTACGTTTCGATATATGCATCCCAAATATTGGTCCTTTCTGTCTGTAATTTCGCGTTTCTCAATATTGTAGTTCTCAATAGAGTCATAATACTTACGTCAAAATATGATTAAGCCTAAAATTAAATATGCAATGAAATTATTGAAAAAAAAAAAAAAAAAAAAACCACGCAAAGCGATGAAGCTGTCGCTAAATATTTTCAAGATTGGTCTCATTAAGAGATCGAGAGTGAATTCTTTTTTCATCCAGAATATTTCAGGCTCGTACTTACCAAATAACAAATAACTCTAAATGAAAAGGAACTCTTAGATGAAAGCACGTATCGGCCGGAGTTGGCCAATAAAAATTCCAGCCCGTAAACATTGATAATATTGCGCAGCAAGAGCGAGGTTGTCGCGTCATTGTATCTCAATCGCCTAGGACAGCCATCCAAAACTCAAGAATGCCATTCCGAAGGCATTGCCGTTGACGCGAAAGGGCCAATCTCTGATTCAGACAGCGGGGACCAAGGAAAAGGGTCGCCCTCTTGCGCCTTTATTAGCTGGAAAGACGACTACGCAGAGTTGCGTAATATCTCCCTTAACGACCAAAGTTTTTTGGTACTGTCCGACGGATCCTCGCCGTTGTATCATAAATTCAAAATGGCGAGGCGCGGGGGCCTCCGTGAGGAAAACAAAAGCCACTTGCGCATGTAACGTATCTGCGCCGCTCGCACACGCACGCACACAAGTGCAGGGGTGCGTGCAAAGGGGTGCGGAAGGTGGAAGGAGTTGCGGCTCGCAAGGGTAAGCGCGCCTGCACGGTGAGACACAGAGAGGGCGACAAGGACGACGAGAGCGACGACGGGCAACCCTTCTGTCGCGCACAAAAGGGGGTGGCAGCGGCGGACTACTCGCCAGAGGAAAAGGGCCGGGCGAGACACGGCTACCCGAGGGGAGCTGCGGGGGAGAGAGACGGCTGAATTAGAGAGAAGGTGGAGGCTTCGGCCACCGAAAATGGCGGACCCAATTAAGAGCGACTAAGCCGTGCTCGGCAGGAATAACGTCGGCGAAAAGAAGGAAAGCCAACGCGGGGGTGCGCGCGCGCGTCCTTTTCTTTCTCTCTTCGTCGAAGCGGAGTTGCCGAGAGGACGTTGGAGAGTCTTCGTCGGCGACCGCTGTGTACGTGCACGAGCGTGGAATGCGAACGTTTTCTCTCTTTTTTCTCTTTCATTTCCTCTCATTTCGCCCGCGCTCTCGGCTGCTGCAGTCGCTCTTTCATCTCCCTCCACCCCGCCCTTGACTTCGTTCGCACACGTTCGTTCGACCCTCGTTCACGTTTCGATGACCTTCGCCCCCTGAGCGTTTATTAAATGAAAAATAAAAGTCCTCCCGCTTAAGGGAGGGATGGGCGGGAAGGGATGAAGGAGGGACGCTTTCGAAACGCTCGGGCGAAAACAAACTCGTTAGGAGGTTTTGCACGGATTAGACTGCCAATCAAAAATTTACCATTTGCTTTTCGATGGAAGTAGCTGCGAGCGAATGTTAACTGCGTACGGCTTTCGATTCTCGCGGTTCATCGAAAACTCCGAATGCGCGGAGAAAGGCGAAAGGATAATTCACGATGTTGTAAGAGAAGACGTGCACGAGCGAGAGTCTCGTTCACCCCTTCGCGTAGTGGTAAAGCACAATAGGTAAGCACGCAACTTTCTCTCCCGCCCTTCGCTACTTGACGAGTCGACTATGCTCGTGCCGCCTTGGTGGCAGCGACCGAAAGAATTACAGAAACATGTAAATACCCTCGGCTATCAACAGTCAAATTCTAACGAACGAACGGCGACATCTAAAAGGAGGAAAAAATATTCTACGTTAGAAATTTAAAGGACGTAAGAGCAGGGGTAACACGATTCCCACCGACGAGCTAATTAATCGCCCTTCTTCACCAAGCGCAGGGCGTAGCAATCGATAGCTGCGTGATTGCAAAAGCGACAGTTACTGGGATGAAGTTGCGTCCTAATCATCGCTACGGTTCATCTCAGTTTCGTAATCAGTGAGAATGTATCGGTCTTCCAATTATCCGCTAATGATTTTGTCAAGAGGGGGATGCGATATATTATGTGAATTTTTTATTTTTATACGACCGTTAGGCGGTCGTATAAAGTCGTATAAAGTTGCTATATATCGTGATTCTAAAAATTAATTAAGGAAATTTATTTATGTGCTTGAACTCACTACGTTAACAGCCATATGAAAAGAGTTAATGTTGATGTACGCGTTGTTACGTCATCGTTTTCAATATTAAATGTTAAATGTGCGCGTGTGTGTGGGTGTGTGGGCGTGATCTATTGGTAATGTTTGCCTAACGCTTGCCTTTTAAAAAGACATTTGAAATAAGTCCAAAGCATGACCTTATAAATACTCCATAATATAAAAGTCATAGAGTGTGATAATTAATGTGATGAATCAGGTGTTTCAGAGGCAGATGAGCCACACGTATGATCATTAGGTGGATTATTAGAGCTGCGCGTTCCAGCCTCCTGACTAGATTGACCACATGTTTGAATTTGCATACGAGTTCGCGCAAAACGACTCACCTGATATAGACTCTGGACCGTCGGAACTGGAAATCTCCCTTTTGTCAAGGTATCCAACAGGTTTGATCATCGGTCTTTTCCTTTATTTATCTCCGCTTCAATTTACTCTATTCATGATGTAATAAGATTGACAGAAATTTAATTACGTTTGACCGTAATGTATATTTTACCATTAAATATGTACGAAAGTAAAAGTTCACCGCATTATTTCTGAATTTATACAAATTACATGATTTTGTTATAATGTCATATACACGTTGCTTTGTTAGAATGATTATACGTTTCTACTATCAGAATAAGTGATATTGGAGGAGAATTTCTCTTCGTAGTATTACTATTAAAAGTCCTTCAATATTTAAGAATCCAGGCATGTAACAATAATTGATGGAAGCAATAAACGCACTTAATGTAAATAATTGGTAATGGAACAATGTGACAAACTTTCAGGAAAAATTAATATTTATAAGATATTTTTCTTGCGTCGAACTTTTGTCTCGTAAGTGCTTTATTATCGATGAATATTGAGGGAGTGGGAGAAGTCTCGTTCGCGCGATCGAAAGCACGGAGATGATGAAAAATAATTTTTATAAAACTCTCGTTGGATTCATACCAACCCATGGAGAGAAAAAACAGATATCGAGAAAGCAAGAACGAGTCCTCTTCCAGAGATCAAAACACGGATCGTCGGATATCAGTGGATGATTTCATCCTCGTGCACTTGGCTACGTCACCGGTCGGTTCGTCGATTTTTCGATAGGTTTCCCCGTCTCTCTCTCTCTCTCTCTCTCTCTCTCTCTCTCTCTCTCTCAGTCTCTCGTTCTCTTCATATTTCAGGACAGAAGGACTGAGCGAACGAGCGCATCTGCAACGGGGAATGATAAAGGCGGAGGTGAGCCGCTAGCTGTAGAGGCTTCGGTATTCAGGCAGAGAGTGAGAGAGGGACAGGGTAAGAGGTAACTTGGCGACACTCGAGAGTCTCCTCTCCAGCTGTACGAGGGTCCATCACGTAGCAACGCCCGCGAGGCTTCTCCGAATCGATACGACGCACTGTTCTGGAAAACGTCGCGGATTTTCGCACATTTTTAATTTTCCACACCGGCGCGGTATCTTGTCCTTGTGCCATGCCGCCGATGGACCTCTACTACTTGGACTGACTCGCGATAACGGGCGCAGACACTCTTCACTCTACTCTACTCGGTGAACGCATTCGCCACCGAGTTCTGCTCCCCCTTCGCTTTTATGCTTTTCTCTTTGTTTTCGTATCTCCGGGTCTTTCTTTCAAGACAGAATATTTACTTTCGCGTACTCGTACACTCTCATCCCTAGTGTGTAATTTATATTTTGATTTGTCTCGTAGAACAACGTGGCTTTTCAATTTTTGCTTCCCACAAGTTGCGTACGCTTACCGACAGGCATTTAGCCGATAAATGTTTATGTAAACTTCATGTACAACAAAGCATTGCAAATGTTGTTAATCAATAAAGCAGAAGACGTTTAGAGTGTTATCAGCGTAAAATCATTTTCATTTTTTGTATTTAAAATTCGGAAAAGGTCTGCAATTAATCATTATCCAATGATACAGTTACAGGGAATTAAAGGAAATTGGAATAATATTTTATTTTATCGATTTAATGTTTCATTCAGTCGAACAACTTCTTTAAGATATTGTAACTGGTTTCATTTATTATAAAAAAGAGAATTCCGTTTTATAAGATGAAGAAGATTTAAGAGTTACATTTTCATCGAAATGAAACAACCGACAAAAAATCCGAACAAGTATAAATAAAATTGAGTTTTGAATATTCTTTTATTCATTTTTTGTTCTAATAACTTTAATCAAATAACATATAGAATGAAATTCACTTTCATGGAGCTTTAGATGAAGTAAAGTTTTACCGTTTTATAATGAAATTAAAATAAATAGAATAAATCTAGCATTAATGACAAGTTATAGGCGATGAATTTTTCATCGAGTATTGTTTTCCCAATTAATTTCGTTAACAAAAATATATTCTTGACAATTTTTTCTAAAGTCTGTTAACAAGTTTTTTTTTTCATCTACTTTATAATGTGCTTTAAGTATTTATTTAATCGCATTTGCCTTGTGTTTCTGTAAAATACTGAATGTCTTAAAACATAGCTTTAAATATTATAATATAGAACTTTTAACTTCTACTTCCTAAAGGTTATTACGTAACTATTTAATGTCTTGTGCGAAGTTTGCACTGGTGAATGCATTAGAGTGTAACATTTGCGGTTGTTGAATACAAGTTAATTTTGGGAAAAGGCATGGTATATTTTATCAATTTCTTTTACGATTATGCGTGTTTTGTAATTTTATCAATATATATATATATATATATATATATATATATATATATATATATATATACAAAGATTTTTATTCGATAAATTAATTACTATTATTGATGGACAGATTTCCATTATACAATTCGTAGTAATGAGATTGCAACGTATACACGTTATTGCAATTCAATATAAGATACATAGTATGAGATGTAGTTAAAGAAAACCTTATTATGTATTGGTACGATCGTATAAATAGCAACGCAAAAATAAATAAATATGTACTAAGGAAAAAAAAGGAATTACATTTGAAACAGCAACGTTAGCTTGTTGCTGGTACTTAAAACGGACGTCCGATGATTTATGAAGTGAATGATGTACAGCATTAGTGGTGTAAGCTTGTTTCATGAATAAGATATGAGTACTGTATTCAGATGTAAGTTAAAGTGTACAGAGTTTTGACGATAAATGTAATACACCGAAGACTGTCAAAAAACTTTTGTCATGATTTATAAGTGTGACTCAAAATGAAATAAAGTTTTGTTAAGTCATTACCAACGTGAAAAATAAAAAAAAAACAGATCGTCAATAAATGGTTATCAGAAAGTATCAAAATGCAGAAGTGTTAATTATTGAAATGATATTCAAATGTCATTATTAAAAATTAAAATCATTTGTACATTATCATGATCACCTAACGACGGCTTGTGGAGGTTAGAGAAATACTTTGGCCAATTGGTATAAATAATTTATCCCAGAATTACGCATTATAAAACAAAACGACAATTATTCTAGTGTTCATATACTTTTGTTTATATATTCATACATACATACGTATATGTATGTGTGTATATGATTTTTTATAAACTCCGGGAGTAGCTTTGAAAAAAAATTCTTATAAAATTTTCCATATTTTTATCAAAGTAATTTTTTAAGAAATACATGTATTATTATAATTTACTATATTTCATACAAGATTTTTCACGAATATTTTGCCTTTTAAGTTTTATATTGAAAACGGAAATGAAACTAGACTTTACTTAAAATAACATTCATTTGAGACTTGCACAATTCTTGTATAATTTGATTTTGAGCAAAATTAATTTAAATAATATTCTTGAATTTAACTGGCAATTTTTTCTTTATATGTACATTTGTCAGAAAGTATATATCATGTATCAAAGGACTTTCAACAGTCTATTATAAAGAGGTATTTCACAGGCAACTAGGAAGGGTACCTTCGGTCGGGTAAAAGGATTACCCGACGGCCAAGAATATAAGGTCGACAATACATGTTGCACGTGAAAAAGCCATCGCTGAAGAAGGAAATATTTTGATTATATGAATTTTGATTATGAATTAATTGTAAAATTCGAAAATTCTAATTATTCATTTGATTTTCTCAAAACATACGGTTTATTCAATTTATTTACTAGCAAATAAATTTATGCTTTTGTCGCTCTTATTGCCTGGAAGATAGTAAGATATAATCACATTTTCGTAAGCAGAAAGAAATTCGTCACATTTTGAATAACTAACAATTTTTATTTATAAAGCTTCAAATTGTTTAAAAAACGTAATTAGTGCGCAGAGCATTTAGATATATTTTCGCATTAACACATGCATAATATTTATTCCTTGAGAATTTTATTTCAGAAGCGAATCTTTTGGAATTACTTGTTGCGCTTTCGAACTTGCAATAAATTGCATATTAGTCTCGTGGAATAAAAGCTCACGGACTACACATGCGAAAGCCCGTCGTCGTGCGGAAATGAAGATTTCACGGAGAAAAGAAAAAGAGCGCGTGTTTCCTCGATTTCCTTCGGCATACACAGACACACGCGCAATTTCGCATCGTTTGCCGCAATGTCCCAAAATTGAAATCCGCCCACTGCACTCCAGGTCGTCCAGGACGAGTCGCCGTGGAAACGCGAGCGTTTGTCGAGAGCGCGCAATGTCGCGGATAATTTGATAAAAATGGCGCTTTGCTCCCGCACATACGCGACTCGTCGTCTCGCGTTCCTCCTTCACGAGGGATAAAAACGGCTGTCAGGACCTCGAAGCGTAACGGCGCGCAAAACACCCGCGCGCGTCTCTACTTTTTCAAAATCTCTCATCGCAAGAAGACGACGGCACTTTTCGGTAGTTCATTGTCTGGCCGTTATGCAAAGGAAAGAAAACCGGGAGGAAAAGAATGGGGAGCGGAAGTTGAAGCGCGCAGAGGAAAAGTCGCGGTAGTCGTGCTTTGAGATCTGCCTCCCGCGATGCCAGAACTACGCACAGCGTGAGAGAGAGAGAGGAGTTTGTATTCTCTGAGTTTTCATCGTTTTTCGTGGCGTGACCAGCCAGGCGTTTTCTCATGCATCGCTGATGTCGATATGTGACTATATAGGTACATTCTCTCCATCTTTTCTTCTCGCTTCGACTGTACCGTGAACTAGTAAATGCGTCCAGCTCCAGAAGAGCTTTTATGCACCTTCGACGTCTAAATGCATAGTTTTCCCGATACGTTTCTGCAAGAGGCATCAAAGTCATCGCTTATTTGAAGCGGACGCTCCTGTTTGCAGGACTTAAAAAGCTAAATTACTCTCTCGCACGCTATTCAGGCAATTCTAAGCAATATTTTGCCACTCGACATCTAAAGAAATATCGCGGCAAACTTAAAACTTTGAATACGTCAGAGGAGTCTCGCTGTGAGCGATTCTTCGTCTAAAAATAATCTACCATCCGTGTCAGAACGAACAATTGTACTTTATTTCATTGCTTGAATTTCCCAAATACGTATTCGAGAAAGCGCGAGTACTAGGGTTCTCCGATGAATTATCGAAGCTGCAGGAAGGTTAGATATTCGTGAATTATGACGTGAAAAGGTCACAGTTAAACGAGACTTCATCGGCAAAGCTGCGGAATTGCTTACAAAGATCTCCCGTTCTCGGGCAAAACTCATTAAAGTCATCGACCAAGTCCATTCCACTCAGCTCCGGAGTGTATCGAGCAACCGATGAAAAAGCCAACGATGAACGGGTCGTACTCTCAACCGCGGAAAAGCGAGAAGACGCATAAACGCTCGCGTAATGACGCAATAAACGCTGGCCACAAAGCGCCGCTCGTGCACACTGACAATTTATAACATTGTAACACGCGGCAATAAAACCGGCGGAGCGCCGACGAGTCTGATAACCACTGTCCGACATTTGTCGACAAGGGCGATTGTGGCGAGGCGACAACACGACTGACCGGTCCTGTTTCGTCCCTACCTGGCCCCTTCCGCGAGGGGCCGATCGCCTGTCAACACAGAGGCGCGCGCACGCGTTCCTCCACCGGATGATAAATGCGGCTAATGTTGCAGCACACAACAAATTATATTCGTCGGACGCGATAGGATCGCGCGCACGAGGATTCGCGGACTCGGGAGGAATCTGGCCTCGACGTCGCCGTCCTTCGTCGAACTTGCGGGGGAGTCGACTGATTACTCGGTGCCAGCTCGGCTATTGTGTAATTGTGCAAACGGCAGCGAATTCGGCGGCATGATTTTCCTTTGAGAATTACCGCTCGGAAAACGTGCGCATGCACGTTTGCCAAGAGCTTCGCTTTTCGACTGCGAATTTTATCTTTTTACTTTCAACTGCAGCTATTGCGAGCAAACGAGTGCAAAATTAAGAAAGGGACTGCCGTACAACACTCCAATTTCATTGCGCGAGAAATTGTAATTCGACTCCTAACTTACATTTACCGTTATTTTAACCAAGTACTCTTGAACTTGGCGGTCGTTTATCTAAGATATATCTGACTTTTTAACTGGAGGTAGTTGTTTTTTTTTTTATGTTCGTCACTTGACCCCCTTTTTAGAAAGAATTATGAAATCAAGATTTTCTTTACTTTCTCAACAATTCGCGTTTGACTTGCAATCTATCGCATTTCGTACAAAAGCAAACGCCCCGTTCAAATATAATATTACCGTATTTATTTACAGGCTTTAATTAATAAATTTAATTTTAGACCGATGCTAATTAAAATTATAATTCTTAGTTCTTTATATTTACAGAAATTTCAGGTAATAAACTTTAAAACGTTGTTTTATGTTTATCATTTTGTTTATTGCTGATTGGGTACTTTAGCGAATCTACATGAATTAGTAGAGACTTTCAAGTACGATTGCTATTTATTGGAATTTCTTTGTCACTATCGTTAACACGATAGTGACCCAAGGATTTTACCTAGTATTTTAATGTTTTAAAGAAGTAGGTAAAAATAGTGGTTCTTCTAACACGTATTGATCATTTTCCGAAGAAACGACGTTTTCGAATCGCTCCAACTATTGAATATTTAATGAAACAACTCGAAAACTAATAATAGAATCTACGGTTTTAAACAAACTCGTATTTAACGAGAATTTGATACAAATGTATTTTATGTTACAACTGTACTCATTCGTTGTCATTATATTTATGCGCGTTAATGCTAGTGATTTAAAGAATCAAATTACTTGGTTTTCCCAGTAGAATGACATCATAAATTCTGTCAAATTACTAATTGAACAATTGTATTTTTAATTTACTTCGTTTGACGCATCCATGTTTAATAAAGTGACAGATTAGACTAAATATGATGCGTGCTCTGTTACATTAAATGACTTTCTTCCTATTCTTTCTAATTAAAGAACTCTGTCCTTATTATCTAATAAGTAATTCAGTACATTATTTTCAAATGCAGTTGTTGTTCGCGCTATAAATGAAATGAAATCGAGGCTTCGTACCGTTTAATTTACAAAAAGGTAATGACTAATTAAATTGAACTATTATTTTTACTGTTTCAGGTTGTTAGCGTTTTCAAATCAATGTCAACGGAAGATAAAAAGGAGCTAAATCTCTTACGTGTCTCCATTATGAATAAAAGAATACAAAGCATTCGATATTTACGATAAATAAATTTGATTCATTCCTTTCCGTTATCCTTCTTCAATACAATCCAGTATTTTCAGATAATTTCGTTCGACAAAGATTATTTGAGTTCTGTATGTTGGAAATAATTATATTATTTGTCGTTATTATTTTCTGTACTTGGTGCACGTACTTGATATTAAGCTGTCGCGAAAGTTTCGCAGTTTTAAATGGGCAAAGTATAAAGCGTGAAATAATACGAATATAAATAATATGACAATTATGAATGGGTCGATTTTGACGCCTCATGGGTAGTAGTACACTAGAAACGAGGAACTCTATCGATTTTCCTCCTCGCATACCTACCGCAAACGGTAAAAAGTTTTAAAATAGAATTCGTTGGAAATGAGAATGACACGAAAAGAGAAGATTACATTTTAAATAAAGTCAGTGCAAGTGGGAGAAACGCGCCTTAGACGAAGGAGGACGAAGCGCACATCTTCGAGCAACTTTGCCAGCGAATTTCACGACTCCCACGACAATCCGAAGTATCGGCGCGAAAGTCGTCGAAGCGCGGGAAAAGTCGAGGAAGTAAGGCCTTGAACGAAAGCCGTCGCTCGCAACATACGCGAGGTATCCGGGATCTCGTCGACAGCTCGCTTCCATTAGCCAGACCGTAAACAGGTAATCTCTCGTTACCGTCGATACGGTATCGTGCCCGTCCAATCGGATGGCAGCGACCATCGGGATATTAAATTTCGGTGTGGTCCCCCTCGCGAATCTCCGGCTTTGGACCCACAGCCACTCCCTCGCGTCTGGAAGCTCCCAGGAAATGACGAGGAGAGTGTCTTAATTAAAGCCGGATTGACCTCGACGTTTGCGAGCTTTTACGGCCGCGGGCTAAACAACCACTCCCACGCGAATTGACATCGGACTGAGCTCGAGGTACACCGCGAGGTCGGATATAAATTCGCGACTGACTTGTCAAATAGAACAGTTTCTGAGTTTTGGGAAGCGCCTCGGATCAGCCGCCGCGAGCCACGTAAATGCGTTTCAAGGATTTTCAAAATTCAGATTCTCACTGTCGCGTACGTACGACGAAACGGTTTGATCTTTAAGGAAGCCTAGCGCTTCCTCAATTAATTCCCGAAATATTTACCTTTTTTATTTAGTACGGATAAAGTGCTTATTTAGTGCCGGTTATTGTGATTTAGTCAGTCTCGCGTATCCGACGTAGTAATCCGAAGATAATGAGGTTGCTGCGTGAATATCGTTGAAACTATTGTTTTAAGTCGAGATTTATATAGAATATCGAACTCTTTTTATTACGTAGGTTAAAATAGACAGGCTTATGTACTTTGAAAGTTCGTAATCTTCATCGGAAATCCTTGGCAACGTGACAAATTCATCAATTAATTTGAACGAATAAAGTTTCTAGTTGCACGGCAATCATTCTGGTTTTTTCATGATTCTTGGATTATTGTTCGCTTTTAATATACTATCCCCTTATGAGAAACTTGTTAGATTTCGTTATTTTGACGCTTTGCGTTCCTAATTGTCCACTAGATTACGGGCAGTGATAATTAATATTGTAAATAATTCAGATCTAATTGTCTACTTTTTAATTCATTCGGACGAGTCGAATTACTTGGAGGCGTGTAAATGTCAAAGCTTTGTATATCTTCAACGAGTTTCTCCCGTTCTCTTGTAGCACTAGTTTCCCAGCGGCGAACAATTTGATTAATTTCTCAAAATTAATTACACAAAGGTCGCCGAGTAGAAATCGTAAGAGAATCCGTTTCTCCTCCGGTTTTTCCAGCGCTAGTCACGCAGTCAGTGAGCAATTCGCCGTTGAACGAGGATGTAAAAGAACGCGCGACAAGGACGAATCGTCCAGGGCGGTTGTCGCAGTCCTCGAGGAGGAACCGGGGGTCCTCTCTGGACGCTGGACCGAACGGACTCCAGAGCCTCGAATTACCGTTTCCTACATCCAGGGTGCGGTGACGCGTGCGGAGCAAAGGGGGAGTAAAATGGCCGCCGGCGCATGGAGGGTCGTTTCGCTCATGGGGGCTTTAGCTGGGCTCCGGCTTGCGAGGGTGGCCAACGGGGCTAGTGGAAAGACGAGGACCATGGGCAGGGGGCGGGGGCGACGAGGGACTGCGGATCCTAGCCACAACCCCTTAAGGGTCGAAGGAACCCTTGGCTGGCACCGTCACTACTACTACGCGTGTACCGCGAGAAGAAGGTTGCCTCTCTGTGTAGAATCTGCTCTTTCTGGAGTTTGCCGCCACCGCTGCTTCGTTCTCTCCCGTTCGTGAGGCTGTTTGTCCTTGCTCGCCCTCTCTCTCTCTCTCTCTCCCTCTCTCTCTCTCACTCTCTCTCACTCTACCTATCTTTCTCTGCTTCGCTACAGCCATCTCCTCTTTCGACGAGTCCGCGTAGCTGAACAACCTTTATATCTACAGGCACTATAGTACACAGCGTCGACCAGAACCAGCCGGAGTACCTTGCAGTGCAGGCAGGGAGAGAGAGGGTCGTAGCGAGCGAGTTGAAGGGTCGGAAGCCGAGGGAAAGAGAAGAGGACGGAGTAACCGAGGGAGGATGTGGTAATGCGAGAATGTACGGGCGAAATGAGAGAAGATGAGAGAGAGAGAGAGAGAGAGAGAGAGAGAGAGTGAGAGAGTGAGAGTGAGAGAGAGAGAGAGAGCGCGAGTGCGGGGGAAGGGTTGAAAGAGATGAGATGCAAGAGAGAGAAGGGTAGAACGTAGGTGGACTTGGACTAGGGTGGAATTTTAGCTTTGCTTCTGGCCTTAAAATACACGGCTCGCGAGAAATACCGAGCGTGAATTAGAGTCTGGTTTTGTTTTCCTCTTTGTCCTGCTCTTTCTTCCTTGGATGCGCCGACGGCGTTCTTCCCGGGCTTCGTTCGTACGCGTCGAGACCGTTTGGAATTTTTACATCCGGTGCGCTTTATCACTGAATATACTTTGTAAGAAAAACGTCGCCAGTTTTCCCGTGCTCCGCCTCTCATCCCTCTCTTCTTCGTATTTTTGAAGTTTTTAGCGCGAGATTTACACCCCCGTGGAGAAGGGCGTGAATCGAATTACGCTGTTTCGGTCAATTTTGTAGTTTACGGCACTGAGACTCGAGGGAGACTATACGTACTGCATACTTTATCTTGCTTTTCGATACCCTCAAAAGTATTGCATCACTCGATAGAAAGCAATTTGGTTCAGTCACAGATGCGTTACAAACTTCTTCGGGGTCCACATTAATATTAATCGCAATCGTTATACATAAATCGAAAAATTTATGCAAACCTTGTCGCACAATCCTCGTACACAATGTTCATGTAAAATTTGCTTCGATATTTCATTTGAGTTTATGCGTAAACGGTACTGACAATATCTAAAAGGTAATTGAAGATTACCTTTGTAGTGCCATATCACTATGAAATACACCTGCTGAGAAATATTATGCAATAACTGAAAAGAGTGCAAAATAATTTAATACTAGTGATATTCCATTTATTATAAAAGAAATCGCTTATGTTTCATCGATAAGTCACGTTCGTCTCTGTAAAGGTTAAGATTAAACTGTTATAATGTAAAATTTTAGTCAAATGATAAAATTAGCAGAGGTAAGTAAGAAGCGTTCCTCTATTCCCTAGACGAAACTTCTGTATTCAATCAAGATTATCGATTATAAGTTAGCTTCGGTCGCAAGTGGTATTATGCACTCGTCCGAATAAATTAAAAGTAGGTGCGAAATTAGAAAATTAAATAGAAAAATTTGTCAAGTGTCTTGGTTGTACCGTTTACGAAATCGTACTCGGATTAATCTATTTTAAAATACGTTTCATTACGTACATTAATTCCTTGTGGAAATCCTAAGCGTTTTTTCAAATTTAAAAATTGTTCATTGATATTCATTAGTATTCATTGAAGAATCTCGGGTTATCCAGTAAAAATTTATTTTACATTCAATGTATTTAGTTTTATACGCAGCCATAATATTATGCAAGTCATTTATTTATATAGCACTTGCCCACGTAAACATACACCTTTATAAAAACTTTTCGTTGTCCATTAGTGCTTACATTAGTGCTGCAAAATTTTAGCTTCCATTTGTCTGCTGTTTCAATGGATAAAGTGAGGCATATTTATGTTTTATCCAATAAATATAAGGTAGGTAAATTTTGTGCGCGCGCGCGTGCGTGCGTATTTTCCTTAATACCTTGAGACACGTTTATAACTCGAACAGTGCTTAACCAATTGAAATTTTTTAAAACTCTCGAATCTCGTGTAGTGCGAATATCCCTGATTAAAACAGGAAGCTCGGTAACAAAACCAATTACTATTCATTTCTTGTGCAAATACTGAAATTTGCACGAGTGCATAAGCTTTACGATAACGGGAGTTGGCAACGCCAAAGAAAATTACCCCTCGTAGACATTGCCCCATTCCGTAGTTGCCATCCTGTGTAGTAGAAATAAATCAACAGGATTCCATATGCACGTAGCGCAAATAAAAAATACAGGTCTTGAAAGCACGTGTCCGGCTGTCGACGTACCTCCATTTCGCAAGCCAAGCATGCTCTTAGACAAATGTTAAAAGCGGGGGTGAAAGTACGCATCCTTAGTGCGGAGGGATTATAAGACAGTTGGAGTCTGCCCCTCGCGCGAGATCAATGTACGACAGCGTGTATCGCCGTGCGAAAACTTTATTCGCGCCGATGGCGACTGGGGCGGCGAGGGGGTGGGAGGAGGGTCGGAGACGGAAATAGAAAATTCACAGCCGGCGAAGCAGACCGGACGCTGTCGGAATATTTTTATTTTGCTTTAAGGTGCGCCGCTCTCTCCGTTGCCACTCGACTCTCTTATCGGTGTGAATTTAATGACAGGCATTTTCTTGTACTTTGCTTGCGCGTATTCGAGTAAACGCTGAGCGTTCGCGAGTGAGTGTCCGTGCACATGAATCTCTTGGCGAATGTTTTGCTTTCCGACGTCTCGCTCGGGTTGATGTTGCGTTTTTTCGCGGTTTCATATCGCGTCGTAATTATGACAAATGTCAAATGGAATTTGGACAGTAGCGCGTTTGGCTTGCGTAACGCGATCGGAAAATGACTTGAAAATTATCCACGTGGCAATCGATGGTGATTTTATTAACGCGTACATTTATCATTTCTCTAGGTTATTGGTTTAAAGCTCGAGGGATTTTCTCCGACTCCTCGGAACTTTTCGAACTTTGCATCGTCACGTAAAAAAGAAATCACCTAGCCAGCACTTTCACCGTGCGCTCGTGGCAATGAAAAAAAACCGCATTCGTAACGGTTCCCAGGAACGAAAAAAGCTCTGCTACACGTTAAACCGAAAGCCCTCGAATGAAAGTGCAAGGCGGCGTACGAAAAATCAGGTGACCTCCATTCCTGCATGGAGGTCGTGCATAGACCAACGGCAGCGGATTTCCGGCGGTTGCGGCTAATTTGGCGCGCGGTCGGGCGCTTCTTATATCGGCGCGAGGCGTTTCGGCACGTGGATTGAACTAATAAGAGCAATTAGCGCCACGAGGGTGACTGGAGGGGGTGTCGACTTCCCTCGTGCCAAGGTTCGCTTATCTTTTAACCGTGTTTGTCCACGCCAGCACTCGAGCACAGCGTCAGTGGCGTTGGCGGTCGCCTCGGTCAATACCCACCGGACAAGATGGCCGACGCCCACTCCAACACGAACTCGTAGTTACGTACGTTTATGTACTCAAATGTATAACCCACCCACCGGACGCGCGCGGAGTTGCCTTTCTCATTCCGCCGCGGTGCTACCGACGAGCGGTTTTCGACTCTCCGGAATAGCCTCTTGCTCTTCTTTTTTTTTGCTCTCTTGCTCTCTTTTTCGCTTTCTTGCTCTCTCCTTTTCGCGCGGACAACTATCGGATGTCTTTATCTTGCGTTTTTAAGGCTGCCTTACAGGCATATCGAAACAAGCTACAACGACTACAATAACGGAGTAACAAGTTCTTCCCCTTGAATTATATCTGGAAATTGAATGTCATGCAAATAGAATGTATTCCATACATCCAACGATGATACTTGCGAATTAGCGCACTTTCGTTAATGTTCAACACATCCCATTAAGATAATTCGATCCGTCTAATAAATTACCGTTTCCCCTTATTGAAACAAGAGGATGCGAATTAACTTGTATTTCTTTTCCGACGAACACCGATAAGATTACCAGTAAAGTGCTTTAATACTTTTTTAACGGGCACATCTATCGAGTATTCTTGGATTATTCTGTAAGAAAGGAAAGAAACTATAAAAATACGTATTGGACGCATTCGAAATTTATGAAAATTAGTCAATGTTGTGAAACACGCGTTTTAAAGACGATCGAGCCTTCTTTTAAAGAAGGCTCTGATTTTTTAGCTTTAATGTTTGTTGCAAGATTACGTCGTAATGTTAGTAATGTTTTTCATTTAATGTTAGCCAACTCATTTCGCTATACTCCAACGCACAGTCAAATTTTAAATATTTAAATGTGCAGCTTAATAATGATTAGGTATTTAAAAGTCAATGTTACCAGTCGCATTATTAGATGAAAAAGTAATTCTTATCTTATTCGAGATACCTTTATAGAACACTGCAGATATCGTCGTACTAACTGAATTCTCTCTTCTCTGTCTCGCCCACATTCTCTGAATCTCGGTCGTTCTCGTCATCCATTCGGGCTACACGGACACCCAACTTCATCATTATTATCTGTCCAGTTGAGAGAAGCGAACGAGTTCGCAGCGAGAGTGCGAGTGAGTAAGTGGGTGGGGTAGAAAGAGCGAGAGAGAGAGAGAGAGAGAGAGAGAGAGAGAAGGTAAGAGAGTACCTATCGAACATTTCTACAGCTTGTCTGCATAAATTCTGTTCCCTCGCCTCCATCTGTCCCGCTTTCGTTACATTCTTCTTGTTCAAGTTCAACAAATATAGTATTTTTAATTCTTTATGTTTATGTTACCCACGCAGTTTGTAACGAAATTTGGCATCTGGTTGTTGAGTGAAAGATTTAAATCGTCGACTAACTAGCGATTATGCCACTGCTTGTCTGTTTTATCGTAATTAAATACACAATTCGTAATGACGGACGAAAGGGAATATTCCGTCTACCCGTTCTTATAAAGCTGGTGATATTGCGATTGGAATATTATTAACATCAGTTTGTTTAGACCGATATAGCTAACTGATAAGCGGGTCCGTTTTCAAATAATAATTATTCAATAAGCTCGATATAGCGTATGAAAATAAAACTTTCGTTTCCACGTAAACAATGACAATTTCGCGAAAAGACGAATTAGGTATGATTCGCTTTGAAAAAAATTTAAGGAAATGAACAATCGCTTAATATTACAGTTTCAATCTCTACGATTAATTAATTCAATACGAATGGGAAATCCTCTCGGTAACCATGTAACATATAAATTTCAATCCTTCTTTGAATACATTTTCTCTGATTTTCACTTTTAAGCACCTCTTGATGAATCGGAATTCATATTAAAAGTTAAAAATTCGACTTATTCCGCGTACAATCGAAAGCTGCAAAGCCACGGCATCTTGTGAAACTACCGAATCGAAAAATCTTAAGACCACTGGAACATCGTATACCGCGGATCATCGTCGCGCTTTAAGCATCACGAGCGAAAAGTCTACGCGATCAACTTCATTATTATTAATTACGAACCTTAATTAAAATTGGGAAACCATGACGCTCTCGAAGCCCACACATCATACAGAACAGTGGATCTCACACTAGGTAACGACGTGCGCGCGGAGGCGAGAAATGCCGCTCTAGAACTATGAAGAGGCACTCGATTGGTCAGTTAAGCGACACGGCCAACCCTCGCGTCCGATTGGTCAAAGCCACCCTTCCACCGGTCCGATTCTCTCTGACCCTTCGTAGTGGGAAGGGGTGAATTCCTCGAAGCGCTGTGTAACCAATGCCGGGTAAGTATTGTCCATCGTGTTTCTCTCTCTCCCTACGACGTCAAATTCGATTCTCCATTCGTTATGCCAGGGCATTAAAATTCAGGGATAACGTGCGAATGCAGTTCGTAAAGACAGTTCTATCTTAGATCGAATAAACGTTCATTCGTTGTAATTAGTAGCTACCGCTGACGCAATTATTCAGCGAATCTAGGCAATGATCCCCAACCGTTTGTCGATTGACGTTAAACTGAAATCTTTACGTTGGTACAAGAACGAACGTGTCCGTGAAAGGCTGCGATACCTCCTTCTACTTAGCGAGTAATTTTTCGCCTTGATAAGTAAATTTCGCACTTCGCAGTGGTACGCGGCTTGATTTTGTTACCTCATTTTCCAAGTAAGTAAAAATATGATTAATCGAAGGAGAGAATAGGAAAATTCGACTCATTCCTCTTACCGGCTTCTCGTTCGCTTTTAAGAAATAGTTTTTGTTTTTGTTTTTTTTTGTTTTTTTTTTTTCAAGTTTTTCACAAGAGAAAAAACTCGTAATACCGAAGTAGAGACATTACTTACGATAAGATTTAAATTAATTTCACTGCCGGCACTCGAACAAGCCGCATTAAGCCACTTCACCGTTAACAAGATGATTCTTTGCGACTTTCCATTATCGTTTCAAATTGTATAAACGACGCGCATTTTTCACATTTGCGTTAAGCTATTGTATGAGTTAGCGCAACGCAAAATCTCTCGAGAGAAAATAGATATTCCTATTTTCACTTAGAGATCCGTCGTCTTCTAATCCGGGCCATCGTTTTCAGGCGTGTTGTCTGCTTATCTGGCTCAACGGTCGACTAATTCCACCATCTAGCAAAGTTCCAAGTTGCATCGAGATTGCACCCTTACCGAGCTGGTTGGGTTTCATTTATTTTTGAAAAGTCATGTATGCGCCACAACAAAGCAAAAGTTTTACACCCAAATGTCTCGTTCTTGTGAATTCATATTAATTCTGGATGTTGCTTGTGTATCGTGATATTGGGCGAGCAACATTTACAAAGCCAATCCCTCCGACTGCATTTAAAAATAACCAATTTGCATTTTTTATATTGTAAGCAGCTTTGAATATTGGCGTGATCGCAAAATGTATCGGTATAACGAAATCATAGGTTAAAGTTAATTTTCTTGGTAATACATGAATTCAGGCTACACCCGAAACCAATCGAAAAGATACGATACTTTATTGAATATTTTAAAATACATCGGTACAATAAGGTAATATAAGTCAATTCAAGGAAATATATTTACTTTGTAAATGACATTTGGTTAAAGATTTGCGTTTTTATGTGTTTAATGATTTTTGGCAAATATTGAAGCGAAATATTGGTCAGAAAATTATATGTTTACACTACGGAGGATAAATAGCGAGGGCGACAAGTTTTTTAATGGAACTGTACCGCCTAACATCAGGTATCGTACTTATACCTGCGAGTCTGACGGGTTGAGGTGATGTAGGTGCAAAACTATGAAGTAACTCCGTGAGTTCATTTTGCACGAGCAAATGACTAATGGTTTATAACTTATAAATGTTATCACGAGACTATAATTTTTAGCGATACAGTAGTCGATCAGAATCTATATTATTTGTTGTTATTCCGCAATAACGACGGGAACATCTTTTACACTTACAGTATTTTAAATAAGAACAATGTTTTTTACTAAATACGTGTATTTGTATATATAACGTATATAACTCCAAAATATTCACATAATACATTATTACAAATATTTTATGAATACAATATGAAATTTATGTTATTGGAAAACCGTGTTTTTCCATAAAAGCTTTTTTACAACTTCATTGTTTTCAACATTTGTTTTATGCAATAGCGAATAAAATACCGTCTTCATACGTTGAATAAAAGTATTTATATTATTTTAAAAAGAATTTACCATTTAATTTTACGAGTATTTCTCCGAAGATCAAGATAGTGATGATAAATGTTGAAGTAAAATAATATGTACGTATTCGAAATATTGTTATATAAGCATTTATGATTGTCACGGTAGAAATTATTTTTACATTTTCAAGGAAATATTCTATTTTTCGCGACACAGTGAAATAGTATTGTATACGTACATTTTTCTTCCATATGAATTATAACAAATTTTTGAAGAAATGTGAAATCCAATTTACTTCCTTTGGAATACATTTTCAAATTTGGACATTTTCGAAGATATACGATTTAGAAAAAAATAAAAAGTTTCTTCTTCAACGGTAGTACTAATAAAGTGTCACTAATATAAATGAAAAAATTAACTCATTCTTTAAAAAAATTTTACACTCACGATTTCTTCTTTATTTACCTTTAAGGCAGGCAATAATTTAATATGTTGTATATGTAATATAATTCTACCCTAATTGTAAATACTTTTTACTTAAGACGCGTTGGATTTTATTTTATTACAAACACCAAACATTTAATTACTTTAAAGGGACATATTACGGGCATAAAATTAGTTGGGAAAAATGTATTCCAGTACTAATATTCGGTGTTTGTTGGGAATCGTTATTGTACGTTACGTGATGCGAATAGAAAAGTGTTGATTGAAATAAATAGTAGGGCACTTTATGTGGGTAAATCGCATAAACAGAGGCGATTTTGCAAATGGATTGCCAAATAAAACGAGGAAATATTTGTCTATTAACGTAATAGAGAATATACGACGAGTGAAATAGTTAGCAGCTTATATGCGAGTATTGTTCCGTGTTGTTCATACATACATCATCCCCCAAAGCAAGTAGCAGTCGTACCGCGTATCCAACATCCCAAGTTTGTCGCTGTGTGCTAAAAGTACGCGTAATTGATGTCCGAGTCATTCGCGCAAGTTCCTTGCCTGCTAGGGCGGGGCTGGTGGATACGGCGGAAGAGCGAGTGCCTAAGAGAAATAGATAGGGACTTTAACTTCCGATGTATGTATTTACCGGTACTCGTGGATTCCGGAGATTTGTGCGTAGGTGTTTGACATATTTTGCCCGGAAACCGACAGATCAGGGAGTTCCCTGATATGAATAGAGAGAGAGAGAGAGAGAGAGAGAGAGAGGGTTGGAGGACGAGCTCCGAGAGGCAGAACGGTAGTCGACTCGGGGACACTGCTGTTCTTGACGTGCAGATTAGTGTCCGCCATTGTGTTGACGTCAGCACAGTTAACACGCATTCAGGGAGGACTCGCGCGCTCCTGCGACCTGGCAAAACAATTGACACCGACGCTCGTTCATCGCGCAATTTACTTGGCAGTTCCATCATCGCCCGAACCTGACTTTTCGCAAAAAGCTGAACGATCGCGTGCCTCGGTCTGGTGCTCTTATTCATGCTTTCTGACGCCAAGATCTTGGATTCTGATCGATCGCGTTGTCAGCGCAAAAACAAGTGGAACGCCTAACAAAATCGGAAATGGCTTGTAATTTTAATCAGAACAGCGGTGTTGGCTTGAGCGGAAACTGGAAACGAGAGCTTTTTTTGCTGCTTATTCGTTAGTTAATTCTGGTTAAATAGATATTTCGTAGTCTGTTCTCTTCTATTTATCTCTAAGATCATCGCATTTTGTATTGAATTTCTTACGAGACTATAATATTATTGTATTAGTTTGCTTTAGTTTTATTAATTTGTTTATGAGTTACTTTTATTAACACGAGTACTTATTGGCTTAAAACTCATTCCCTATAACATATCACTAGTACAATAGCAGGGATCGTAACAGATTAGTGCAAAATATCAAGCGTTTTACTACTTATCAAAGTACAGATTCTTCCCATCCTTATCGACTCTTTTAACAGTCAATAACAAATGATAATAAATAGAGTTCATCCCTTTCTTAGGAACGAGAATCAATGGTACTCGTAGGTAGAAGTTGGCGTTTTCCATGACTATGTGCTGTCGTTTGTTGCGCGGAGGAGGAGAGTCTGAGCGCCACTTGACGGATGAATGTGGATCGGAACAATGGCGTCCGCCAAAAATCAACGGCATTGTTCCAACTTCTGGAACCGGCGAACGGGTGAAGCGCATTGGCGAAGACTCTACTATGGATCCTTGCTATGGATATTCGCTTTGCGACCCGCAGTCGAAATGTGTAACAGCCAAAATTGCAAGAGCTATCCAAGACGTTTTTGGCGCTGATTTATCATCTAAGCCGTGTTATGGTGTTTGCCAAAGTATTTTGAATTATAGGAATATTTTTATCTTCACCGAGTAGCAATTTCAATATCTTCCCCTTTGCGCCTTCCATAATGCGTAGCGATATTATACGTTTTTCAAAATTATTCAAAAGTCCACTTGGCTTTGTATGATACGACAATATAAAATTAACGTTAAAAAGTAATTTCTTAAAGTGTAAGCGCCTTTGAGCACTATAATGGTTAAGAGATATTATGGATACGTGGAATTAAAAAATGTAGAAATAAAATAAATATAAAAAAAATAATGTACGAAGATAATAATGCGTAATTAAGCAGTTAATGTATTTACGAGTGATTCTAATAGTTCTCAATTTTATTTCACAGCGAATAATTTTTAAGTGTCGATAATAGAATAAAATGACGTTGATGCAATTATGAAAATGAAATATTTAACTATAAAGCTAAACCGCGTTACAGGTAACTCGAAAAATAGTAATTTATTCTAAGATTCAAAGTAGATGCGTTTGTTCCATCTACATAATGAAGTAATTACTATTACGGACATATAAAAACGGCACTTCTCTACAATGTTGCTTCAATCTATAAGAACGAACATGTAATGTTTTTATTTCTGTCAACTTTTTATCTGAATACGATCATCATTTTTTTCAACGTAAAAATTTGAATGATCTAGTTTACTTAATTTATATAAATGATGATAACTTGTCACTCGAATTAGTATTAAAAATGCAATTTTAATTTCGATACAATATTTGTAGTTTAATGAATTAATAGTGGTTCAATGAAATCGGAAGAAAAATCAGAAAAAAACGAAACACGTAGAGAAAAAGAAAACAATTATCTCAGAAGTAAGATAAGCGTACACATAAGGGTGACATAGAAGACAGAGAAAGAAAAAGAGATAGACATAAAGACTAACCGAGAAGAAGAAAATTAATAATAGAGTGGAAGACAGAGTTAAAACAGTAAATACTATCCTTTATAGCATTACTAGATATATAGTCATACATATTAAAAAGAGCGATAATAAGAAATTAAGAAGATGAAAAAGTTATGAAAGAAGGCTAATAACAAATTAAGAAAATAGTTGATTAAAAAGCATAATAATTTTTCCTGCATAGTAATGGCTTTTTAATGCAATGAATTCGATTGAGATAAGATTTAAGAAAGAATTAGAATTGTCGATCGACGATGCTCATATGATTTCTTTGTGAATACTTTTTCTCGTTGCATAAAGTGGAACAGTACTTTGTCGTCCATTAATTACGGTGGAGTTTTTGCGACAGACATTTGTTGGAGGCTGAAAAAGTTAATTAACGACTTTATGAACACCTTAAAAAGTGGTGAAATTCTAGTACACACACACACACACACACACGCGCGTATGTATTCTTACCAGGTTATCTCATTCAATAAATACTTTTAACAATATCCAATCAATTCACTTATTAAACAGAACAAATCAAATAATATAAATTGAAAGACTTATACAGATATTAAAAAGTCATAAACGTTTGTTGTTTACATTTTCTGAATTATTCATCAGACTGTATGCTACTACAGTGCAGATTGTTCTATAGTAAAACCTTGTTCAACGAATTCAGCAAAAATAATTGCCAGGATATACCACGAAGAACAGCCTGATTTGTAAATATTGTATTTTTAATTATGAGAAATTAAAGACCGAAATATCGGAGAGCGTTATGCCTCTAGTTCATTTACACTTGGGCCTCAGTTATTTAAGAGAACCGCACCCTTAATCTAAATTTTAGATAATAGCCAGTAAATTTACATCAAAATTTAATGCTGATTTGTTGCAATAAAAGTTTGTTTCGCTAATTTATCAAGTAAAAACAAACATTCCAAATATAAAGTTTAATAAATATTGAAAATGCTGTTGCATATTCGTACTCTATTATGTAGTCATAATATATATATAAATTGCGTAATAGTGCCTTTGAAAGTACAAATATATAAAATAAATTTTATTTATTTTTGTTTTTTTTTTCTTATTATTTACATGACAAATCTGTTCATTGTACATAAGTTGATTGAAAATACGTGTCATAACATCTCGTTTTGTTTATACGTATATTTATTTTAAATTATAAAAAAAATTTTTAGGTTACTGTAAAATATGTAACACAATTAAAGCAATTTCCGATTAAAATACGCGTGATAATTAAGTTAAAATTTTACTTTATACAAGGAAATCTTTCGATACTTTTGCTACAATTTTAGTTACCGTATTTTATGATAAATTCGAAAATAATACTTTGGCTAAGAAATAATTGTAATTTAGCTTTCGAATGGACACTCATGAATTATTGCACTCTAATAGTCCACGGATGTAAACTAATGATTATATTCTCTTCAGTATTGATAAACATGTTAATTTACAAAGTTTTACAAGTCTAATGAAAACACAAGCTACAAGATATAATTAAATTGGAAATCTTTCTCTTTTAGATAGAATGCTTTTGTTGACTAAGCTAATGAGAGCTTGGCTTACTCTCTCGTCGATTTAATTAATATTTGCGCGAACAAACGATGACAGGAGTTTTAATAAAAAGGTAATTAATAAAATAAAGCGATACGTGATTATTTAATGTTATTAGATTTCTATATTTAATAAATTTGCAACTAAGCATCAAATTCATTATGGGTATTATTACTGTTGTTGTTGGTGCTTATTAACAAGAGTTTCTTTATTAATGTGTTTATTAAATATGCAATACGTTAATCTGCATAAAATAGTGTGGTAACTGTTTCAAAGGTAAACGTGATTTATGTATAATTATTATATCTGTGATTAAATGATAAAAATTAGCAATTATTTCCCTTTGGTTATCGATGGAATCAATTTATTTGCCTTGGAATGATGAATCTTACAATTTAAAGCTTTCTCGATATAATAACATCTGCCTTTAATTTATCCCTCAATATGATTGGAAATTATAATTGCTTCGGTTGTTAGAATATAGAAGATGAATGTCAAGAAGCTTACGTGGTTGAAACTTTATTGTCTAGTCAAATGCGGTTTAACATATGATTATAAGGAAATGAATGATAAACGTGTTAACGTCGCGTAGCAAAATGGCAAAATAAACGAATATCAGAAATTTATTTATAATTTGAAGTAAAATAAAATAAACGTCTTAAAAAACGCCCAAGAAGACAGCCAATATAGGTATAAATATATCTTTGTAAATTTGAAATACCAAACTTGAAGCTGAAAGTAAAAATATTCGCGCAATGGAACGCATAATGTTCCTGCCACCCTAACAGCTTGCCCCTTATGCCAGGCAATTCGACACACACTGACGCACCGCGTTTTTCGGTACGTCAAGGAGCTCGTTTAAAGCAGGGGAGAATAACATGATTCTGAATACCATACTCACACTTGTTTATAAATCTGATATCTTCGGTTTCCCTCGTAACGCTACCATCTATTAATTATCCGATTATTAGCATAAAATAAAACAAAGACTTGTTCATTGCACAAGATTAGGAATCGATGTAAGTAATGTGCTTATGTACCTTGTCAACGATTCTCTCGAATCAACAGATTTACGCGAATAATAATAACAAGGACAGTAGGGAGTTAAATAAATACAAGCGAGGAACAAGGATGTTGGAACCGACGACGGCCCTGCATTTCAACGGAAGTAAAAAGGAAAAAATACGTACGATATTAGAATGCTCAGGAGCGTACAGAGTCGATAGCAGCGGATAATACGTAGGTGTGCAAAAGAGGGCGAAAAGCTCGACGTACCCTCGGAAGAGCGAGCAGAAACTCTAAGGTGGAATATGGGATGTGGAGTGTAACTCGGTACGCAAGAGAAATATATGTGTTACTTTTTTTTTTAAAAACAATGTCGTTTATTTGAATCGCACAAGACATACACCGTGTTCGCTATATTATAAGTAACGGGCCCCTTCGAGGAAAGTTTGGCCAAAGATTGAATCGCACAAAGAACTTTGGCCGCACATTACCCGATTATTATCGTCTTAGCCTCTTCGTCGTATTGCCTTAACGTCGCTTCTCGGCTCGAAGCGAGCTTTCTTTGTTTTTTTTTGCCGGGCTCCCGGCTCACAAATGTCAGACTGTCTCGTTGCCCGTGAGTCCTCTCCTGGATCTCATAAAAATCCCGCGCACTTCCCGCGATCCACGGCAGTAGCAGCGATCGACGTTCTCAACGCACCGAGACGCGGTCTTATTTACCCTGAATCACGAAGAGTTTCCCTCCAGGCGCCCCTCCCGCAACCTTTCGCTACCTGCATCGCCGTTCCAGGACTTTGCAGTCGTGCAGTTATGCTCGGAGCTCGCGTTTTCCATCCGACCGGGAGACGCGCCGTTCGTCGTCGTTTCGTTACGCGCACTTTGTCCTCTCGATGAGCGATGAATGCTCCGGCTCTCCTGCCAGTTATCCTTACTTTATTTTACTTATTAATCGGCTTTCGTTACCCTGTGTGCATTTATAGAGACGCCAGAGAGAGAGAGAGAGAGAGAGAGAGAGAGAGAGAGAGAGAGAGAGTGAGATCGGCCGGGGAGACTCGACGACGCTATTTTTTAAGGTCCAGCTCGTTGGCCCCGACGTCCCGACGTCCCGACGTCCCGCCGAAGCGGATGTTGTCGAGGCGGGTTGTCTTTTCTGTTTTTGTTTCAAGTTAACCGTGAAATACGAGATTGAAAATTTAATTGAAACATTTGCCGGTGTCGCCCTCGAATCTCGCCGACTCGCTTATGGATTATAGGGATCTTGGTCCTATTTAATGATGAAACTTGAACAAAGTGTGAGAGAAATAATGACAATGAAACACAATATTTATTTTTGGAATCAATTTTTTTTTTCAATTTCCTCCGTGCAGCACGTGGAATCGTTTTTTTAAACCACATGAATGTTTTTATTATATTTCTCGGTTATACACCAATAAATTCTGTCGTCGCGACTCGCGCTTTTATTGACCAATCGACGGTTTTCGCTTTACGCTACACTATGCGCATTCCTTCCTGATCTTCGCAAGCGTTTGCTTTTACAATTGACTTCTCTAGTCGTTACGATAATTCGTACTTTTACTCGCTTTTCCGCATTCGCTTCGTTGCTTCGTTGCTTGCGCGTCGATTAGCCGTTAGAAACGCCGGCGATCAAATCGTTTACATTGTTTTACACTATATGAATGTCAGCGAAGAAAATGATGTTTACTTTTTAATTAACCTATGGTCTCTTTATTTTTAATTTCTTATTTGGGTACGGGAAAAGGTTTTCTTACGGGATTTGGGTAGTGCCTTTATGTACAACATCGTATAAACAGGATCTGGCTCGTGTACGTATCTTCTGAATTATCTAACAAACTTTTAACTAGTTAACGAGACTTTTATCTAAGGTCGTACACGACTAACACTGAAAACTATCTGATATGAGATTTTTTTATTTCCACCGAACGCTTGTCATCTTTCATTCATTTTGCGCATCCACCTACTTATATATTATATATGTGTGTGTGTGTGTGTGTGTGTGTGTGTAGACACACATACGCACGCGCACGCGATTGCACACGCTCATGCACACAATACATATTTATACATCTTCTTTTTTCTCATGTACATTTTCTCATACGGATTCTCTCACGCAGTGTGGATTTATTACGACTTATTGCCTAAATCTTTTAGGAACAGTTCTCTTCGAAAACGCTTGCAACGACAAAAAAAATAATAAACACAGGCCAGCAGTATAGCGCTGCTGCGTACGACAAAAAAAAGAATGCAAAAAAGCTCTACGCGAATAAACCTCAGTCTTAGGCAAGGACAAATAAAATGCCGCGCATACGGAGAACCGCGCACTTTGGATCATTACCGTCGGGCGATTTTCGCAAGCGCGATAGTCTCGACTGATTGCGCCTGCGAAATTCGTTGGCCAGCGACGAAAACCTCCGCACGTCGGCTCGTTAATAATGCGCTCAACGAAGTACAGCGATAGATAATAATAATGTTGATGACGAGGTCGATACGAGATGTTTGGATGAGTTTCGCGATAAGATCGATGTTGGATATTTCGGGTACTTCTCTTTTAGAGATATTAAAACCAATGGCGTGTTCCTATTCGTTTTGATTACATAATTTTCATTTTCTTACTTTCTTTATATGAATTGCGCAAACACCTTGTAACGACGGTAATAGGTACGATAAACCTAGACAACTTTGGCATTTCTCTCTCGAATCTCCGTTACTGGTATTGACCATTTTATTTTTTCAACTACTTCTTCTTCTTTTTTCTTTTTAACGTCAAAACACAAAGTAAAGACACCTTAATTCTTTTAAAGAAAGAAACAATTAACGACCAAACAACGAAGAATAATGGAAAAACATAAAAAGATTAAAAAAAAAAAAAAAAAAAAACAATGATTTCGATGTCAAAAGTAACAGGGAATTCAAAACCCGGCACCAGTGACGGAAGTTCGTGTGATTTAAGTACTTCTTTTCGATGATCGATCTCTTAATTTTGAGTAGACTTTTCGACATCGGAAAAGTCGCAAATGCACTACTATAATAAAATTTCTTTTCAACGCGCCAAAAGTAAAGTTTGGCAGTCGTACAATAATTGCTCAAATATCAATGCGAAGTCAATAATGTGAAATAGAAACAAAGTTCATAAAGACAAAGACAATAATAATAATAATAATAATAATAATAATAATAATGATAATAATAATGACATTAATCATGTAATAATGATCATAATAGCAATAATAATAGCAATAGCAATAATAGAAATAGCGATAATAATAATAATAATAGTAATAATAATAGTAATAGTAATGATAATAATAATAATAATAGTAATGGTAATAATGATATTATTATTACAATAAAAATAATTATGATACATAGTATACATAGGTTCTAGTTATAGCTTACAAGCTAGAGCGTATTAGCGGTTCGTGCGTTGGCTGCTTACGTGTGTGTTCTGTTAGCTTATTTCGCTCAGAGAGAAATAATAAAAGCTCAGGCCAATGAGCAATAGAGCGTCGATCATCCAACTATGTACAAGCGAGTTCTTCGCGTTACGTGTTCCGCGACGGTCGACGGAAGACGGCGACGATTATCGGGGTAAGGAGACATTAGAGACGAGGAATAGAATCGAAGGGGTTGACAGAGGCGGAATGAGCGGCTGAGAGCTAAGAGATGGAGCAAGAAAATTGCCGAGAGAAGGGAAGAAAGAGAGCGAGTGCGCCGGGCGATCGATCGCGACCTGCTGTCCTCTCTCTCTCTCTCTCTCTCTCACTCTCTTCCTTTCTCCTTTTCTCTTTCCTCGGTCGACTGCACGAGGAGTTTCTTTTCCGCCCGTTCGCCCGGAATCGCGTCTTCCGCCGAAACTCTCGTTCTCCTCAGAGGCGCATGCATCATCGTTAGCTCACGCAATGCGTGCGTGCGCGCGTTACACGACGTTAAATAAATAGTCGTCGATGCGATAAGAAAGTAACCGCGCGGCGCCGCTCGCGCCTCGCCGGACTATGTATATATTTATATCGATTTTCCTTTGAACCTTCATTTATAATATTTCTATCCGTATTTATTCATATATATCTATCCGCACATAATCGTCTCCGTCGCTCGCCAACTACGTCCGATAATATCTTTTGACTTTCGCACTTGTATTTGCATATGTATAGCCGCCGAGGGCACCCGACTCGGCGTCCGGGTTGTACCTGGGCGGTCGGTTCCGTCAATAGACCGGGTAGGGCGGCCGGTGCGGCCAGAGCGCCGGGACGCCCGTCAGGCTCCCCGACGTCCACGATCAAGTATCCTTCCCGCTGACGGACGAGTCCTCGTCTTGACTGCCCGGGTAGGGCAGGCCCAGCTTCGGGCCCTGCTGCACCACCACCACGCACTTGCGCATGTGCTTCTCGAGGGTGCTCGGCACCGAGAACGGCATCTCGCAGAAGCGGCACTTGTAGGTGTCCTTACCGTGCCTCCCGTGCGTCTTCATATGCCTCGTGAGTTTCGAGCTCTGCGCGCAGGCGTACGAGCAGAGCTCGCACTTGTAGGGCTTCTCGCCGGTGTGCGAGCGTCTGTGCACCGTGAGGTTCGAGCAGTTCTTGAAGACCTTACCGCAGTACTCGCAGGTGTCGTTGCGACCGCTGCGCTCCTTCTTCAGGAGCGGACTCGGGAGGCCCTGAAGCGCGAGCCCCGAGGTCGCGGCCTTGCTCGCCTTGCGGAACTCGGTGCCCTCGAGGTAGTGGGGACTGGGCAGCCAGAGACCGCCGAAGTCCGGACCCCCGGCCCGAGGGAAGCCCTGGCCGGAGAACATGTTGGCCGCGGGCGAGGAGCCGAAGCCCCCCGACGAGAGGCCGTTGTCCTTCTCCTTGTTGTTGTTGAGCGAGTTGGCGAGGCTCGCCGTGGACTCGGCCTTGATGAAGCCGCTGCGGTGGTTCTCCTGGAGGGCCTGTCGGTAGGCCTCCGAGTACTGGGCGATGTTGCCCAGTCCGAACTTCTCCATGAGGTCCCCCACGAGGCTGGGCTTGGGCTCGACCCTCGCGCCCGCGGTCACGGCCCCGTCCTCGTCGCCCATCTGCGCCTGGCTCGTCGACAAGTCCTCCGGGGTGTTCTCCTCGGCCTCGTCGCGCTCGGCCTTGCCCTCGGCCTCGTCCTCGGCCTCGTCCAGGTCCATGGTGTCGTCGCAGCTGCTGTCGTCGTCCGGCACGGTCTCGACGCTGCCCTGCGGGCTCTGGGCCCCTTTGAGCACGTGGTGGCCCTGGTGGGTCTGGTGCGCATGCTGGCCCTGGTGCTCCTTACGCATGTGCCTGCGCAGCTCCGCGGTGCTCGAGAGGTCGGTCTCGCAGAGCTCGCAGCGCGCGGCCTCTGCTCCGGTCTCCCGCTCGCGGTGGTTCTTCCGGTGCACGACGAGGTTCGACTGGAAGCGGAACTTCTTGTCGCAGAGCTCGCAGCTGTAGACGGTTTCGGCGCCCTCGGGCCCGCGATCGCCGGCGCCGTCTTGTCGCTGTCGGTCGAGTTATTGTTGTTGTGGTGACCCGGGGGGCTCTGGCCGAAGCACGGTGGCGAGCTCTCCTTCTGGGGCTGGGCAAGGCCCGGGTTGGCGGGGCCCTGGCCCGGGGCGGCCGGGGTTGGCGCCTCGACGCCGATGGGTGGCTGGCCGGTGCCGGGGGCCACGCCGAGGGGTATTGTCGTGGGAGGAGCCGCGCCTAAGGACGGGTTAGCGAGGCTCCTTAGGCGCGCCGAGTAAAAATCCAGGTTCGCGTCGAGTTGTGTGGGGTGGCCCTGGGTCGATAGCCCGCGGCCGTGCGATAGTTCAGCGAGGTTCGCGAGGTTGCGCGCGTTGTTGAGGCTGTCGAGGGAGCTGCGCACGAGCGGGTCGCCGAGGCTGAGCCCGTCGATGGCGCGCAGCGGGTCCCCAAGGTTCTGCAGGTTTCGCGTGGCCGTCTGGAGGTCTTGGAGGCCGCGGTAGCCGGCGAGGGGGTTAAGGGCGAGGAACTCGGGCCTGAACATGGGCGCGAAGCCGCGCTCCAAGTGCTGGGGCAGTCGTAGGAAGCTGTGCAGGGGGTCTCCGACGAGGGGTGCGGACGTCTGGAGTTGCTGGCGGGCGGCGCTGCCAGCGCTACCGCTGGACGTGCCGCCGGACGAGTTGCCCACGGAGGAGCCGCTCGACTTGCCGCTGAGGTTCAGCTGGTTGTGCGGGCTCACGTGGTGCTGGTGCTGGTGCTGGTGCGTGGGCGTCGGCGTCGGCGTCGGCGGACTCGGCGCCGGGGTGTTGGACGAGGAGTTGCCCGGATTGGTGGAGTAGAGGCGCGCCCCGTGGACGCTCTGGGCGTGCTGGAGCATCTCCCAGGCGGAGGGCAGGCGTCGCGAACACTGGGAGCACTGGAGCCACTTCGGTTCTGTAAAAGACAAAGCAGATTGGAGGAGACGAGCGTCGTTAGTGTCTATTTAGCGCATTGGGCGCTTTCGACACCCTCCCGCAGCGATCGAATTCTGAATTCAAAGCGTGCGCCACGGCATCCTTGTGATAGCGCTCGTCGAGGAAGGGGACGGCTTCAAAAATAATATTCCCGACGACAGTTTGCGCGAGAGAGAAAAAAATGGGGAGTCAGCGCTACGAAACTGACCCTTAACGACTTTTCCTGGCGCGGGCAGGGACGGGTTTTGAATTTCAATGTTTTTAATCCGGAATATCAGATTTTCAGCCATTTTTCACGCTCCGCGTGCTGCGATCATCCACGCCAACGACCGCCTGGGGTTGTCCGTGGGATTTTTATTAATTCGACCCTCGCCAAGGAAGGAGAGCGACGAGCCCCGCAAAGAAAGGAAAAGCCACACCGTGTGCGCTTGAATTCGCTCTCGCCTCCCCCTTTCTATATTTTTTTAGACGCAAAGAGAAAGAGAAAGAGAGTGAGAGAAAGAGAGAGAGAGAGAGAGAGAGAGAGAGAGAGAGAGGAAGGCAGACAGAGAAGTAATAGCACACCACCGGCCGCTAACATGACCTCGAAGCATATTCGAGGTATCGTAAGGCTGGTAATGCACGAGACTACACTACCAAAGTTGTACGCACACACACGCGCAATATGTACGTATGAATGTACAACCTTACTCGATAAGTTATAGCAGCGACGAGGCTGGAGCTATGATTAGGACGCGTATTGAATCCGCGACGCTCTTAATCGGATTTAGACGCTGTAGATGAATCAATACACCGAATGAAGTCGAGAATTTTTTTAAGAAAATAACGGTGTAACGTCGGTGTATGTAGATGCCAGTGTCTATAGGTGAATTCAATATATTTTTTAATTTTACGTTTGTTACAACTGTGAGAAATCCATTCTACATTAATGAATTTTAACGTATTTAAGCTTGTTACAAAATTTCGTACTATATATACTTTACTTTATGAAAAGCACGTTGATTTTCGCAATGTTGAAAAAGATCCTTTTAGTTGAGTTGTCAATATCCGTGTAAAATGCCATAAAGTGATAATCAAAGTAAAAATAATAGTTATAATTAGCTAATAGTTATAATTTTCAATTATTTCATTACATTCCTAGGAAAACTACAAAGCAATTGCAATTACAAAAATTACAAAACAATTTGTACACTCTTTATAAATGTTATCGATCTTTTGGTATCGAGGCGCTTTCAATTAATTTCGGACTCCACTGAATGTTTGCTAATATTGCTAATTACGTACGAAATTTGAAAATGTGGTGAAAAATAGGTATCGGCATAGTTTTATATTTTAGTACAACTCATTGGGAATTCGCGTTGTTCACACGGCGTTTTGAGCGAATATATATAAAATCGTATATTTACATTTATGTATAGATGCATAAATGCGGGCGCGTGTGTACGCACGCGAGTTGTGTGACTATACGTTGCGTCAACTGTTTTCAAGATCTTCTTATTTTTCGTCAAATGAAATATAGGACTTTCGCGTACTATTCAAGTACAATAGAATGACGCTATCTTTGGTTGCCGTGTACTTCTATTTGCGCTTGCTCTTTTTGTTTTAAAAAGTTCTGGATCCGGAAAAAGTAAGCGACGCGCTTTAAATGACCTGCTGAGACGGAAAAGTTTTTCCAGTAAATGTTTGTAAGCTTGTCGTTGAAAGATTGCGTAGCCGAAAGTTTTCTCGCTTCTTCGTGTTTCGCGACCGAGACACAACTCATATTGGGCAAAGAGAAAGAACGAAAGAACGAAGAAAGTCGAGGCAAAGAAAAAGACAGAAACAAAGGGTCGTGGAAATGTCGAATAAAGCCCTCCTAATTAAAAGGCTATCTTTAATTCTTTACCAAAGTTTTCAGAGAAAGTAAAGGTCGCTTATCGAACTTTTCAAGTACGGGAACCGAATGAAGATGCTCGATTTTAATTTACACACTCATTTACATTTATTGTCGAAAAAGCTTTTAGTCGAATAACAAACGATCGAATATTCTTCAGAGCTTCAAAGAACTTGTGCAATGGAAAAAGACGAAAAAGACGTTGTTTTTATGAACTAGTGTATTTTAAAGCGCTGACAGCTCGAAATAATTCCAAATAACATTCGTTTGCGAATTAAATCGCTGTAAAATTGAATCGGGCCAATGTTTTAAATCGTTTCTCCGAGAAAATCCGAGGATTCCATGACACAATGAATCAATTACTCAAAGGACGAGGCGCGAGTCGTTTGTAGGAAGGAAGCGAGTTGGGAAAGGCAGGAAATCCCATCGAATTTCAAGCGTGACGTGGCGACATATTCTTTTGCGCTCCGGGCGTTAGTACCGTGAATATGCAGGCGGTAGAACCACGCAGAGCACTCCCTTCTCTCTCTCTCTCTCTCCCTCTCTACACGGGCGGAAGTCAAAAATATTACCGACTTCCCGAGGCCGCTGGAAAATCTGCCGCTGACGCTGCCTTCATCGCCGGGGGGGGGGGGGCGCTAAGAGATAAGCAAGTGCTCGAGCATAATAAAGGTGTATCGATTCGTGGTTCAGCCTTTCATATGCAAACTTTGCGGGTGGCCATCCGTTAGGATTATTTCTCCAGATTTCACGCGCGCCTACCGCTGCCTCGTTTTTCTCTCTATCGAAGCCACTTCTCTTACTTTCGTTTCTCCTTACTGTTCCCTTCCCTTTTCACCGGATAGCCATCTATTTTCACTCTCGGACTCCGGCGCGTGCCTTTCTTTTCAAGTAAACTCATTTCCATATCTTATATGGAACTTACGATAGCCGGTGATGTACGATTGCGAAATTTTCGTCACGATGTGCGTCTTTTAGAATATACTGTATTATTGTGCTATAAAATAATTGGCGATTACGGTAATTTTTCCGAATTATCAATAACTAAAGCTATTATTGCAAGGACAGCGTTAGGAAGTAAAACTAGGCAAAGCGTTTTGTTGACGAATAATTGCGTTTTGTCCGTTACTTTTTTCACTTAGTTCTTTTTTACCAAATGTGCCAACGAAGCCGATTAAAGTCCTGGAGTTTTAGAAACGTATTCCGTTTGAAACAAAGCGCTCGTGAAATGAATGCAACAGTTCCACACAACTACCCCAACGAATTAGACTACTCGAGAGTGAATTTTCGTCTTTGAAATAAGGGTGGAATTAAAGTACGAGAGCTCCCGAGGCAGAAGCGAGGTACCCTTTGTCCCAGCGAGAAGACGACGGCGACGACGACGACGGCGCGACCGGGCCAGTGACCAGAGCGTTTTTCTCCCGAAATTGCCCGTCGCAGAATCGGCCTGATCCAGCGACCGTTTATGCGCAAATCGCTCGGAAAGGCTCCATTGTCTAGGAAGCCGGCGCTCTTTGGTCATCCCGTCCGGATATACCCACTTCGGGACTGTGTTTCGGCGACCCTTTCACGGCAGATTTCACGCGACGCACTCGAGAGCTCTCGTTAGTTCTCGAGCTCCGGCGACGATTCACGCTGTCCGCCGATCTCCCTGACCGAGCAACCTCTCGGTCTCGAGTATTCTTCTTCTTCTTGTTCAACGATCGAACCCGATCGTTGCTCCGAATGCGCCACCAGTCGTGGTGCAGCTTCCTGTAAAGGCGCGAGCTCGACCAATCGTTTTACGTTAGCCCCGAAAGTTGTCGCATCCCATGGATATCGTAGCTCGCAAGGACAAAGATAATAAAAGCTGGCGTCTCGCTGAAGAACCGATGAGACATCCCTTAACCCCGCATCACCAGCTGACACGAGGCAGGGGAGATCGAGGCTCGCAACGAACGCATGAGTTCTACGCAACGACAAAGGCCTTTATCCGAGGTCGCGTTGACAATATTAAAATATCGATTGGCCGATGTATGCAACGTATGCACTTTGCGTTGGCCGAAGGGGCCAAGGGTTATGGGGGGAGGGGTGCTTTCATCCGGGTGTGCGCTCTTTCGTGCTCAGGTGGATATTTTATGCGCCCGTCTGATGATTCGCCGCTGAGATGTTGCCGAGCTGCTCTCGCGTGGCGGTCTTCAATATTATTTTACAACGCGCCGCTTGACTTTTAGACGCGCTTTATTTATCACCGGCTCTCTTAGAGCGTATAACTCGGTGCGCGTGCAACGAACGGCGCTAACTACGCTTTTGTTCGTCGCTGCGGTACGAGTACGAGTACGAGTACACCCCTCCCGATGCATGGACACCGCGCCGTTAATCAGCCGCGAAATACCCATCGGGGGAAAAAGGCGGAAAACTCGGAGGCATCTCGGGCCAAACGGACGAGTCAGAATCTCGAAATTACGAGAAATCCCGTAAAGCCCTCGAGGAAAGGGATAGACGCCAAAGAGCCGAAGAGCCTCCGCCGCACTCGATGGCGTAGGAGAAAGCGACGAGGTTGTAATAAGAACGACTTTGGAACAACACCGAGTGCCGTCGCGTAACAACCGCTCGGTGCGCGAGACATTCTACGATGTACGCGCGGGCGAAGTTAGAGGCCGAAGCCACGGTCCGGACACAAAGCGTTTACTGTGGTCAGCGGGCGACGATCGTTCCGTGATATAGGCTGAGCTCCGGAGAGGCCACGGATTGGTCAAGTCGCGCTTAAGGATCCTTTATGTCGCGCGTCGCGCAGACCGCAAGCCCCAGAGGTCCAAGAAACACTTGGCGGGTGCGATTCGCGCCATTATTCCGGCGAAGTCGTAAAGCGTCGAGGCCGAGCCCGCATGCGACGTCTCTCTGACGCGTGTATTAGTATCGATTTATACTGCCGACGGATGGCTGAATTTTTACCTTAATTGAATGTACCTGCATTTTCGCGGGCGATTCGCAGTTGCAGGCCGAGCGCTGCTTCATCTGGATAACCGATTACTCGTATCGATTACTCACTCGCGGACCTCTGACTTAATCATTCCTCAATAACTTTCGTCCCAAGCATTATCAAGCATTACCAAGCGTTACCAAGCATTACCAAGCATTACCAAGCATTACCAAGCATTACCAAGCGTTACCAAGATGTAACTGTCTCTTCAGCAACTGGCGAGAGGACTGTACGTCTCGCGCGAGGGCTTTATTACATCGAGCGCGAGGAGCGCGTCGGAATATCAAAACTGCACTTAAAGATCTGGTTTAAATATACACTGGGTTTCGTAAAAAGCGACGGGGAGATAGAGTGGAAGGAGTGAGAAGAGTAACGGGTGGTTGTCGAGGGGTGGCGAGAGTGGTAGTTGTGGAAAAAAAGCGTGCTTTTCGTTGTTTTGAATTTCTCTGGGTGCCCGAGCAATTCACGAGCAATTTCGCGGTCGCCGTGGGCTACGAGTCGAGAGAAATAACAACGGAATCGCGACGGAATCTTTTCGCCTTCTTTACACCGTACGCAGAAAATAGAAAAGCGGAGGATTGCCTGTGTGTATGCGGGCGCGAGTGCGCGTACGCACGGATGAGAACGATAGAGGGAGAGAGGGAGAGAGAGAAGGAGAAAAGAAATAAGTCGCGTAAAATCAAGCGGTATGGATGCCACGAGGCCAAGGATAACTTTAGCCTTCCTCGGAGAAAAGAAACGAGATGTAAGTTTGAGAGCTACGGAGAAAAAGAGAGGAGATAAAAAAATCCTCGTCCGTTTCGTAGAATTAATATTCCAGACAAAGGTGACAGATACATCAAATCTGCATTTCACTACCCCAGATGGTACAGACAATTCGCGCGATGCTTTTTTTTTCGACTAAATGGACAAGAGTTCATACTTTTGATCAAAATGTGACATCGAATTCATAGCGACTTCTTATAACAGATGGACACGTCACTCTACCACGGCTTATGCAAAGTTTTGAGAAACTTCGTTATTACGTAAATGGCTTATAAAGGGCTCGTTTTCACATTAAAATTTACTCCCTTCGAACTCGCGACTGAAAAGTATCTTTATTAATAATTCAGCTCGTATACTACACCAAATTACTGAAATTCTATTAATAGTCCTGTTCCATTAGTTAGATTCTACTGGTATTCCATTAATTCAAATAATAAATAATTTTAGTTTGGTACAAAAATCTTTATTCATCCGTTATACTTTATTGTAATTTACATTTATCGTATCCTTGTCATTGAATGATTCTTGACATTTTGTTTTATATGTAATGGCCATCCAGAGCATATTATTATTTTTCTAAATTCAAAACGTGCACATAAATGCAATAGAGTAGAATATATTGAATATTAAGAAAAGTATAAGTCATATTATACCTTCGGTGCTGTTTGAAAAATATTTGTTTAGAAATCTCAAAGGCAGCGCTTAAAATTTCTTATACTGAGTTTCATAATGCTGTAAGTGCATATAATTTTTGACCGTATTCGACGACATTCGTTTTCTCAAAATAGTGTATTAGAAGAAAATCATAATTAATTTTGAGCGTCTTTATATTATACCTAATTTTAATGAGAAAAACGATCAACTGATTAATTTGTCAGTTTAATAAGATGTTGGAAATGGCATGAAAATGTGTCTGTTTAATGTTTTTTATAAGTAATCGAGGCTGAGTTGGAGCTTCTACCTTTTTTCTTTTGGCAAAATGAATATTGATGAAACCGTAGGAAAACGTACTTTGAAAAAATGAATTTTCAAGTAATATTTTATAAGTTAAAACTTACAAATTGGAGACGTCATCTCTTTTAGTTGTCATTGGAAAATTAGTTTTGACGTTCTATCTTTCTATCTGCATCGACACAATTTCTACGGTAAAACGCAAGACGTTAATAAAAAGATCAGAAATACGCGAAATGATTCCATTGCATTTTTTCGTGCAGCAGATAAGAAAGTTGCTAAGAAATTCGCGAGTGAACGAATAGAACCAGATTGTCAGTGGGTCAAAATTCCCTTTTGAAGTAACATTAAGACCGAAATAAATTTTGTATTACTTTGGTCATTCCCGCTGTTACGCGGAACATTTCTTAAGATTGTTGCTCGTATATTTTCATCAGATTCGCTTTGAGCGTAAAATTTTTCTATCGCAGCGCATTACAGCCCGAGAAGGACGCTCACGTCAATTTCGTCGGATTATCGTTTGACATTCGCCCTTCTTCAAATTTTCCCTGTCCCTGACATTTCCTCTCCTTTCTGCCTTTTATCTCTCCGTCTTCCCTTTTATTACGAAAGTAAGTGTATTTAACAACTTTATCTCGAGACGCGATTTAAGAGATGACGCGATAGCTTATGGAGCCCTCCTGTAATTTAATATTTTCTTTAGAGTTGCGGAATAATGGATTTTGGGACGTCACTTTTCCGACGATTTACCCAACGAAAATACAATTAAGTCTACTCCTATGTACCAGGAGTGCGAAGAAAGTGCGAAGAAAGTGCGAAGAAAGTGCGAAGCAGCGCGCCAACGGAAAACCGTTCCAAATTCTTAGCCATTCCATTCGCGAGTCACCGCGTCCCGTCCACTTCCAGCAGAGTTCACTGTGTCTCGGTGTATCGCCGATCGCTCGCTTTACTCGCCGAGTAATCCGGCGTCTATCGCTCGGATTGTAACGGTCGCGAGGATGCACGCGTCGGGGAGTCGGGGAAAAGAAAACAAAGTCCTTGTAAATGAGAGCTACGCGCACGCGCTCGTACCTGGGCGCACGCGCGTCTCGTCGAGAGGAGCGTCCCTGCGTCGGGCCCGACAGTGGCGAGGGGAAGTGCGCGTCGACTCGTGTCAACCACGTGGCCAGACAATGGGATGATTCTAATTGGGCTTTCGGCCATGCGGCTCGCGACAAGTAAAAAAGCTGGACAAAAAGCCGAGATAATGCGTCGCGAGAGGCGGACGAGTCCCCGACGCATCGTCGGTCGAGGCTCCGCCGAAGGGTTAAATTCGGTAGCGCGTGCACTGGGGTCGACGATTAGGGTTTTAAATAGTCGTGTAGCAGGGCGCGCGTCGCACTTTCATCGCTCGGCTTCTACAATGCCCGGTTTTACTTCGCTCATTACTGCGTCGACATTCCCGTTTTCATTAAATTTCACTGGATTACGACGGCATCGCGAACTCGTTTACTTTGGTTGGACGGTGGGAGTCGATGAGCTTGGGACAGACTGTTTAAATAAAGGAAATTGAAGTCAAGGCTCGCGGTATTTACTCGAAGAGAGTTGTTTTCATTTTAGAAATCGATTGGGATCGACCAACTTCAAGTCAACTTCAGTTCCCGACAATTCAAAGTTCTAAAACGTTTGCACCGCGCGACGCGTAAATGTATGACCGAAAACCCGTTTCTTTATCAGATCTACTGGGTCAGATCTACCAAATATCCAATTTGGCTATTAGATTGAGTTTTTGTACAACGCACATTTGCTGGTGCTAAGGTTGAAATTCGAGCGGATGATTCATCAGGGCACACGAACGGCGCATTTTTTTGAACTTGATCGCCTAACGAACAACGAGCTGAAATTGGTGCGCATAAGGTGGAAGCAAGGCTTTTCAATCGCTGAATGGAAAAATAAAAAACGTAAAAAAATACGTGGAAAAGACCACCATTGCTTTAGCGAGTGCCAGCTGAAATCATTGAAAAGCAAAGGCAGTGGCGAGGAAGGAGAGAGAGCAAATATCGCAACGGTCGTTAGAGAGTAATACATCCTGGGCATGTGATTCAGAGCTCGGAGAGTTCAAATCCCCGATGATAATAAAAAGAAAAAAAAAAAAAAAAAAATTGGTGACACCCGCGCGTCGCTTATATGCCAGTCGAAAGTAACGCAACCCGAGAGCGACAATGCCACTGTGTATCGGACAATGAAACCTACAACTCGCCCGTACACCCCACCGGGCGCGCATTTTAAATTCAAAAATCGAACATTGCGCCCCTCGCCCCATTATAGGGGAGGGGGAATTGTTCGAATCCGACGGACCAGATCACCGCGGACATCTCACAGACCCCGAGCTCTCCGACGTCCCTATCGTTAACTAACAGTGTTTTAAACTCTTTTTTTCCCACTCGACCTCGTCCCGACGATCGCCCGACGTCTAGACGCACTGGTCGTGTCGACGTGGACACCCGGTGAATTATAAGAATTTTATTCTCTTTTAAATTTATCGCTCTCTCGTCTTTCTCTCTTGTTCTATCTTAAGGGCACTAAAGCGCGTTGCGTCGTAGCACTTTTGCTTTCGAAACGCGATGTTTGTAAAAGAGTCAAGGAATTTTGTCTTTGACGCTTTTCAAATGTAACGGGAATTATAAACTTTGCGAGACGAGTAAAGATTTGAACGAATTCATCAAAATGTCGAAACGAGTCTGAATCCCGAAAAGATTTAATGGTTAGGATAAATACGATTGGTATTTAAATAGCTTTGGTAATAAGAGTAGTTGAAAGAAATATCTTTTACACTTATATAATATCATTTGATTTTGTAATCTGTAGGTCTTATGGAGAATTTATTGGTTTTATTGAATTGTGAAATATGGAAATGATGAGTTTTCACGTTTTGGACAACATCTATTTAACCGACGCATCACTTAAGATCGCAATCTATCTTTGTATCTGCACATACGGCATCAAATTTCTTACTCGAGAAATTCGTCTTCCCGAGAGAATGAGAGGAGTTGCCACATTTTACGATCTGGCACAATATTTTTGGACTTTTTTCATCGTCCAACGCGTCGACGATCGTTACTCTAATTTAAAAACGTAACTTAATTTAGGGCTAACGAAATACAACATTCCAAACTGCCGTTGTTGCATCATGGTTTCGTCGCGAGAATTACCCTCATCTTCCACTGACCTTTAGCTTACAAGACATAAAAAACTTATCCGCGAAAGGATAATTTTATTCAATATTATTCCTTAAGACCCTCTGTCGAACCGACATGTAAATAATGAGAGATCGCATTAAAATTGCGAGGAGATGGGGCTGTGCTTTTATTCCTGAGAAGTATACATTCGAGATAACCGACAGAGAAATATAAAATGAGCGTAAAATAGCGTGAAAACCTCAGAGGAAAGAAAAGTGACCGAAAGGTCGTGCTTGTTTTATTAAGTAGGCGTAAAAGTCTTATTGGCACGAAACGTTGAGCGCATAAGTATCCCTTTATCAATGAGCGATCGGTATAACTGGGTCAATTCCGGAAATGATTTTATCTTCAAAGCGCATGCAGAGCGCGAGATGTTTCAGGTCACGTCGGAATAGAGCCCGGCTAACGTGCGGCGTGCCCTAAGCAGAGACGCTCCGAAACCCTCCCCCTCCGCGACGGCACAACGTCGCACCATCTTTCTCCATATTTTACACTCAGCCTACTCTAAGCAGCCTCCGCGAAAATCGCGATATCGCGTCGATGCACGGGCGCAGGTGATCGATATCTCTTCCACCTTCGGGTCCTTCCCCGCCTCGCCCCGGCATCTTCTTTCCTCGTTTTCACGGCGAGTGCTGAAAAGGGAAAGTTCCCCTTTCGCCGAGGTAGCGACAGTGCGCGGAGTGAAGGGGCACGGGCCAATTACGCTAGGCAACTGCGACGGCGACGGGTCGCTTAATCGATAGCCGTGCATTTAACCCTCGGTGAGCGACTCGTAGTACATCCGTAAAATATACACCTTGCCAAGCAAATAAGTATCCCCTCCCGCGCTCGCGCCGATCGACGACTTTCCACCTGATTCCTGTCCGCAATCGCTACTGGATTTCCCGTATTTACGGGTCGACGATCCACGGGCACTCGAGCTAAGCAAACTCTGTCCGCTGGAGAAATTCGATGAGATCCGTGCCGATACATTTGTGTTTCGCGCGCGTTTTTACGAGCGCCGATGAGCACAGCTGAGACTTTTTCAAAAGCGAGATCAAGTTTATTTCCGTGAAAATCGGTGATTGGCTGATTTTTAAGGGGAGATATCGTGCCCCTATTTGAAATAAAAGTAAATGAAAATGTACGTTTGAATTATTATCAAAGTGTACTTCGATGGCAAGATTTTTTTTTCAACGCGTCGGCACGAATTATGCTCAATCCATACGACTGTTCGTATGGTAAAGGAACAATGAATTATATCGTTATATAAACATACAGATTTGCTCGCGATCGTCTTTGTCGCGTTGTAAAGTGACTTTAAAACGTAGAATCCCGGAGGAAAAAATCGAGAGATAACGTTTCTACATCGAAAGGAAAAGCGATTCTTTCCTTCTTCATTCGACGTGCACAATCCTTCGATTTCTCTCTTCCATTCAAAAGCGCACGCGTAGTAAACGGTTGTAATTGGGGAACATAAGGATGAGATCGTGGATTTATAAACTACCAAGCTCTGAGTTTATGGGGCACCCGTACCCTTGAATACCCGTATGCTTGAAAATGTGCATTACCGACTCTGCACTCCTTCGAACGCCTAGCGTGCGCGTGTGTACGCGTGAATAAAATGCGAATGTGAAGTTAATCGAGTAATCGCGGTTTCCGGGATGTCCACTGTAAACGAGGACGTGGGACGAAAGCCAAATGGCGTTCCAGTAATAACCCTTACCTGTGCTAACGGTATTGGTGTCGGCATCCACGGACTCGGTCTTGGCTTTCTTGGGCGCCTCCTCCTTGTCGAGGAGCTCCTCTTGAGGCTCGGTCGTCCGTCTCTTTGGCGTCGAGCTCGCGCTCGCCCTGAGCTCGATGGGGCTGACCACCTCCGCGGCCGAGGTACCCTGGGGCGTGGGCGGGCTTTCGACGCGGCCGGTCCTTTTGGTGATGGGCGCCGATATGCTCGGCACCGAGTTCAGTTTCTCGCTGTCGGCCGCGGCCTTGAGCGCGAGGGCGTCCTCCGGGTCGGAGTCCTCGGGCGCTGCCGTCGGCGAGGGGCTTTGGCAGCCCTGGAGGCTGCTTCGGCAATGATTAACCTTGTGCTCGATGAAACGCACGATCTCACCGAGGGGATAGGATGCTCTGCAGTCGCCGCAGACGACGATGTCAGGCGGCGCTGCGTTCTGTGATGTTTCCGCTGAAAACACGAAAGCGAACAACCTTTGGTCACCGCACTGACTTCTCTTTCTAAGTGCTTCTTGTAGGTTTGCGTAACTTATGAAAACGCAAGCGATTTCTCATAGAACTTAATTTTCATAATCAGGATAGTGGATTGAAGTTAGGTTATTCTTGGATTCTTAATTGTTTTTACAATTCATTTTGAAACGCTTGCAAACGATAGAACTACTCGAACGGATAAAACGTTGAAGGCAACGATACTTTGCGTGCACGATTCTCTTGTACGTAAACGCCTGATAGCGTTTACGTATACATTCAAGCTTTGGACACCGCGAACCAAGTTAACTACGCACAACGCGTTCTTAGCGATCGTCGTTTAATCTATCGTTAAATTGATTGAAACGTAGTATTTGGTAGCTTGCTTTCGACAGCTTTCGTAAAGGTACCTGCCTTCGCAAGATAATATTTTTGTTATAAAAATTTGGATTTTAGCGTAAAATGCGTGCAAAAGCGAGTATCCGAGCTCTATGTCGACAGCTGCTACGAAGCTCGTGCCATCGTTAGTTTGTCTTCCCAGCAAGCCATGCGGAAGAAGGAAAAGCGGTAGAAAATAGTTATAAGAGAGAAGAATGCGAGCAAATTTATATCTCGGAAATTTAATAGTGCTCTTGAACTCTTGATGGGAGGCTATTAGAGGTCGTGGTAAAAGACCGCTCTGGACTTATAATTCAGACTGGTACCACAACAGAAAGGTCGGGAGGTCACCCGCAGACGTAACAATTCATTTTTAGGGCTCCTTCAGGAGAATCTTTTTGGCACGGCTACTATAGCCGCACACCAAGTAACGTCCCACGTCGGTGTGCGCGCGCACACACAGGGCCACGCTCGCGTTCGTGCACGTGTGCGAGAGATGGGTGGGGGATTAACATAGAGATTGGCAGGAGCTCGTATATTGATCTTTTTCCCGAAGCAAATTCAAGTACCATATCCGTGCTGATGGGCTGCTGCCAGGAGCCCGTGAAAACAAGAAGCCAAACGCGGCTGGTGGTTCTCCCATCGAACAATCGTCTTTGCGCCTTCTATGTTCCTTTGTCTTCTCGCTCTGTCTCTCTTTCTTTCTTCCTTTCATTCATATTTCGGTCAAGATCCTCGCGTTGCCACGCATCCCACCATTTCTACGAGCTCCTTGTAGTTATTCCTCTATTCGGCGGGATTCTCTCATTCGTTCTCGGGAAATACTCGCGACTCCGCCATTCCTCGTATAATCCAGTGGCTTATTGATCAAGAGGCACGGCATTTCATATATCGATATTGCAATGAGATGGAATTTTATTAGTTCTGAAATTCAATCGGATTGATTTACCGTATAAAGTTTGCGGACTCGACCGATTCGATTTTTCGATTACGCCACTTTCCAAATGTTACACCGAGCTGCGAATTTCCCGTAGATTGCTTTTTATTGACTTTATTCGTGCACAAGGCAGAGCGCGACCGAACAACTTTTCTTTACATAACGATTTACGATATCTCCAGAATGTTTACCAATCAATCCCCCAAGTGGCGGTTCAGCCATTCCAGCGCTTTACTATCTGCACGAATAACATTTTTGCAAACGACTCATCGCCGTAAGATTAAGTTAGAAGTCACAGAGCCGAGTGCATAGAAATTCGACGGAGAGTGGATCGCGTTCCATCGTGTCCGGTTCGTCGGTCGAGAAAAAGATCGAAGCCACGGCCGGGGCGGAGCGCACCACTGGACGCCCTTGACCATTGGCCATCGGTGGCGAGTGAGCGCGATCGCGCAGGCCCCAAGTCAGGGAGGCCACACCTTTAACGGGCCGGCGCCACGGACTTCGCGGGTCGCGTGGTCTTTCAAAGGGCCGGAATCGGGGGGGAAGGGAGTCCGGCGAGCTTTCGCTCCTCGTTGTCCGGGGTGAAAAAGGCGGGTAGCCGGAAGGAAGCTCTCGCCCCACGGTCCTCGTTACGTCCAGTTGCGAGCGACGGCCGCGAAGAATGGAGGCGGGGAGGTACCGGGACGCGCGCGAACCCTCGCCTCGTCTTTAAAACTCGAGGAGCCCGAGCACTGGAATTCGTTTGAACGAGTACTAGGAGCGCGCGTTGCCTGGGGCGAGTAGTCGGGGAACACTTTCGCTCGGTAGAAATTAACATATCGAGCGACGCGGAGGTACGAGAGAGTCGAGGCAGAGGGAAAGTGTGGTGCATCCGATGAATGTATATGTAGAGAGAGGGAGAGGGAGAGGGAGAGGGAGAGGGAGAGGAGAGAGAGAGAGAGAGAGAGAGAGAGAGAGAGAAGACCTACATTCATGGCCACAACTTCCAGCGTTATCGAAACGCGGAAGATGAGCAGTATGGGATAGAAATTTTACTGAATTTACAATTCATTGAAAATGCATTTTAAAGTATGTCCTCTTGTCAATGGATCTTTGACGTTCTATGCAAGTCGACGGCGCGGCCAAAAAATCCCAAACGTAACAGACGTTTCTATTACGTATATGAACTACTTTATACGGACTTACCAATTTCATAAGTACCTTATACGGTATACGTCTAAGAATCAGGTAAATGTTGACAATTTTCGAAAGGTCTTCTACGCATGTTCTGATATTTCCTTCGCAAAAGTTAACAAACCTAACCGTGCATCTTTGTTCGCGTATTTATCCGCAAAAACACAAACGTCGCCCGAATAAAAGTGTAAATACACTTGTATCGTAAAACGTGCGCCCAACTCAAAACGGACTGCGGCGATGTTAATCGCGACCAAAGCGAAGCCGAGTCGCCCGAGAAAACTTCGAATTACCGGAGAAAGAGATACGAGCGCTAGCGAAGAATACATAGGACTTAAATATATGCGCGTGCACGTGAGTCCAGGGCAGGTTGAGATTGGCAGGGCGCTTGGCTCAACGGGGAGAGGAGAAGTAGCGGTAAAAACTCGAAAGCCCGGCAGCGGAGCTACAGCCCTGCGTACAAGTAGGGAGTGTAAAAAAATTGAGCAAGAAAAAGGACGCGAGGCGAGAGATGCGAAAGGGAAAAAGAGAGACGGCGAGAGCGAGGAGGACTCGAGGCTTCGCGTTGAATGCGGTTCTCGGGGTCCGTTATAACGTTGCTCGCCTACGATTGAAAAGCGCTCGGTTAGAAACAAGAGACGCGCGACCGGTCGTTAGCGACAATGGGCTTTTGTTTTTTCGGGGGCAGATGTTTTCACGGGGTACGAAAATAAGTCGGAGCCGCTCTAAGACGGTCCAGCGGAATCGATCATTCCTGGAACTCTTTATCGAACCCCTTGGGTTCCTCCGTTCGGTATTTATCGCGGGGCTCGGGAAATTTCGCGAACGACGAAAGGCGACGTGGACGAGATTGAGTATCGATCGATGACACTCCGGACTGTCTCGCTCGCGTCGCCGAAAAACAATTTGTCGCGAATAAGAGCGTGATATTCCAGAGACGTTATTACTCGGTGAAAATGAAAAGTTTCTGCTTTACGTCTTACATCGTACCGCGGACTCGTACGTTTTTCCTATTAAGCTTGGATAACAACTTGCGTTACTCTTTATACCCTCGGTTTGCAAGCCTACGTCATTCGTGCATTGTGTTTCTTTGTTGGACATCGCCGATCATTTGCGTAAAGGCGCCGAGGAAATAATCGCGAAAGCAACAACAACGATATCACGACTCGTAATGACTGTATCATCAATTTCCATAAATATTGCCAAATCAGCCGCGGCCACGCGATTAAAATTAGCGATCGTTCGATGTTTGGGAGAAGTGTGAGCTGATCGTTGGATAGTAGTCGTATCTCTAGTCGGCCGAGTCATTTAAGGAGAGGAAAAAGAGAGAAAAGAGAGAAAAGGGAGCGAGCGAAGAGTCAAGAGATGATAAGACGGGAGGGGCGGCGAAGAGACGAAGGTCTGGAGAGTGGGCATAGAGCGGCAACATAAAAATACAATATTGCCTCGCGAACGCAAGTTGGATTGCTTACAAATTGGTCTATACATCCGTAATGTCTCGATCGAGTATATCAGACGCTTCTCCCTTATTGCATTGTCTATCTCATTCCCGGTTCCCGTCCCGTTCTCTTACAGCTGGTCGATGCGTCTCTCTTTCTCCGCGTTACGGTGTCACGGCGCTGGTGGCATCCCGGGTACGTAAAACAGAATCAAACTGCTTCGATAATTTTCCCATCGACGACGACGACGACGACGACGACGACGACGACGACGTCGACTATTCTACAAGGTATAACCGACATAGACTTATGCACATTGATATCGATGGCGTGCCGAGCGTGTAATTTGTTGCGAGAGGATAACGATACTCGTATGCCCGTGACTACGTTATAAATTCGTTCGGGGGCAAATTTTCTTTTGCTGTGCGACGAGTCGATTGCTAATTACGCGGAATATCCATTGCAAGTGCTTCCAGAAATGGAACACTCCGAACGAACCGCGTTTTTTAGCGGAACGGGTTACAGGTTTTTCAGGCTTGGTCCGAATTCACCCAATTGCAAATTACGTTTCGTTGAAAAATAATTTTTATTCCAAGTAATCGTTGTACGTCGAACTATTGCATTACATTTATTTATAACGAGCTGACTTGGCTCGTTAAGAAACATTTGAAGTTGCGGAAGTGCAGTTGCTTATCTAATTATACGCGTAATATTTCGATTCGGTATTTACGTCACTGCCACATAGAATAATAAAATACACGAATCGGCAACGAATTCTCATTATTGCGATCTCCCTCTGTAACGTTATTTGTTTTCCAACAAAAAATTAGCGTCGCAGAGAGCGCGTCTGAGTCGGTGTGCGCGCGCAAATACAGAGCCGAGCAGCGAGTAAAGTTCCCGCCCGTATTCGTAGGTTCGATCTTCGTCGAGTTCGTACGCGTGTTCGCGAGCGCGTGCACACGTACGAGGAACAGTCGGAGGATATAGCCCGAGGCGATGTTCTTGTTAGGACATCCGTCCTGTCAAAACGTCCAGAGGACACATCGAAACAATTGAATTACGATCGTCCCCGGGCGCGGCTCGTCTCGCATCTCCGACCAAAACCAATAATTTCATTATCCATTAGTATTGAGTTGCAAGCGCTAACTTCTGTACCCTCGGCGTCGCGACCGCGCATAAACGAGGATTACGATTGGGCCAGCGCTCGGAGCTCTTTATTCCTTTACACGCGGATCTCCTGCAAAAGGAAGAAGCCTCGGATACGCTCGCGTACGTGAGCGCCTAGAATAGCGGCAGGAGCGCGAATGACGATTGGTCTTATAAGCCGGTAGTGCGCGAGGAATTGGCAAGGGCATTGCTCTGGCATTAAATCGATATCGAAATGTAGCTTTGTCTTCGCAGACTTATCGAAATGCTCGTGGCGTTTTACGGTAAATTATCCAAAAAATTAGGCAATACGTATCGAGTAGTTTTACCCCTTGAAAGCGTCATGATGAATCGTCGATACTCCAAGATGTCACGGTATTGAAACAAGTACGGCTTTCGGTTCCCCTTTCAAGGTCGCAACAACATGGTCCTAGTGAGCGTCTGCCATCCTGGGGCACTCGGGCAAAGTCGACCACGTCGCTGACTTTCCGTTGGCAAAAGACGCTGCAACGGCGTTTCTAATATGGCACCGAGACAAAACGCGAGAGGCGCAAATATCACAGTTATACAGAGGGGAGAGAGTGGAAGGCCCACTGGCGTGGTCCATGCTCGGATGCGGACTGGAGCGGGCAGAACTGGCGCGAGTAGAACCCCGACAGGATATCAGAAGAATAGAAAGGACCCATGCGTGCTCGCGTGTATACGAGTCGGACAAGTGGGGATGATTTTTATAAGGGAGAGAGTCCTCCTCTCCTCGCGGTCGCTCTCTCTCTCTCTCTCTCTCTCTCTCTCTCTCTCTCTTTCGTCTCTCGTCCGTCTCTCATCCGTCTCTCTTCTCTGGGGCCTCAGCTTTTTCAACCCCCTTCAACCGGGTACGCCAGCGGATTTCACACGTACGGTCGTTTTTTGGATTAACCCATGCCTGGACACAAAGGATGCGCGCATTACGGGGCCTTGCTCACCTTTTTTCTCCTCTCTCTTTCTTTCGCTCGCTTGGCGGCGTTGCACCAGGAGACGCGATGGATGAAAAAACTGCGAGCGACCGTTCGCTTAACGTGAAAAAGGGGCGCTCCAGCACGTTCACGTTCGTTGACCTTTGTTTCGGTGGCGCAACGACTATCTCGCTCTTTCATCGAACGAACGACTGATCTTATCGATATGTAGCAATAAAGATGATTTATCTGCTTTTAAGTGGCTATTTCGTGGACCGGGAACCCGTGGGCTGCGTTACGCGGTCTTGGCAATTTTTAAGTGTCACCATTCAACGTACGAAGTAGCGCCTAGCGAGTGTGAAAAGACGTTCCTCGACGTACGAACGCGGACGCCTCCAAGAGTCCGGAGTGCAAGCTGATTTGGACCAAGTTGTTGGACAAAGACTAGAAAAGGCTGCTCGAAATCACCGCGACCGAACGATTTTAATTTTTTACGGATGGCAATAAAATTCATCCGCGCCATTAACCGAGACCGATTTCCTCCGTCGAAAGCAGCGAACATCGTGCGTATCTTCCTCGCGATAATTTGTGACCGATGTTCGAAAGATGCAGCGGCAAAGGCGGAAGCGAGCGTAAAGAATCGCCGGGGAAAACGGTAAAGTCGCGGCCGACGGTTGCTGTGCGAGACCGCGAGACAAGACAGAGAGCGTCGAACGGTAGCTCACGGAAATCCTCCCACGGTAGACTTGATTAGGGTAGATTCGGCCGCAGATAGTGCCGAGATGTAGACATTGTCCGAGGCGGGAAAGGTCGGGATCGTCGTCGCTCTCCTTTCTTTCTAAGAAAACGGGTGAAATCGGGGTGACCAGCGCGGAGAGACGCGCAAAGAAACGCGGCGAGGTTCCCCGGGTGCGTGAAAAAGAGCGTCAGCCGCGGGCGGGGCGGGGGGAGGAGGAGGAGGAGGAAAGAAAAGGCTCGTCAGCCGAGATAAACACGGCTGTCCTCTCGCTCTCGCACGCACTCCTCGGCCGGTGCTCATGAAAAATATGAAATCTCGTTCTCACGGCGCGTCTGAATAGGCGAGAGAACAGCTCCGGGCCCGCGTATCGTGGGAGGATCTCGGGTGCGCCTTTGTGTCCTCGCTTGCAGGACGTTGTCCATTGAAAGAGGCCGAGCAGGTCCCTTCGAGCTTGACCTGTCCCTCGGTTCATTCAGGCCCTTGGGCCCACGGCCGAACGACGAACCCCTTTCGATTTTTTCGATCAAAATAAATCATGTGGGTACAGTTATGTTTTTCATTCGCTCGATACAGCTGCACTCCTTCCGCCGCCTTTCTACGTCGCTTTTTCGCATTCTTTCCGTGCTCTGGCAGATCCGCCGATATTTTCTCATGGGGTCGGGATTTTTTCACGTCGCTTGCTCCTTTGGGCCCGGAAATATCGAGAAAATGTTAAATCCTTTTCTCCCGCGATTGTCATCTCGGGGAAATTAAAGTCTAGACCCTCGGCCCGATTCGATAGACGCGCGAGTGCACGGAAGAACGTTCGAGGCGATGGTTATCGCGTCTCGGCGCGTTGATGCCAACCGCCAATGAATAAACCTTACTTTACGCGTGCGTTAGAAGCTCTCACACTCACGCCGCGTTCTTTTATTTGGTCGCTACTATCCGATCGCTCCATTATCTTTCGCGGGCTTAGTTTTCCAATTTGCAAATAACGAGGCAGCGAATAATGAGAAAGTCCGATTCCAGCGTGTCAACTCCCACTCGCTCGCCTGTACGCGCGAACTTGGAATGCAACTCCGGAGCTCGTTCCAAAATCCGGGTCTGCTGGCGAACGCGGGCAAAACTTTTAATTGTCATTTGTGAAGAGCCAAAGTCCGAAAGGATCGCGGACAATGGCGCACCTCCAGCGCTTACATCGCCGGCGATCCGTGAGCGCGACAAGCGACTCGACAATCGACACGAGACCAATCAGCGTCGAATCTGACCAGAACAAAACTGTCCACGCCTCGCATCTCCCCGCACCCGAGGACAATCGATTTTTCACGTGGGGTAGCGCCGAGCGCGGCTGCGATATAAAAGCACCCGCGCCCGGTGGACCATCGGTGGCACGAGTGCGGGAGGCTCCGGCTTTTGTACTGTCCGGCGCGCGCGGCCGCTTAATTAGAAAGTTCGACGGGGCGCCGGTGCCACGAGCTCATTACATTATTCAGAGCGCACCCGCGAAACTCGCTCGTGTGGATCGCGCTGACGGCAGATTGTCGCGGCGCGCCCAAACTTTTGACAGAGAGCTCGAGCGAGAGCCAAATTGCGTCTGGCGTGAAATAATTAACGAATTCGGAAATGTTGCTCGGATGCCCTCACCCTCTCTTCCAGAGACAGCGAGAGAGAGAGAGAGAGAGAGAGAGAGAGAGAGAGAGAGAGAAGGATGCAGCTGAGTTATTTGTAACATCGGGGCAGTGTACGCTGGGATATCATTGATTGGAGGTTGCGATAGGTAGTTTAAAGTTGGCGTGATCGAGAGGGTCTTCAACACTTTTAGCCCTAATCTCTAGTGAGTTTCGGATAGCGTTTGACCTTTGTTGCGAATAATAGGATAAATAATCGTCGAAGGATATGGCGTGGATACGCGACGTTTGTATCGAGTATATTTCTGGTGGCTCGTGTCAATTTCAGATTTGCTCATATATACCTTTTAAAATAGAAATCACTGACTCGTAACAACTTTCAACGACAGGCACAATGGAAGAGCTTTTGCCTACCTCCTCTAAAATAAGCAAACCATAGAGACAATTTTTATCCGTAAAAGTTATGCAAGTGTGCGCAGTCGTTCTTTCGCGCAAACATAAACGACAAGCGCGCGTATTGGAGAGTTAAACGTTGATAATTAAAATGAAATGCCGCGCGTGAATCGTCATAAATCATCGCGATCCGTATATTCGAATAAGTAAAAAATTTTTACATACATAGATCATCCGGCATAGATGCGCGCGAAAAGTACCTACTCCTCGGCAATAATCCTATAAATCAGGCAACTAAACAATGCGCCGCGCGTTAGGCTGCTGAGAGAGAGAGAGAGAGAGAGAGAGAGAGGGAGAGAGAGAGAAGATGCGGAATCTCGAAGGTATTCCCCGATCGGACCTTTCTCTTTTTCGATGATGTCAGAGGCGCGCGTAGCGTTGTTGGTTCGCCTTCGACCCAGTTATGCGACAACAATAATCGCAAGCCCCTCCTTGCGCAGCGGTCGACGCTCGGCCTACGCAATTGTTAATTAATTTGTCATAAAACTGTCCCGCAGCGCTATTCTGAGGCCGCGGGCCAATCGCTGGGCCGCAGTCGTTCGGTCGAGGGAAAGAAAAATGGCCGCGACCACCGCCGGCATGCTTTAAGGTCCATTGCGTCGTTTCGTCAAATTGTTTCCATGGCCAGCGAGGAACTCGACGAGGGACAGAGGGACGCGCGGCTCGGGGAGAAAAAGCGGGACTGCGAAGAAAAAAGCGGTGCGATGGCAGGACGTGATAAGTCGCGATTTCGCTCGGACGTGCCGGAGTCGACGAAAGCGACTCGAAAGCGACTCTTTCGCGACGTCTGCGTTCGTTAAAGCAAATATCCTGCGTATCGTAATCGATCGCGCTGAAAATCCTTACTTCCCTTTTCCGGTCTTGCGAGGAGAGGCCGATGACTGTTCGAGGTTCTTCTGCGTTCTCGAATCGACGTTCCACTGGTGTCGTAGAAAATTGCCCGATGTATTTGCTCACCGCTACGTGATTGCGTTTCCAATCTAATGGATACCCCAAATGATTAATGCTTTACACGACTTCAATTTAAGAAACGCTTTTATTTTCCATTATGTTAGAATTATGCCTCAACTGCCTAAATAGTAGCCTATTCGTCGTTGTAAAATAAGATCTCGAGAAATTTAGTGCTTCGTTTAATGGAATTATTCTACGATTATTTAAGTTCTAGGATGGGTAAAAATATTGTGCACGCATTGGCCTCGTTAAATTTATCGTTCGAATTAAGAACGTATTACTGCTTAAATATTTGCCCCGTGAACGTTACTCATTAGCATTAGTATTGAGAGAACCCTTACGAATTTGAGTGTTATGCTTAAAAAGTACAACGTATCAATGAGAACGAGTGATAAAAGTTTACTACGATTCAATCCGAAAGCAACGAAGAAATATATGTTTTCAGGGTCCAATGCGTTGTAATTTATTTGATTTGTCTTTTATCCGAGCTGAAACGCGAAATTTATATTTTTACACTAGACAACGCAACGCATAACCTACAAAAGCACAACTCCAATTATCCCTTTCAAGCCGAATACGATTTTCAGTGTCTATTATTCTTAGCCGTTCTTAGCAGCAACGTTTGAACAGAAAGAAATTCGTTCGGCTTTGGTGAGGAGGCTCTATTTTCATCAAATATAACATCCGAATCTTTATAAATACGTCAGGCCCTTTACAAACATAAAAATAGGTATTCTAATCGACTTTCTATAAGGAAAATCCAAGAGCTGCGACAGCGAGCATCTAATTACTAGTTAAGCATTGTACGCGTAACGCGCCTCGCGTCCCTTCGGGGGTGTGGAAAGTCTAAAAAATCAACGTCTCCGGCTGGTCCTCGTGCTCTTTCCCCATTCGGTTGCCCCGGAAACAAAAAGGTCTTGCGTGGAATAAAAAGGAGGACCGAGAGAGGAAAAGAGACGAGGCAGCGGCTTTGGACGGACGCGAGACAAGGAGGAGTCTTTGTTGACACGAGGCGAACGAACCCGGCCACGTCAAACTCACCGGCACATTAAATATCCTCGAGTACTCCGACGTTCGCTTTCGTGAGCGGGGGGTATTATGCTCTTCCTCCTTTTCCGCCGCGCTTTTTTTAATTACGCACTTCCGGCACGACGAGAAAGAGTCGAGTGCGTTCCCAGAGAAGAGCCCCGAGCGTAGGAAGGTCGGAGCGACGTCTGAGCATCGGCCGCGTGGACACGCACACGCGCGTCCCCGAGGAGACACAACGGAAAATTCTAAAAACGCCGCGAGTCACCCGACGCACGCGGTTTCCCCTGAACTTGGGCTTTTCATTTGTAACGCGCGCTCTGTCTTTCTATATTTAGACGCGGCGTCTCATCGCGACGGTACGACCTCCTGCAGCCGTACGCGAGGAGCGCAACGGGTGCGTCGATATAACTCTTGTTACTCCGGATAACGGATCTCGAGGTAAGATCGACACGCCGTTCAACGAAGCGAATCACTTTTTCGGATGCGAATTAGCCGTTGGCGGCTCGGGACTGCTGTCATTGGTGATTCTGTAACGCATCGATGGCTTAGTCATCGTGTACGCACACTCGCATCACACGCTTGTACATTTTATTGGACAATTAATCTTGACGGGAAAGCGATTGTTCTTTCGCGAGTAAAATGAATTTTTCAATTATATAGATTGATATCGTTCCTACGAATGATACTTTCGCTGAGATCGTCAAGGTTGCTTTACGAATAGGAATAGTTTGTAAGTTATGTAAACAGCAGTGACTGCACATTTTCAACAGGACGAATAATTGTTACTACTTGCCGTTATTCGAGAAAAATTATACGTAAAGTCTGTATCATAAAGAATCGATTGTAGTGCGTTGTACCAGCCATTAAGTTACGCCAGTGTCAAAAATAATTAAAAAGAATATCTTTCTTTCTATTAAACAATTTCTGTTGTAACACCAACGAAAATTAAAAGATTTTAGACTCCGTTATCCCGAGTGTGTCCGTGGAATTGATAAAATTCTTAGGAAACAAAGTGGATAAGCGCATATTGAAATAAAATTCGAATCACGTCGATCCTAGAGAATTCATCTCTGGAAAACATGTCTGGATCATGAGAAATTCTCGAGTAATGAATGTCGTTGGATATTCGAGTACCCGAATATGGTTAGATATGCGATTTTCAAGTGTTTGCGGCTGATGTAATTCAAATCCAAAGATATGACCGGCGATTAACTTTCAGTGAAATGACCTCTTGAGTCTTTTTCCGAGTGGTTCCGAGCGTTGGACGGGTCATCGATGACATTCATCGAATTCATTTGGTATTATTTGTACCCTTGAACGAACCGTCGATCACAGGTGTTTGATCAATGTTACAGATGAATTTTACTTTTACGAATTTAGTTTATTTTATGAAAAATGTATCTAAAACGGCGAATACGGTGGTTAACGCAGTAACTTTAATTAAACGAACGTAATTGTAGTTTGATGAAATTTTATGCAATTGAAAAGATTTTTCATATTAATCAGTGGACGTGATTTTATCAACGAAACGCTGGGATACTTTGTACAATAATCTCGACTGCTAGAGGTGCACGGAAATCTGTGTACCTATTTGCAGGCGGCGAAGATTGCCTATCCAACTATCTATCTCAATGATCTTGATAGACTCGACAGCAGTCAATTAGAAATTCATAGTCGCGGAATGGGGAGCAGAAGGTAGCAAGTCGACCCAAATAACAGGAAAAAACTCGGTGAAGGCAATTTGGGGAAGAGCCTGGTAGAGACGACCGTCGAAGGTTACGGCGTAAAACGGCACGAATATGCAAGAGGAAGAAGAGAGACGGAAGGTCGTACATAAACACCTGAGAAAGTGACCCTTGGTCAGGTAGACAGGTCGAAAGACGGAGGGGCAGAGGGAGAGCGGTGGATGCGCGGGACCGACAAGTGAATGGGGCGACAAAGCATATAATGCGAGCAGATTATTGCCCGAAAGGTGTGTTCGCGCCTCGGAGTCTTGGAGGGTCGGGGACTCGGTTCGGACAATGCCGGACAATGGCCCGGGAAACCGACACTGTAAACAGCGATAAATTTCACTCACCACCGACCGACTTTCGACTGTCCGCGCTACGGATACTTATTGCGCGAGGGGACGACGACGCGCCGCTGGACGGACCCTTCGCCATATGCAGCGATGAATAATAAAGTAAAAAAGAAGAAGAAGAAGAAGAAGAAGAAGAAGAAGAAGAAGAAGAAGCGATGCGATAAACACGCGACGAAGACTCGTTCTTTAAGAGGCCATTTGAATACAACATGCGCGTGGCGTGTGCACAGAAGGGATGAGCGCCGGCTGCGCATTGTTTCGGATCTCTGCACGTGCCGGGGTTGAGAGATCGTCGAGAGGAGCCTCGAGAAATTTTTGATACAGGTTAACCTCGAATTAGCAAAGGCACTGCGAACGGCTTTTGGATAGCCGTCGTTAATTAAATCGCTGTTTCTTCCGAATGCTCCTCGAGCGGGAGTTTTCTTCGTTGTGCTTTTCGCGAATCGCTTGCGCAATAGTTTTATATAAAACTAGGAATGGCATGGTACTAAAGCTCTGATCGAGAATTTTTTACGGCTGCGATGACAATTACGTCCGGATTCTAATGCTGTTTGTTCAAACAGGTTGATAACGAAAGTCGATTTGCATGGTTTAGGCTACTTTTTGGAAATACTATCAAATTTATTCGTTATCATGTTTGAAAAGTCACGATTACTTAAACAGATAAAGAAGCACGTTTCCATTGGAAAACAGTACTTGGAAACACGTAAGGTAGTCATTATTATAATTATATGCTAATGTTGGTTATTTGCAAATGTTCTCTTCAATTATTTGCCTATTATTCAGTTGATGTATAATTTTATAAAAGTTTTGAGGCTCTATGGCATGAAAGCTCTCTTAACCCCACGTAGAATCAACGTAGAATAGTTATCAAGTCTATTATGTATTGGACTGTTTACACATTTTCGGCGAATGTCTTTTTCAAAGATAACTTGAACAACCGACGTTTCGGCCTAGACGCCTAAATCATACTGGAATGAAGTCGCAACGGTTACTTTCAAATAACGAGAAGCCGAGAGCAACCTATCAATGCTCTACGAAATGAAATAACAATTCGCAATCTCGAACGTTTATCGGCGCGTTTCATTATCGAAGGGAATTATGCGACCCCTGCCTCTGTCTCTTTTACTCCACGCCCTTGACTCCCGAGAGCGTCCAATTTAAGCCACGTAGGCCATTCTGGGCCATTCTGGGCCATTCTGGGCCATTCCGAGCTCTGCCGAAGCCATTATCGCGAATTTAACCCCTTTTTAACGGAACGCCGATCAGGAGTTCCAATAATCTTAGGTTGCAGCTTAGCGGGGTGGAACGCAAGCGAGGAAGAGGGCGAGTGTCCCGAATGAACCTGACGACAGTCGTATTTCAAGAGAAATTGCCCAACGGCAGATTGGATGGACGATATACAGCTTTCGGGGCTGTTTACTGGAGTCGGGAGAACTAGTGCCCACGAACATGTATGTGTCGACTACGCCGACGGTCATCTCGCGAAAAACAAGAGCTCGTAGCAGTAAAGTGATCGAGAGACGAAAACTTTTGCTCTAGGACCTACGCTCGCGTACGTCTTTCTTCGCGTCGATTTATCTCTTTCGAGATCGCCTTGGGTTTCCGTTATTTCCTCGACTAGGGCTTTCTTATTCCTTAAGAGATTGAAAGATAAAGAATTTCGCGATACTTGAGTTATTAGGAGCTTTTGTCGGACGTATACGATGAATTCGCATTGAGTGATTTCATTTTTATGCGCTTACGACGTCGAGTTCAGACGTGGAGGATGGCTTGACAAGTTGAATACCAACTAATCTATTCGAGCGTATTATGAAATTTTTTGAGGTATTGCGCAGCTTAAAATTCGTATTGTATTGTGCAAATACAGATATAGGAGAATTTTCAAAAATTTTATTGCTGCGAGCGGTTAAACATGTTTTGATTACACGCAACGCCATTTATGAGGTACTTTTATGAGAACAATTTTAATTACTTTTGACATTAATAAGCTAAAGATTTTCATTTTTCTAGTCGGACAGACATTTACTAACGCTGAAGCCTCGACGGAGTTATTCAATCAGAAACGGTAATATGCAGACTCGTAAATACCAATGAATTTTATTATTGAAAATAGTAATTAAAACTATAATGTCATGTAACATATCGCATTAAGAGCTTCTGTTTTTCTCGGTATAAATGTATTATTCAGGTTATACACAGTTCACACCCAGCGTATTCGTTAAATCGAGCATTGGAAACTATGGTTGAATGAAAATTCATCGGTTATGTGGCTATAGGAATACGGACAAAATATAAAAAAGTTGTAGGTAATAATTTTTGGATTGAGCAAACATCTCTTAGGTCATAAAGTAACCCGTTTAACAGTATCGTCTCTTTGGCGCGATACTATAAATCATTTTAATCGTTTACTCGTTTAAATATTAATCCAAACTTATAAATTATCAATGAAATATCAAACTCATAGTTTCTCAACTTATGAATTATTAATAAAAATTCGGCGTTTCATCTTGCCATCGTACTATATCCGATTATAAAAAAGTTTCTTATCTATTAGTGCTTAATCATTATAATAATCGAGATCTTACTGTTATAGTTAGATGCGTGCAATTACAATAAAAGGTTTTCTATAAAATCTTCCAGAGATATACGAGACAGTTGAAAACGTTCGATTACAAATTTCGTTCAAGTGATTAGCTATTCGTGATTAATCATCATTTGTCACATTAACCTACAATGCCATTCCCCGATAATGAAAATTCAACCAAATTTCCTAATCATCGCGGAGTCGTAACTTACTGGCGTCCACAGAAATTAATCCCCTATATGTGTAATATCGTGCATCAGCATCCGTCAGTCGACAATCGCCACAAGGGAAAGATTTCTGTACACTGTGTGCAATTTGTGCGAAAGCTCACAAGTCGTAATAAACGTTAACAAATTACATTTCAACCGTCGCACATTTATTGCAGGCTCATCTGCTGCCAAGGTCGCAGCTGTCATTCCCGCTCTTGTTCGTTCGCAAATTATCAGAGGAGAAAAACATACGTAACACGGCCACAAGAAAGTTGCGGGAACGGCAACAAAACGGAGTAACGAAAAAACGTGTCGTGCCACTTTCCTTATCGCCAAGGTAGCGCGCATGAAAATCCGTAACGAAAAAAAGCGTAATAGCACAGCACCCGCATAATCCACCGGCATTTCGCGCAGATAATCTCTCGCCTTCTCTTTCTATTGTTTTCACGATCGAGGGAATTCCCTGCATAATCACGCACCGCGTTTAAGTTAATCGGCCCTTCCATTTAAATTTCCTAATTTTACGTGCAGCAAAGAGTATCGATTTCGAATGGGAATGGCGCGATAAGCTCTCATTGGCACAGTGACTCTGTGTTTCCGCGAACGTCTATCGCCGCAGCAATCGTCGATCGGTTATTCGTGAAATTTCACGCGTACATTATTCGCGTCGTCAATTATCAATCTTATCTCGAGGCTGAACGTCCGCTACGGTTGGAAACTTCGCTCCGAGACTCCAACTGGGTGTTGTTACCTTCGTCACCAGGGCGGTGTCCTTCGGGGATTCAGCGAGGGTCGGGACGCCCGATTAGGGGCAGGTGGACGCCCTTGATAACGAGTCGCGGCCCCGTAATTCAGTAGCGCGCGTCAACGCATCGTCGGCCGGGGCTGCGACAGGATTGTGGCGCCACCTCGTCTAGTCGTCGAGAAGTGATCGGCCCGCGACGTAGAGCCACGTTTCCGTGACACTTCCGAAAGAGCCGTCGCTTCTCTTCCTGACGGAGCTCTCCATTTTCCTTCCGCGCCTTTCCCAACGGATGCTGTTCGCGCAGTGGGAACCGAGCCGGTAATTACAGGTGCACCCGCGCGCGAATCGGTCGCGAGCGCGCGATTTTCAGAGTCGCGAAATTAAAACCTTTCTTTTTCCGACTCCTGGTGAAGTGCGGGAGGCCGGGCTCTTGTCTCTCGTGGATAAGAATCTGGTTTTTAGAGGTTTTCCGCGTTCCTTGAGAATGCAGCGACCGCCTCGTTTTCTAACCGCGCGATGTTCCATCGCTCGTCGCGTGCACTTCCACGTTATCCACTCTATCTAATTATTTTTCTAGACAGTTTAATGTTTCATAGATCACGGAGGTGCTATGCTTCCGAGACTAATAGTCTTGTGGGTGTGGGATTATTCGCGCGACATTCGCACGTCTTTCTAGTGTTGTTGGACGTAATAGAGACTGGAAATTTAGGTGTGACAGGAAAGTACTGCGCTCAAGCAGACGCGTAATGATTGGAAGCTTTTCGTTTGTAGGTGGAGATTTCGAAATGATAACGCTTCAACGTAAGCAAAGAGTTTTTGTATGTAAAACGTATTTTAAAAGGATCGATTTAGATTTCTTTCCCAAGTTCTTAAATTTTTCTTATACCGTATTCAGTTTAAATTATCGTACCTTACACCCGCAATTGCATGAAAATCAGCATAAACTAAATATCGAGTTTTATGTTTAACATACAGATGTGAGTGTTGAATATTAAGGAGAGACACTGAAATATCAAATAATCTGCGCAAAGTATCTCATGATTCTCATTTAATAGATTATAAATGCGATTGTCAGAAGAATATGTTATCGCGGGAAAAGGATTCGTTAAAGGGGTATTAAAAATATTAGTATTTTCAATCTTAATACCCTTGAAAGTTTATTGTAAATTAGCCTTTCACGCAATTACTATAAAAGAAACATATTAGATATACGTTTTTACGTTTTTAAAACTAAACACGCATAAGACCAAATATTAAAGTACATTGCAATATCAGGCGTAAGCTTTCGTACATAGCGGTATTGTAAAATTATTTTTATGCCAGTGTTTCATCACACGTTATAAATATACCTGACAATTTGATACATTTTTATAGGATGCAAATTGTGCATTAACCACTCTTAACACTTATCTTTGTACTTTCAAAGCGATTGAATACACGACGAAGTTGAGCTACGATTTAAAAATGAGATGTCCGTGTAATACAGTAATCAAAAAATGAACATTTAGTTTGTCTCGACATCAAAATAGTGGTTGACGATATAACTGTCGTCGCATTAAAAGCTCTACATTTTCACTTGATTAGCAAACGTAATTATAATCGAGGCACGTAAGAGTTATATCTTCGCGCAGGAAACGAGGCGTGCTATAATTAAATTATGTAAAGAAATGTAAGTATCGCCTCATCGCAAGGGCAACAAGTTCATATTTATTTTTAGTGAGACTGGAAGCGCATCCGAGCTTCTACACGTTTTACCGGTTAGTGGTTGGTCGTACGTTTACTCGAATATCAAACTCACGAGTCAATGTTTCAAATCAATGATCACTCTATCTCCATCGAGTGGCAACGTAGCGTAAGGGAAACGTAGCGCGATGATTAGCGTCTTGGCAGTTTACACCGATGCGAGCGACATTACGTTAAGCACCGCTCACAAGCAAGAGCTTCGGAACTTAATTTCAATACGAAAGAAGGACGAATCTGCCTTCCCGCTTTCAGGTACGCCTACGCGTTGACACCATCGGACTCGCGCTCCTCAAAATCGCCTCTCGCCCGAGCGAGCGTCATCGAGTCGTCGTCGAGCGCTCAGGACGATCGGTTGGCCTCCCGAGCATCGGGGAGGTCGTTTTTTGCCCTCCTGGCACTTACGGGGCCCCGTTACCTCTCGGCACGCTCGGTTTTTTGCTCGCGATCGCGTCCTCGTGTCCGTCGGCTCTCCTCGCGCACGTCTACCTGGGCGCGTGGCGCGATCTAAGGGGTTTGCGCGCGCCACGCGACACGAGTCTAATCCGAGGAATCAAATCGCCGTTTTTTCTTCCCGCCGCCTCTGCACGGGCGTCCGCGTCAAAGGGAAAGGCCGGGGCGCGCGGGTAGACGGAGAGAAGGGCGTCCGACGGCTCGCATCAAAGACAATGTTTAGAGGATGGGCGGAGGGAGAGGAGCGGCGCGCATATGCGGCGCACGTGCCGCCGCTGGCAGAAGCTGCTCCGAGCGTCAAACGCACTTTTGTTTGCTAAATAACGGCCCGGGAGCAGCGAAGTACCTCGCGCGAGTGTCGACGAGCTGCCGCTGCTGCTGCTGCTGCACTCGACAATCTTTTCGCGTCCTCGAGTCGCGTCTTCCAGCGAAATTACCGCGAGTCGCTCGCTGCTTCTTATTTTCTTACGATGTTTGCTGATGGAATCGGTGCTATGATAACAGTCAGTCCGCGCCAACAGTCAAGGGATTTGTAGCAAAGTGCGGAGATTTACGATCGAGGTGGATTTTTTGATAAAAAACGGGGGAAAAAAAGCCACAATGATTTCTGACGTCTTACGTCATTCCAGAAGAATAGGAAATTTTCTGGATTTTCAGTTTCTCGTCGATCTTTTGAAGCGCTTTTACTTGGAAACAGAGAGATTCGCTCGCAACGAGTGGGTTTCGATTATCTTAGGATTCCAAAGGCTCCGAGAGAAGATTCGTCGTTGATCTCGATGACGCTGGGCCATCAGTTTTGCGAATGAAAGATTAGGGAGTGGGATGGGATCATTAATATAATGTAACAAGTGCGTGCAAGAGTATTCGTGAAAAGAGTAAGTAGGCGAAAGATTGATACCGGCAACGGAACGGTTTGAAAAGGGGAACGTTGACCGATTAACGAATTGACAATAAATATGCATAGGTAGTACAAAGAAAAAATTTATCAGTTCGGTCATTTTTGCTTCTTTTATCAAAGACATCGTGAATTTTCGAAGCAAGGCAAAAGAGGTTAACGTTCTTTGTACTTTTTGCGTTACGGCATGTGTAACGCACAATTGGATACATTACGTTGATTAACGGTTTGCGGTGCGACAAAATGAGCCCCGTTGCGGCAAATTCTTCAATTTTGAGACTCACCATATTAACGGAAGTGCTTTCTATTCTTCTTATCCAGCGATAACGTTTCGCACCAACGTTTACGTAACACGTCATATGACTTTGCTTCTACGGGCGACTCTCAAAGAATCCGTACCATTTTCAAATTCACGTATTTTCTTATTCGTGTAATCGAACAAAACAAATAGAAAATTCTTATCGCTCATTTCGGATCGCGAATACGGTACGATTTCCCCCAACAGTATAAGGCTTGATTTTATCGAGTACATTCGTAGCAATTAACGCGTTCGCCAACCAACAAGAATACGTTATTACTTATACTTCAATAGAGATAGGTTTATCAAAAAATTACTCTTCCTCGATGATTTTTCGCACATAACTATTCGTACATAACTATTGTCGAGAGAAGGTCGTTCCTGCGATAAAAATTGATACAACATCGTTGGGTGAGCTCGCGGTATCTTTTCGCGGCGGTGTCATCGCGCAAACTAAAGAATATCGTAGTTGTAATTAAGAAAACGCCGGAGCGCGCGTCAAGAGACCGAGTGAGCGAGTGAGCGAGTGAGCGAGTGAGCAAGCGAGCGTGAGAGAGAGAAAGAGAGAGAGAGAGAGAGAGTAAGGTAGGAACGAAAGAAAGTGGTGCCGTGAGGGGGTTGCACAGGGGTGGAAAAGTTGCTTGAAAAACGCGCGCATGACAATGCCGCCGCCGTCGACTGCCCCCCTCCGGCCGTTACCCCTTGGCGAGTCGGGGCGAGGTGGGGGTGTCTTGGGGGGCTAATTAAAAATTCTGCATTCGAGCCAAAGGCGAGCGACCACTGCGGCGCGTCGCCGGCTTTTCTTTCCTCCGAGACTCGCGACCCCTGCGTAAATATTTGCCCGCGTTGTTCGTGTGGCGTACACTCGCGGCCTGCCCAATTCGTTCCTCTTATCGTGGTCTTATCAGTTATTTTTTAGGCTCCGCGAGCTGGAATTTATGCCGACTGATGCCGACTGTTCAAATACGGTGCTCGAGGAAGAGAAAAAACATCGTAATTGTCGGCCTACGCCAGCTAAGCCGCGGCTGTGCGCGAAGACGTCTGCGGAGTGCGCGTGGCTATTTATAATTAGGACGCAAGCAGGTGATAACTCTTATCAGCGGTCTTACCTTGGGCGATTCTAACAGCTGGCATTTTGATCCTCATGGTGGCTGTCGCTTTTCTCCCTTTGGGTTGTCTGTCCACCGAATCGGTCCTTGGGAACTGACTCGCTCGCTCGTGGCGGCGAACCAGGCGACGAGGACGACACTCGAGCGCACGCGAGGAAGCTAAGAAACCGTAACGTCTTAATAAAAGTCACTTCCTCACACCCTCCTCCCTCTCATTCCATCATTCTGGCACTCTTGCCCTTGGGCGAGCAGCGCGACACCCCTGCCACCACGGGCCCAAAGACATATGCTGCGCTGCGAGGAGTCCGCACTTCGGGGTGAACCGTCGCTCTTCTCTCTCTCTCTCTCTCTCGCTCTCTCTCTCTCTATCTCTCTCTCTATCTGTCCGCGTGCGGGCTCGGCTCTCGCTCTCGCAGGTCGACTCTCGCCCAGTAACCGCGGACGTCAACTGGCGATCGACCTCATCCTCGCCGCCGATTACAGTATCACTCGCCGGTCGCGGCCGGTTGCCAGTCACAGCTCCGTCCGCGTCTCGCGCGCGACGTCCGCGAGCGCGGCCATGGGCCTCCGCCTCTTCCTCGGGGCCGCCGGGCGTGGGCGCAGGGACAAAGAGCAGGCAGCGGACGACGGGCGCAAGAGCTCGGCGGCGGCGTCGGCGACTCCGGTCCAGCATGGGCCGTATCTCTGAGTGGACTGTGGCCGGACGCGGGCGCGCGGCGGCTGCTAACCCGGCTGCTAGCGCCGTGCTCGTCGGGACCTGGTCTCGGGGCAGCACTGTGTGCGAGCGGCGGCGCTCGGCGCTCGCCTCTCCTACTCGCGCGTGGAGCACGAGCGCCGCGGCGCCGCTTCGGACGGCTTCGGCGCGGCTCGGCCAGCGACGGCGAGCCGAGCGGGAGCGAGAGAGAGCGAGAGAGAGAGAGAGAGAGAGAGAGAGAGAGTGAGAGTGAGAGGAAGCGCGCGCCGGACACCCCACGCGCCTGCCTAAATGCCTGCTCGCGGGGTGGTTTGCGCCCCTCGGCCGAGGGGTGGGGGTTGGACTCCCCTCGCGGCGCACAGACCGTCTCCGTCGCGCAGGAGCGCGCAGACGCTGGTCCATGTGCGCTCCCTTGCTCCCTCCGCTCGGAGAGCTTCTTGCGCGCAGGATCGACCGGCGGAGAGGGGAGCGCGAGGATGCACCTCGGGACGAGGACGAGCGCAGGCTCGTCGGTCATCGCCTTGGCGAGCCGCGGACCGAGGAGTCGGTCTGGCTTCCTTCTGGCGGAAGGCGATCGCGGCTTGTGAGTACGATGGCGAGGTCTGGGAGTTGCGTTGCTCGCGGGAGTTCGCCTCGTTGCCATTGGTCGCGAGAGGAAAAGGGGGAACGATCCTGGAGATCCCGCGCGGAATTTACCGGACAGTTTTCCGATTCGAGTTACGATCCGTGCGCGCGTATCTACGAAACTCTTTCTCGCCTCCGCGAAATTTCCCTCGATCACGCTCGTAAATCCTCGTATCTTCCAGCATTTGCCTTATTAATATTTAGCACTGAAGTGGTATCCGAGGATTTAGCGTTTGCGGAAAATTGTTGACCTTTACGTTGTTCGATAACATTAAAAGCTCTCGTTCGTTCGTCGAGCTAATACGTCTAGCCGAATACGTACTGGTGTTGGCTGGGGTGCGGGACGAGGCATTGCGTCCGGGTAGCCGTTATTCATTTTTGTTTAGGTTACGCGTTGCATTCGATACGCGTGCGTACGGTAGTCGTATCGCACGACCTTGTAATTCTTTTGATAATTATCCAGTCTTTTATTCGAATTATATTGACAGAGGCATAATCGATGCACGCTAATTCGCGTAATGTATTAAAATATATCTTATTACGTACCAATTCTCCGAACAGAAGTTTACAAAATATCGAAGGTCGTATAATCTTGAGGCTTCTTTATGGCCGACGATGGTCTAAGAGCGCTTAAAGAGAGTAAATTGAATACAGATTTTCATTTTTGTGGATTCAATATTTGCGTAGAATGTGAGCGCTTTAGCGTTATCAATGCCTTGAGATAATGCATTATTTTCAGCGACGTTACAGTCGTCGAGCATACGTATATTTGATCACTTGCAATACGCGAGGAGAGAAAAAGAGAAAAATGTACGCAAATATACGTGGCAAGCTAATTGCAAAGCAATTTCCCATTACGTCTCCGTAAGCACCGATGAGATTCAACGTTATCGATTGACGTTGCGAAGCTCGATGAAAAGGAGTATGAATTTCCGTTGTCGATCGAACGACAACGGAACGCACGGAACAAAGAAAAGACAAGCTTTATAATATAAAACAAAATATAACGAGTTCGTGTACGCATCCGAGTGGAGTCCATGCCGAGGAACCTATTTAACAGCTGCAGCAGCTCGGGATATCTTGGTATAGTGGACTATTTTTGTCTCCTAATGAGAACCTTCGAGTGGTTTTCTCATACACCGAAGACGTCAAAGTCCAGCCCTACGTTAGTGTTGGGCGCTACGACTCCCACTCTGCAGCTCGTACTCGGAAAGTCTCTCGGACGCGTAATTTGTATTTTCTCGCAGGCGCTGGCCCTCTAATTTTCCTCGCCCGTGGCTCCGAAAGCTGGCCTTGACCTTCGAGCTAGCCAGAGCGAAAATAAACTGGACGAGAAGCGAGACTTTCCCAGGCTCGCGGCTATTACAAAACCAGAAGACACTCGAGGAAGGGCTCTCGAGGAAATTATCCGTCGTGGCTTTGGAAAAGTAACAGAGGCCGGCTGCTACGTGTCTTGTATGTGACTAGTTCGCTACGAGTGGACCTGTCTTGTATCTTTCGCGCCCAATCACATTCCTCCCCGAGCGACGTCGCGCATGAAAATTTTCTCGTAATACGACGTGTAAGATCTTCTTTCACCAAATAACCGCTGTAAATTTTCTTTTACAGCATTTCGTGCATTTCGTGCCTTGTGTACGCGTATCTTCATTTTGTTCGTGTATTTTGACCCTTGGAAATCATAACACCGATCGCCGAGGAATACGAGGAATAGCGCTTACGTTTCCCAACGAGTCATTTCGAGCCGAATAAATATCATTTGTTAATTTCATCGAGCGGTATTTCTATTTCTACCTGCTTACAACTGTTAAGTCGTTGCGTCATTAACCGTGTATTATATATATATATCGCGGATATGCCCTGAAATTGTATCACAAGTCGAATAAATTGGCCTTAAAATAGAATGTCGATCTATTAGAAAAAAAGAAAGAAAAAAAAAGAAAGAAAAAAAAAAAGAAAGAAAAAAAAAGAAAGAAAAAAAAGAAAGAAAAAAAAGAAGAAAACAACACGCGGCAAATAGAGACGGAGCAAACCTACAAGAATCTTTAAGGATAAAATAAAAAGTCGTCTTTCGTTTTCACAGTTCTGGAAATTGATATCGAGTTAAAAATTCGAGCTTTTTATTTTTACGTCGCATACGTGAAAAAACCTACTCCACGCAGACTGATGATGAAATGTATTATTATAGCTCGTTGAATGCGGGCTACAAGTGACACGCAGCGCGTCGCGGCAACTGATTAAACATATTGGTCAGCGGGTCGTCAAACAGAGAATCAACGTCTGTACACGCATATTAAAGCGACGCGTTGCCTCGCGGACGAGGAAAAACGAGCCAAACACGAGTTCAGTGCGCGGCGCAGCGGCGCAAGAGAAATATTTTTCCAACGAAGCCACGTCTGTTTGTACGTGCGCGCACCCGGACGCCAGGAAAAAATTGTCGAACGAGTCCGTCTCGTACGCGTGGGCAGGAGCGTAACAGATATACATCGACCGCAACTAATCGGTATTCCTTCGGCAGTCGCTCGGTGCTTTTGCCTGCGAGGAGACGAGTCCTGGCTCTAAGTGGAGAAGCGCGTTTGGGGATTGTTTCGGGGACGCGGTCGCGTTTAAAGTTGGTCAGCTCGTGGTGCGTCAGGAGTTTCGAAATCTCGGTTCCATTTGCCGGGCTGAATTAGAGACGCAAGCGCTCGCTGCTGCCGAAGAAACGACCACTCCTAAAAGTTTCGAAAGCTTGGCGTGCGACGTACTTATTAAAGAGCTTTCGAGAGTTGCCGGCATCCTTCTGCACTTACGCTCTTCCTTTCGCTCTTCCTTTTGCTCTTTAACGAAGATAATTAAGTATCGCGCGCGGCGTTCCCTTGCGCTTCTACGTGATCTGGAAACGTAGAAAGTTTTTTATTCTTTCTGGCGGTCTGCTTCGTACGAATCGCTTGTCGACTCGGTCCATAATACGTCACTGGGCTTATCGCTAGCGTACAACCTTGATAAAACGATCGATCACGACCGTTAAGCGTTGTTGTTCCTTCGTGCACGAACGCGCACCTGGAGGGATGCGTCTCCATCGATTTAAAACAATACTAAAACCACGATACGAGGCTCACGTCTCGGTCACGAACTTCAAGAGTCGCGTATTTAAGAAGATCCTCCAGCTTATGGCAATAATCCATTGAGCTTGGATTACCGAACGATCGATGAGTCGCGGTCGCGCGCGCGCTAGATAAGGCAATTTTCCAAGGGATAAAGCCCGCGGCTTCCCCTCGGCCAGATTTCCTCGCGTAAAAGAAAATTCGCCTCCCTTCTCGAGCTCGAGTTCGTCGAAAAACACGCGTCGTTGCCGTACGGCGTTCAGCTGGCTACGAGAAATAAAAACAAGCCCCTGTATATGTGCGCGCTAAAGAAAGGAATCGAGATCTCGAGCGGAGAGTTACGGAAAGTTACGGAGCAACGCGTACGCTCTCGAGCTCGTGTACAGGCGACAATTCAGTTAAGAAAAAGAGATAGGTATCACGCAGTCATCCTCGCTTTCCGCGCAGCCATTACGCGCACATAGCGATACTCGCGGTGCTCGCGACGTCGGCGATCCTCGTGAAAGCGGCTCGCCGAAATAGGGGGATTAAGAGCAGATTCGTATCTTCCTCGGCAGCGCAGACGCGCCGCTGAAACATAACGCGGAATCGCGGCGCGCGTACACGTAGAGGACCGAATAAGCGAGTCACGAGCGCCGGGCTTCGGGGCCGCTAATTCCAGACACCCGTTATACGAGAACTCCGGAGCGAGCGATCGCTCGTCCAAAGGGTGAAAAAAAGCGAGGAGATAGGAGGCCGGGTGACGACGATAGCCCATCTCCCGCGTGCTCTCTCTCTCTCTCTCTTTCTCTCTCTCTCTCTCTCTCCGTCTCTCTCGCTTCTTTCCGGAGCTGGCCCGCAGCGCAGCATCCTGTTCGGGGTTTTAAAGATTATTTTTACTTCGGGGCAAAAAAGATCAGCTTCGCTGTCTGGCGACTCAAGACGGGGGCTAGCACATGTGTGCTCCGCGTCTCGTCGTCGTCGAGACGTCGCTCGCGCCCCGGGTCCAGCGAGTGGGGGAGAGAGGAAGAGAGAGTCTCGGCCGAGCGTGAAACGCGCGTTCGCCTCTCGGAGACTCGATATTTACGACTTTTTTTCTAAATTTACCTCTTTTAGGCGAGCTCTCCTCTGGCTCTCCCCCCGCTCTCCCTCCGCTCTCCCGCCGCTCTCTCGCCGCTCTCTCGCCGCTCTCTCGCCGCTCTCTCGCCGCTCTCTCGCCGCTCGCCGCGCACTCGCGCGCGCGCGCTCGATTTTTCATTAAGCCACTCATTAGAGCGTGGCCTCGAAAAACTTCTTCGAGGCGTAAGCTCGCTTTATCGATGGCTGGCTTTTTCAATTTTTACGTTATTCGGTCAAGGAGTTTAGGCGTCGAGATGCTCGCCGCTACCGCGATCCGCAAACTCGGATCGATCGCTCGCGACTCGCGCGCGTAACGTTCGGCCGACGTCGTGAACGAGCAATTAAACCGAGGGCAATCGAGTTTACGAGTAATTGGATTAAAAAGTCGCGCAGTCGGCGACGTAATCCCTCGAGTCATCAAAAATTTCGTCAAAAGAAAAATCGCACTCGCGCTAAGCGCATTAATTATGCATGAGCGCAGCAGTTGTTTCGAGCGGATTTCTCGGTAGTTTTAAATCATAGCCATAAAGTCCGCGCGCTCACCAGTTGGCAGTAAACGAAACGAAAAGAGGAAGGCGAAGAAGAACAAAGAAGAGAAAAAGAAAAGGCGGGACGCTCGTTCGCTCGCTCGCTCACTCGCTCACTCGCTCGCGCGTAAGTGCAGCGGCAGCGGATGATGAAAAAAGCGCGTTGGCCATCGCGCGTCCGCTTGATGCAGTAGCGCACGCCGAGACAAGGAGACGAATGCACGCGCGCACCCAAAATATAACCGGAGGGACCCCTTGCCAAGGGTGTTTAGAAATTTGGACCTCCGAGTCGCTTTGCTCGATTTCTTCGGCGTCGCCTCGACTCTCCCCGACTCTCCCCGACTCTCCTCGACTCTCCTCGACTCTCCTCGTCCTTCCTGCGGGCGAGCGCGAGGGTTAGGACCAGCGCGGCTTTTACGAGGAGGAGAGGAGCCGCGCTGACGGATTTACGCTTTCTTTTTTACTTGGCTCTCGCGTTAATTTGTACGCTTGTCTCGCGCTACTCATCAGGTACATCTTGAAAATAAACTTTTCCCTTTGTCTTCGCGTTCGCGTAATTATGCTTCCGACGACTTCGCGCGGAGCCTCCATTGCAAATACGCTGGATTCGAGGCTAAATGAGGCTAAATTAGTCGCGTATGGGATCGAGACGAGTCGCGTTGGGTTTCTCGCGCGTTACCCGCACCGACTGCATTGTCGAAATTATAGAAATTAACGTTGAATAAATGGGCGCGCGCTTCGACGCTTCCAATGGTCGCCGACTTTCGGGGCCGAGAATCGAAAGGCCGCGGATATTTTACAGAGTGGCTCCTCGCTTCCGACAAAAGGAAAACTAATAGCAGGACAACAATAGGCTATGAAAATTCTGGCTCCCACAGCATCCATTGCCCATTTCAAAGCGGACCAGTAACAAGGACTGGCGCAGCAAGTTTTTCAAGAGGACTAGATCTAAAGCATGCCTTCATTTTTAAAAGTAACCTTTAATTACGTTCGCCATTGTATCAAGTCGTAGCAATTTTAATTTCAGTTTTTGTACAAAATGATTACTTCGATGCTGGGAAATAATGACCGATGGATGTCGGAAAGCCAAGTTCTCCTTCTTCGAAGAATCCCGTTCTTCGTAAGTTAAGCGTTAGGAGACTTTTCGAGCGAGTGATATAACGTGCCGAAAAATTAAACTAATCTGAGATTAGTTATGGCGGTCGAGGTAATATTTGGGAAGTCGAAGCTTTAAGACTTTAAGAATGTTTAGCACGTAATTTGCATATAGTGTTTGTATTTTGCGAGTTGTTTTTTCTTGTATTTGCGCGCGCGCGCGCGAGAATTAACGGTATGCTTGGGAGATAAGGATACAATCGAAGGATTGTACTCTAACGTCTTTTTCGCTTTCGTAAGCTTCGCGCTGGGAAGTTGCTTAGTCAGGTAACGGCATTCGACTGACTCCTTGACGAATGTCCATCTACGCTCTATAAATAATTTATTTGCATAAGCGACCCGATTACATTCAATTGATATGTCCCATTAGCACGCGTACGCTTATTTTCCCAAATAGGATAAAGGCTTCGTAATTTCAGTAGCAATGGCACACCGTGGAAAATGTTGAAATCGTACATTTCTCCATTCGCACGAAGATTCCATTGGACGATTAATCGATGCATCGCTTCCCTCGATCCGTGAAAGAAGCATCGGGAACTCGCGCGTTACGCAACTGCTGCCGAAACTTTTTTACGCCGGTGAGAAAGCTGAAAAAAGCTAATTTCCAGAATCTCTCGTGGGGTGTAGTTAAATCGGTGGAGAGAACATTTCGATAACCGATGCGGAGGGCGACGCATCGGTAGCGACACACAAGTGCAGCTAGTTGTCACGCACTGGCTTTTTCGCCATTGTAAATAAACATCTATCCGTCAAATCGCTCGAGCTCCTTGATCCTCTCTTCTCTCTTCTCTCAACGACCCCCCCCCCCACACACACACACACGCACACGCACGCGCACATCCCCCTCACCGCGCCTCTCCCGCTCCATGCCCTCGCGATCTAACATATTAGGCTTTTCGTATTTTTTCCCATGTCCGTTTTTGCATAAAAAAATTCTCACCGTCGTACTTTCGCACGACTCCCCTCTTTTTCCTTCTTCCTCGATGGCGCCCCTCCACGGAGTTCACGCGCGTATAGGAAAAGGCGCATTAACTGGCGTTGCGCGCTCTGCGGAAAGGATGGATAAAAAAGCGCGCATAGGCACGTCGTGCATTCCCCCGGGGCGCATACGGGGGTACGGATGTGCCGTCGCGCGAGCGTTAGGTGCATTCCTTTAATTTCTCCGCTCGGTCGCCGGTTCATCTCCCCCTCGCGTCAAAAAACGAGCGCGAGCACCCTTCGACTTTTTTGCGATCGGAGGGGGCCGAGGGGTCCGCGGGCCCTGCCTGTCCGCGTATCGGGAGGAAATCGGGGGCCACGAGTGGGGCGAAACCATCGGCCCGAGTGGGAGGGGGACGGGACGAGCGGGGAATCGTAGCGCGCGCGGAAGGATACACCTTGTAGTACGGGGGAATGGGCAGAGATGACAGGAAGGGCCAAAGGGGCAGGGAGAGGCATAAAAAAGCCTTACGGTACCCCGAGTGGCACAGATTCCTCGCAGGAGCGAAGCGCGCGCTCCTCGATGGAGAAAAAACCGAGCGTTTCCAGAGGAGGAGGGAGAAAAAATACGAATTACTGCCAGGTTGCGCGTGTGCGCGACTGCACGGGAGTGAAAAATCCTCCGACCACGAAAATATTGAGGGGGATGTTGAGGTCGCTCGTTCTCTCTCTTGCTCTCTCCCGTACTCGGCGACTTTTCCCCCAATTTATCCAGCGCTATACGCTTTTTTAAATTTTTTACCAAAAACTGTGCACTCGATGCGTGAGAACGAGACATCCTGTATCCGCGACGTGAGATTTTTACTTCCGCAATATCTACGAGAGTTCCCTTTTTTCCTTTTTCACGCGCATGTGTACCGAAGTTTTTTTCCTTATCCTTTTTTTTATTTAATAGACGCATAATGCGCGAACAGTCATTATAGCTCCACTTTCTCACCGTTTCCGCTCAAATCCTAACGGTTTAACAGAACTTTGATAAATATCATTCGCACCGCATTGTCCGAATGGCTCTTACGGTCCTTGAATTTCGTCGGTCCATGGCTCAGTGCCGAGCGCGATAGCATTGGCACAATTTATAGCGCTCGAGTAAAATCTACAACGCTTAGAGAAGCGCGATAATACCTCATGGGAGTTTCCAATGGGTACATCGAAATTTTATCATTTTGTTTTTCTGCGTCATTCGATCGAAGCGCAAGCCAGTCCAAGTATCTACATAAAGTCTTTGCAAAAAGTCCTTAACCTTTGTAAGTTATTTTTCACCGTAGCTAGCGATTTCACTTTGCGAATTAACGTTTATAAAGCCAAAGGCGCTCGTCAAACTGCCGAAATTAACGATCCGGGCTATAAAAGGTGCAGCTTACGATTTAAAAGTCAAGGTGAAGCATCGACTTAAGATCCGTTTAGTATGTACCGCGAAGTTGCAAGCTCGCAGAAAGGGGGGAAAAAAGAAAATAGTCGAATGATTAATTCAGAGCAGTAGTAAAGTAGCTGCAGAATAGTATAAAAGTGTATAAAAGTGAGGTGTAAAATTTACGTTTACGTTTTTGTTTACGAGAACTTTCTCATAAAATCCTAATATTTTCCTGCGCCTCCGGAGAAATTTCATTCGGATGTGGGCTTGTGTGAGGCTCCGGTACGGACGCGCGCACGCAAGCCAAATCCACGACATTTAACGGGCTCGTTCAAGCCGTTACTCTCGCGGAGCTTAGAGAGATGGAAGATGTGCCCGAGCGCTCATCTTCCTTCGTCGCTGTGAGACGCATCGCGTTTAGAGAAGAGGCGACGCTCGGATTCTCGCAGATCTTACATAGCCGCCCCTTCCTTTGGGGCGGCAGATGGCTGGCCAAGGGGTAAAGGTGAGGAGGGAGACGGAGCGAGAGACCGTGAAAGCAGCGAGTGGAGAACGAGAGAGAGAGAGAGAGAGAGAGAGATTTTGTAAAAAGTGATTGAGGAGAAAAAAAAACGTTCACGGTGCTCGAGCTCTCAGGGGCACCTTCGTTCTTCTCTCTCTCTCTCTCTCTCTCTCTCTGTCTCTACCTTACGCTAAACGCACCGCTTTCTCTCCGCTCTCTCGCTTCAAATGCCACGTGTATGTGCTCGTCACCCGTACTTGCGCCTGTGTATCGATGCTTTTCGGTGGCTCTCGATCGAATTTCGGCCATTCATGCACCTCTTGAGGAGGAGAGGGTCTCTTACCTCCTTAATTCTTCCGCGAGTTCGTGCATGCATCGAGAACTGGGACGAGATTTCGAGACTTCTAATCTGCTTCTCGTGTGTCTCCCGGACGTCCAGGTGTGACCCCGATAATTTCACGGCTCGTTGTAAATTGTCGCGCCCTCGCGATTCCATCGATAAAGAGGCGCAATCTGGCATGATGCACCTACCGGTGACTCAACCGTTACGAGCTCTTCTCTCGCAAGATGGATCTTTTCCAAATCTCCCTCAATGTACACCATATTATAATTATAACAGAGAGTTGCGTTTGTATTTTTTCATTCATCGACCACGGAGAAGCTCCGCTCATCCTGCTATTTATTTACTTCTTCATTTTCTTTCGGTGAAACGGCTCTTTTGTAACCGAGTGCCTCTCGCGACGAATAATATTTCTCTAATTTGCTAGTATTTTTCAATGTAACTTACGCAGCTCTTCCATACTGCGAAAAATATTAGCATTGACGAGAGGAATTTGTGCACTTTAACTTGTACATTTATGATATCAAAAGCTTCGGTACAGAATATTGATTAGTCATTTGGTCGTTTGAGTTTGTGGGGTGACTTTGACGATTTTTGTGCCAAAAATATCAATCGATCGGCATCGTAATATTTTTATGGAAATTTTCCGAATCGACGCAACATTGCGATTCCCTACTTGAAGATATAATTTTCAATGTATAATAAGTAAAGTTCACGCGTACGTATCTCGTTAGAGTCGTTGATTTATATTAGGTGTAAGGATCTTTTATAATCCATAATGCGATTAAGAAGTTGATAAAGTCTTGTATTGCTCCAAGTTTTTCAGAGAAATTGCGTAAACTACGTTTTCACGGTGTTTATTGCGGGAGCTTTTCGCAAAAAATCTTCCCTTCCAAATATACGATTAAATGGACGTTTCTTGCTGTAGGATGAAAACGTAAGCAACCCGATACCGTCTTTCAACTTACGTCGACGTTAGCGCCAAGTTACTCCTTGTCAGGGCTAATCGCTCTCTTTTCTCGCGCAAACGACTAATCCCTCTCTTTTTTTTGGATTTTGGATTTGGACGCACTGTTAAGGTAAAGGGCGAAGCGGTTTGCCGATAAACATATTAAAGTTGAAAATTTGAATTTAATTACTAGGTGAACATTGGGAAGGTGGAAGCATTGCAAGTAATAATTCCCCCCTTCGTCGTCGCATCGCAAGCGCGCGTGTATAAGTATAAATATCAGCTCTCGAGAACCTTTCTTTTCGCGTAACTGTAAAGCATCCCGAAGGCCCGCGGCGACTATCCTGGATCTCGTATGACCCGGGACCCGTATGTATGTGCTTCAGGTAGAAAAATTCGAGAGCGCCGAAAAAAAGTGTAGAAGAGCGTGGAGAGCTCGAATGAAAGAAAGGGAAAGAGGAGGAGGCTGCATCTATGCAGCTCGGGAGAGAGGCCGCAGGCGAAGACCAGCTGACCATTCGACCGAGGCGTGGGAAGAGGTTATGTGGCTCGCGCTAGTCACCCTTGATTTGTCCGTCTCGCTCGCACACCCGCACCCCGCTCGAGCCCCTTTTCCACGACCTCCTTCTCGTAGAACCGACTCGAGAAAATTGCTTTCAAATTGGCGAGCACCGACTCGGACAGGTATAGCACCGGGAACAGCGGTGGCCCACGGCTCATCTTTCGACTTCTTGCCGTCGTCGATAGATAGACTTCCGGAAATCCGTAAAATTAGAGCCGCTGCATTAGGAACGCCTACGGTCCGCGCATCGATGCTCGAGCCGTGCTTTGATACCTTGGATACTTTCCTTTCAACGCAGGCAATCACGGACGAATTCTATAACGAACGGGCCTATTTCTATCGGCTAATTATTACGTATCCGAGCACATCTTAGGCCTCTAGCCTTAGCCTATAGAATTTATAGCGTGGATTAACGATATTTCATCGTGACGCAGTTGATGCAGCGCCTGCAAGTATCATTTCCCATTTTAGCCTCTGCAATAGCGTTCCTTTTCAATTTCATTGAAAGTGTATTGAAAGTGTAAACCTCTCTGGAAGTTTCATTTCAAAGACAAGTTAATGTCATAAATGTGAATTTCAACATGAATGTCATAGAGGTAAATACATGTAAAATCTCTCATACTTGTGCATATGGGAATCCGTAGCGTGGATCATGAAAATTTTACGTTCACCGAGAAATAATTTTAGAGCCTGTTCGCAGTGCTTTATAAGCGCACTTTATTATTTTATTATGGCACGCGTCGAGTAAAGCCGTATAAGATTGACGAGTGACGTCGACGAACTGCCGATAATATGTTTTGCGTTAAAAAGTTAATGTTTTTCGATGAACAATCGCGAAATACGAGGGCGGCGACGAGAATCGAAGCCCTGCAGCGCCGTTCAATGTCGCTCTTTCGGCGCATACCGAGAGCGGCGAGAGCTGCATTTTTCAGAAGTTTAAAAATAGTTGCAACTGGCCAAGGGTCAGTCACTCCTGTCGTGGCCGTAGATGCAAAAATAGCACGGCGTTCGCGTAAAACGGAAAAGAATCATTTGCGCGCGAAAGTCGGGTCGCCCGATTCGTATGCGCCAGAATTTATCTCAACCTGCCTCTCTCTCTCTCTCTCTCTCCCCCCCACCCCCCACGCCCCACCCCGCCGCCCCCTCCACGCGCTCTCACTCTTTCTTTCTCTGGCCTTTGCCACCAACTTCCTTTCCCTTTATTTCGCGGCTCAACTGCAAACTTAAAGAACTCAACTAACTTTGCTCCTCTATTTACTTAAGGGAGATACGCAGTAGTTTACCGCCAACGCCCGGACGACACGAGACTACTGCTTCGTTTGCAAATAAAATTGACTTTCTTGGGAAAACATATTTCATCCAGGCCTTAAACTTTTCCGTGTATGGATTTGTACTTGAATTTTAAATCGTCGATGGCGCATATTGTTTTTATACGTTGAAGATATTCTCAAATACAATGTTCTAATTCTCTAATTCTATAATTAAAAGTAAATTTAAAGCTCAATTCATAATTTCCGTTAACATAGCACTTGAATATATTACAAAGTACAAGGTCTTCGAATGAACAGCTTGCCTAATTACCTATTTAAAATTCATAAAATTTAGAATCGTTATCTTCTTAAATTGTTTTCTTTCATCTCTATCTTTTAATATCCGTTTAATATTCCTAACAAAGAAACTTATAATTTGTAGTTCAATTCATTTCTAATCCCGAAGACATTCTATTATCTTAGTACGTGACATCCTAAAACGTGTTTACAGACGTATGAACTTGTTGAATGACGTATGAATTTCTTTCCAGACGAAATGTAGTAAATGCAAATAATCGTTATTACAATGTATTATAATGCGTATTTATGTGTACTTGCTATTTAGTGTAATAATGACGTGTTACATTTGTCACGCTGTAATTTTCTCGATAAGAGAAAATGTACAAAATGTTAACCTCGTTCTAAAAATTTACGTCAGCAGCTGCATTTCAAAAGATCATCTTAGTCACAAAGAATATCTGGTTATTTTCAAAGAAAAAAAGATAAAAGAAAGTAAAAAGTAAGTTTTTAGTCTTAAATGATTCCTAAACGTTCGACTATTGAAACGAGTTTTCAAGCGATCCTATAAGGAGACAGACAGACAGACAGACAGAGAGAGAGAGAGAGAGAGAGAGAGAGAGAGAGAGAAATATGAAAAAAAACCTGGAGAAAAAGCCAGAAGAGCGAGGGTAACGGTGAAAAACGCTTGGCGCGTAAATAAGCTGGACACTGCATCCAGCGTAAGTCAAGCTAATTGTCGCGTTATCCTCCTGGTTAGAGGAGTCCGGCCCCTCACGGGTTTCGATCCCGCGCATTCACGAGCAGGTACGCAAGCCGCTCGATTTGGATGCTCGATGAAGGACCGAGGGATTCGTGGAAGGGCAACGGACGGTGACCGGTGTCACCGGCGATCCTTGGGTCCTTGGGTCCGAATCTGTCGAGTCAGCGCGAGGCGAGTTGCGTTTGCACGCGCGATTTTCCACGCTTACCGGGCCTGTCTTTGTCGGGGGCGCTGCCCGCTTGTCATATTTGCCTATGATGGACGATCCTACCGTCGCACAAACAGATTCCCGTGCGAGGATGACGCGGCGGCTTCGCGCGCTCCCATTCAGGCGCCGATTTTCCCCGGTCGAGACGCAACGCCGATGACACGAGCTTGCGCCACGCCGGACGATTATGACCGCTCGGATTCTCTCCCGAAATCTCCCCCGTCCAGGCAGCGACGTTTCTGCCGTCCGAACGGATCCGGTCCAAGGAGACGCGCAGCCTCCTTTTCTGCGGTCCGCGTCAACTGCAGGAGCCCTGGCTCCCTCCCCTATTTGCACGTTGCACGTCACGCGAGCAAACTCAATCATATTTTTCCAGCAGTGATTTATTCGCCGTGTGCGCCCGACTGAGCAACTCCCAAGTTCTCTACGGGTAATTGGACGATGCCTCGGTTGAGAATTTTTTTTCTCACCTTAATTGACGGCTTGTTAGGGGGGTGGGACAGCGCATTTTGTCGCAACGATTTTCTGCCTTAATTTCTCGTTTAAGCTCGCTGTTTTTCGCTGTTTTTCGCTGTTTGGGTATACCTTTTGGTCTCTAGTCTTCGAGCGGACAACCGTCGCTTCGAAAGTCAGTCCACGACAAAAGGAAGCGTATGGGTAATTTAATTGGCACCGAGCGACTGTAGGTGTTACGAAATAGGACGTAATGTGACGCATTACGTTGTTGCTTAACACTACGTTGGCGCTTAAATTGCTGCACAATCCGTCGATGAGGAATCGTAAGGTTTCCCTTGCGTCGTCCGACGATTGCACGTTCGCGCAAAATTCATCTCGCGATGAAAATAAATAGTTAAGACGTACGACGTGCGCGTTGAGACGCTCGTCAACGGTTCGCGTACAAGAAACGTCGGGCGTCTCAATCGTAGGTGAAGAATCTGTCGGGGTACAATTTTAAGGTCATCCGAAAAATATGGAAGCCCGAAGCAGACGCGCGCCTGTTATTAAAAAATTTCTCGAAGTAGGTAAATCTGGATGTAAGAGTCTCGTCAAGCTATAATAAATATGTCGCTGTAATGAAATGATAGGTAGATCGGAGAGTAGGGAAAAAGGAAACAAATCATCGTAACAATGAAGGAAAGAATGTAAAGCTCGATTCGAAAAATAGCCAATTCATAAGCACAAAAGAGAGAAGACAATCAGGCCGCACGAGGTCTGTCCAACGCCCGGGGCATCCGGCCCGGATATAACTTCGAGCCACACACGAGTGCAGTCGAACGATCAACGGAATGCACGCGCAGACGCGCGAGATGAATTTTACGGGAATTCGACGATGCATTAGAGCCGCCGTGCTCCCTTTCTCCCTCTGCCGCCCTCTTTCTCTCGGCCTAATCTTATTGCCGGGCACCTTTTTTCTCTGCTCTGGAAGCTCCTCGGAAAATACCCACACGCACGCACGCACGCACGCACGCACGCACGCACACGCAAGGTAAACCGCTGTTTCTTTGCGGCTGCTCCGAGTGAAAGCCTCGCGGCTGCTAATCGTTTTACGAGTCAGCGTAGCCGCCGAGGGGTAGAAAGAGCCGAGGCGGAAGCACCGGGGCTTTTGGAGGGGCGGAGGGGTAGCGAGCGGCCAGTGTACGCGAGGCTTGCAAAATTTTCGTTTACTCAGCCTTCGCTGCCCGTATGAAAAGTTTAATCGAATGTAGCCTCTGGGCCGCGTTACGCGGAACAAGAGCCAAGAAACAGGCGAGCGTAAGAGGGTGATGGATAAAGAGGAAGAAGCGTGGAAGAACGCGAGGGGGAGAGGAGATTAGTATCTTCGCTACATGGGACTTTATAGTTTGCTTCTGGATTCTGTACTGGCGTGTGTACATTGCTTCGGAGGATTTTCCGTTGTTTACGTTGCTCCAATTTCGTGAAGGCAGGCCGGCTTTTTATTTTTACGGTACCGCTTGACTCGTTGCATTATTACAAAGTTTATACGAAAGAAATATCGTCGACCGATAATAATATTTTCTTATTGTTCTTGGTATTCTTCGTCGGAGCTTCGATAAATTCTATCGAGTAGAATTGCAATGCTGCAGTTTCCTTTACGTCGCGAACTGCGGCGCGGAGCGTGAATATTTTACAGCTTAATGCACGAGTTTGAAGCGAAATAGCGACGAAAGTACACCGCAATCATTGAGTTCGGAAAAAGTTTTTCCAGTCGGATATCTAAATAATAAGGTGAAATTGACTTTTAAAATCCGGAACGCGAATAATGGGTAAACGCGTAGAACGATGGCAGTCCTTTACTCGCACATTAGCGGTTGAAAAGGAAAGTGAACTCGATGTACGCGGAGAAATATAAAAAGCAACGAGTCGACGTCTGTGCACGAGTAGAGCGCGACGACCTTCTCGATGCGAGAAACCTACATAATAATTTGCATAACTGCGTACTTAACGTATACCCCCGGTGACATGGGGGCCAGATCGAATTTATCTCACTGGCCCTCACCTGTCTCGGAGCGATGCGGGTCCTGGGGCAACTGACCATTGGCACCGGGTACAGTCTCGCCTAACAAAACGTCTCGTTTTTCTTCGCGTGGACGACGAGTTTACGAGGTAAAGTAAAAGTAAATATTTTTAAATAGACTTGGATCGTAGGACATCGATCCCGAAAAAGAAAATACTTTGCTCGATTCGCGCCAGGCATTTCGTTATCGATTCTGAGGACTTTCGATCGTGCTAATGATCTCAAGCACGTTTGGGATACGTTAGAGATCGCAGCATTGGAGAGAAATTAAAATTTGAATAGTTTTTCCGCGGTGGTAGATTAACCGTTGTGCATATGACAAATACATTAACATAAAATTTGTATCTATTAAAACGAAAGCAACGAACGCACAACGGTGATTTCGAAACTAAAAATAACGAGATTCTCGTGGTTTCACCAGCGCTGCATTTGACAAGACGAGACGTCTTAGATAGATTCGTCGATTATTAGCGAGAAGCGTTTGTAATCTGCTCGTAGAAAAGCATTGATTTAGTTGGCAACGTTACTCCGAAATTACTCCACTAATTTTTGCGAGCGATGTGCGCGAGACTCTTGTTGTTTTGAAATGATGACGGTGCCGAACGAGTTCGCGTGAAAATACATAATATACGCTAAAGTAAAAAAACCAGCCGAAAGAAACAAGAAGAGGGACGTCAAAGTTTTCGAAGGCATTAGACTTGCAAATGCGCTCTCGCGCGGCTCCTCGAGCCATTGTATTCGCGGGCTCGCGAGAAAGACAAAGATAGCGTATGGCTTGTGAAGGCGGAGGGGGAGAGAAACAGCCGCGGAAAGATCGGCCGACAGCGAAGAGCTCCTACGCAAAATAATTGCAAACCCATTACTTTCTCCGCTGCGCGAGGTATGCCACTCGGTTTGCTCGCTCTTTTCTTGCGTGCACCGCTCCATTGCCAACGGGACAAAAATGACGGCGCTCCTAGAGAGAGAGAGAGAGAGAGAGAGGGGGGGGAGGGAGGGAGAGAGAGTGAGAGGGAGGGAGGGAGAGAGAGAGAGTGTGTGTGAGAGAGAGAGGGACGCTCGCGCGCGCCCGCGCGAACAAAAATCATCTGTGTCTTAATCGGCTGCTTAAATAAAGACGACCAAGATAATTGTCCTCATTTTTTATCGCGTCCCAAATCTCCCTGTAGATATAATTGACGAATACATTTGTCATAAGAAGATTTTCGATTTTGAATATAAATTTTTCAAACTTCCACAGTACGCTCCGTTATTATGTAAAATGCACGGAAAGGAAGCTTGGCCGACTTGGTTCTTAATTCATTTAATATCTTTAATGGAAGCTTTATTGAACTTTTATGAATTCTTTTATCTTTTAAAACAAACTTTATCAAACTACATTGCGATTAACGCGCCTACACGTGTAACGACAGCTTACTTTTAACAGCTCGCTCAATTACATTTAAGTATTATCAATTAATGTAGCCTTGTGTTAAATGTTTAAATTATTCTAAAATTTCTAGGGTGGCTTATCGGACATTGGGTGTTGGATGCTATCGATGTCATTTGTTTTCCCCTTTGGTTTTTATTTTATCGTCCTCGATTCGCGATAAAGGATAATAAGCTGGTCGGAAGGTGAAAACCGAATTAAAAAAGAAGCAAGGGAAGGGGAAATTATCGTTTTTTTGGCTAGACCAAATAAGAATAAGGACATCAAGCTGTATCAAATAATTAAATCAGCGCGCGTCATCCTTGTCTCGAATATTCGTTCCTTCTTTGTAAAGGTTTTTTCATTCGGTACATTTGTCACTCGATTCAACTTTTCTTTTTCAATCTGATGTCCGATGATTGCTTCATGAAAACGCTGTGAATTTTTTTCAAACGCATTTACCTACAGCTGAATTTGATGACTTCCCCGACAGGAACCCGCTTTACTATGAAGAATTAATCACTCGAGATATTTTAACTGGTGCATGAATTATAGATACCGAAGTTTGAAAAATGGCAGTATTAAATCATTCGAGAATGATCGAGTAGATTTAATTATCCGCCGTGAAACGAATTTGCATAAAAATAGCACCGATTCGAAGTTTACTCGAGTTGTGCAGGTGTATTTTGAAAAAGTTGGTTAGTTAACCGAACGATTAAGGCAGTTTGTTAGTAGCCCTCTTATTGAAGTCGGGTATTGAACGGACGACGGTAAAGTTTCTCTCACCGGTGCAGCTCGACCAACGGACAACCAGCTCGCACTCTAAGCACAGAATCCTGCAGCTCGCGAGAGGTCGAGTGTGCCAAGCGAGAGTCTCGCGCAAGATAAAAATTTGCGCTGCGCCCGAATTCCGGGCAACCGGGGCCTCCTCTCCGCGGCCCTGGGGCCAGGCCAATTTCTTTCTCCGGCGACTGTACGAGCCCGCATACATCAGCGGTGACGCGCGCACACCCATGCGGCTCGCCTCCGGCGTCGTAGCCTCCTTTTTTCTCCGAGGCTCCGTCGCGATGCCCGACAATGGCTCGTCGAGGTGCGCTCACACGTCAAAACAATCGGTACGCAGGTGTATAGACTTCGGCACCGGCCGAAATCGAGCGCGGAGACGTCGAGAGTCGCCGTTGCGACACCATCCATTGTTTTTCCTTACGCTGTACTTCCTTCGCGCTTTTTCTTTTTCTCTTTCCTTTCGGTCTCCGGGACTTTCCCCCCGGTAACCCCTCGTAACCCCCCGTAGCCCCGCCCGACGCTATCGATTGTTAGGAGCGCGCGAGGTACGTCCTCTTCGATGATGATCGGCAGCACGGAAATGGATGACGAGGAAAAGGAGCGAGGCGACCGAAAATCAACTGGGCTCGGCCTAATACTTCTTTTTTATACTTGGATCGATAAGAATGAGGATTGAACGAGCCGAGCGCTGATAGCCTTAATCCCCCGTAGCTTAACTTACCCGATACCCATTGTGCGTTGCTGTGTATTGAAACTCATTTGCGATAATCCGACGGCAAGCATTTTTTCAACAAACGCTAAATTTATCAATTTGCTTTAAACGGGCGTCATTTGCGTTACATGTTGCGTTGCAGTTCATAATGCAATTGTTTATTAATATCGCGATGTAAACGATGAAAGACAATTAACGTAAAATAAGACAAATTTTAATTTTATGAATTACTCTGTATTTGTCTGCTACTCTGCTTATCGACTTCTACTTACACGCGACAGCAATGTTATTTTAGCAATATGGGACTTCTGCAATCAAACTTTGTGCGCGCATCGTATTTCCGTTGATACCGCATTACAGCAGTTTAGTGTTAGAATACAGAACTCACCATAATTACTCGGAGTAAAACTGCAGCTTCGATAAAGTCGTTTTGGTAAATGCATTCTGCCTTTTCGAAACTATAAAAATTCTAATTCGGTATTTATTTGTACTTTTTATATCGCGTTTGAGTCGATGCTTCGAAGTGGAACAAAGGGGCGATTTCTCTCGATGCAAATTTTCAGTCAATAATCAACGGTTTTCCTTTTGCTGCGATAAATTTCCCTTTATTTCCAAGTGCAAACTAGTATTAAAAAAAAAAAAAAAAAAAAAAAAAAAAAAAAAAAAAAAAAAAAAAAAAAAAAAAAACGCTACAAGGACTAGTGAAATGAAATGGGTACGATAACAATAGCCAAAGCATCCAAGAAGCCTCTCTGCATCTCTCATCTTCGTTGTACTACTCGCAAATGAAGCGACATCGGAGGCTGAGCCAAGACACACGGTACGAGAAAAGAAAGAACGAGTGGACGGACACGTGAGTGCGAGTGAGTGCGAGTGAGAGAGAGAGAGAGAGAGAGAGAGTGAGAGATAGAGAGGGAGGAAAAAATTGAAACGACGAGCACGGAACGCCGATGAGGAAGATGGCGAAGGAGAAGCAAAAGAGGAGGAGAAGGTGGAGGAGGAGTCCAGAGACGAGATAGAAGAAGAAAGAGAAGAGAGAAGGGGCAGAAATGACAATCATCGTCATTTTAATAATATGCAAAGGCACACAGAGCCAAAGCAAGCCGGAGCTCGACTTCGATGTCTCGAGCAAGTGTGGCCACAATGGCGTTATATAATGACAAAGACACGATCCGGGGTCGACAAGACACGCAGATAAAGACAGACGTACGCATACACCGATCAGTCGACAAAAGGTGCGGCATAGGGTCATCCTACACCGGACCAGAACATGTTTTGTCCGCGCACGTATATAGGTGGAGAGTGCGCGAGAGGGCGAGGGTGAGGAAGTATAAGCATACACACGTTCGTACAGGATGACGACAATGTCTCTCGACGATAAATGCTGGCTCGGAAGCAGCGCCAGTCAAAATAGCCGGCGCAGAAAACGCGGCGAGGATCATGTCGCGCGCCATGCTAATGGGCATTTTTCCGTAGTGTCGGTGTACTTCAGTGGAAGAGAGAGTGAGGGGTTGGGACGGGTGGGGGGTGGGGAGGAGGGAGAAACGGTAATGGGTCAGAATAACGAAGACCCTCGCCGTTGTTGTTAACCGATACTGGCACTATTACGTTCATTCTTGTGGGGCAACGAGACGCGACACATCGCGTTGTGCGCGGACTCTCCTGGACACATTGCGCGATCAAATAGAAATGCTTGTCCTACTCCAAAGATGGCTTTTTGGGCCTTTCAAAAGGCCAATGTGACTCAGTTTTCAGTTTTTTGTCGCCGCGATTATTCTTCGCCCGAATAATAGGTGTTTCTTTAGCTGTTAACGATTCATTTTACACGAAAGTACCGCTACCTTTATACTCTGCCCTACCGACAATGCGAGTCTCAATTTTATGGATGAACCTGTGCAGAACTCATCGAGCATTTAAAGAATATAGAGTTTCGTTAAGTTTTTTTGTCGTGTCTTAAGTTGAAGGCTTTTAAAACATCATTTCATTTATCTTACCCATACGTTGCTTTCAAGAAGCGAAAGAAATGAAAAGAATAAATTCACAAGTTTATATTTTATTAAACAGGATGTTCAACGAATGAAAAATCCTATTTATCAGAGTTAAAAAAAAGCTATTAATTTAATTTGAGCCCTTTCTCGTTACATTGTTACTTTTCAATATTCATCTCTCTGATCCATACGTAAAACTAGTTTTTTTTTTCTTTTTTTTTTTTACAAAGATCATATTATAAGAATAGTGCTGCGCATACTCGTACTAAACATATGCACATAAACAAACATCCGTACGACTTTAGTCATATATTACTTGATAAACGTAATTGTGTTAAATGAGGAAGTTTAAATGATTTATATGCACATACGAGTCTAATTACAGAGGTACTAAACACAGGTAAATTATAATTATCGTGGAGGTGGATTCATCATGAAAAAATTTGTTACAATAAGACGAATTTTGTTTGATAACTTTTATTCTATTAGCTTGTAAAGTTAAACGGTACGTATTACAGATTTCACTGGAAAAAATTGAAATTTATTAAAATTCTTCAATGTACTCCCAGATCACAAGTGTTCCATTGGTATGTCGACTGCCTCTTAATCTATCTTTCAAAATCATAATATTGACGACGTACCTATTGTTTCTGTAAATTTTATTTACATTTCACTCTTGTGACCTAGAATACTGCGAAAGGATAGGAAATCACCTGATATCAATTATAATTACGTTAATTATCTCATTAATTATGCATGGCTTTACATTTTCTAACATTTAACGTTTCTAAGATCATCGTCATCGATAGGTAAAGAATCTACACAAATAGTGCAATATTAAATCGTACCAGTGGGTATTTATGCACGCGATGAGAAAAAAGTTGAATCGTTGAAAGTTGTCGAAAGTTTCTGTCATCGGTAATCTTAACGTTCAAGTCTTGGGATTTTGCATTTTTTTGAAAAACCGCTAATGAATTACTGTTGATAAGTGCTGTCATCAGATTAATATTAGAATAAACTTATTTTACATTACCTCGTGTGCGTGACGTATGATTAAACAATTTCATTTAATATATCCTTCCGACAACATATTTAATATCAATAACTTGCTGAAATCTATTGTTTAGTTAGGCAAATACCGTTTAATACGTTCAAGTTAAAGAACGAAGTTTCGATCGATATAGTACAGCTACTAGAAAGTTAAATGGATGCATCTGTAGGAAAAAAATAGCAGTTTACTTGTTAGTGTACTAACCGATTGTCTTTTAAACAAGAATTATGTATAAGCATAATTCAATGTTTAGATGTATTTGACAGCTATCAAAATCAATTATATTCGAAATCGATGCCCGCATTTAACACCGAAACGGCTTAAATGCATAATGAATTACTCTGTAGGATATCATATTGGGTATGTGAGAAATTAATTGCTCAACTGTACGTAAACCTACTTCCAAAGCTAAAAAAGAGGTACCCAATTAAATAAATTACTGTAAACCAAATTTTATACTAAATAATCGAGTTACTTCGCCAGTTATTTCACTCCTACAATTAGAGTGCAACACCGCTCTAAAACATTGGCCGCGGTAGCTAAAGTTTACTGTACGACTGGAAGCTGCCTTGCCCGATTCCATGTTATTTTAGCGATTGCATCAAGTATTATGAGAGAACGAGTAAAGAGTCAACAGTCTACGTAATAAAGAAGAGTACATAAGTGTACGAGACTTTAAAAGGCCGATGTCCGAGTAAGGCGAGATAAGACGAAGCGATCGAGCGCTCGTTAGAGGATCGTTGCACCGTACCGAGTGCTCAGAAACATCGAATTTGAGGTAAGCGCGCAAATTGCACAATCCACCGTACCGTCATTATCATAATCATGATCGCGAGCGGGTAATCGAAGAGCGCGCGTCGTTGCGCAAGGATGCGCGGTGCGTGCATATGTCAAGGCTATTGAGATGCCAAGCAACGTCGGCGGCGGCACGTGGACCGCGTTGCGCTGTCAAGTTCGCATCGGCGGCGATGGAAAAGCTCGACGAAAAAAGTGTTAGAGTCCGGCGGGGGAAAGTCGGCGCCGAGCGAAAGTCTCGGATGTGCGCACGTGCTCGGCGAAAGGGACGACGACACCGCGCACGTCCCTCGAATGAATCTTCCAGTTAATAACGCAACTAGCGTTATTATTAGCCACGTGCGTGATTTCGATCGGTGGCCACATTGGCACTCGCTCTCTCTTTCCCTCTCTCTCTGCCGCTCTGCTTGTCAATAAGGACGTGCCTTCCGAATTCTCAGGCGGTTCTTCGAGTTTCCTAAGGAACGGATGTTCCAACCGAACGAGCCGCCTTTGATTCGTCCTCGGCTTCTCGATCGCGTGCTTGCGCAACGTGAGTTACGTCAAGCGCACTTGTGCGAGTGCAAACGTAAACAAAATAGCATATCGTTTAGGCGCGCGAGCCTCGCGGTAGAATTCAAAGCGCACCGAATTATAATTCATCGAAAAGCTTGAGCGTCGGACGACCGGGGAGATGCTTGGAGCGAATTAAAATTAGCGAGTTTCTATCTCGCTATAAAAATTTCTATCTCGGCTTTTTCTTTCGGAATAGCTTGCATTTTCAGTCGATAGTTCCCTTCGCCTGTTACCAGAGAGACTTCGAATTCATGAATCCACGGCTGACCAGCAAAGTCGTAAAAGTTTGGTCTTGCTGGCGAGTCGCTCAAACGAAAGGCAGATGACATTTGGAAAAACGGACGCGTCGCTCTGTGGATGATTAACCAGCGAAGCTACCGTGTGTGTACTCGAGGGCGAGGGAGAATATTCCGGTAGTTTACGGGCGCAATCCTCTTTGGAAGTGGGATCGTGAATGGGATCCACTTCTTGCCTTTGCAAGCGGTCACGTTTCACGTTCACCGTGTTTGTCCCCGCACACACGGCGAGCGCGGCTTGACCGTAGGAGGTCGGCCCGACATAAATTCACGCCGATTGAAAACTCGAGATGGCAATTAAAGGATCGGAAAGGAAGCTCGTAAAAATTCAACTGTAGCATTCCTCTTGTGTCCTAAAAGCCGTCGTCGAGCTGGAAAAGGGAGTACAGGTGATAAAAAAAGGAAAATAGCCGAGCGAAGAAGAAAAGCGCAAGGAACACGCGCTCGCCGAGTGTCTTTGTACGTGGCCACGGGTATATCGGTCATCGGTGGGCCGCGATCGCGTCATCTTCTCCTTCGCCGGGAAGAAATTCGGACAATATTTTTACGACGAGTCTACCTCGAGCAACTGCCCCCTGCCCTCAGTCCGCCGGCCGAGAGTCGACCCGAGGACATTTAAATGTATGTATTCATACGCTCGTCGTGTATTGCCTTTGACGAGAGGTGTGGTCAAAATTATTCAAACTGACCCGGCGCTCTTTTATTTCTTCCTTTCCCCCTCGGCTGCGTCTCCGGCGGGACACTTTCTAGACCCGCGAGTCGCACCCACGTAGACGCGTACGAGTGTAAGCGAGAGGAGCGGGAGGGCCTCTCCCTCGGCTTTTTATCAGCGGCATCAGCGCGCGAGCTAGACGGACCCGCTTTTTTCTCCTCCGAGTCCCCGAGATCTTCGACAGGAATCGCTCCAAAGCCGATCTCGGAGCCGGATGCGCTGCAATTCAATCATCGGACGACCCTTCTGTGCGTTTTACTCTTCTTTTTCCTTTCCTCCCGTATTCCTTTCGTGCGGAGCTACCGAATTGTTTTCTTTTGTATTCAACTCTATATTCGCAGTTTTTCTCCGAGCTCGCCTTTTTACTCTTATGTGCTTTCAAAGTCATATCGTTTTATTTATCGAACTTCTTCGATCGCTAGCTCCGGCCAACGCGGTTTTTTTCTTTATTAGTCGGTTGCGGTACTCGGGAATACGTAACCGCATATTTTTGAGCAATTTCGAAAAAATATCTTCCAAGCGTGAGTATTAATCTCGCGTTATTTGTTGTAAAATGCCTTGAGCAAGAGCCGCATTTGGCCGTGGAAAAATGTTTTCAAGCGCATTTAGCGCCTGGATTATCGAATGTTATAATACTTCAATCGCAGGAATTCAACATTTATTTTACGTTTACATCAAACGCGTTTTCCTTTTCTGTTTTGAATAATCGATAAGCAACGAAAGTTTGGATGTTTTACGTTCAAGTCCGATGATTGCACAATATCTTTATGCTTATAATACTTAGAGCTGAGAGTTATGCCTGGTTGTCATGCATGTACATTATTTGGAGCAAGATACTTTTCATCGTTCGTAAAAATGTGTGGGCAACGAAGAAGGGACAGAAATATTGTACGCGTCTGTGAACGGCGCAACGCGGGTGTCGCTGCACGTGTTGTATGCGATGAATCAGCGTCCTGTCCCTCTCTCTCTCACACACACCACACACACACGCGCGCGCGCGCTCGCTCGCTCTCTCTCTCTCTTTCTCTCTCTCTCTCTCTCTCTCTCTCTGTGTGTGTGCTTCGTCGTCTTCAAAACGAGTGCTTCCGATGTAAATTGCCGAGACCAGATGACTGCTCGTAAGAAGCGAACGCAAGAATGGAAAAAGATTTTAGGTGCTTTTTTATGCTTGATTTGTCAGTTGTAGTAGCGTGTTGTGCTATTATTGACTACAAAATGTGAACTTATATTACTTGGTATGTACGGCACATAATGGATTTGTAATGTATAGTTAAATGATTTTGGGGTTGTAGAATGCGATAAGTAACGAGTGCGGAACCACGAGGAAGCTTTACACTTTGCTTGTTCATTTATAAATGGTGATTTTAAATTCAAGTAATTAGTTGTATTGCCATTACATCGTCCGAAATATTTGTCGAGAACCACATCGCATGGTTTTTATGTAAATAGGTCCATGAAAATAGTTCATTTAATGCACCTAGAGATGTAAATAGCAATAATGGCAAATTAATATTTGTGCAACATTTAACATTTATTATCTTGGCTTATTTTCTAAGAATGTCATGCGATTTATTAGGAATCTTGGGCAGTAAATTTTTAACACGAGTCATCGCTTGGTAATAAGAGACAGTGTGAAAGCCTTTGTACATAAATATTCACAAAAATTCAGTGATTTATGTGTAGTGCATTGGTCATCATCGTACGTGGTACCAATTATTGAAAAATATGCCACGATAATAAATGTTTAAAATTGCATAACTCGCATCGTATAGTCATTAAATAATTTTTTCCTTCGTCTAAATATAAGCATGCAATTTTAACTCGAGAGCTAACATTCTCGATCGAATGCTTAATTCGTATTTTAGAGAAGTGGAAGAATTAATGTTGCCAGAATAATTCTTTTGCCTGCTTAAAGTGAAATTCCTAAGCACTCGATGTAATAAATTATGGCTGCAGTTAAATGTAAGATAAGAAAAGAGTGAAACATTTATAAAAGAAATTAAATTGTATTAGTTATCGAATGTATACATAACGTGCGCTATGTACAGAGGTTTCAATAAACAATTTTATTGAATAAATAAATACAGTTGACATAAATTTTAACTCACGAAAAGTTTATTAAATTATTATTTAATAAAACATCGAAGATCGTTGCTAGAGCCGTTAAACAATGTAAATCGTATAATTAACTTATGTTATAAAAATCTAACAAATATCATGAAATAATAATTTATGATGTATTAAAATGCTTTGATGTAACCATATAATTTATCGAAGTGCTCTTAAACCTATATTTGAACTTATTTAAAATTTGTTTCAATCGTATAAAACGTTGACAATATTTACTCAAATGCAAATTGTGATTCATATCGTTCGCAAACACAGACAAAATAAAAAGTTCGATTAAAAATAATTATTCGACTGAAGTTCCTTTAACGTTATTAGTACAAAGAGGTAGATAACTCTACCGTTCTTGTATCTCTAAAAATGTGAAAAGTGAAAATTAGACGCGAACATTACGTCATAAATTCTTTAATTAAAGATCGTTTAAAAAATTGGAATATCAAAAATCAATTGCAGTGATTACACATTGTGCATTAAAGTTACGAATAAATTAAGTTCTTTACAATTAATGAAATACATAAATGCTTACAATAGCGTAAAATTCAATCGCGCACAATGCGCATTATATAATAAAATAAGATAGTTGTTCAATCTAACGAGAAAGAGTATAACAAGGGGAATTAGAAAAATTGAATAAGTACGATAATGTATCCATTTCGTATATGTTCGTTGCTTCAAAATAGAAATACAAAGTAGCATTTTGGCTACAATCAGAATGTTACCGCAAGTTATTATTATACTTCACAAGGTCTAGTAGATATACCGGAGATAAAGATTGGAGAACAATTCGATCGCTATTAAGTATATGAGCTTTAGGCGTGGAATCGCAGTACTGTTACGGCATTGAACGCAAAGGATAATCCACGCGATTGATCGAGCTGCGAAGAAAAGCGTACGCTTCGGTAATCGACTGGCGACTCCATTATCAAATTAATCATCCAAGACAAATTAATCACGTCGATGCTCAAAAACGTGAATAAACGAAAGCGAACGCTCGTTCATTGCTTACTGCCGAGGAGCGAGCGAGTGAACCGAATAACGTCCCGAAGGCCCGAGCGAAGAAGCGAAGAACGGAGCTAAAAGTAAAGGGCTCGCGTCGAACAGCGATGAATGGGGTACGGGCGTAAATGGAAAGCCAGTGAAATTCGCGCCACACATGACGATCGAACAAAAAGGGCCGAGGCCAAGAGAGAAAGAAGAGCCTCGCGCTCGATGCTGCGGCATGTTTCGACGACCGGTCGCGGACGAGACCCGCCATGACATATGGATGGCGCAAAAACCGCCAATACTGATCGATTGGACACGCTGCGGACCCTCGGCTTTCCCGGGAGCCGTCGCATTTTTCCCCGAGCCGTGGCCGAACCCTGGCAACTGCCTCGGGCGCACCGGAAGGCCCGACGCACTTCGTCAACGCATCAACAGTTCCGCGCGTGTGCCTGCGCTTCATTGTGCTCCTTACACCTTTACTCCCTTTTCCCCTTCTTTCTTGTTTTCGTCGAGGCTTTTTTCACGCGATCGGGAAATTTACCTGTGCCGCCAGGCTGCTCGTATCCAGTCCTCGCAACCATGATTTATCGATTCAAGTTTATTAACGAAACTAGCGCGGCCTATGCATCAGCTGACTCTGTTATTTTCTTTCTTTATCGTAGTTTAATCACCGGTGGCCCTTCCTTTTTACTCGAATTAGGTATATCAGCGGCTCTGCAAGTAATAAGCACAATCTTGGGCTTAGCGTGGGCTTCACGAGGTGGCTTCCTTTCCAAACCCAATTGGCTCAAAGTCCTTCCGCATCGGAGGCCCTCGATATAGGTATATACAAAGGTGTACATACACATATGTAAATGCGCATGTGTAGCTTTTATTAGATTGGACTTACATTGTCTCAGAAATCTAGTAGAAATGAGAGTTTTGAGAAAAGCAACGCTCACCTCGCATTGAGAAATGTCGAGCGGAGTAAATCATCTGTTAGGAAAGCAACTCAGACCTCAGCGCAACTAACGACGACTAACGCGAAATCGTAGATAAAGGCGAAGAAAGACTCGAAATCCATCCACATTCAATTATTAGAGCGACCGCGTCTTCGAAACAAAACAGAATGGATTGCATAATTAAACGCGAGCGCTTGGGCTCTCGAGTTCAGCCTCTGCCGCGTGCAAATTAAGGTGGAAATCATTAGAACGAATCTAAAAATGACCGAGAGAAGTGAAAGTTCCGTTGCTAGCAAACGCGCCGCGCGCCTTCCAATTATTCCATAATCCTCGCGCGAGTTTTCTCGTCGTGAAAATCGTCGCGGAAAAAGGAGACGAGCCGCGGAGGCGGCCTTAAGTCGGAGCCGTTTCACCTCGTGCGCGCATTCGCACGATCCTGACGCGAGGACGACCTTTCGCCGGACGGCGGTCACTCTTGGGAACTCGAACGAGTCGAAAGTTCACTCCTTTCTCTCTCTCGTCTCGGCGCGCATTCGGGCCGCGAATGTCCCTCGAGAGCCTCCTGCTTGTGATGAACGATCTCTCCTCCTTCTCCTCATCCTCCTCCTCCTCCTACTCCTCTTCATCCTCCCTCCCCTCCCCCGACCGCCCCGCCACGTCTTTCGAAGCCGATCCTGCGCGCCGGCGACGAGTTTATCGGCGGTTGGGGGTAGAAATGCGAATGTACTTTCGATCTTCGCGTGTGATAAGCTGATACGGCATTTTTCGCGCGATACTCGCGGATACCGACGTTTTAATTGGACTTGGAGAAGGATGAAACCGCGACGTGAAACTGCGAGGTTCGCTTAAATTATGTTGGAATAAAGTAGGTTGCGATGGACTTGATACGAGGCAGGAATGGGAAAGCAAAGGTCGGAATTGTATTAGAAGAAGCCGAAAGGAGGCAAAAGAGTCGTAGGCGCGAGTCGTGGAGACGAAGGACAACCGATGCAATATTAAAATGTATCTTCGAAATATGGAGCACGACTACAAATCTTGGTCAGAATTAGTGCCGAGCGAAAAGAGATAATATTCTTAAGACGACGAAGTAATGGAATTTACCGCTTCTCGTAATAATTGAACTGCCTGGAATAACCGTGTTTAATATCTGTTCCCGTGTAAACTTTAACGTCTTTATTTTGATCTTTATCACGCGTTACTTTTCCGTAAATGCAGCTTAATCCTACGGAAATATCGCTAGGAGATCCTCGCGATAACCCAGTGGTCGCGTGAAATATCGAGAAATATCGTCCTTTCGTTAAACGATTAATCGCTGTCCCGGTGAATGTTCCACACGGGTTCCACGCCGGTTCCACGCCGGTTCCACATGGGTTCCGCGCGGGTTCCGCGCCGGTTCCACGCGGGTTCCACGCCGGTTCCACACCAATAAGACTGTCGTTCGCTGAACGCCTGGAAGCAGGTTCCTACCTCATTTTCATTCATTCGTTCACCTTTTCCCTCGACTCTCAAATCGGTGCTTCGCTGGGTCCATTCCAGGGCAGGAGCGCGAACCCGGTCGAACGTCGTTTTCGTAGTCCCGGTTTCTCAATAGGACTCGCGTGCTCGGCTTCGGTTGCACTCGGCGGAGCGTAGAGGCCCCCGGTCAACGCAAGGCCCCCCGGGTGACTCGCTCGAGCCGCCGAGCCTTTGGCGCGAGTAAGAGTGGCCTGTAATGCCCCGCGCATGCAGATGAATAGCGCGGAAAGCGTGAGAGAGTGCGCTTGCCCTATATATCGGTCCGGAGAGCAGCGCCGACTTGGGGCCTTGCAAGCGGACCCCGTGGATTAGTCCCCTCGTGTGGCTGCTGCGAGCGACTGCGCTACGGTGCACAGGTAAGCGAGGCCAGCCGTGTTTGCCACTTTTAACGCGTTCCTCGTGTCTGTCGCCTCCTCGCTTTCCGAAAGGCACTTTTACGCGAGCTTCGTTGGATCTTTACTCGCGAATGTAATCGAGCTCTAATGGGACACCTTATCTCGCCAAGCAGACATTGCCACTATCCAACGAAATTAGAGGAATTTATCCACTCGAACGTCTAGGTGACACCAGACACGCGTACTCTTTTATTACGAACGTCTTCCTTTGAGGTTCATTTTACGGTTTATTAAAACTGATAGATGGTTCTAAGACCCTTTAGAAATATTATTAATCGATAAAGTCAACCGATCGCCTTACCGTCTTCCACGTTGCACATTTTAACGCGTGGATAAAAATCGATCGTCAGCTTTTTGAAACTTAAAACGATGTAAAATGATGAATGTCGGGGATGATTGCTTTTAAGTACTTAACAATCGAATGCACGTAATTGACCTTTTTTAGACCTGATTATCCGATTAATCAACTTTTTAATGTACAACATAATTCAGACATTCGTGTTTGGGCATTCGTAGTAGTAAAATGGTTTTCTTCCAAATTATTCTGCTACTCTGAGAGTTTATGTTACGTGTATGAACAAAACATACATCGTTTTTTTATGTTTCCAAAGTAAGAAAATAAAAATGAGTTTCAGGTTTAACGTAAAAATGACTTTTCCTAGATCCACATTGAGAATATAACGACAAGTTTTGAATTATTAATTTTGTTGCTAATTTTTTTAACAAGTACTATTATTGCAGGCTTCTAATTAGCAAGGATTCTAGTTAGTTTTATAAGGTGATCAAATTTTAAGGATATTGAGTCGTTGTTAATAAACGTAGCAAGTAACGTATTTTACGGCAACACGAGTATTACAATTAAGTGTATTACTAGAAATATCGAAACATTGAGAATTGAAAACAAATGATGTAGATAAAGTTATAATACTTAATATTTTATCATGATATTTTATATATTTTGATCAGAAAAGATCGATTCAATACAAATTCAATCTTTATAGAAATAAAATTTCTCTCATTTTTGCAATAATTTTTATTTTCATCGGTTACCGTAAACATTTTTAACAACACCGATAACGACAGATTCAAATACTTTTGGAGTCTTTTAATAATGTAATGTCGAAGCTTTTTTAATAAAATATAATAAAATTATCTTACTGGGTGTATAAGTAATGGAACCGTTATTATGCTAAAATACGAAGGCATCAAAGCGACTTTAGTATTATCGTGCATTGTATCTTTATTACGAGTGGTTCTTCATTTGTAAAATCATTACTAGAAGCTAAATAAAAATGATTTTTTTTTTATTTTCAGCACGCGTGCGACTGTGAATGTAGATATTTTAAATTAATTCAACCAAACGAAATATGTACTCGGTTCACGTGATCTTTCATTACGTACATTACTTTGTTTATGTATATAATATGTTCATATAATTACGTAATAAGCCAAATGCTTCTGTTTCTTGCGTTAGTTTCTCTGTTTTCAGATAATCTATACTTTTAAATGTACTATTTCGTTTTCTTAAGAACGTTTACGAAAATTATGCAGTATGAACTCGCTCCCGAGGAATCAGTGTTGTAACAGTTTTTGAACACTTTATAAGATCGCAATGCAACTGACTGCATAAGCATCGCTGTGGTTCTTTCGGAATCGTGTCGCATCCATTAATTACGTTGTTTAAATTATGATAAATGTTACAAAGATAAAATCGTTGGAGCACTACCGCGGAAATTTATATAATTTATTTATAATTTAATTTGTTACTTTCACATTCACAATAGATGTAGACAGGTGTACGCAATTACGATGATAAACGACGAAATATCGACAAATGCGAGTCGTTGAAGTAGGAAATCGAGTACGTAACATCGTAAATACATAAATCGATTTGTTCGCATCTCGAGAATCTCTGAGCTCGATATCTTGACTCGCGAGTCCGGCGATCCGAAAAGCTATTTAGTTATTAAAAAATTGCGGCCACGGCACGAGGACACGAGCGTTGGCATCGCCAGCATTTAGACGTCCTCTGGGTTAGAAGTCTTTGTCCAGGCGCGAATATGCAGTATCGCAAGCGAGTCTAGTCTACCTCTGGAGTCGTTTAGCGGTGCGCCGAAGAAAGTAATGGAAGCAGGAAGCGGCGAAGCTGCCGAGCGTCGGTGAGAGAAGCGGCGGCGACTGAGAAAAAATCCACAAAGTACATTACGCGAAATCACAATGTTTAATGAAAATTGCGGCACGGCTTCGTCTGCCTGTGTCTGTCTGTGTCTGTGTGTGTGTGCGCGCGCGCGATGGGCTACGGCAGCGTGTCTATAACCTCTCGGGGAGAGGATCGTGACGCTGGTGAAGCGGTATTTCGATTGCGCTCTTAGCGGTTTCGCCGCCATTTTTACCCGGCGACAAAAGTCCTTGCGGGGGGATATTTCTCCGGGTCGTGTAACCACTGGTCAGGCTGCCGCTGCCGCAGAGTCTCGTCACTAGCTCATTTCGGGCGTTAAGCGACGAGCCTCTCGGCTGGTGGGGGCCAACGACAACTGCAATTTCTCCGACGAGTCGTCATTTGCCTGGGTATTAATAAAAAGTGCGCTGCAAATATTTGATTTTCTTTCGCTCGACAATCTACTCTTCGTTTAATCAAGCTGTGACCTAATCACCCACTTCCTCGTCAGTTATTTGTCGAATGATTCTTTTGCGCGAACCTCACCAAGGATAAGTTGAAAATCTTAGAAATGTACTTACCGGCTCAAGTCTGTTATTTTGTCGTTTAAATATCATTCGCTACTCAACACACGAGACGCAAAAATATTGCGACGAAGAGACACGATGAAAGTCTAAAAAGTACAAATTTAAAATTTGAAGTTTAAATTATTAATTTTTACGATCTGGCGCGTTTTTCATTCGCGAGAAACCGAAGGACCAAGATCTAGGACTTTTGTATCGGTAACGCAATTGTTTGTACCAAACAAATACACGCTGAAACTAATCGACGATTCATTGGAAACTACATTAAATATCATATTAAGAACTTTAAGGCATAAAATCTGAATTTATAGCTTCAAGAAATTTAATGTATACGCGCAGAGCTTTTACCTCGCAATTCGCTTATTGCACGAATTGAAAAATATTTCTTCACGGTATCTTTGTTGAAATCATTTTGCATTATTGTATAATTTATATTTGTTTAACGATAATATGTGAAAAATTCGTGTCCTTGAACCTTAATATTTGTAAAAGCTTAAACGCACTGTGTACTCCTGTAAATACCGCCTGATGCTATGACAACGACGACCCGTAAATTGTTTGCGTACAATATTCTTCGTGTCTTTCCCAATGCTCGATTCGATTGAAATTGCAAATACATGTTCACAATTGATTATTTCCGGCATATACGAGGAATTCACAAGTACATTTGGATATGATAAGCAGGATTTAAATACCTTGTAATAGAAAACGTCTTAGATGCTAGAGTTATTATCGAAAGTAGCTGCACTTGATCACAAGTACAATTAGAACAAAGTTAATTATATACTTAAGAAATTATGGAAAACAAGCCGAACTTAATGAAAGGAAAAGGTTAATAGCATTGGTGTAATATAATAAGTTGTTTGGATTTCGTAACGGAAAACTAAAAAATATCCACAAGAGGAGACTCGATCGATATATTGGTCGTTAATCGAAAGCTCAAATTCGGCTCATCTGCCGAAATATACTTGCCATAAAAAATATACCGATGAAAAAATGATTAGCATTATCAATCAAAAGATAAACGAACAACGGTAAAATAAACGTCGACCTTTCGATCAGAGCTCTCGAATCGCTAGTGCAATAGAGCAGTTGAGTTTGCGCGTTTACGCGTAAATCGCATCGCACGTGCAAAATAGAAAAATATGGCGCCCGGTTTGTTTGTCGATCGGCGTCCGCGCTGAAGAAGAAGTGCGTCGTCCGGGAGAATATAATCGAGCGATCGGGAGATGGACGTTGATATCGATTAGTCGATCAAAGCCCGGCAGGGGAGAGCGCGACTCGCACACACCCGAACGAACCAAAGGCAATTATTCCCCCCTGCGATGGACCGCGAACAAAAGGGAGAGAGATCGGGCGAATGAGTGCGGTCGGGCAGTGGGGGTCGGAGGAAAGATCGATATCAGAATACGGATGTATCATACGTCACGAAGTCTGAGAATGCAAGACACGCTCTGGTCGGCGCTCTTTCCTTCTCCTTGGCCCCGCACTCCCACTCGGCCCGTGCACGTACACGCGGGGGCGTACGCGTGTTGTGTGCATCGTCGCGGTCTTTCTCTCATCGCGTTGCCGACGCGCCGAGGCAGGGAGAGCGCGGCTAAACCCACAAGAAACACTTGTGCAATCGATAAATCGTAAATTTCAGCACGCGGGACGTCCTCCTCGACTCGCGCTCGCAGCCCCGCTCCCTGTCATAAATTAATCGCGGCTTTTCCGCGCTTTAACGCGCATCGGGATTCCGCAATTAATCAATTAGCTGCGCGATAGGGATCGTCGTCCAGGTGCGCTGCGAGGACCCGGGGAGATCTGACCGCTAGGCGCTTAAATTGCTCGCAGGGAAGCCCTCAGTCCTCGAGAGGGGGAGGGATATTTATTAATAAATGTCTTACTTATGAATGCACGGGTCGGGGCCCGAGATAATCATCGTACTTTGGAGGAGCAAATTTTTGCGCGGTGCGCTCGTGCACGTGAAAGTTGCGCATGCACAGCCTTAATTTATTGCTCGGGACTTTGTATTGATAATAATTCGCAGCTCGAATGAGCTAATGCGTGCACAAGCAAAGATATCGAATAGTTGACTTTTAGCGGACTTGGTAACTTGCTCCTGTTCTCTGAAAAAAAGCCCAAGGGGACAATAAATCTTTTATTTACTTGGCGTCGCGAAATTAAGAAAAAAATTATTCAAATATTTTTCATTCGAGGCATCTTTTAATATAAACCTATCGTTGGATATAAATTCCACAAGCGTTCGCGAGATTTAGGATAACTGTTGTTTTTATTAATGATTTCAATTTACGCTTGTAAAAGTGGAAAAGTGGAAAAGTTTTTATTATACAAGCTAGACTGCTGTTATGAAGCGCACGCATAAAATTCCAATAAAAATTACAAACATGTTACGTTCGACGGTGCCTTGATGATTTAACTAATAATTCCAGCATGTCCGTGTAATCCTTAAATTACAGTCACGTACTCAAAAGCTGAGAATTAGATTAGATACGTAAGGAGAAAATACCTTTTGATAAATGTCGACTTAATTACGATGTAAAATGGCCTGTAAAATTGTTTGAATGTAAAATAAATTTTTTCTCGATATATCCGTATTTTTAAACATAGTTTTTATTAACAATTATTAGCGTTAAAACTAGTTACCATTTTTTAAGTTGGAATTGATGAGCCTATACCGAGAATTACATTATTTGTCGTAAAATATGTTTTACGACGCATTCTAAAGGTAACATTGTGAGGTGCACATGCAGTTCCTTTTGTGAAACATAATTTTACGATATCAATGCTATTATCGCTTATAGAAAATACCGAAAAATGATTTCCCTTTCTCTTAATAAATTCATTAACGTATTATACTCAAATGTCGCTCATCTTTAAACACTCTTGGCAGACTACAAAAATCCATTTACAAAATAGAAGCAATCGAATGAGTTCTTTCTTCATTGTCTGTCAACCTTATACAATGTGATTATTAGAAGCTTTTCTATAATAAGCGGATAAAGTATGCGCGAGATGTGAAAGCAGAAGAACGTTTTTTCTTTTCGTGATACGAAATTTGTTTAGGTATACAAATATTAGGTCGAGGGTTAGACATTAGCTAATTCGTTCCAATCGGAATATATTTAGATATACGTAAAATCCCCTTTACTTCTAGAATAATGGTATAATGACTTTTATCATCATAAATTAAGAAATGCGTTAAAATTAATTTCTTTCTCAATTAATTGTAAAAGAATGTAAGACATTTAGGTCAAGCTTCGAAAAATTACAAATTCGAATGAAAATGAAGTATTTATGAGAATATATTAAACATTTACTAAAGCAAAGAATGCAACGCCGAAGGAACAATTTCCACTGGTTGATAATTTCATTTATGAAAAATTATCATTATGAAAGTTCCGAGCGACGCATGCATCGCTATTCGAACGATTAACTCAACGAATCTTGTTACGAAAGAAATTGTAGAAGTCAAGGGAAAAAGCTTGGAAGCTTGCAAATTACTTTTATTATTAACAAACGGAAAAGTCTGAGAGACGAATAGTATTAAAGAAACTGGAACTACGGCTCCAGAAAAATATGTTTCGTACGCAATAATACAGTGGCATTAGCTTGAATTTCGCCGTAGCGAACAACCCTCTGAAGCACACGTTTTACCACTCGTGGAAACTCCATTTCACTCCAATTAGAGGGTAAGGTCGCAAGCAACTCTTGCCCGGACTGTAAGTGTAAGTCTTTGGGAAAAAAGAGAAGTCGGTGGTACGAGATCCTTCGAACGCAGACTCCAGCAGAACCCAAATGACCAAGTGGATGCGAGCCGCGGAGAGCGAGCGAGAGGGTGGGGGAGTCGGAGAACGAAGGCGGGTGGGAGTTCGTAGAGGAGCGAGCGGGGCAAGAAGACTAGGACTTTGTGTCGGCTCGTCGGATGCATCCACGGAGCCTCTCCGAAGGCTCGTTCGCGGTCGCGGCTCAATCGGCCGATCCAGCGGTTGCGGCGGCGAAGTGAAAGTTAGACGTGTGGGCACGGGATGCGCACGAATTCATTTTTTCGGCCTCGCCGACGTCGGGCTTTTTTGCCTCCTTCCTTTCCCATGTACATGCGCGCGGGCCTCGTGCACACCAGGACTAAACGCCTGCGCGCTCCCTAATACATCGGTTCACCTCGGTGCGGCCACGATAATGGCGCGGTCGCGTCTAGGAAGCCAAGCCGGCGAACTTTGCCTATTCTCCAGACCCTCCGCGGCTTCGTACGCGGTGCAGGTTCATCGATTTTCGAAAGTCTTTCTTTTCCATACGTACTCCAGCTCTGGAGCTCTGGTTCATCCGCGCTATCGACCTCTTGGCCCCCCTCGCCACCCGCCACGTGCCGCGTTCGCCTACCTTCGCGCGCTCTCTTAACGTTAACCCCCCGATGTTTTATACGAGCGACAGACCTTTTTATGGATCCTTTATTTCACGTATATCTGATACGAGTGTTGAAATCCTTTGTTGCGCTCTGTCAGCTACTACACCGCCGCTGCTGAAATGCCCTTTTTATATTGTTTCGCGTGATTGGCCAAGGCGCGTTAATTCCTTCATGCGAAGGAAGCCCATGTTTTCAACCAATAGCTTGTTTGCGTTGGGGCAAATTTTAGGGAAGGCATTTTCTGATAACGCAGTCGTAGTTCAGCATTGATATTTCGACTCGACGCCAGTGTGGACGAGTACTCATTGGAAAGCGATGAAAAATCCAAGGATTTTTCTCGATTGTTTTCTCATATTGCGTTCGACTGCTGCAGTTACACGAGTACAGCTCCTAGACGCCGTGCAGATTTTATTGTGCCATTGTATACAAAAATTAATTAACTATACAGTTATCTCAGTTGCCTCCATAATTCTGTAAAGAGACCGCAAGATCTTACTATCCATTGTTTTATAAAATTTATTAAATCTCACGTTTATTTTAAGCCGAAGCATTAGACGCTAGCGTGCGTGTTCGACTTCGTACTGGAACGTTGATTTTTTCATCTGCATTAAAGCTGCTTTCTTCGATAGCCAGTTTCTATGTACACGTCGCTGTAAAAAGTTAATAACTCAAGCCGTACAAAACGAGGTTTCGCTGGGAATATTATTTTACTTGCATCATAAGCTACATGCATAAACTTGCTTACGTTGAGTCTTCGATAAGAAAACAGATCTCTTGATGTTTAATTGCTCGTCTTGGTCTCCAATTCGAATTAAATTTTTTATATCGTCTTATTTTCCAATGCTTAAAGATTCGACGACTTTTCCACTTTCCCGACTTTTGCCAGCTCTTATAATTTTCCTCGCATCATCACCGAGTATCCAAAGTTGTAGTAAGCAAAAACTTTTGAGGTTTAACTGCACTGCGTAAAATATTTCACGACTGATTGTACGACTGTAGTAGCGGTGAATTATGCAAATTTTGATCAAAGGATCAGCCGAAGGATATACCGAACAAACGTTTGTATATTTTTTATCGTTTACTAGTCGATGGATGCGCGCGTACTACGTTTTTTATATTTTCCAATTTCTACAGCGTTATATTTTTAAACGTACGTGCATATCTCAACATTTATCGGCATCCATCCCAATGAATATCGCAAATAAAGTCAGCTAACGATTAGAAATGTCGCAAACGGAACAAATAACATTTCAATTTTTTTCTTTTAATTTACTCCTTTTTTGTGCCTGGACTATTTGTTACGTTTACGACTGTTTTACTTGCCGGTGAAAATCGGGTAATGGTAAAGCTTTGCTGCGCAACTCGGACAGATTTAGTACAACTATTCCACCTGGTGGATATATCATGAGAAAGTTCGTTGAAAAGAGTCAACGTCGTGAGCACGAAGTACCCGAAAGCAAACCTAAAAGCAAACGCTCGAGAAAAATATCAGAAATGCAAGCGCGAAGAATTCGGAGATTCACCAAAATGTAAATTCGCCACTCCATTCATTGCACGTAACGGGAGCCGTTACACGTGCATACGTACACACTAGCGTGATCGTGCTCGGCAACATTTAGAAAAAGGCGACTCCGTTTACTGCAGGGTATCTCCCGGTGCACTTTTACTTTCATTCCGCTGTTGCTCAACAGGCAATATTGTCGAACTTCTGATACTAAAGTCATAAAGCAAGACTGCACTCCTCTCGGTTTGCCTCTCGGCGAGCGAGGCTCACAATTATTCGTCGATACGCGTGGCCATTAAGAGGATAAAAAAAAAGGTGAGGAAAAGCGTCACGTGTGCAATGTGCAGGCGCGCCGTTGGCCTCCTCGCATTATCTCCCGCGTTGCACCGCTGACTTATTGCTGGCATGAGGCATCGCGACTTCTTTCGATCCGATCGCCAATAAATCGATACACAGACACGTCCAAGTGCGAAAAGGAGACGGCGAAGTAGAGGACGAAGAAGAAGGATCGCGCGGGATCTTCTCGGTGTAATTTGCACCGCGCAGCCGGAGCTCGTGACTTGAAAATTTGTTTTCCCTCGGTATTCATATAGACGCGTGCATACGAAGTTCGGAGTCGGTGAGGAGAGAAGAAGTCGCTGTCGAGACTCCGCGGAGTCGCGGTGGGACGGGACAAAGCGGCGGAGGAGGAGGAGAAAGAGCGAAAGAAGCGGACGTTATCTCGCGAGAGTCTCTGTGTAGATGTAGCGAAATGGCAAATCCCGGAGACACAAGGCGAAGAAGGATTTTCTTTCGTCGTCGTTGACGGTGGCGGCGGTTGCGGCGGCAGAGTCGACGAGTAAAACAATGTACTGCCGGGCTGCCGTGGGGTTGGGAAGCTATCGATCCTCCGGGCGCGAAACAATGCCACGACGACGAGCTAACAAATGATCGCCGCCTTATCGGAGCACGGATGCGCGCGTGATGAAGAGGGAGAGAGGGAGAGAGAAAGCTCCGAAAGTTGCGGAGGACGACGCTTTTACTCCAGCTTCTTCGTTGTTACGGTCAGTTTTCACGAAATGTCTCTTGGGTACCTTGAGCACGTACAAAACAAAGCTAATTATTTTATAATAGGTTGCATTTTCTCGGTGCATTTTGCATTCCGATCATTGAAGCTCAAAACTATGTAATAATAAAATATCAATTCCGACTCATCCTATGCACTCGATGTTGTTATTCGTGTAAAAATCGTCGAATAAAACATTGAAACTTTATCATCTCATTTTGAATTTTTACATCGAAAGGTATTTCTTAATTATATTTGGGAATGCAAGTATTCTTATTGTTATCTTGTTACTCTTCGTACAATTTTCAAGGAAAATAAATACCTTCGTTTATCTCCATTAGTTAAATTCGTGTTGTTTTAAGCAAAATTCTACATTTTTGATATATCATTTTCAGTGCAAATTAAATATGTTCAACATTTTTAAGCAGGAATTATTCTACAAGAGCAGTATTACTGTAAAAACACGATAAGAAAAATTAGAAATAATTTTACTACAATTTTTCTATAAGCGATAAAGCCGTCATTGTGTAGAAAATGTAGCGTATGCATAAAAACTTATCTTTAATATTTCATTGTTCCGCTAGTACTTTGAAAGTACTAAATCGAATGAGCTTGTTATTGTATAAGCGAGTAGAAAATCTGATAATAAAATATATGACGATCAAAATATTTGCAACATTATTTTAAACATTAGGTAATTTATAAATTGTTTTCGTTTTCGTTTCTAAATAAAGCCCGAGATTCAATTGAAAAGCTATTAAATAACACCGGTTTATGAAAGATAATTATGATGATTTCTTTGAACCAAATATATTATGCAGTTCTTGTTTCGTTAACTTATTCACAAAATTCTTTACAACTCTTGTAACAATTGTAATAACTCACGATAAAAACACGCACTGTGCATCTATACGAGAAAAGGCCAACAATATGCGACGTAAACAAAATTTTATTGCTAGAATACAGATTTGTTCTGAATTAACTGAAAATAAAATTGGGCTTATATTATACTTCGAATTTCATATCAAATATCTACTTAAAATATCCAACCATAACAATTTGTAGTTATCCTACAAGTAAAACATTTAATGCAAATTTGTATAAATTCACGTCACATAATTTTTATGTGCCTAATTAAATTAAAAGCTTTTATATTTTTATATTTTATTCTCATTTCATGAAATTAGAACATTTACCTTTCAGACATATTTGCTTTTAATTTGCTTTTAGCTTTCCAAAATTTAAAATTGCAGTTATTTCCAGACTTTTAGAAGGAAACCTGCAGCTTTTAACGTATTATATCTCGATAGATATACGTTGACTTTTAAGAAAGACAAAATGATATTCTTCCAAAGGATACATTATACGGTAATATTTTTTATATAATATTTCGATGAAAAAAGTGCTTGTCTTAAGCTTGCAAGTATCCTTGGCAATTATTCAATATTTGTTCTTAAAGTTGATTATATTTTGACATTTTAGATAATAATAATAATCGTGTAGGTGTCACGATCGAGAGACGCTTTATCGGGCAATTCTTTTCTCCTTTCATAATCCAAAAATGAATGAAACCGTAGAGAACGTAATTATAAACTCCTGTCAAAAAGTAGCTGCTCGTTTATGCTATAATTTGTTGAAAAGACCGAGTGACCGTCAATTCGATCAAGAGACGAAAATTGCGTTGAACAAGTTCCACGACAAAACACGTTAATATGCGCCGCACCATTGTACAACTGCAGTACTAACGCACTTAGCGAGTGATGGATAACTAAATATATTATTTATGGTCCCATTTTATCGACAATCTATAAATTATTACCTCAATGAGATGCGCAGGTAAATTTCATTCAACTTATATATCGCGTTTAAAATTTATTCGGCATTCGTGCATAATAGTAAACTGACGATTTTAAATGCATACAACAACCGACATAAATTTCTAAAGCGTGGAAGAGAGTTTATTCGCCTGAATTGCTGCACGAACTCTTAGCTTTATGCGAATCTATTCGTTACCACTTAAAGCATACTTGACCTAATTTTGCAACATCGCGATAAGATGCTTTAAATGGAATTGGAACACCTCTAAGGGTTAAGTTAAATTATCAGCGCCAAAAGAATGCCTGAGAAAGTTAGTTTGACGGATGGAACGGCTATCGAGCGAATATTGCCCAGCAGTAGCCCGGAATAGAAATCTCCGCAGTAGCGAGCATGGAAAAATGCAGCTAAGCAGAAAAGCATTTCCCAAGCAGCCGAAGAGGCTCGCTCTAGGTGTTGCGTTGCGGAGGATGCACAGGAGGAGCGAAGAGGACGAGGCGGAGGATGGAAAGCCATCTAGGCAAATCAGTTGCAGGCCAATGGGAACTACGTAATAGAGATCGATAGCTCCGAGCGGATCTATCCCAAAGCGAAACGTGCGGCTGTCCTGGTCGGGTGCATGTGCGGGCCGTACCCACACACGTACGCCATCATCCCACGATTTGCGTCCGAGCGAGCGATCGCCTTCTCGCGCGAGTTATGGCTCGCGTCGTCCTGTAATCTAGCCGTTTCACAAATCTCATTCATATAAATGTATGGGGGCTTGGAGTGCGCGACCTCTCGTTCGTTCGCTCGACCGCGACCTCTTGAACCGCGGCCGCGCGACGCTCCCGCGACGCTCCCGAGAGGCCCGCGTCAGGATGCATCGGCAGCGCCCAAAAGAATACCTACGTACGTGCGGGGGAGTGCGATTAGCGTACTCTTGCCGTTGCTCGTTTCTTGCCGGCTCGCGAAGCCGTCTTTACTCTTTCTAGAATTAAGCTTTCGATTGCCGATTCTCGTGCGGCCGTGCGACCGTGCGACCGTATTTTACGCTTAAGCGGGATAAACATGCGATTAAAACCATTTACATTGAGCGCGCTAAATCGTTCGCTCTGTCATTACACGCGGATTGCGCGCGCTGAGAAAGCTGAATATTTAACTCGAGTTTAGAGTGAACGGGGCGGGCGACTCGACTGAAAAATCTAACGTACTCGAAGTGCGCGCTCGCGACTATAAGGGCTACAGTAGATAGTTAATGGCTTAATTTGGTTTTCTGCGAAAAAGGAAAAAGTCCTTTCGCTTTCAGAAATACTGTACTGCCTTTGCTCCAAAGAATTTGCTCCAATAATCTTGTTGCGAACTGCGATTTAAGCATTTCATGTCTATTCTAAGCATTAAAACTTTGTTACGTGTTTACGGCATTTACATGCTTATATTAATTGAGCACGATATTTCCATATTGAACGTGATAAAGCCTTTTAACAATGTTTTAATAATAACTCGGAATAGTTAGAAAAATAGTTAGTCGCAGATTATCATTTGATATTGGGAATAAAGATTCCGAGTCGTACGCAGAATAAACTGAAAACCGATCGAAGCAACATTTTACGATAAATCGTAATAGTAATTTAACAAAATAAAGATATTCACAAGTGATTCGTCAGGATTTATAAAATTTCTTCTAGCGCATATCGTACGAACCCGTGCACGAAGAGCTTGCTGATTAGTTATCGTGCAGTAGGAATTTATTTTAAGTGACCATACCTTTATGGAAGAAACTGTCCAAGTCAGTTTAATTCGTGGAAGAAAATTCCCACCTGCTGGAATAAAGCATAGGCTTGAGTTTCGATATTCGATTTTAATTTAGATATCAGGACGATTAAGATTACTAATTAAATGTAGAATCTAATAGGGAGGATTACGTTGTTAGTGGTATAAAACTGATTTAAAATATAGTCAGTTCATTGCCTCTAGTCTGCCTTGCTAATTTCTTATATCAAATATAGTTTTCAATTTGTCGCGATGAAATTATCCATTGATTTTCCATTTCCAAATTCTCACCCGAGCCAAAATTCACCCTCTAATAATTATAAAAACTTTTGCACCTTGCAGAAGTGTTACATTGATGGTGATATAAAGAAAGGAAAGCTATAGAATAATACTCGAAAATAACGAGAAGCGTACTGGCATTTCGTAAAGTACCAGAACTAAATAACGCAATAAAGAACGTTTACATTCATAAAGGTGGAGTTGTATCGCTTAAGCATAAACTCGAAATCCCGTTTTCTCCATCTGGTAGTGGCCGCTATACGTAAATTTACGCACCCCCGAAATTCCAAGCGAAAAAAACATCGACGGTCTAAAGTGTTTGACAAATGGAGCAGAAGACGCATATTTCGACTTGTTGCGCTCTCAAAGTACTCGAGAGCTAACTGTACATATACAGCCTGTATCCACACCGAATTCTCCTTGAGATCGGATTTCACTTGACCGCAAGCTCGGAAAAAATTCAGGAGGGTTCCTGCCCTCGACTGGCCCTACATTATAGACGGCGTCTCTGTGTGCACGCGTGTGTGGACTTAACGGGTCGGCTGCCTTTGAGGGGTCGAGCGGTCACTGTTTGCCGTCTTTTCAAGGCGGCGGTTCGGAGAAGACGGAGAGAGACGGAGAGAGACGGAGAGAGACGGAGAGAGACGGAGAAGGAGACGGAGAGAGCGTCGCGTTATTTGTGTATTACGAGGATGGATATACATACGCCTTGTGTGTTTGGACAGATAAGGGACGCACAGGTGGAGTGCACTGGTCTGTCGACTGGCCAGTGCAGCGTGTGCTCCTCTTGCGACGACGTCCGTTCTTCCTTTTTCGCTTTCCTTCCTCTTCGAATATTTACTCGCGGCGATAAGTTACCCGGGATAGACACGACCTGAGTTTTTTCTTCCGTCTACTCGCTGTGAGTCAAGGCGATAGTGCGGCATCGGTCCCTACGCCACTACATCGCTCAACAGGAAGAACGGAGCTCGACCATCAGCCGCTTTGGAGTCGGTTCTTTATTAATTATCTCTAGATCTGTGGGCATTCGTTTGTTCTCGCTTTTGTTAACGATTAAATGCCCGATAAGTTTCTAACGATAATTACACTCTGTTTCGACGCCGGCTTATCGCGGCAGCCGCTCGTTCTCTTCTTACTCGAACTGCAGAGTCTGCGGAGAGATTTTTCAACCGAAAAATCGTACGAAAATTGCAGCGTCGAGAGATCGGGTGAGACGTTCGTCATTCTACTCGCGATGGCTTGTAAATATTATTTTAAATCACCATTTCTAACTGTGCGAGCTTCCTAGATTTTTCATTCGCGAGCCCGCGCCACAGATATACATTCTGCTAATAATAATAGAAAGGTGATTTGTATCGCATATTTTCTGTTTTTTCTTTTGTCATTAATATTTATAAGGGATCGATATTGCGAGTTTATCGAATATTGTATAATCACGTGTAAAAAAGCCAATGGTTAGTTACTTCAGTGCCTTGTTATAGTTATGTTATATTATAACTTTATCACGTCGTGCTGAAAAATTGTCGATCGAATGATTCGACGAAATTTTACGACGAAAAATTCATTTTTTAATTCCTCAAGGCCTAGAAACTGTAAGTGTTTTGTAATACTTTACTTATCTTCTTTACTCAAGTTAAACATCACCTCAACTACATCACGCTTAACTACACTAAATGTCTCAACGCTTGCCATCGCAGTCAGATATTACTGTAAATTAAAGCTCGAGTCAGAATTATACCCGCGCCAATATTGTCGACGTATTTGTCATTGTAATTTTTTCTACGACGCAATTAATTTTGCCTCAACAAACGTGCGAAATCTTAAGAAATAATCAAAGGAGAGAATCGAGACATCGAGTCGATGATATCACCGTAGCTCAACGAGCATTTGTATGGAAAAGTAATTATTTTTCTGCCCGCGGGTCGGTGGAATGAATGAAGGACGTGAAAAGTCAGGACAGCAGGAATCATTTTTATTCTCTGGGCCCCTTCGGTTCTCGGACGTGGAAGAAAATTTTATTCAGCGCTCAGGTTCGTCGGTGTCCCATTCGCCTCCACCTGCAGCGAATGGGAACAGGCGGTGGAGAAAATAAGAAATCGTCGGTGGTGGACCGCGTGGTGCGATAATCGTTGGGTCGCCGATGACCGCGTGCGCGTCCCCGATATTGCCGATACATCGAGCGCTTCGACGCGGACGGAGCATCGGGTGCACGCGCGCCAGATTCGAAAGGCGAATTCGTTGCCGGGGCACGACGAACGAGCTCCGGAGAAAGGGAGATCCCTGGAGGATTGAAAAATTTCAGCGGGGTTCTCTCGATTCGTCTCGTCGGGACCTCTCCTCGGCGCCGCTCCTCCAGGCAGTCCCAGCGAATGTATTTGTCAATAGGCAGCTAGTGTCGTCGGGACACAAGCCTGGCTCGGTATTCCTGAGAATTTGCTCATTCGAACTTTCAATTTGTAGGATTTTATAGGATTTTATGTAGGATAATTTGTGGGATTAGAAGTGATTAGGATAATCTTCGTTGCGACTTCTGCGTCTGATTTTCTAAATACGAAATTCACCTCTTGAATGCAACCTCCTTACTGTTCTGACCAACCAAAGCTTTAGCCTCTCGATTTTAGCCGAAACAGCTGGAGTTTCTTTAATTGCATATTTCCAATGACAATTGAACGACAATGGTGTGTAAATTTTTAAAATTGTTTATCGGCGCAATGGTCAATTATCGACTATTGCAACATACTGTTTCGTTAAATAAAATGGAGATCTGATTTAAGGGTAAAATATAAAATATCAATCGTCGTTTGTTTCTGTTGATACACGACTGCAACAGCTTTTTACTAATAAAAATAGATATTCGCATGTCAGACTCAAGGTCTTACAATCAATATTCTATTCAACTCGGAGAGCAAACTTGTTTTATGAGTAAGTGGAACGAATGTTTTCTCATCTAGTTTTATAAAATCTATTTTAATAAATCTTGGTATTATTTTCTGAAATTGAAAATTAAATTGAAAATTAAAAATAAAATTAAAAATCATCTTATCTCGCGCAGTTTTTCAGTGATCATTTGGAGTATAATTGAAAACTAATAGTGCTAATGCTCATATCTACATTTTTAATCTGTAAAATCGCACTTTCATCTATTTATATAATAACTCGAGGAATGAGTTTTACAATACCGCCCATATATCTGGCTTAAGGCACTTTACTCCGAATAAAAAATGAATATTATTAAAAAGTATTGTTAAAAGTACGAACTGAAGCGGAAGCAAAGTTGAAATGTGTAATCAATTGTAAAATAAGGAATAAAAATTAAGAATTAAAAATAATAAAATCATATTAAACGCTTCCACGAGTGTAGAAGTAAGTTCCGAGTTCTTTATTTTGCACATTCCGACTTTCCGACTTTGCACATTCCAAGGACGTAATATTGAAGGATGTCGAAGATATTTTTCTAACCGGACAGTCGCGTAGGAAAACACGAGGACGATGCACGAGGAGGCAATCGTGATGTTCAGTGTTTTCCCTTAGATCGTATTCTCCGCTATATTTTTTGGCCTCGCCTACAGTCTCCCTCGAGGTCTTCCTCTTTATCTAGCTTAAGGTAGAGAAAAACGCCGGGAAAAATGTTAAGCTCTCCCGTGACAAATTACGGATCGTTTCACGCCTATAATATGCCTCCTCACGTCGTGAAAGCCAACGACACACGAGAGACGTGTGAGCATCGGATGCATTCGCGCGCCAGTGCTTTTTCTACGTGCAGGACAATGGCCGAGTAAGAGAGACGGACGAGCAAGATGGAAACGATACGCGTTCGGGGCCCTAAGTCCAGGCGGACAGAGTCGTGGCACGAATAATGCCTTTTGGGATTAGGTCGACCGGTGAAGGTGGACCACCCTGTATAGTCTGCGGGTCCATTACGGAATCGCGTGGAATTGCGTAGGATTAGCTTTTTATGAGGCCCCATCCTCTTTTTCTCATCTTTTTTATATTTATTTTCAATTTGGTGGACCAGAATTTCCTCGATTCGAATTTATTTGGTGCCCGGTACGATGAGTCATAAAATTAGAGTTTCGGAAGTGACAACATTTTTTGCTTCCTAATCATACCGTTCGTGCTTTGTACAAGTTTGCCTTTCGAGCAAAACATTTATAATTTATCTCTTTTCGCCGACTATAATAAGGACTTTTATAAATTTATTTGCTTTTGATGGCGTCGTCTATTTTCCATTAGGCAAATAATTACGTTGCGAATTTATATCTCTATTAAGAGAAAATATATGCAGAGATGGTATTAGTTAACGCTACGGTTACCGTAAAATCAGTTTACTATATCTTTACTATAAAGACATCCGATTGATATAACACGATTTAACTCGGAACAAATGGAGATCTGATGTAGAAAATGGCTTTCGTAAGATGATTTATTGTGAAATACTTATTTTATTGGCTCTTAATTCCGAAATGTATTTAAACATTCTTGAAAACTGCGCTTATGAAATATAATATTAATAATTTGCCTCGAAAGTTTCCAACTTTGGAACGAAAAGAAATAGATCTGTTACAACGTTTTCTGCATACAACGTATAAAACACACGCACACGCACGCGCACAGACAAAATACGTGAAATTATACTTATTGATAATTTCATCGATTTACTGCTTGTTTCTCGATAAAAATAATTTAAGACTATAACGGTAAAAAGCCTTTTAAATTTAATAAATGCATCACGTATAAGAGAAAAAGTAGCTTAAGAACTTATTAGTCTGTTTTTTCCTTTATAATGTATATAAACTGAATATAAATACACGATCGTTAAGGCGAATGGACAACACAGTCATTAAATATTACAGTCTCGAAAAATGTAAATGTAAAAGTGCATATTTCGCTTTGATTTTTCGCAGTTGTAAAGTACTTCTTATAAGTTCTGGCGAGTAAATGTATCATTGATAAGAATTAATTATTGTGGCAGCCTTAATGCAATCTATAATTTTATGATTATCGAAAAAGGCAGACGTACTGATACTGTAAATAGTTTAAGGTCATTGTTTTACCGAACGCGACGACGCAATTTGCAACTTAAAATTCTAGAAAACTCAGTAAATTACACAAAACTTTTATTCATGATAAAAAGTAGCAAATCCTTATACAACCAGATGCCAAAACACGAAATCTAATAAATTTGAGATTCTGTCTGGCGCAATCAGTCGCATATTAATATCTCTCTACTCGTTCCGAAGGGGCAACTTATCATTCGGCTTAAATCCACTTTCGATAATTTCGAGTGCGCTCCCGCAGAGCAATTTTTCGACCCTCTCTACATGCAGCCTCTCCTCTAAATACAAAAATTGAGCCCGATCGCGTCATTCGATATCAACATTTGGCGTTATAGGTAGCATTTGATCGAGCTGTGAGCGCACGCACACATCCTTCGAAAAATTAAGCGGGACATCGGAAAAAAGTCGCGGATACGGTGGTTCCCATGGGCCGCGTATAACTGTTTCGTACAGCTTGGGGGTCTCGGCTATTTGAGGAGATCTCGTTTCAATTGAAAATCAACATCGAAAACGAGAGCGAGAGAGCGAGCGAGAGAGAGAGAGAGAGAGAGAGCGCGCGAGGACGCGAGAGGGCAATGAAGGAGAGTAAAAAGCAAAGGAAGGAGAGCGGCGGAAAGTGAGACAAAGATGTCTAAACCAACACAGTACGACGTAGAAAAAAAACTGTGTCTGCCCTAACGGATTCTGGGGTGTAGAAAAGGTCGTGCGAGGGGCAGAACGCATAAAAAAGTCTCGGAGAGAGCGGATGAAAGAGAGACGACGAGAGCTGCTCTGAAAAAATTCAATGTTCCGTTTTTCCGAGCGGAATCAAGCGCCCATAGCCTACTTCTGCTCTCAGGCTTCTCCTGTCCCTCGAGCTTCGTCATCGTAAAGAGCGCGAGCTGGCCTCACACTCACACACTCGCGCCACGGTCCTTATCTTTACGATATTTGCGAACATTATCTCTCGCGACACACACCGCCCGGGATTTCTCGAGCGCGACGCATCGACTCGGCTTTTTTTTCTTTACTGCATCTGTCTCTTCCTCCGTCGCCCCGGATCGCCCACTCTCTCTCTCTCCCTCTCGCGGGAATATTCTTGACTTTTCCTCGGTTTCGGGTTTTCACAATGCCAACCGAGTGGAATTAATCTCGCCACCAGAGTCTGAAGGAATGAAGGAAAGATAAAACGATTCCGGGAACTTTGTGCGCCTGCTTTCGCACTCGAAATCATCGCATCGCGACGATTAGACGCACGTAATAATTTCTCGTGGCGCTGGATATCTTTCGGTCCGATGCCTAACTTTTATTTTTTCTCTCTTTATTCCTGACAGCGCAATTACGTGGATGAATTTTTATTGTATCGCGTGCTAGTTGATTTGAGGTCAATATTATCCCGAAGAAAACAATCGCGAATCGTCTGCGAGAAAATCGTAATTTTTTACCGTTTACACGGAAAACAATACAATTCTTCTAGCCTTGGCGATGAAACACTTGCTAAATGTTGTTTGGTTGCAATTGTTGAAAGCTTGCTTGATTGTATTATATGGAGATTGCAATGGCAAATAACTACATAATCAGGAGAGCTTGTGTTACATGATTAAATGCGCGCAGAAAATGTAAGCGTAATATTCTTTAGAAGAAATTTACATTATAGAAAAGAGTAGATCTCCCTATTCTACTTAAAGTGAATTGTCATTTAATCTTCATTAAGCGCCGACAAACAGATAATATCCAACGTTTTTAATTTTATTCATTTCTTATAATACTAGTCATAAACACCTTTAGGTGGATATTATAAATTATCCTGCATTAAAAAATTACGCTTAGCTAATAGTTGTAATATATTTCGCGTCTCTATTAACGCCTAAATCTATTTCGCACCATAAATAGATTTGAAAATTTTATTTTTATCGCAATCCTCGAGTCATTATGGAAACTATATAGGTTTTACGTACCGAAACTACTCCGTTTTCTACCTCGTAAAATTATTTTGTATTATTCGTGTAACATTATTCTGATAAAATAGAATTACGAAGTAATCATAATAATGAGTTATGGGAGGTTTTTATAACAACTCTTGAAAAACGCAAAATTTCTATGACGCTAGAAAATACATATTTACATGGGCGTTGACGTCTTTATCCGGTGAAAAACTTTTTTCCTTCGAGCCAGATTATTAAGTTTCAATGTAAAAAAAGGTACAGCTCGGGTACAGATTTGGAGAGGTAAGCCACGGACGACCGAGAATTAATTCTCAAACTTGATTCGAATGGCTTCGTAATTGCAGTAGCCAATGTACGAGATGTAAGAACATCTTCATCGATTCTGGAAGTCTAAAGGTCCGTTAATGTCGCGTCATGGATTTTGATTATTGGTTTCATCCTTTGGACATAAAAAGATTGAAACAATTCCCAAGGGATTCCGAAAGCGATGTTCCTCATCTTCCCAACGAGCAAAATGGTCTTCGCTTTCTTCGGCGCACTTTCACCTATTGTTGTCCATTACTTTGACTCAAGCCTAAAGCGATGGATGCAAGTTTTGCAAATCGCTATTAAAAATCGTCGCTTGATGTATTAAAGTCCTTTCACATGCGTTTCCATTTGTACTTTTTTTTTTATGCATAATAATGTGTGCTCTCAATTAAGATGTCTAGGATCTCATCAGTCTCACGCACTTTCACTCGACAGTCTTTCACAATGACACCATAGTTTTCCTTAACGATACCCGTGGTGACCTCGGTTATGCATCTCGAATGTGCTTTATCTTTCGAGTATATTACGCTACGTTTAAGCTTATTTATTTATAAATGTACAATCTTTGATGATCACGCAGGCATTACTAGTCACATTCGAGTTTCGTTTGATTTGCGCAGTGGTCCGTTTCATTCGAGAGAAATATTCGTTATTGCGCAAAATTTCTCATTATTTAATTTTTGTAGCGACAGCTACGATAATTGCCTGGAATATCTATGAAACTTAAACAACGCGTCATTTCTAGCTAACATTTGGCCTATGTTGGTTTGAAGAGTGATATTTGCCTGGGTGACATCGCAAAATTAATTGTTGTGATATTTTACAAAATTTTTTATAAAATTGCCAAATAGCCTCGTTATTCGATAAGTTAATATATATCTCGTTTCTATAAAAGAATAGCGTTTTAACATAACGAAAGCTACTATATTTCAACACGTTGTTTTAAATTAGTTGTTTAAAATAATTATTTATGTACTTGCAATAATCGAGACCTAAATTACATTTATATTTCCGTGCAGAAGGACAAGTGAATGCTATCGACAATTAAAGAGTTTATCCATCGACGTTGTGACATTATTTATACAAATTTCTCCCACGAATTCCCGAATCGTATGATCTTGAATATAAGTCGAACGAAGGGACGAATTACTTTTACCACTTATTTCACCTTTAAAATGTTTTCAATGCAAAATGCATAATCGATGCTATCGCTACCGCGGCAGAAGAAGAGGCCATAGAATTAGCTGCATTCGCTATCGCAAGTTTGTGCGCAGCTCAATGGAAGAGTAGCATGCATTCCTAATTTATTCGATAATATTCGAATATCAAGCGTATTCAAAGAGCCAACGATGTATTTGATTTGACGTTTCGGATGTTCTGTTAGATCGGTTAAATGGACAATTCCACGGATGAAACGTGAGCAACGGGGCTCATCGATTCCCTCTATTCATTATTTCCCGGCTCCACGTATTACGAACCCCTTTAATGAGCATCTTTTCATCGATTTCTCGATTGAAAGAGTGGCAGGATCGAGGCCGACAGCAGATGTCCCCTGCACTTTATCCACGCGGAGGAAGAAACAGGCGCGTAGACGGGGACCTTCCGAGTACTCAACGACGGGTCCACCGGTCCACTTTAAAACAAAGCGCCCTATCGGATAAACGCTTTTTCAATGCGTCGACGAGCGCTCGGTTGCATGAGGGCTGTCCAGTGCAGACTGTCGTTCCGTCGTTCCGATGCGACGCTACGATTAACTCGTAACGCGGGACAAATGAAAACTGCGCGACGTCCAGTCAGCGCCAATTCGATTTCGAAAAAAGAGAAAGAACACGGTTAGAAACACCGAGAGTCCAGAGGTGAATGCGTATAAAAAGCTTCACGTGGACAAAGGGAGCCTTTTTCCTAATCTCCCGTTCGTTTTCCTATGCACGAACTCGCTCTTCCATCTGGTTGCGCGGGCCATGAGTTTTATCTTATCGTTTTCCGCGCGCGAGTCGAGCAAGAAAATGTATGTGTGTGAATCTTAATCGTTGTTGCGCACCTGCGCACTCTTTTACTTACGGCATGTGCTTTGAATTTGTTCATATGTCGAATTGGACTGTCATCCGTTATTCGTCCGAGAAAACAGTTTTTTCTTTGTGTTTACCTGATTCTACGATAAGATTAAGGGGCTTTTCATGGCTTATTTTCTACGTTTTTTATTCGCTTTCAATGAGAATATTAAAATTCCGTCAAAGGCTGTACTGTGCACACAATAGGATTTCAGCCCAGAAACCTTATCGATAATACTGTACTACTGCTAGCGTCATTAGTCCAAATTTCCTTAAGCCCGACTCGTAATTACGTCTTATTCACGCAAAAATATTCATTCAAAAATAACTCGCAATGAAATAAACGAGATCCACGTGTGAACAATTTTAAAATTTTTATTCGAATTGCTTAAGAGTGCAGATGTACTTTACAGTTCCATTTCCTTGATCTCGTAAATTTTTAAAAGGACAATAGTGTGGCTGGACCAGCTAATGACTTAATGCTTCGTGATATTTATAAAATAATTCAAATTTTCGAAAAATACCTGCGCACAAACTGGTGTCCTTATTGTTAAAACGTACAATTCTAAAATACAATGATTCAATTAACGAACTACTGGCAGTCAAATTTATGCGAATATTTTCTTTAAAACGTACGAATAGATAACGACACTTTTATAAAAGTTTTAATCTTGCCTAATACGTTCTAACGCACACAGGCATTTACCCAACAATGGCTATGTTAAAAAGCATTAACAGAATGGGAATTAGATTATTTTTCCAAATAACCATACCTATCATTTGAAGAACACATTTTCTCAAGCTGTAAATTAAAATTACTTTGTTCTTCTACTAAAATTTAAAGCAATTTAATTTAATTTATGGTTTATTAATATTATACAAAACTTAATCTCAATTCCTGTAGGCTTAGTAATGATATTTGAGAGGCATTAAATCATAAGAGAGAGAGAGAGAGAGAGAGAGAGAGAGAGAGAGAGAGAGAGAGAGACAGACAGACAGAGAGAGAGAGACAGAGAGAGAGAGAGAGAGAGAGAGAGAGAGAGCTTGAAACATTTTCTTATTTAAAAAAATTATATAAATACTTGGTAAAATCATTATTCTTAATGTATGTAAGTACAAAATCTATGTACTTTTGCACTATACGTCTTCGTACACCTTGCGATAGCGACCGTTGAACTTTCACTGAATTTGTCTAAAGCATCGAGATAAAATATAAGACGATTTTAGCGTTAATTTTTTTCTACATAAAAACGTGCTCGGATCTTTATAAAGTATACTTCTAAGTTCAAAATGAAAATCATTTTTATTATCAGCAAATAAGGTAGAAATGAAATATTTAAAAATGTGCTATCGTCTTGAATATTAATTATCATTAATAGCAATCAGCAATAGTACGATATATTTATGAGTCATTAAAATATGGCGAATTTCATGTAATTAAGTGTCAAAGTTATACGATGTCTCATATGTAGATAGCATATGTTATATATTACAAATTGATAACATTTCAAACTCAATTTCAATCGATATAAAAATGAAATTGAAAAAGTATAACAAGTTAGATACGTATCGAGTATTGAATAACATTGTTTTGTAAGAAATTCTCTTAACCACGGCTTCACAATTTAAGGATTAAATAAATCTTACATTAACTTAAAAAATAAGTTACGTGTGCTTATATTTTAGCATCGAATTGAAAGTAACGTGAAATAAATTAAGAAGGAATTACGCTTACTTTGTTAAAAAGTTTAACAAATATGTACAATGAATCAATCGAATTAGATAAATTAAACGCGGAGGAACTGTTATAATGAAAGTGCACGTACCGGTTTTCTCAGGAATAACTTGGGGAAAGTTAATGAAATGTACGTCTTTATATATTGGAGGAAAAGCTGAAGAGCATTGACCGTCCAAATACATCATTATGGTCGCGAGAGCGTTTTGGAAACGGCCATAAAATTGTACGTATAAACGCAATTCAGGCAGTACCTGGGCACCTCAGGCACCTCAGGCACCTCAGGCACATACAGAAAACTTACTTGTCTCCCCCCACTCGATCGCTCGCTCACTCGTTCACTCACTGTCGGAGTGAGGAGCGCGAGACAGCGCCCAATGTACCTCTGCTTCGTTTCTCACAGAAGCATCGGACTTTCTCTGTTCGTTGTGCATTTCTGCCCCGTCGACGAGCCTAGTGTACGTACGGGTCGTGCCACGAGGTCAGGAATGCCCTTAATAAAGTAACCACGCGGTAAGAATTCGCGAGAGCGGGCGCGCGCTCCTTTAAACGCGATTTATGTACGAAAGAGCGGTCCGTCGTGGGGAAAGAACGAAAAGCGAGGAAAAAACGTAACAATGTCCGCGTTCTGCGCTAGAAATCGCCGATGAGAAAAGCCGCGAGCGCAGGCTAATTGAGACTCGACGCATCCTGTCAGGGCATAATTATCGAAGCGATCCGCTTCTAAATTCCACTTGGCTTCTTGCTTTTCTTTTTCCGTCCACGCCGCCACTTGACAAGCCTGCGAATCACGTACACGCCGAGATCGGGCGAGGAGAAAAGTTATACAGGAGTCTTTTCGCAAAACTCTGCTCGAGCGAAAATTCAGAGGCACGCGCGTCCGCTCTTTCAGCGACAAATTCACCACCGACGAGTGAAGCACTCGGCTTCTCGATAAAACGGTCTATTCACCGGACTTTCAATAACATTTTGCAACCTTCGCTATTTCGATGATTATTCAACATTTTCCGCTTTTAACGATTGTACTAACAACGCCTTAATAACGACGCTGGGCGCTAATGCTGCGGAGAAAAAGTAAAAATAATTGACTCGGACGAAACATTCCCATTACTTTGTTTCAACACGCTAGACAATTTTTTTCCACAATTGGAATGGAGAAGAGGCGTTATCCGATGCAAGATGAAATTGCGAGAGAGAAGAGAGACGCAGTTTCGTGAACTTTGATTTGTTTTCTGTTCTTTTAGTAACAATAGTTTTTGACACTTTGATGGAATTCAACTGATTGCACTCGCCGGCACGCCCGAGAGATAATTTTCAGGACAAAAATTACTTTGCCGCGAGGCGGAAAAATGCATTACTCGAATTATAATCACACGGGATAATGATAATACGAGCACATGCACATAATTCCGTTAAATCTCGCACTCGCAAACACAAGGCGCTCGAGTTCCGTGGCAACGTCGACTCTCTAACGCGACCGAGTGAGATTCCACAAGAAAGTCGGGGGCCGTTGGAAGCTCTGCGCACGAAAAGATCATCCGGGCTAATTACGCATGAAAAGCCGCTTTGAAAAACTCTCCCGCGTCTCGTATAAATAAGCAGACGCACTCTAACATCCCGCCTAGTAATTGAGCTCGAAGCGCGTGCGCTCGAGGAATTAAAAAGGAGGGGCCGCGTCGCGCTGCGGAGGAAAGACGAGGCTCCCGGTGGTGTGCGACGGTGCGATCGTGAGGGGTGTGGCGGGGGCTGGATGGGGGAGAGCAGGGATCGCGACCTTGCGACGCGAGCTCGAGGCAGGTAGCCAGCGTCGGAGGTCGAGATAGTCTTGGCGATAAGCGACGTCGAGGGCGACTCGGACCGTCCACTCGCGTGGCGTTTCCTCTCGAGAGGAAGCGCCTCGAGGGTAAAAAATGAAAATTCATCGCTGCCGGATCAAAGCGCAGTGGCTCGACATTGATAAGCGTTCGTGGCCGCGGCCGCGTCTAACATCGTTCACGCTAATGCGCGCACGCGCAAACGATATAAGCACACAAGACGCGCGGATACGCGCGAAGGTCAGGAGGGAAGATTCGCAGAAGCGTCTTCCGGTCACTCGCTCCCTTCTCGCGTCTTGGCTCACGGCTTTTCCCACAGGCCGCGCGAGCGGGTATCAATTGAGCGGTGCGCGTCCTTATCTCGTAGCCGCGGCTCATTCTCACCATTAGCGACTAGTGGAACCGCTTCCTCCCTTTCGCGCACGCGTGCGATGCCTCCGCTCGTTAACCGGCCGTGAGCGGACGCGAGGGATCGCGCTTTTTCCCGTTGGCCTCGCACGGCCGGCTTCGACGGGCTCTTCGAGAATTCATAATTTCCGAGGACGAGGAAGTCCGTCCGCTGCTGAAATCAGTTTCGGCTGCGTCAACGAAATCGGTCTGATATTGCAAGGGGAAGGAAAAGGCGCGCTGGACGACTTTCTCTTTGAATAAAGTGCTGCGATGCTTTTGGATGTTTTCCGCAACGCCTCGCACTGCTAAATCTTTTGTGGTGTAAGCAAGCGCCCACTTCTTACGACGAACGAGATGCATTCGTTGCACAACTAAGATTTTTCAAAATTTCTTCTTTCGAAATTTCTCATAAGATAAATTTAGTCTTGTAATTACGAGAAAAGTGAAAAGCCGCAATTTCAGTATTTTTTCATGTCCGTTTGTTCGTCACGCCATCCTATATAATCTTCCCAAACCTGAGGCGATCCGCGAGCAAAAATGAGCAATGCGAACGTCACGATGTAACGAAATAACAATTTTGCCCGCAACGGAGTATGAAAAACCGGCGGCGCCAGATGGAAAAGCCGCACCTGCACGTACGTGCGCGCGCGCGCGCGCGAGAGAGAGAGAGAGAGAGAGAGAGTCGAGGGAGCAAATTTTGTAGGAGCAAAGGAATCTAGCCGAATAGAGGTTGGGCGTCGCGACGCTCGGGAAATCAGCGGCACGTCCGTGCGGTAGTTGCCGAGTGTGAAGAGGGAGAGGAAAAATCGACGGCCCCGCGGAAGCGCGTGAGTGCTCAAGTGATAATGCGGAGAGCGCGCGATCGCACACACACACGTACACGCGTGCATATGAAAGGCGCACAGAGGATCGCGAGCCGCGGAGGAGGATGCGAGGGCGTGAGACTCCTTGAGTGTGGGAGAGTACAAGCGGCGCATTGTGGAGTCTGACTCTCCAGAAGCAAGGAGAGGGAGCGAGAGAGGGCGAGAGAGGGCGAGAGAGGGCGAGAGGAGAGAGAGAGAGAGAGAGAAGGAAAAAGAGGACGCAACGCAAGTGTACGCGCGCACTCGCGCCTTGTACCTCTCGTGTGAACTGACCACATGGGTCACGTATGCTCCTATTATCATTTCCTGGCTTGTGCTCGCGCGAGCACCTGAGAATGAAATCTAGATCGCCGGAAGCCGCTCATAATTAACGCACTGCTTCGCTCTCTCGCGGCGAACGGGGGAATTCTCCTCTCTCGCGCTCTCTTTTCTTCGCCGGCATACCGCGGAAAAGGCACACGTACAAGGATCAGCGCGAGAGCGCGCCAAGGAGGCGCGCTGCGCTCGGTACGTTATGTGTACATGTATACACTTTGAGAGAGAGAGAGAGAGAGAGAGAGTGGCGAAGCAAAAGGAAATAAAGAGAAGAGGAGGAATGAAAATATCAGCGGTGATGAAAACAATGTGACCGATGAACGGAGAGTCAATAGGTTGCCCTCTGCCCTCTCGCCGTCGTTTACACGCGCGCGCACACGCACACGCGCACACACAGTGAACTTTCTACACTATATATCAGTCATTGAATTTATGTATTTATGTATATGTATTCGACCGCGATCCAACATATAAGTCATAAATACGCGCGAGCATTCAGCGCGATCGCTGTCACTTTTCATATTGATGGGATTTATCGTTTCTTCTTTCTTTTCTATTTTTCTATTAGAATTTTCTATCATTCTGCACGATGCAGAGTTTATTTACGATGGAAAATCGCTTTCGTAAGCCGTTTTTTTCAATTATTTTAATAGATAAAATATTTTTAAAATCTGAACCAAAAGAAAGGAAGGCAACTTATTGTTAAGAAAAGGTAGACAACGTATTATTGAGAAAACGTATACAAGTCATTGTTCGGAAAAGGCAGACAAGTGATAAGTCCCTGGCATTCTGGTACTCCTTTTATAATGTGCTTCTAGATTTCAGGATGGGTATTCAATGATTTCTTCCTCGAGTCCACATTGCCTACGATAAATAAGTCATGAGCGATTTTTCGTCGGAGGCTAATCTCAAGAGGAAAGTTTGAAAACTGCGGAGAGTTCATTCACAGATTAAAATTGTATTTATTACAAATAGTGGCAATAAAAACGAAAATTAGCTATGCTGCACTATTACTAAACGGCAACACGCTTTCGTTCGTAAAAGACAATGTGAAGAAAAAGAGAAAGAATGAAGGGAACGAGAAGGCAAGGTAATACTTGGCGTACTTAGCCTCTCATAATGGGATCCTAGAATACCATTACGTAGTATTAAAGTGTGGAAGAAGCGAAGATAAGATACGAGGAACGAAGCTAGTAACGGGGCTCGCAGTCTGGCTGACTAAAATGTAGCTTGGTTGCGGGGATGGATGACGATATACCGGATGCCCTCGCCGGAAATTTATTGGCCATATCGTGCGATCGAGTGTCGGCGTTGACTTGGCCTATCGACGGATTTCACGTCCGCGCATGGATGTGCGCGTATAAATCGCGGTGCCACGGGATAACAGGGCCTCCCGCCGAGAATGTGTTTCGATCTCGAGGAAACCGCGAGAGCGGCTACACGTCCGAAAGTCCCGCGATACCAAAGTACACGAGCGTTTAACATTGGCGGATTTTTTTTCCGGCGATTTGCAACGAGTCGAGGCGAACGCGTTTATCCGCGGCCGATCATCTTGCGCGTCCCTGTATCTTCATTAATTTCGTCATATAATATTCAAAGGTTCCTCGCATAACATTTGAAAATTCGATTTCGGTGAAAGGCGGATGAAAATCTTGGTCACGAACGACCACCTTTCAAAAGGAACAGTTTCCAAGTTGCAAGGGGTCGCGGATCTCTTTTTAGCATCGTGTGGTGCATGTACAGATATACACCGAACAATGTCGACGTATCGAACAAGTTTCGTTTTACGACAACTTAAAACGAATCGCTGAAATGTAACTTTCAGCATACTGCGTGATTTTTCAAAGTTACGATAAAATATAATTCCCGAATTCCGATGAATTCAATGCGGCGAACTAAAGTTGAACTATTCATCGCCTCTATTTAAAATAACGTCCACTTTTAATGGGATGTCCTTGGTACTAATCATCGACGTGTCACGACCTATATTATACTACATTTTTAGTCGCTTCTTTTCCATAAGGCTCGCAGCGCAACGCCAAAGATACAACTCAATGCCTAAGAGACGGAACGTGGAGTAGTTTACACAACGACGATGCGAAGTAGTATGTAGACGCTTGTCATCCGATGACGCAGTCGATTAAGTACTCGGTTCAAGAATGTTACACTACACGAGTCCATATGCATTTATTACAGATGAGAAAAGTGTTTGTAAACACGATAAACAGCATGATACGCTGCTATTTATTCAATCCCGTTTTCACTTCCACCATTGTAATACACTCGATGCAAAGAACGAGAGCTTACCCGTCTGTAGGTGACATTCTATCCATAAAATAACGACTGCATATGCACACGGTGTCGAGACATCGACAGAGGTTTTACAAATAAGGATCGCAATAGTCCTCGCGCGTGCTTATAAGCCTTAAACGGGCAGATCACAAGGAGCTTTAGCGAGCGTACGATTGTGGTAAAGTGAAAAGCTGTCTACGGTATATCATGTAAATAAGAAGCTAGAGCAGATTGATTGGCGAAATGGTAATGGTTACGGTCTCGTGAACGGAGTACCTATTACCTACTCTTACCTACTCACCAGTCTTCGTTGTCGCCGTTCTATTTTTCAATCGGCGCACAATTAGCATCGAGAAGCGGAAGGTAACGAGCGTATCGTTAGCAACGAAAACGGCAAGGCAAACAGACCCGTAGAGTTGGTTGTCATGCATCGAAAAAACAAAGCAAAAAAAAAAAAAAAAAAAAAAAAAAAAAAAAAAAAAAAAGAAATTTACTCTCTGCACATTCCAGCATCGGTCGCATAATGCGAGGCACAATAGCCAAAAGCAAACAAGCGCTAAGTGTGCGGCTCTATTTTCGTTGGGAAAGGCATTCTTCCCAGGCATTCAATCGGTCATTATTCCGGAGCATTACCGACGACGAGGACGACGACGACGACGACGACGACAGAATCAAGTTGCGCCAGTCCGTCACAAAACTCATGTCTCCGTTCTCGCGGCGAGAATGGAATAAAAATAAAAGGAGGGCCGCAGCGCTGGCATTATGCGGCTGATGGACCGTCGTGGCGGCGACGGTGGCGAACAGAGGAAGGATTGCGTCGGCGCAGACGTTCGAGGATTGTGTGCGTGTGTGCGCGCGCGCGCGCGCGCCCGCAGGCGCGAGCGTCGGCGACTGGAGCACGCGCTGCACAAAGATCGGGTGACGGGCGCGGCGCAGCTGTTGTTTTGTTGCGCAATGGTTGCCGACGCGGCGTCTCTCGGGGGTGTCGGGCCTTGGATCCGTCCGTCGTCACGCTCGCCGGGAGCGCGAGGGCGAGCAGGAAGCGGGAGACGTGGCCCCCGTTGGCCCGTCGAGGAAGGGGTTCCCGTTAGATTCACACGCGGCCCACCTTTTTTACACCCCCGCCATACGGATCGACCTACGCGCGCAGCTTGCGTCACTCGTCCGCAACCGGTCAACCCTTCCCCGAGTCGCGATCGAGCTGCCGACAGGACTTCTCTCTAAGCTCCTTTCAGCCTCCCGTCGATGTCCTTTCGCGCGCACGAAGCGACTGCTCGAGGCTTCCTGCTCTTGCAACGCGTAACGCGCGCGCTCCTCGCTTTTGCCGTATGCGCTGTTTATATTTATTAGCGATCATCTCCCGCGGTTACGCATTTTCTTTTGTTCGTCGCATTCGTATTCTACAAATGCGCAAATGCTCGAGGGAGCGCGACGGATTCGTTTTCCGTTATAAGCTACTCTTTCGTCTTGTAACAGAAGCATAACGAGCACGGAAAATAAATATTGGGATAGAGGCTCTTAAACTCATCGTTGAAAGTTTTAACGTGGAGCTCTACTCGTGGTTTATTATCTGTCGCTATCTATTTTGGACAACGATAAGCATGTTTGAACAACTGAAATTAGTGCGATCATTATTCAATTTTTTTTTCCCAGCTACTTTTGACTCTTACGCGTAAAACTTGATCCATTTAATCAGTCGAAGAAAAAGTTCCGCACGACATCCAAGTGTCATCCTATTTTTCTCTTTTTAGCCTTCGTACTTTTTGCCCAAAGAATTTAACATTGCAATGTCAACGTTTCATCCGTTCGAGTTGGGATTGCTATTAACCAATGTCTATCATTCTTATTAACATTATTTCATTACTATCGCTTACAATTTTTATTACGTAAAAGTAGAGTACAAACTCCGTGCAATGAAATCATTCAGCAAGTATAGGATTTAGTAACAATTAAGTAATTATAAGATGTGTATATTCATTTAAGTAAGTATGCAATTAAAGCAAACATGTAATGGGTTTTATTCTGAAAGATTTTTTAAAATACTGCACGCTAAATATTTTCGAATAATCGTGCTCGAATATTGTGCACGTATATCATAATAGCACGTACGAAAGTAAATATAACGTTTAAAATGTGTATAACGTTTAATTGTGGACATTTCGCGAGTTAATCTACTCATCGACGTCAAAGATTTTTCACGTAGATGTTGAGTTTGATAGAGAGTTTGAAATGTTGTATTACGTGTAAAAATGTCGAGCAATATCATGTTACACCTTAAGTATACAGTCTGGTGAAATTCTGTATGTCCGACGCTCACTGCTTCTGCAGTTTTAAAGGAGTAAATATTTTAAGTACAGACTCACTCGAAGAGGGGATTTTTATCTTGAGAGTATGGCGATAACGTTCACTAGTCAGCCTATCGTACAACTATTCTTCATCGATAGAGTCTCGGCTCGTAAAATTATTCATCCTCTTCGTCGTATGTACGACCACATGTAGGTAATAGTAAAATCTCTATTAGCATTTCGCCATTAACGAATTCTCGCGAGACTCCGTTAACGATAAATCAATCTCATTTACAACGATAATTAATACAACGCATCCGCTCATTGGTACAGAGAAAAGAATTGTCATGCACATCGAAAGGTTACGGTGTATTTCGTAAGCGACAAAAGTGCCTAATAATAGTCGAGTCCGCAGCGTTGCGACCTCTTCCTCGGGCACAATGTTCCGAGCATCACAGTGTGCATTATTTATTTTCGAAAACGTATTAATGAGCCTGAGTCTCAGGAACGCGTCGCTCCGCAGCTGGTGCCATTATTGCCGGGGAAAATCATCGCTGCGCGGAAAAATTCGTTGGCGCTCGCCGAAGATCCGGAATGAGCGCCAACTATCATCGACGCGTCTTACCGCGCAAGGGTGCACTCGTCCCTTTTTTTTCTACTCGCGCGAGCCGAAAGGGGATAACGCGAGGCGCGATTTATAATACCATGCACCGGCGTAGCTATGGAGAAAAAAAAAGAAGAGTGTCCCCGGGGGCTGGATGGCTATTAATATTTTTTTCAGTCACACCCCTATTTAGCATAGGCACGATGCTACGTATGTAAAAAGCAAGAAAAAAAGGATCGAGAGAGAGAGAGAGAGAGAGAGAGAGAGAGAGAGAGTGAGAGAGAGAAAGGAGAGTAGGATCCTTGCGTGCAATGCAATCCTTTATAAACAGCCTTAGAGCATCAAGAAAAAATACCGCGTGTGCAAGCTATCGTTTCCCGTTAACCGACTCGACGACGTTGAAAAAATTCCCTAAAAACCATCGCAGATTATTCCCTTCGCCATAAATAACTCATTAATTGAATTAGAAAATTTTACGATTAACTTTATTTATAACGATGCAGTTTGACGAATGCCTTGAATTTTCTTTGACAATTTGAAGGCTATGAGAAAATATATTAATTTGCAAATACCGTATTAATTTGAATTAAATTGTTTATTTATTTACTTTCGGCAAAGGAAAGACAATACATTATACGACATTTCACACATTCATAATGAATAGAATTAATAGTCCCGGAGGAACAATATGTATTAATACAAAACGTACAATATAACAATATTTGATGACTTTTATCATTATACGTGAATGTCAACAAATAATAGCGCCAAAAAATGTTTATAATAACGGCTACACGTAACGCGTTAACGTTATCTCGATGAAACCTCCGAAGGAAGTCAAGACGTTTCTTGGAAATTGCCCTTACGCATCGTAAAATAGGTTGATACACGAGGCTCGCGGATCATCCGGAATTTCTCCATTGCGTACATTCGTGCGACGAAAGTAGCACAAAGAAAGGTTATATAAAAAGGAGCTCAGACGTGAAAAAATAAAAAATTCATTTCGTTTGTTGACTTTGCGATGGTGCACGGGAACGCGTTGATTAATTAAAGTCGAGCGTCAGAATCGTGCGTCGGACGAAACGCGACGTAATTAATCCAAGCCCGAGGAAACGCGATTTCGCGACCGGCCTGACAAATGTGTTTTTTTCGCTGAATCGCCTCGAGGTTTCTGCTCGCCTCGTCGATACGGAGCGGAAAGTCGTTTGCTTTCAGCGGAGACGGAATCACAGTTAACGTGTCGCAAAGTTGTATGCGCTGGTCGCTATAGAAATGTGTGTTTAAAAGGCCGAGAATTAAAAGAATTATTATTTTCGTCGAAAAACTCACACCTCCTCGCTCACTCTCTCTCTCTCTCTCTCGCTAGATTGTTCTAAATATGAACACTAACTTAAGTTCGATCCAAGTACTTCATACCAAAGACTTTGATATTTTTAAATCCTTCGTATTTTTGGTGCAAAAGTGAGTGCAAAAGTATCGTAAGGATCTTTCTTTTTGCTTAACACAAGTGATTGTGTGTACATATTAATTTTAGGTTTTTGTAAAGATCTGCTATTTAATGTAGTAACAAAGTTCGTTTAGTTTAATAAAAGAATTAAGTAGCTCGTTACACTTAATTTGAGTCCTAATAAAAAAGATGCGCAGATTATGCTAACATTTGAGATAAACTGCAAATAACTTACTTGTTAATCGATGGAAATAAAGGTCTTCGTATCGGTGTGGAAATGACTCAAAGTCCACACAAATGTTAATGTAAAAATATGCTCTTTTCGGGTAACTTTACCAATGTTAACCTTTGACAACCGCTTTATTTACGGACGCGCTTAAATGCTTCTGAGCCACGCGACACCTTACCGAAGCACAGCGCTACATTAATAAAGAAAGTCCTGAGGTCTGTACGATGGGCAAATAAGCTAACACGGTATGCATTAAGTAGAAGAGTAGCCAAGGGTCGAAGCAAGGGTCGGTGCCATTAAATTAATTGTCAGGAGCGCGTCGCATCTTGCTCTCTTTTTCTCTCTCCCCTGCACCCCACGTCAACGCGGCGAGAGAAGCGTCGCAATACGTATGTTCTGTCACAAATATGCCCTCAGTAGTATCGCGTGCATTTCATTGTGTATGCATGCGGTAAGAAAGGCAGCATCTCTCTCTCTCTCTCTCTCTCTCTCTCTCTCTCTCTCTTCCTCACCCAATGGATCCGCTTAGCGAGCGTCGCGTCATTACTTGTAGAAATTCGAGCGATGCAATGAGCTTCTATTCACGCGTGCGCTCACGTCCGTATTTTGCGCGTATCGGGAGAGAATCGATCGGCCGCGTTTGCATATGGCCAACGCATATGGTCAAACGGTCAAAAAAAGAGGGTGGCTCGAATTGTTTGGAACTGCGCCACGTATCCGCATGCGCGCCCATTTATTTATGCATGGGGCCGATACTCGCCTGCAGGCATAACGAGCTGCGGGATAGCAAACGCGCCCAGGCATTTTCCGAAATCGCGTGGACAAATAGTTATGGTAAATATGCGATGCCGTGGAGAACAAAAAAAAAGAAGAGAAGCCAATGTAGGACGTCACGAGGGTGACGTGACTTATCGATGCTTCCTCGTGCTTTACGTGTATTATTGCGATTTTCTCTGGTTGTCCATTTACTGGGACATAAAAAAGCCGATCGCCACGGGGCGATCGGCGAAAAAAACTTATATGAGTGCTACCCAAAGCCAAACAAATGAAAACAATTACACTAATGCTGGCTTACTGAGTCGCTATCTTCGATCGCGTAATACGAGATGTCATTTTCGGATTTTTTATCCATGGGGCGTTTGCTTTTTTCGATGATTCCATTTCCCTTCTCGTCACTTAGGAAATGTGGACGTGAAATACAAAGCAACGCTGGGAAAATTAATTACCTGTTTACACCTACTTGATGACGCTGTGTTTTCTGCACGCCCAGCAAATGGGAATACATAATAATAAATAAGTAATAAATAAGTAACTAGATTCGACATATTATTTTTCATTCTATTTACCTTGTGCGCAAGTTAGAAAATCTAAATAACTTCAAATACCGTAGATAAATCATCACGTATTAAATATGCTGTTTATCAAACGACGCGACAGATTACAGAGATTTGTTTTCAAAAAAAAAATGAGAAAAAAAAAAAAGAAAAAAAAGGGAAAAAAAGGGAAAAGAAAAGAAAAAAAGAAAAGAATCCGTCGTAAATCCTGAGATTTTGTGCTCGGGACACGTATTTCGTGCGAGTAATTTCATAACCGTAAATCGACCTTTCAACGATTCCTCGTCACAGTTCGGCGCTGGAAACAATGTTTTTCATCCGTGTATGCATACTCAGAAAAACAATGAAAAGAAATAAAAAATCGAGAAAAGTAGCGAAAAAAGAGAGACGAGAAAGCGGAAGCACCGAGTCGTACGGCTGAGAGAAGTAAACACGCGAAAGTGCATTATAAGGGTGCAAAAAGAAGATCCAGAAAAAGCGGGTCACGGCGGGGTTCTAGGCAAAGGGTTGCGCGAAAAGGAAAAATGGCAGTCGCTTATAAATCCAATGTAAAAAGAACGAGTCTAGGGGTGCATGCTTGACGGGTCCTTAATTCAGTTAATTTAGATTTTATCCGTTGGTCGAGATACGATCCGCGAGTGAAAAAGTGCCCGAAAAAAGCCGAAAAATGTCGGTGAGCATGCGTATCGAGTTTTCGTTGCGATGAAAAACTGAGAAAAGGGTTGCGCGCGTCTCTTACAACCGAATGATTATATACTTATTTAAGTTGGGACCCGAATTTTTTCACTCGTATCGAGTATTTTTACAAAAACGTTCCCTTCCATTGTCCCGCTTCGTTTTTTTGCGCGATGTTTTTTGCACGGACGCTGCCTCGTTCTAGGTTGTTTTATTGTAATCGGCGTGAAATCATAACCGATCGCCGACCTCCGAGGAAGCCGCTGCTTCATTTCGAGATAGATCACGATTCCGCTTAGTTGTTTTCCTGGCCGCAAAAAGCACTTGTAAAAAATTACGGCAACCCTGAGGGGCGCGAATTTTGCGAGCGTGCGCGTAACTGCAAAAAATAAGTCGCGAACGTACCGGTACACCGAGATAAGACTTAAAGAGCCGATCGCAAGGTGTGACGCGGTTGGGTAGTAAAAAATTTACGGTTTTAAAATCACGCGAGAAATTATTATGCCGACGCGTTCGAGAGTGCCAAGCTTCAAAAAAGGAACAATAACTTTTCGAGACAGTGTTTGATATAAATAAAAAACCATCTTCAACGGAAGTGTATAATTTGTGCGTATTAACATTTAAATTGTTGCTAAAAACCTATAAAACGATACTGGCTCGGTGCAAAAAGGACGAATCACTTTAATATGCGTGTTTGAATGCTTGACTTTTATGAATTGGATGTACAGAGGCGCTAGCAATTGTTACGGCAACCATTGCTGTGAACCATTGCGATCGCCGTACCGATACCAGCAGTTACGCCGCGTAAAATCGTATCCTCAGATTCGCTCCACAAAGGCACGTACTCTAACAATCGTATTTTATCGCCATAGCGCGCGGATAATAAGTGTTAAAAATACAAATGTGCCAATCGGCCCACCCAAAGAACCCGCCATCCCAGATGTCCACAGGCGTAATTTCATATGATACACGAGGCGTCGCGAGGCTGCACCCCTCGATATCCATGTAAATCGGCACTGGAAGCTGACTGACCGCTTGGCGCCCCGATCTACGATATATCGTTGAGATGGAAAACGCGCGTGCATATAAATAGGGCGAGCGCGTGCGCGCATACGCCAGGGGGGTGACTTACGACGGGTGGATGGTCTCGCACATGTGACCTGTTGACCTCGGGGGTCGGCGTAAATATATTTGGGGTAAAAATAATACAATTTACGCATAATGGCTCGAGAAAAAAGGAGGAAAGAAGGAAGCGCACGCGTGCTTCGCTCGTGCGTATTCAAATGACGCCCGATCGCCGCCGGGGGGACGTCGGTACAATGGACAACGGCTCCGAGCATCATCCTCGTCACCCCAAGTCTTGTAGCGCGAGGGTCAGTTCGATATCGATGAGCGTTCAAGTTCTGGTCAATCGCTTACGGTTTGTCGCGTAAAAATGTCAAGGAAGTCGCTCTCTCTCTCTCTCTCTCTCTCTCTCTCTCTCTATTCTCACGGGATCCTCGCTCTCGGTGGGATTCCTCCGCTGATTATGGCGAGAGAAGAGAAGCGCGCGAATCTATGCGAAAATGTTCAATCTGGCCTAGTTGCTTTTTTTTCACTCCAAGTACTTCGGAACGAGTGAGAGGCGGTGGGAGGGCTTTCAAAACAGCAGCGAACGAGTTTCTCGGACCGACTTTCTCACGACTTTTCCTCGCCGTGCTCATTCGTCCGAATTCCCAGATTCCAGATGCTTCGCATTACGCGTTTGCTTGGTTTTTTGTAATTACGGCGCGAGAAGCGACGGAGGCGCGGAAAAAGGCGAGAAGGCCACCGACGCGCATCGCGGAGAGAAAGAATCGGGGCTCCAGTGTGTCACCCGAGGAGGAGTATCCAGGCGGGCGCTGTAAATAAGCGCGATCGCATTAAAATAGCTGCCGCTGCACATCCGCTGCAGGGGTTGAACGCGTCGCCAGGACCCCTTGCATGCGTCGGCCTCTTGGAAACTATTTTTGTTTCGAGACGCGAGCGTGAGATGCTGACGTCCGATCCTGCGACCCGATCCGAGGGCAGTGGCCGCGAGCTTTCGTGGCGTCCCCAAGTTTTTAGAATTTTCTGGCCCGGGTGAGACGCGCGAATGGAACCTCGTGGTTCGGCACGCGTTTCGGACTCCTTCCTTTGCTCGTGCGCCACGGATGAGATCCCGATTTGTGAGGTAAGGATCGAGAAAAAGGTTTGAAAGCGAGAACTTTAGTCCTTGTAACTCGAGCCACCTTCCTATTTCTTCTGTATTGTATTTCTAATCGATCGACAAAGAAAGTACAGACAACGGACGTACGGTTGTCGTGTTTATTCATTACTAAATTGCTCGAAATATTGTACAGCTAATGAGTATACGACAGCTTCTATCGCTACGATCGCCAATTGAACGTTACAATTACGTTTTGTAACGGAAACTGGAATCCGTGGAATTTAGCACCTGCTAATACAAAATGGATACTTGGGTAAAAAAGTGTATTTAAGCCTACAGTTTTAAAAGCTTTTTGGTAAATGAAGAGCTGCACAACTTTTGAAACAACAAGACAACCTTTGAAAGTGGGACACAAGCACTTTAGCTAAATATTACGTACTCAAACAGTTCTTACAGAAACAAAGTAACCACCTTATATATAAATTTAATGTGATTTTTTTCGAGAAATACACGTTCCTCTACTGCCGATACTTTCCATGTCGAAAGAAAATACGTAGAGAGAGAATCACGCGACTTCAAATAAATATCAAAAGAATTTCATCGAGGGCTGAAAATTCAACCTTTTTCAAGCGGATTAATAGTCTAATATTGTACAACAATCGCGTATAATTCGCAATTGCAGTACCAAAGTATTTGAAAAACTTTGTGTCGTATCTTCATACTTCTCTTGCTACGGATGAAACGAATAAAATGAATAATTAATTGCAACCGAAGAAACGAAAAGTAAATTTGAAAAAAAAAAAAAAAAAAAAAAAAAAAACAATTCAACAACGATGAGAAATAGATGCGATATTCCGACACATCGCATCCTCGTGCATCATAACTAGGAAAACTACCAACGCGCCAAATCTTCGATATTTTCTTATTGGAAAAGCAACTGCTTAAACGGCAGGAATACAATATGAAATCGAGGCGTGTGGTGCGAACGAGAACAACTGGCCAACAGCGAGGCAGAGGCGCCTATGATTTTAAAAACGACATTCACTAAATCCCGACAAAAATAGACCGCTGGCCTGAAACGAAGGAAAAAATGTACATTTTAGCCCAGTACGCGCGACAGCGACGTCGCCAGAGTCATGGTAACAGTCGCCGAGGCTCGCCATCGCACGACGACGACTGAAAAGTATAAATTCGGCGGCAGCCCTCCGTCCTCCGGATGGGCAGAGGATGAAGAGAACTTGTTCTTGCCGAGTGTCCCTGTACGAGTGTTCGCGTTCGCTGGGCTTTGCACACTCGGGCTTTAAATCTTCTTCTCGCGCGCTACTCCCAAGCACCAATGACCAAAAAGTAAAATCGATGCTGATAAACAAGAGACTCGAAATAGAACGGGTGTATTTTCAGTAGGGCCTCGACAAAAAAATTCGGCTTTCTCCACAAGACTAATAATACTACGCCTTTTAATCTAATTTTCCACGCTCCAAACTTAAGTACTGCTATTATTAATTAACGCAATCTTCTAAACAATGTTTATTTATGTCCGCATTTAGTACTCCTCATACTTTTATGAGTATTGATGCAATAAAGTAGCGCATACGTATGTGAATAGGTGGATGCGCGTGTGGGCGCGTGTGTCCATCAAATCACCAACTATCGAAAATGAACTATTGTTTCATTAGCAGTGAATTCCTTTAACAGAAAAGAACGACGGCAACGTTGCGAGTAAATCAACATTAAGACAAATAACTGCTTTGGAGTTTTTGCTAATTTTTTTTTTACTTTTCAACGTACAATCGAAATAAGAGAATTTGTAATTGCTATTTCGGTAGTTTTTATTCTGGCAATTGTATTACCATTTTTATTAGCACAATGGTGTTATCGTATGGCAATTAAAATTGTCCGAAGAAATCAGTATTCATTAATCCGTTAGACTTCAAAGCTTCGATTATTTTTATCGAACTGCGTACGACTCGTTTCAATGGAATATACATATATATATTGCCTTCAATTAATTCATCTTTAAAAATCATAGAATATTATTATTGAGATATCATGTCATTTTTATATCATAGATTGCAAAGTCTTATCGAAGCCTTATCTTGCAACTTGATTCATTAATTCAAAAATGCGAATTAGTTAGATAAAATGTATACCACGTTTGGTAAGACTTAACGAAGAACTGTCGAAAGTTTCAAGACCGCTACTGTGTTATAAAATCAATAAATAACATGCCATTAAAAGCCCTTAACTTCTATGATTACAGTAATGCCTACAGCTCTAAAAACGCTGTTATTCTTCAAAATTAAATAGCGAAATTTCGGATTTATATAAAGTTCCAAGTTAATCCAATATTCCCAAGCAAACCTTTAGCACACGAATGGAAAAGGTTAATTTTTTTAATTTTATTAGAGCTGGGAGCAAGAGGATCGCTTAAAACTTCTTAAATTTCGAATAAATTGAAATTGTAGATATCTGTATTAAGTTGCGCAGATGCGGCACTTAATACAATTAACTTCCATGCGATTTGAAACGAGTGCAATTTAATTACCGCTGCATCTGTCGTATAAATGCGACAAGGTGCATAGACGAGATTGAAGAAAGAAAAAACGAAAACTACGCGTACGAAAGTAAACGATAGTCTCGGTATAAGCGGTAAAATAAAGTTCTCCAAGTAGCTCAGATTTTCTTGGTCCTGCGAATCAATTAAAAAAATTCTCATCGATATGCAGCATCGCTCGATAACTGTAAGCGAACTGGTGTACGAGAGATCGTCTGCGGCGGTAATCAAGCGTTTCTCGCGCGTGTTCAGCATTTTAGGAGAATGTCTTCGTTCTCGCCTGAAAGTCATTGGATAAATAGCTTGCCTTATTTGGGCGCCACCACGGCCCACCCTAAATATAACAGCGAGTGCACCAGCGTCGGCTGATTAGGCCTGCATACGTTACGAGCGTGAGAAGAGCGAAAGCGCTCGTAAACTCAACTAAGATTCGTGGCGGGCAAGGAAAGGGAAGCTCGCCAAGGCTCTAGCCAGAGGCACGTGGACGCCCGGTAGACTGTCCTTCCGCCGGCAATTACCAGCACGAAGCTTCCCCGAAGGGGGCATCGGGGCCGATGGAGTCGTGAAAAAAGTCTCGGTGAAAGCTGGTGCCACGCACGGGCTTCCCTTGCGCCGTCGCTGGGATCTCCTGGCGCGTGACAATCATCGTTAACCGCGGGGGTCAGCCCCCTCTCCTGCCCCTCTTCGACGCGCGATATCCTCGGTATTGACCGGTGGCCTTTCGTCGCTTGGTACAACGCGGCACCAAGGCCCCGGGCGCCGCCTAGCACCGACTATCGAACAAACTGACCAGCAGTCACGATATCCCACCCACTCACCCGCTCTCTCGCCTTCACCTGTTCGATCTCTCCTCCGACCTGCCCTCGCACCGGCCCTGCAGGTGCCTACGCTTCCCCGACTGGACGAGGGACCTTGCTCGTGCTAATCGTTTTCGTTTTTGGCTATTACTCGATTGGAGATCGAATACCTGTCGGGGTCCCGAGTGCTGACCCTCTTTTCTCGCCGCTGGTGTCGAAGCGCTGCCCGTTTCCTAGTGTTTTCGGCTGCTCGGCAGCCCGTAACGAGGCTTTTTGTATATCCGAATATTGGAGTTTCAGCAGCTGCGGATTTACCGAAAATTCGCCGACTTTTGCGTTGGCGGCCGAGTTGCTAAGCGCGCACCGCTCAAATATTTTCGGTGCATGCGCACGATCCCGGTGGTTCGTGCGCTACATTCGCCAACTACTCACTAAGGAAAATGTACGCTCACGGTCCTTACATGTGTCAATAGTTCACCGATGCGTCAATAGCATATTTGGCTCGAGCGGTTCGTTCGCTTGCTACCGACGAATAGAGATGTCCACGTTCGCTTGTATTCGCTTTCCAGCTTAGCTTACAAAAGCTTGATACCGAGTTCGTAATTGTTAACGATCCTCAACGCTCGCTTGCGTCTTCGAGGCAGCTAAATCAACACCGCTTACCTCGAATGGAAACGCGTTTTTCACCGCCCAATACTGCAGATAGAAACTAGAGGTCGAAGCGGCGAATGAAGCAAGTTGTACCTCAGGTAGGGAGCCCGTCGTAACGTGTTCGCGCAATCAGCGCCATAATCAGGACACTTGTACGAGTGAGACTTATCGTTTTTGAGTACGCGGTGAATGACTTTAAATTGGACAAGCGAAATTGCCAGTGTTGGAGGCGGTCTGAAAGAGCGCATTGTTTTGAAAATCAATAAAATAAAACAAAGCGGGCGACGCTGCTCTTCCCTTTATATCCCCGTTAGAAAGCAAAAGACCGGCTATATAGTCCGTGGACTGACTGCGCGGTGGCTCGAAATAGAAAATAGAAAATAGAAAATAGTCGAAGCACTTCGACTAAGGACATTCACTGGCCTCCCGTGCGCGCCGAGGGAGAGGCGAGAGAGCAAGAAGGACGGAAAAGAGAGAAAGGGCACGGAGCCGGGCATTAGGGAGCGCGCGCATCGTTCTCTCGGCTTTGCCAAGAGCTTTGTTCTCGCGCGGAGAAAGAGCTGCGAGCTAAAGGAATCGACGACTTATCGCTTGGCCTTTCTCTCCCTCTATTAAGTATCCTCTCCTTGTCATGCTCTCTCGCTCGCTCTGCTCCATCGGGTCACACATCGGTCCCGACTGCGTTCGCGTGATGTATGGAGAGGACACGTATGTCCTGCACGTCTCACGCGCGAGAGAGGAGAGAGAGGGAGAGAGGGAGCGAGAAAGCGAACGAAGGCACGTCCGAGATTATACGTGTCCCCCTCTCTATCTATCCGAGATAGATACAGAGAGAGAGAGAGAGAGAGAGAGAGAGAGAGAGAGAGAGAGAGAGAGAGACGCAGTTGCGCAAAAAGGACGGGCCCGGTGATGTGCGCGACCCTGAGAGTTTTGACCTGTGCAGTAGCCAACAAAAAAAGGGTTCGTAAAAAATGATCGGCTAGGATCTCAGATATAAAAAAAAGATTTGTCTCCCCTCTCACTCTGGATCCGATTTTTTTTACACGCATGCACCGGAGCTATCCACGGGGCTTTTCGCAGCTGGTCCCTTCTCCGGGTGAGAGTGGATCCCGAAAAAGGATTCGGGACCTCAACGGAGAGAGAGAGAGAGAGAGAGAGAGAGAGAGAGAGAGAGAGAGCCATTCTTGTATTCTCGGGCAAATAAACTCGAAAGAACCTGCGAGTCCGCGGTCCGCGCATGCACGCGCGGCTTTCGTGCAAGAGCTGCGAGGAGAAACCGAGAGTTGACCTGCTTAGCCCTCTCGCATCTCTAACCTCTGTGTCGGTGCGCGTGCGTGAATGTGCATCGTGCGCCCTCGTTTAAACGACTCGATCCCTCGGGAGCTCACGCACACGCGCGCGCGCCAATGAGACGCACGTTTTTTCATTCTCCTCGACGCTTCTTCCCATCGGCTATCGGGGGGTGGACTATAGTCCTCTCTTGTTTTCTTTTTTACCTAACCGAGGGCCTTGTATTTTTTCCGAGCTTCCAATGCTTCGAGCGCATAGTCTCTCCACCCTTTTATGAACTTGTCCTTGTGTTCCGAGAAAACTCGTGAATTGTACCGAATGCGCGATCAAATGTAAGAAAACCTTTCAGGAGTTTAGGCAGTTCATTCGCTTTTTCTTCGAGTCTATGCGATGCGATTTTCCTTTTTATGAGACGAGCGGCTCGCGTTCAGATCCGAGTCCGATCTATCACTCGGTTGAAAAATGTTCATCGTTTGAATAAGAAGGCGAGTTGGCTGAGGTCGTCTAGGAGAAAGAAGGTGAATTCTTCGCGAGAGAAACTTCACGGCGAATGAACTATTTGATATACGCATATGCATTCGGAGATTCTTATCAAATCTGCTCGAGCCGGAATTGATTTTAAGTTACTTTGTTCTCGATTGGGCTACCGAATCAGATTAATCTTTGTATACTTTAGAAGCAATTTTATTAGCTAACCCTTTATTTCCCAATATCTTTGTAGAATACGAGAAGAATTAAAAGTGGCTCCGTTGTATGTGTTATGAATAATTAAGGGTAACGAACGTTTGATATCTGAACGATATCAATTCGATAAATAATTTTCAATATAAAACAATCCGACCGACGACGTAAAAGCTCAGCTCACTAGCGTTTTCTAACCGATTAGTTTGTCGTTATTTCCCAATTTTTTACAAAAGGGTTCTTTTATTGAGAAGGACTCGTCGATGTGGGATCGACATTGTAAATTATGTCAGGATGCTCGACTATTCAAATTACTTTTAATACGTGAACATTAAGAAGTTAATCGATTACCAATAGACGCAATGTTATAGATTATTAATCAAAATAATATAAAACACGAAGAGGATTGCAAATTTGGCGAAAATTTTGTTTTCTATTTTGTCTTGTAAATAGCAAGTATTTTAAAGCCTCGTGGCACCTTTGTGTCATAGGAGAACGAACCGTATATAGAATTTCATTTTTCTGCTAAAATATTCTCTGCATAAGAATTTTGCTCCAAACATTTGGCTACGAAATTAGAAAATTTATTAAATACCAATGGTAGTCCAGTTAAGATAGATGACAGCAAAATAATTTATAGCAATGATTTGTTGATACTCCTAAACTATTGAAATCAACGTTATTAACGATTATGCACTGTTGGTTGAAACTTATTAAAATACTACTTCATAACACAATTAGGGAATCTTGTTCATAATATTAGCAAAAATGGAAACATTTTATTTTTCAATGATTGAATCACCGATAAGACGTAGGTAAAATATAGTCAATGCATAAAAAAATGTCACTCTTTAATGTGATTTTAACGTAGAGTTCCGATGAAAATCGCTCGAGAACTTCTCGTTAGAATTCAGAAAAAATAATGAAATATTTTCAGAGGTGAATTATGAATCGGAGATATGGAATTGTTATCGAAATCTGGGAGGATCACTTGAAAATTCTTTATATAACATATCGTAAAATCAACGACCTTCAGATATTAGATACTCTCGGGTGTATAAAATACATCGTACACAAAAAGAAAAAACGTTTTTCTTCTTAGTCAACGTCGGAATAAAATGTTGAAATCAAGACTGGATCCTACGCGTATTCCCTTCAAGTTGAATCCGAGTAAGAGAATATAGAGGCGCTTTTCATTTAATTAATAACGATACATGTGTTTGATACATTAGCGACAAAAATATCGAATAAAATATCGAAAATATTTCATTATCAAATGAAGATTGAATTTTGGAACGACATCGGAAATAACGACGTTACGATAATTTTGCAGATTATGATTAAATTCTTAAGAAACGATGTAATTGTCAGGAGACTTTTCAAAATCCGACTCAGTCCGGTGTCATTGACCTTCGAATAAGAATTGTAAAATTGATTCATCCTTGGAAGGAAACCGTGAGCGGATGATTCAAGGTTTGAAACTGCACACTCTGCTTGTCAAATCGAAAGCACGCAAACGTCCAATTCATAATTAAAAAGAGACCAAGTCGTGAAATGAATAGAAATTGAGAGCTCGGAGCTCAGCAAGGGCGTAAAAGATCGTTTTATACTGTAAATGATACAGAGGACGATTTGTTCGCGTAAACGCGCACGGATATTGAGGCGAAAAAAGAAAAAAAAAATGAAGAAATCGAATAAAAAGATCGGGAGACGGAAGCGCAAAGGTACAGGACGGTGGTGGCGGCAGGGGTAGCAAACGGTTTTTTCCCCGGCTCATCTTTCAAGCTCTTTCTGGGTCATCCGGCCATCCATTATACGCGCAATCCTGTTTTCCGTCGTTCACGGCGTTCGTATGATCCACGATGCACGAACAAAGTGTCCCTGCGCGTGTTTTAAGGATAAATAGCGTCCGACTGGATTAGAGCGCCCGGAGTCGGGGCCAGAGGATTATTCATTGGTGCGGCCAGCGCGCTTTCTTAAAAACTCTAAATTACTCGGACAATCCGGCATTGTTGGCGTGTCTCCCTCTCACCATCTCTCCATCTCTCGCTTGTTTGTCAGATACGATTAACTCACACGCTCTGATACCGTCAATGCGCGTGAAGCAATTCACGCGGATGCGCCCTTTCGGTACAAATCTCAAGACCCGCTGTTTGCTTAGGATCGATGCTTCTTGGATGTGGAAAGGGGAAGTAACATGTAACATTGCTACGTGTGGATTCGTGGCGCGTAGCCGGGTACTGAAAACTGCAGAAATCACATGCTCAAGCTCTGTTCGGGGATCTTTATCAGGTGCCACGGTTCGAGGTGTGAAGCGCATCTGTAAATTCGTGTCGGGCGGGTGTAATGGTCCGTGTCGAATAATGTCTCGGGATAATAACTGGTGACTCTATCCGGTTCGTTGATTGAATCCTTTTCCGATAGTCTTAGCAGCTGATGATATTCCTGTGGAAATTGTCTTCTCGTGCCTGTGGAATTGTATAAAGTGTGCACAATGCGTAGTACATAAACATTTTATTGCTTTTAAAAGAAATGCATATTTCACGTGCAATATCAGAGTAAATCTCGTCGAGTAAAATTCAAGAAGTATATTTAAGTTTTGAAGTGATATCTATGATTATTCGTTCGGACCCTAAGGCACTCGATCGCTTAACAGTCAATGCCTACCCAACTGAGATAACTATAATATTTAACGAACATGTGTCAGACTTGCTAAATTTGCCTATTATGAATTCGTATTTTTAACTCAAACTTCAGATCATTCGTTCAATATAACTGTCATTATATAAACAAGATATTTTCCTCAAATATTAATTTGCCTCGTTGATAACACGAAAATCGTCACTTAAAAAAAGTAACTGACGTTTGTATAAGATAATTTATTTTTTCATCAATTCTTAGTAATTTTCTACTAGATACGATTAAAAATAAAAGAGTTTTCATGTTAAAAGGAATATAACACTTCATTAATCGTACCCATCGATTTCTACGAGTGTGCGTGAAAAAAATATTTCATTTTTTAAGTAACATTTACATCAATGATTCTTCGCTTACACATTAGTAATTGTAGTAAAAATCTAGGCTTTTGTCTTTTCATAATGAATTTATGAATATTTTTGTTGAAAAACATTTTGGTGCAAAGATAAAAATTTATGAAATTTATAACGAAACGAACGATGTACAATTAAATCTTAATTAGTCATAAGATAATCAGCAATCCAAAGCGATAATGAAATATGCACTCATGTATATACATTGATACATTTACGCCTCATGCATAGAATTATGACATTATGTAAATGTCGGATTCATAGTTGTTTTATTATTGTATGTAATTTGTTAACTTCTTTAGAATAAATTTTCAATTAATTCAACATTTAAATTATAGCGTCGTGCATAGAATTTTGCTTTCGTTTTGAAATATTTGCAGCGTAAATGCTTACATTTATGATTCGAGGAAATAGATTCTCCTACATCAATTAGAAAAATTAAACTTAAATATATGCACGAAATTCTATTTGTGTTAAGTTTAAATTTAAAGTATAAATTTTTTTAACTATATACATTTTCTGTTACAATTATTGAAAGAATAATCTAATCGCTTAATTCTTCCACCTCAATTTACTTAATTGTGTACATGAATTGATAAAAAAATAATTCAATGAACGTTTAATAGTTTTCATTCAATTCAATAATAGTTTAATTAAACGAAATTAAAACAAAATTAAAAATGTTAGTTATGCATAAAACGTCGAGAAAAAGAAATTGCATTCATATTCGTATTTAAGCTTGAGAGTTACCAATGATAAAAGTTACGTGCAAAAATTTAATATATCAATTATAAACGTACTTTCTTTATAAAAATGGAGTACTAATATATTTAATACTTTTTAAAGTATACTTCGGTATTTTTCTTTTCGTTTTTCACAAACTTTTAAACAAACATTCGAATACTTTTCATTATTATAAAAAGTATGATATATATTCTCTCTCTGTCTCTCTGTATTCCTGAGATTTTACATATATTCTGAGTAATTACTGAAATGAGAAAAATTATAGTAATAAAATTGCTTTAAAAAATGTTATTTGATTTCAGATTAAGGTGGTAATTTAATATTTTCTTACTTTATACTTGAGCGAAAATATCACGATAATTTTTATTTCACTTTATGTACATAAATGTTTTTTTGTTTCTAATCAATAAGTACTCTGAACTTTTTTTTTTCAAATTACGCCGCTTATGTACATGCGTATAACAATATAGTTTTTCTTCATTTTCGATGTTCGAGGCTTATATCATAATAAATATTTTCGTTTAACAATGTTTTATTTTTTACTTACCCTAGAAATTCAAATATTCAACAAAAAGTAAATAGATTATATTTAATAGAGTTATCTTGCTCACCGAAAGTTTTTAATATTACAGAATTTTACCAACATTCGCTAAGGGAATTTAAAATTATTTGAAATTACCAATAAGACTAGATCTTACTTCATTTTTACGAGTTAAAAGTGTTTCTCCTTTAAGATTCACATTATGATTTAATAGAGGGTAATCTTAATCAATTTTTTTCTAGTATATATACATTATACTTTCAATAAAAAATTATAATTCTTTTAAAATTGATATATATTTCACAAAAATCGAATATGAATAAATTTTCTTTCGAAAATCTATTATAAATATTAAAGGTATTTTATTTATTATAGAAAAAGCACTTTTATAGAAGCTTCGGAATAATTTAAAGTACATAATACGTGGTATTTCTTTGGCCATTACGAATTGCAAAGTATTATTTACCGAATTGGCCGAGACTAAACTTTAGCTAGAAATAATGTGTTCTTAAGTATGACAGAAATTCGAATTAATAATTTTAGTAGTTACTAAGTAAATTATGTAATGGATAATGAAACGTGATGTGGGATTCTTTCAATCTTGTTTCGAATTATTTCGAATGGATAAAACAAATAATCGAAATTCATGACCATTGTAATTACCAAGCCATTCGAATCAAATTTGAGAATTAAATTCTTTGTCGTCTGTACCGTACCCGAGCGACCTTTTTTTACTTTGAAACTTAATAATCTGGCTCGAAGGAAAAAAGTTTTTCACCGGATAAAGACGTCAACGTCCATGTAAATATGTATTTGCGTTTTTCAAACGACGATAAAATTAAAATTTCCCTAATCAAGTACGTAGTTTTTAATAATATTATCGTCGAGTAAAATTTATTAAAAAAAAAAACAAACTTATTTCACCAAGTTTATTAAGAAAATTTCCTAATTTACGATTATTACGCTTATTACGTGAATTATAATAATAATAACAAGAATCAACTGAATTGTGTGCAATTTTTTATCGGATATATTGTGTATAACGTGTTTTGACATTCGATATAATCGTAATATACACGAAGTATAGGAGTGAAAACGTATTTATTAATTTTTTGCACGAGTATTGCTTATAATTATCGTTGCACCTATGTCGTGTATTATAAAATATCATTTATTATGTAAAAAGACCACATTGAATTTTGATTGAAAATTGGTAACCAAATCATTTACAAAAAAGCCATTGATCACGTAAACTGTTGGCGCAACGATTAGAGACAATTAACGGATTAGCATAATCAATTTTTATTGTAATTAATACAATAGTTGTATAATTATACTGCATAGATTGTTATAAAAGCTGTAAGTCCCCCATAATTAGATTACGAAAATCAGGTAAATGTGATATACGATCGATCATCAATTGTACGCGATCGTTCGCATGCAGCTCGAAAGGCTGCTTACGAGTTCGCGTTTGGGAATGACTTCCTTTAAAGTTGAAAGTTTTACAGGACGAATCCTTTTGCAGAGAGAGAGAGAGAGAGAGAGAGAGAGAGAGAGAGAGAGCAGCAGAAATTTTATTTCAACGAATTCGGGAAGGTCAGTAGAAGGAGTCGAAGCCGGATACACCGGCGAAGTTTCGGGACCGCGAGGCCAGAGAAGAACGCCTCCTTGCGCATCGCTCTCAGGTATAATGAGCTTGGCGACGTCTGTCTCGAGGTGCGCGGGTAGCTCCGCAGCCTCGAGTGCACTAAGGCATAAAAGTCGGCAAATAAAGCAACAAAGAACGGAACTCGCGGTGTGTGGGGCCGTGACGACTCTTTGACGACGGGGGAGGGTGGGGGCGTCTTACGAAACGCGGCCCGATAACTGAGCTGTCGTTCCCCTCCAGCCGTTCCCGGGACCAAGACGCCAAGGTAAGCCGATCGCTCGCCGCCGAAATAATCGCGGGGCCACGGACTGCGTCTCTCTTCTTCCAGCTCATTAGGCGGTCACGCCATCGCGAGAAAGAAGAGTCGAGCAAACAATTGTACAAATAGCGCCGTATTTCATGATAACACATGTGCAAACATCCTTACGTAAAACGGGCAATTGCGATAAAACTGGACCGGCGCTGGAAACATGCGTGTATCTCGGCCGTCGTTTTATTTCTATATGTTAGCATCGGTATTCGGACCGAGTGTGTTTGAACAAAACGAGAGAGAGAAAGAGAGAGAGAGAGAGAGAGAGAGAGAGAGAGAGAGAGAGAGAGAGAAGAATGTCAGCCCGTTAACTGCTGTTCTGCACGTAGGCTCGTCTCGCTGGCATTTTCGGAGTTTTTATCGCGTTTCTCTTCGTTATTTTCTATGGCATTTCGATGCGTTCGATCCGTGGCGTCGCGACGCTTTCGGGGTGTGATACGTTCGTACGTTGAACACCGCAGCCAGAAACGATGAATGTCCCTTGAGTCCATGACCTATTGTACGAGGTTGAATTTACGGTTGCCTAACTCCCGGGGCTTCAAGTTACTCGAGGATCATTCTTTTTATCGCAGTCACGATCTCCGAGATAAGGCAAAACGCTGCTAGAAGTATCGTGAGGATTTTCCCTACACTCGTTGGGATACTTCGAGCTACGTCATAATGATTTGTCAAATAATTAAGCATCGTCAATGTACACTCACCAGGTGAGTTGCTCACTGGTAAAAATTGTTACTGCTATAAAGTGCAATGTAATCGTACAGGTTTCTTTAAAAAAGTAGGTAAATAAGAAAAAATAAATGTTTTGAGGATGTACGAGTATGGATACGCACAACCGATTTACAAACGTACTAATTAAGAAAAGCTGTCGGGCGCGTAGTACGTATTGCAACAAAATGGCAATTAAAAAATGTAGCAGGTGTGTAGTCGTTCCTTAATGCGTCAATTACAGAATCGCGAATTTCTGCGAGAAAGTCTAACTCGCGCTTTTTGTTAATAAGAATTAAAAGTTTTGCAGCTCGTGTTTTCATACATTCTTAACACGTGAGACGTTATTCGATTAATTGTCTGGTACCTTGAAACTGAAAATTATTGAATAAAAATGCATCATAGCTATTCTCTTATGCAATTGCAACGTAAACAAAAAATCAGATAATACTTTTTCTTAAAACGTATCTTGAGAAAGTAATCAGACTTATCAGACTCTTTCTTTAAGCAGCTGCAACCTGTAAGTACATTAAGATACTTTATCCTTTTTTGCATTACATTCAAAGAGCCACTTGATATTCTTTTACAAATATTATCACTTTACTTTTTAATATATTTAATGTTCTGAATCCCGTAAAATGATTTTATACTTGATCAAAAACTGTGTAAATTTATGTAGAGAACATTGATCGAACATCTACAGAAGCGTCTAACTACAGAATTTTATCCGGACAAAGATAAGAAAAGCTTTTCATTTAATTTTTATAATATTTGAATGCTTAACCTTCTTCGTTCTGATATTCTAATTCTTTTATTTATATGGAAGCTATTATTAATTTTGATAGTTAATAAATTCATAACGAAACTATTGAAAAATTCCGATTACTCGGAAAGATTCGCATAATTCCTATCCAGATACGCAATGGATTTATTTACGTAAACTACATCTTTGCTCTCTATTACTTTTTTAACATAAAGCTCTTGAATGAAAGTAAGATGATTTCATTTTTAACGGAATAATACCAAATTCATTTACAAGAAACATACGCGCAGTGTTACTTGCATTGTATTTCGCAAACATGTTCCGTTATCTGGATAACATCGTAAGTGTAATTATGCTTGCATATCATTGGTAGCTCGTTATAAAAAATTTTGTTTCTGTTCCTCTTAGACAAGCCGCTATCAGTAACACGAAAAGCTGCAGATATTTTGTTATCATTGCGTTAACGATATGTAATTTTTTTGCTTCGCTTTTCTAAGGTCAAGTTTTACAATGTAATACGAAGAAATTGATTAGCTTACGGTCAATTGTGAGCCTTTCCATATTTTTCATATCAGCACGTTAAGAATGTCATTGAAATCCTTGTATCCGAATAAATCCAAACGCTTATTCATAACGACAATTCATATCCGATAATTAAATTAAGCTTGTAATAATGCGAATGGAACAAAATCAACGGATCAATTTCTAAAAGACTTCACACCGAACTCGGAATATTTCTTTGATTATAACGTGCCGCTCTGTGACTCCAAGAATTCGTGATAACCGCGGCTAATTTGATACGGAGAAGCATCCGGTGGCGACCTCTTTGAGTCAGCAGCTGAAGCCAAGAGCAGGACGCGCGCGCACAGGCACCTACCGTATCGATCGTGCCGTGCAGCAGGACCTCGCTCCTCCGGATGCGGCACGCGTGTGAACTGGGACTCGTGTCGGGCCCCTGCATCCAGGCAATTCCACTTGCGCAACGTTAAGAGGTGCCAATAGCTGCAAAGGAGTAAACGCGCCTCCTGTATTACGCGAGAGGCGGGCTTATCAATGATGCGTCTAGTTATGCGTAGGATAACGCAGTCGACGGCATCCTTCCTTTGCGGATGCGATGCGGCTTCCTCGAGTTATGCCCTGTAGTTATGCCCTTGTTTAATAACATTTTTCATTCTCTGTTTTCTTTACCTACTGGGGGCGGTAGAATGATTGCTCAAATAGATCGATTTGAAGACATCGTTTGCCAATTTAGTAATTGTTAATTTTTCTTCAACTGTCGATAATATATATGTAATGAAGGTAACGAGGCGGAACCCACTCGAGTATGATTGAAGCCAAAAGTATAAATTTTATTTATGCAGTGTCCGTGGAATAAATCTTACGCGTACGTTTGAGATTTATCGCACTAACTTTAAAGCAAGAATATCGGTTCAACCGTTTTTAAAGTAACGGTGAATTTGTGGAAAAGTTTTTCGATCGAAAGGATGCTTATTCGTAATTCGTAAACACGCGCAACAATTGAAGTGGTTAGAAATCAATGAGATTTGATTAGCCACTTAATTAAAACGATCAAATGGAACGGTCGTTGAGGCTCGTAGAGCGGCAAAGGAGAAAAAGAAGGAGGAGGGAAATTCAATCCTCTGCTGATCCAATTAATCATCTTTTACCGAGTTCAGGAACTCGCGAGACAAAAGTAAAAGAGTAAAGAAAAGGAGAGCGGAGAAAGTGCAGTGGCGGCGACGGGAAAGCCCTCGAAGGAAAGTTGAGCCGTTAAACGAAACGTAAATGCGTCGGGAAAATGAGAACCCACGGCAACCCAAGAGAGCACGAGAGGGTGAGAGTGAAAAGAGAGAACGAGGGTGGCACGAGCCGAGTTCTCCAAGTCGACGATTTTCACCCGCCGCCGCTGCTGCTGCTTCTGCTGCGGAGGTGCGCCTGGTAATTATCGCACATAAGCAAGATTGCAGGCCGAGTCGCGGTTTCGATTTTCCAGTTCTTCTTTTTCTAAGCCTCTCGTACCTTGTTCCAAGTTTTCATCGATAAAATTCCTCTTCGAGTTATTAGAGCCGGCGAATTTTTCAAGAGCTACTTATTGCTTTATTTAGTCTGCTTTGGGTTTTACTTATCGCGCGTCTTTCTTTTTAAGCTTATGCAGAACTATAATTTGATCGAGCGCACCTTCTTCGATTATTTGCTAATGAAACAATTAAAATTAGTTTTTTCGTTTCTTTTTATTTTTAGATTTAAAGATTTAAAGCATCTTCACTTCATTTACCTTTACATAAATTATATCGATGATGAAACTTGCGTTTCACGAGCTTTTAAGAAAAGCATCGATACGTCCTTTTAACGGATAAAATTTTTATGAAAAATCTTTGCCAAAAATTAATTTTAATGAATTAACCCAATGAATTGAACGTCTAATTTAAAAGTTCTTCTTCGAGCTTATCTAAGATGCATTCGGTAATTAATTTCCTTGCTTTATAATATCGCAACCAGATGTCTTGAAGAGAAGATTACTCGAACAATTAATACGGGAAGGGATTTTGAAAATCATATTAGAAAACTGAACTCGCGTAATAAATGATTAAAATGTAATATTATTATGTAAATAATTTCATTAAAAAAGAGCGTTAAAGCTTACATATTTCATTTATTTTCAAACGTAACTCTGTATATCCAATTTCTTTTGGTTTATTTTCTTCGACAAACATATTATAGACGTATTCGCGTACGCCGTATTTGAGTAAACTGATGAATTGATAATTTTGTAGGGTAATTGAAATAAATTTTTATTAAAAAATATTTAAATTTCTCTATTATATGATCATTAGTAAGGTTTAATTTTTCTTAGCATACACAAATTAACAGTATTATAATGGTATTTTAAGCGTTTTATTAAAATCATTTTTAGAGGGTTATCGATGTACTAAGATTATGTTCCGAAAACATGGTTAAATTATTTTCTTATGAGATAATGCAGCGGTAACGCGACAAGTTGCATCTACTGAAAAATATAATAAACCTGAAAAACTGTATTATGAATTTTTTAATTTGCAAATACGTACAAAACCTTTCAGTTGCGTAGTAATTTTAAATGTGAAATTTGAGATGCCATTTAGATAGTTTATATTCGGTAGATTTGGTTTAATCGATATCTATCGAGGCTTGTGAGTTGTTTACTACTTCAACAGCTTTAAAAACAGTCAGCTGTTTCTGTCGAAAGCTGTTGAATAAAAGAAACTTGCCAGTTAAGGTCTCAAATGCAGCAATAAAATTCAATTTATACCAATTCTTATATTCGCTTGCCGTACACTCTACCAACATCGAAGAACCATTCGTATATGTAATTGCAATAATGAAAGGTTGTATTCGTCTTTGGATGTAAAGAATCTCGTCTGCGCAGCAACGAGACGAAACTGAAGAAAGTAAAAGAGAGTGAAAACGATTGTTGCCGGTAGGGTCGACTACAATTTGCATAAAAGTCGCGCTGCCGTAAATCGCGCGACACTCGCGGGGTCGAACGTACGTACGACTTACACTTTCTGCACTTTTCACCCAGTTGGCGGTGTGCCAGTCGCTGTACTCGCTCCTGGATCTACGGAAATAATAATAAGAATAATGATGAGAAATAAATGTGGAGGGACGCTGTAGATACGTACTCTTTGTACTGCACATATAAGCCGGTCGGAAGAGATGAAGGTGTATCAAAATAGTGATAGAAAGAGACAAAGTGAGAGAGCGAGCGAAAGGAGAGGGGGATGGCGAATAAGATAAAGAAGTTTATACTTTTGAGAGGCTCGGGCAAGAAACTTCCCCTTTAAGCTTGTAAAAAAAGCTAAGGTTTTCCATAGGCATCATTCTTCTCTCTCGTTCGGGGCGCCAAAGCCTTAGAATCGACGGGCTTCTCGCCCCCTTATGTCTTCCGTCTCTTTCTTGCGGCGTGCCGAGCTCGAGCCACGCTATAAGCGGACTTTCGTGCCGCCTTCGCGCTCCACTTTCACCCGCGAAACTTATAATGAACCACCGACTTTGGTGACTCTCTTTCTCCCTTATTCCCTTTCCCTCTATACCGAAGCTACAGGTTTCTCGGGGCTCTCTTGTACCTACGAGTGCTCGACCTACGGCCGCTGTATTAAAAGTATTTTTCTTGTATCTTCGCTTAAGAGGCCATTCATATTCAGGTCTTTTCATTTAAGGAGAGCGGCTGAAATATTCGTTGCATCGGTTCCGAGATTTATTCCATTATCATAACCAAGTTTTCTTTATGTGGTAACTAGTTAGTTTATTGGGTAAAAACTGCGAAGCCATCTCGTGCCAAACGATCCTGAACCTAAAATATCGTGTCTGTACCATTTGCTTTGTCCCCGTTACTGTACTTTCAAGAATTCAATTAATTCCTTGATTGGGTGCCTCCCTTAACTGTACCCGAATACTTCTTTTCGTTGTAAATATATTTCAAGGTCGAAGGAGATTAAAATTGCTAAAAAATTACATCTTTTAGCCTAATTTTCAAATCTGCCACTTATATGCTTTTTGACAAAGTATCCTACCAGACTAGGATGATATTAAAAAGTGCACACAACATTTAACAGGATCATTTGTATTAAAATTATGCTCACTTTTAAATATTTACAATATTTACATATTTGCATTTACTAAATACGAAATAATATACTTTAACATAAGAATCACTTATGTACAAAGAGTACGAGAATTTGGAAATGTAATAAAGATATTTAATTTTCATGTGGTTTGTAAAGTAAATTTGTCAGAATAAATTTTGATAAGTGAGTCAAATAAAAGGTACGCATCTATTATAAGAATTTCTTGCTTCTGTCTATTACGAGTACATAAAACGCCAATTAAATTCTTACATAAAAAATTAATTTAACAATATAATTTTTTACATTTTTGTACTTTTTTAACAGCATTTGTAACGCAATATACCAGAGCTTTCAAGACTTGGATATTCGGTGAACGTTACTTTTCAATTTTTATACAATTTTATATTATTTCTTTGTAAAAGTATAATTTCAAAAAATACACGTGCAAAAGAAATGTTACAGAAACATTTAGAGCTGTTGCTCAATTATACTGGACACATGCATAGTTGGTCGGTTGATCTAAGACAATGTTCTTATATTAATACCCGATTGCTTGAATTCCCATCCGGATTTATTCAGTCGATTAGCTTCTCCTCTAAAATAGCTCGAGATTTTTTAAAACGTCTTTCACTTAAATCCGAGAAGTGGAAAAAGTACTGAAAGCACGTAGCGTCGTAACAATAATTTGACTCGAGCTTAACACATAATAAACGATAAAAAACGAAATAAAAGTTATCGCTGACCAGAGAATAGGCTAAAGCAGGTCAGTTCGTACGCGAGGCGTGTGTGTCCGGTGCGTCGACCAGCGCCTCCGACGTACGTAGCGGCGTCGCGACGTAAACTCGGATGGTCCTGCGCAGTGGCGAGGGTCAACGGCGCCCGGCGATTGGCTGTGGGGTCGCGTCGCGGGGCGGTTCTAAGCCGATTTTAGGGGTAGCAGCCGTAGTTTTGGTCCGCGCGGTTCCCCTCCCGGCCCGAGCCGCTCACCCCCGGAATCGGTCCCTGACCCGAGGTCAGGTGCAGTCGGCCTACGAACGTCCGCGACAGGGGAAAGCGGCATTTTTTCAAGAAGGACGCGCGTCAGCCACGCGACTCTTCGAAAATACTACCAGGGAGCGGCTAGGCAACCTCTGCCCCCGAGAGAGGGAGGACGAATGTCCTTGGAGGAAGGAACTCTCGAAAATCTTATTTTATCTTGTGGTATTTGCTCTCTCTCTCTCTCTCTCTCTCTCTCTCTCTCTCTCTCTCACTTTCTTCATCGCTTTATCACAGGAGCTTCATTTGGATCTCTGTGTCTCATTGTAATAGAAATTGCCATTTTTTTCTTTATGCTTTTTCAAGGAAAATCACGTATAATTTTACACGCAACATTCAGTTATTTTATGCATCGAAAAAGTTACTTAATCATTTCAAAAGCTGTAATTTTAAAAAATATTTACGATGTTCTCGTTTGCGAATAGATATATTTTAAATTCGAACTAAAGTTTCAGAAAATGTTTAATAATACTAAGAATCGCTATCATAATTCTGTGAAAACTGATGTTAATATACATAAGTAATTGATTTGGTGAAGTTTTTCCTCCTATGAATTTACGTGTACTTAGTTAATTTTGAAAGGGAATTATGTACCGTTTTAATAACTAAGAACAACTATAAAGTACGTTAGATTTTTAAATTCTTGAGTTATAAAACGCTAACCAAAATATAATCCGAATGTTAATGAAAATGTATATTTTCTAGGCTAATAAATTTTTCTTAAGACGATATCTTTATGTATAATAAAAAATATAGCATTATTAAAAAAGAAAGTTAGGCACTTGGCGTGATTTATCGTAGCATACATCTAGCAGCGGTATACATTAGAAATAAAAACTCGGCGTTCCCGTTGGTCCCCTAAGAATTTTTAATCGACAAATGTATCTCCTATCGTAGTTATTAAAAATCACTGGAACAACGTTATACGTATATTGTATTTTTAATCAGGCGAGGGAAAAAAAGTTTTGCATAAAAAAGAAATCGACGAATGATGGATAATAAATGTCAGCCTACGGTCGAATTCCGAGTTGTTTTATAACTCGTACCGAAGGAACTATACGTCCTTCAGAAGATAGGAGTTTTACCACACTTACGTAAATGTACACACACAGGATAGACGTAGCCGTTGACGGCGTCGAGGACGAATAGCACGCGGGGCTTCCGTTAGCGACGGAGACGACTGCAACGAACGGAGAAAGAGCGAAAGAGAGGGTGAGGAGCGACGATCGGTCGAGGGGTAAGCGGGCGGAGGAGGAGAGAGCCTGCGAATGGCCGAGAGAGGAGAGAGCCCAGCCACCAAACAATCGATATATGCGTTCAAAATGGCCGCCGCCGGGACACCACCCACCCCATCCCCTACTCTCCGGACACACACAGGCTCTGGTTCTCTACCCTCTCTCATGTATGCCCCCCAAAGCTCTTTAACTTCGGGAAAGCCCAGATAGTGTAGGGGAGAGACGAGAGAGAGAGAGAGAGAGAGCGCGCGAGAAAAGCCCAGGACGCCGTTGTGCGCTATATGTGTTCCGAGTTTCTTGCTCTAGAAGCTTTAGTGGGAGGACTAGAGGGCGGGAGAGAGGAGGATTCGTTTCTAATTTGCCTTGACGCGTTGCTCGCCGACGACGACGAGGACGGCAAAACTTGGTCTTTGGGAAACCTAGAGAGAGATGGATGACGCTATTTTGCCGAATATTATAAATTATTTCTTAGCATGCGAGTGCTTTAAGCTTTCGCTCTGCCCGTCTCTGTTCCCTAAGCTCTCATGAAAATCTGCATGTATATGAGCTACGAGTAACAATTATTGTAATAGGCGAGTTAGAGAGAGAGAGAGAGAGAGAGAGAGAGAGAGAGAGAGAGAGAGGAGAAAAACTCTGGAGATGTATTACACTCAATGACGTGGTAGCATCTTAAATCTTACAAATATAAAAATGATCTTTGATGATATAAGTGATTCATCGTGTAAGATGATAAAAACGGGATAAGAAAGATCTTGCTTTTAATGTTTTTAGATCTTTATGTGCCTAAGTATCTAGATATAATATCTAGATACACAAAAGTATTCCACTTTTTTCTACAATTATTTGCATAGATTTATTACAATTCGACTTTCAAAGTCTTGTGCATCTCTAGTTTTCAGGAGGATGTACGAGAAAAGGAAGAAAGAATCATCAAAGTTATCTATAATTCATCGGAAATTATTAGTAGGAATCAAAACACGAATCAAAACGTTTACGTAAATGATCATCAAGCTTTCAAAGGGGTACTTATTCGTGAAGAAGACATTTCGTTTTTCTTAACGAAGTTAATGGCGAAAAAGAAAGCAATAGTGCTGATAATGCACCGTGTCATAAGAAATGTAACCGATTAAGTATGTAAGAGAGAGAAGAAGGAAACCAGGCGACGAGCGAGAGAGACGGAGGGAAAGAGAATTGAAAGAATAGAAGGAAGGAAAACGAAGAAAAAAGCTTTTACACATCACACCCTCTCATCCTACCGTTATTTTCTCTCTCTCTTGCGCGCGCGCGGAAGCTTTATTAAAACATAATGGCGTTATCAGCACGGTAAACGAGGGAGAGGCGTCAGCTTTAAGAGGGAAGTTTTCTTAAGTGTTCTTAATTAGAAGGTACCTGTTGCTTCGGAAAAAACGGGGTCACGGCCGTAGACGTCGTTTTCTTTCTCACTCTCTCTCTCTCTCTCTCTCACTCTCTATCTTTGTCGCTTTGAAATCGTGCTACGAGAACGTCCGTAGCTTACCTTATTCCCACCTCCCGCCTCCATGCGACTCGTAAGAGTCATTATTTTCTTCTTCTCTTTCGCTTTTTCTCTCCAACTGGGATACTTTCTCTCCCCTCTCTATTTCTCTCTCGACGACCTGTATATCTGTAATATCTTCTTCCAGAATAACAAGCGTAAGAGCATATGAACAGTGGAATAATATGTTCTGGAGATGCGCAGAAAATCCTCATCTGCGGGAATGCATTAAAATTTTCCAACATGAATGAAAGAATAATAATAATAATAATAATAATAATAATAATAATGGTTCAGAATTTCTTTACAAGTATGGTTCATTTGATGTTATTGATGAGTAATATTGATACGAAAAATGCAAAAGACAGATGAACGTTACGCTAATATTTACGTAGAGTGTAGTAAAAGATTTTATGCAATTTAATTTGAATGTAGCATTGTATAAATATTATTTATATGCTTATTAATGATAAGTTAACTATCGGGTTTATGATAATGTATTTAACTATGATATTGATGAAAAAATCTTTAGTAGTATTTAATTGTAACGAACTTTTATTTTCGTACGAGTGAAATGCCATAGAAATTGGATATCGATCGATTCTTAAAGAGGTGAATGTTATTCTGAGCACCTTGGAGTAATGAATTGAAATTTCATTGCGATTTATTTATGTAAGTCAGAGATTAAGAAGAGCATATTTTAACACTTGACGTAGCGAAATGTAATTGTGCTGTGAAATTTGTTGAAGAAGTTGAAAGAAATATAACTTGTTTATAGCGCTATTGTAGGTATTCAGGTACATAACCATATGATTGATGATGTAATAATAAACTAGTAGTGCAAATCATATGGTTCGATGGTATTACTAAAATTCTACCGGAATACTCGGCCAAGAGCTTCACCCAATCAACCGCCTTAGCGACATTGGCATCGGATCAAGATAAGCGCACAGTAACAAAGCTTCTCGGGATGACAAATTGAACATTTCCGCAGAGGCGGTGACCGCAGCCTCCTTGAGAGCTCCAGTGCCTTCGGCGCGAGTGTCGTCAAGAGTACCGGAGCCTCCATTACCAATGTTACTAATGTTACAGTGGCAGCTGCATCGGCTACGACTTCCGTTCTACATTAGTAGAAAAGTGGGCATGTCCCGCGGAGGAAGGAGCCGAAAAAAAAGATGCAAATTTTTTCTCCCCGATGCATAAGAAAGAAGAGCGCGGAACTGCGGAATAAAAATTCGATACGTCGCGTAGCTGCAACGGTTTTCTCGTCATCTCGAAAGCGAGAGAAAAAGAAGGTCACGAAGGGATGAGAAAAGGAGCGATGGAAATACTGCAGTCGACGCGCGAGTGCGAGTGCGATAGGGAGAAGGCAACGGCACCTTCGTCAAATAAATTTGAATATCGATGGCCATTGAATCCGATCGAAGGGTCGGGGCGGCACGTATACTCCTTTCACTCGCGTATAAGGGCGAAAAGGGTTGCGATTTGAATATTCTCTCACACCGGGGTAACTAGGTATCTCGGGGTCTCTAGCCGCTGCCGACGCTGCCGACGCTGCCGACGCTGCTGACACCCCGCGCTCTCGATACACTCTCTCTCTCTCTCTCTCTCTCTCTCTCTCTCTCTCTCGCTCTTTATATTTGTATACTCGGCGCGTTGCATTGTGATCGAGAAAAACCTAACACCCAACCCGCTAGCCCCGAGGCCATTCTGCCCATTATTGAAATAATCAGTGTTATTGAAAAGGTGTTCGGTTTTGACTAATAGAGGGTCGGCCGACTCCAACATTTTCTCTCTCCTTCCAGGCTGTCGTTCCAATATTGAAACTGCATCTTCTTGAAATCGGGTACGTAGCGCGAGTGAGAGAAAAGTGATGTCCCGCTCTGTTGGGACACCACGAGGGTATTCTCGTGTACGATAACTCAGGATCGATCTATCATGTTTCAGTGGTGGGAACTTCGAACCTACGTTTGATAACGCATAACTATCGCTCGTTTATCGAAGTTCAATGTATCCGTTGTATTGTAACGAGTCAGGGGAATTATTTATATGTGATCCAGTCTTCTTACGAAAGCGAAAAATCGTGTCAATTATTTGTGAGCTACGCTTAAATACAACGAAAGCCGCAGATTTCGGGTAAATTACGATTGAAATGGTAGTTCTTTTATAGATATATTTACCAATGTCATCTCCATTGTTTGCAATTAAAAAGAGATTAGAACTTGAAATAGAAGAAACCAGCTTTGCTCTACATTTTCCTTTTTCTTTTTACACGTAAATGATATTAACCAGTTGCGAGACCGTATTTTAAAGAGTCCAGTTGTTACGCAAAATACAGGTTTGTAAATATACATAAATCGAGATAATGATCTTACGTACAATTTCTAGTAAATTACACAGTCGTAAGCTGTAAATCCGAAAGAAAAGCATAATTATTAATAGCGGGTAAACGTTTATTGAATAATATTATATCGAGAGCCGATCTTTGGCGTAACTGTAATTGGGAAAGCCAAATTCAATAGGAAGCCCGATAATTGAAAGTTAGGCTAGTGAGTCACGGGGAGTCACGGGGAGTCACGGAATCGTTAAAAGCAAAGTCGGAGCTCGAAAAGTGCGGCAGCATAAGGTAGAGCAGACCAGTCCCGCAGTCGCAAAAGCAACCGCCGAAGACGAGTGCGAGGCGAGCGACTGTGGTGCGACGGTGCCTCGAGAGCCCTCGAACTATCTCCTTGGAATCGCTGAAATCGCGCGACGACCCGTCGAGTGCTCTCCGAGATAAAGATCAGAATTCCATGCACAATGTGGGACACGAGGTGCGAAGCTCGGCATGCATGGGTGACCGCATTGTCGGCAGGAATGACGTCTTAACTAAGAGCGAGAGAGAGAGAGAGCCATTGCGAGGGAAAAATGGCTGGTCGCGACTGGGTTGACGGGCCGCGCGATATTTGCCATCTGCTCGGGTGGTTTTTCGCTCGAGTTATCTGTCCCGTATATGCCGAGTTATCCGCCGCGAATATGTTAATCGCGAGAGAGAGAGACGCGCTTCGACTGACTTCGCGCGTCACAAAGGATTCAATATTTGGCGTTTTGTCGATATTCCAATTGGGAGTTGTCTTCTTTCCCGTTAGACAGCTGCATCTTTTTTGAATTATCGAATTAAGTACTCCTTTATACCGGGATATTTCAATATTAGATAAATGAATTATCGACGCGTTGAAATAATTATCTGAATCACGTTGAACCGTCGCGTCAAGTCGGCTACGACTTCATACCAAAAACTTGAGACTAAAGAAGAAAATGTAGAAATTGTGGAACTTTACTTATGCAAATTTCCAATACACCGATTACGAGATTAACTGGAGTTGTTGTTTGGGTAAATATTAGTTTGTTAATTTCAAGATATTCGATTGTTTTACAGTTGGTAATTTCCATTTTCTCGAAAGTTGTATTTCTCAATTTCATCGAATAAGGTTACTTTGTAATTATTTCATTATCACAGTCGGTTAAAATAAATGCGTCCACGGCATCTTCTTGTTCATATTTATAATGTTAAAATTTTAGCGCTCGCTCGTCTTACCAACAAAATCGTATCATTTAAGTCGCGTTCAAAGTTAAGAGAAGTCGATCTGTAACAATCGGGTACTTAACATACACTAAAAATAACGTTTCATCTTATAATTGACACTTAGTACCGTACATTCGAGCGTAACGACCATTCGATTGTTCAATTATCTCGAGCCACACTCCGTTACGTTAATGCGATTGTTCGTTAAATGACAGAGCGAACGATCGTCGAAAGTTCGCGTATCATTAACATCGATCTCGTTGCCAAATAATTACCGCAAAACCACTTCGGTGAGTGTAGTACCGAAAGCAGCTTTCCTTGGCGTGTACTTTTATCCCATCGCTCTTTTTCCCGACGATCATTAATTATTGCAGCGCACGGACGTTCAACGGTGCGCATATAAAAATCGCATTACCTGATCCGCAATGTATAGACTGTAGATCAGCCTCGAAAATAGATGGCAATGGGACCCCATTCAATCGATTCTCAGGTATACATAAAAACTACAGGGTTGATACTGTCATTGAACTTTGATTTCCACTGGAAAACATCCTCGCTAACGTAACCACGAATTATTTAGAGCTTAAACGCACTTTCTGACAAACAATACAAGGAGTAGATTAAGTCAATAAATATTCAAAAAGATTGACAGAAGCATTTGATCGAAGCAAGCAACGTTCATACAACAACGAAATATTATTCATAACGAACAATTGGCACATCGTACTTAGTTGCGAAGTAAAATACTTTATAACTGCGGAGTCATATTATAATAGAGCAGAGCACATTACGTGGAGTGTGCTTCAATAAAAGCACACATAATTATGAAAAAATGTGGAAATTTCGAAGTAAAAGTCATCGTGATTTTCGGTCTAGAGATTTTATTGTAAAAAAGTTGAGAGGAAGAGCGAATTACTTTCCGCGCTTTTAAATGAATTTGTAATGATCCTTAGAGTACAGGCCTGGCCTACATTGTACACACACACGCGCTATTTCGTGCGAAGAGTGAGCCTTGGTGGGGACCCCGGGTGGGGCCCTTTGGGACCGACCTGCGATGGCACGCGTGTTCCCTGGCACATGTGTGCGTGAGTCCGCGACGCCTCGCGCGCTTATCCCCGTCTCTGTTGCTCTGCCCAGCCCAGGACCTTGTGACATATGCATGGTGGCTAACACGTATGCACGAGCGTTTCATGTTCCTGCATATGTATAACCCTTTTCAGTCTTCTGCTTAGTCTACCGATCGACGCTGCCTTGGCAACATCTCGTCCAGGAAGTTCCTTCCACTTGCTCCTCTGGTCGCCCGCTCGCTGCGTCTCTGTCGTATCCAACGGAATGTGATTTCTCGCATCGCCACGGAGGTGAGTTCGATATTGCGCTCGTGATATCGGGGAAACTAGGGGAAATTGACGCGTGCCACATTCGCGTCGTTACCAGTAAATATACTCTAATTAAGTACCATAGATATGTCGTTATGTTAATTTTGGATACTGGATGGAACACTTTTCATTAGAGCAACAGGTTCGAAACAGTGTACGAAAATCTGTAACTTTTTTATCCCTATAAGTACGTTTCCTAATGTGCAATATAAATATATTAACTTTTACTACCATTTCTTATAATAAAACCACAAGAACAGCTGTAATAATCGCGCTTTTATAAAAATCAGGTTCAAAACATAAATACATTATTTTTAGGTCAGTATCGTTATGGGTTTCGAGTTATAACGGAATCGCAGAATTAAACATTTAGCTAATCTATATAATTGGTAATTAACGTGTGATTAAGCACGGATCTCACCAGCGAAATTGACGGAATTCACAATTCTTTCAGCTTTATATGATTTTGAGGAAGATTTATATGGTGTATAATTTATAATGAAATGTACGTAAACATTTGAAATGGTTTATCCTTGATGTTAGCGTCTTCGACTCAAATATTTTGCCATGCTTTCATATTCTAACTATATTATTCATATAACAATACTGTTAATGTTTAGTATATTTTAAATCATTATTTCAACGACAAATTAAAATTATATTTTGTTTTTCATGTAAACTCACGTTTTTACATAAAACCTGGAAGTAGTAATGTATTGTAAAGTAGAGATTCGTTTAAATATCAATGTTAATTGCATTGATATTGTATAATTGGATGCTTATATTTTTTAGTGTATGCGATATCGTTCAGAAATTATCGAATTTTTCGATCTTTTACGTTAGAATACCAATATGCCAAATAACAGACTCAACGTTACGAAGAACAGTAATTAATACTTCTCCAGATTATCGGAATGATGTTTCTCTTTGAAACGAGTGACACAATTTCACTTCTAAGTGGATATAATTCTCAACTTAAAATTGCGAAAATTAACATTTTAGTGCACAACTCGTTATTTATCTTTATTCCATCACGATTACATACATTTTAATCAGGTTAAATTCAAGTCAGATTCAAGTACATTTGAATCGTTACAATTTTCTTCCGACGCGACAATGATGTAATCGTGAGAATTAAGTTTTAATGAGAAATATTCATTCCTGCAGTTTTCATAACTGCAATGAATAATGTGTATGGCTTGCGGTAGAAACTTACAGGTATTTTCCATTAAAACAAGCTCTTTCGTTTGATAAACGATAAAGAAAGAAAGTCCAAAAAGAATTGTGCTTATTTCGTTGACGAAAAATATTGTCTCCGTTAAAAGCTGCATACTAGCCACTCGTGGTTAATATTTAAAAAAGCAAGATCCGTCGGATCGCCTCCATTTCTTTCCAGCAACTGGTGCATGAAATATCTCAGTACTATTTTGTACGAAAACGCCAGGAGAATGCAACCGCGGACAAGCTGAATATATCCCAAGCCGAGTATTATTCTCGAATATTTAGCGCGCGTTTTTATCCCGCGACTTTGCAGTGATTGCCACCCTCTTTGGCGTCGGTGGGCTAACGCGCGTGGAATTCACGCATTTGGCTTGGATGCGATGCGAAAGTAACGTCGAGGGGGAGCCATAAAGGGTACGCTTCACCCGATCGAGCGGGACCACGAGATGGTCCGATAAAACGCGCATCGACTTGTATTTGCCTCGAGACTGCTGCACCCATTAAAGCCGGTAACATCGTCTCGGTCGCGCGAACTCCACGCGTTCTCTTGAAAATTCTTATTGCCTGCGATAAAGTTAGTTTTATTTTGCGCACACGCTCCACCGCTGTAGACGCTACTTACCCGCGACAAAGATATTTTAATATCCCACGCTGCATCTTCCTCTCCGAACGGATTAAAGAGTTCGCGTCTGGAATACTTTGGAGGAGTTGCGGATCCTTATAACCGCCCACGGAGATTTAGACAATTTATTTTGAATCCGATGGACGCGGCGTCGAGTTTATCGAGACGCTGTGCTAGGGACTTTTACGTCCTAACGCGTTGGAATATATAAAAACTTTGCGAATTCAATGACACGTACGTGAAATTATGTGGATAATTTCCAATTGCCTGATATATTCGCGTAAGCTTTCAATGGCAATAAAGTTTGTAATCTCACTTGAGGAACCGCTTGAATTTTCATTTTACACTTTTAAAACTATTTTGTTGAAATTCGAACGAGGCACCTAACTTGTAGACTATTATTTGTTGAATGGGTATTTTCCAATCGCGAAAAATTTCGTAGAAAAATTTCAGGGATTTCTGTCTTAGCGAAGCGTATTATCGATTAGATGTTAAATTTAATAAACGTGGAACTGATTTAAAATATTTCATAGGCAATCTTATTATAATACATCTGATTCTTCGATCTACGATCTTATACTCAAATAAGTACACTTTCCTTATTTAAATGTCAGTTAAACGTAAGTTTTAAATAGCATTAACGATCCATATAAATTTTAAAGATGTTTGCATCCTTTAAGAAACGTTATGATCTAAGTTTTAATGAAGGACTATATTTAAGTATTTCAAATACTCTTCTTCATACTTGTTCTTATTGATAATTATATTCGTGTAACTGTAATACGCGTTTACTCTTACAATTTAATGCCTTGTAAGCGATCGCGATCATTATGTATTCCGCAATTAGAGAGAAGTTTCTTGCGTAATTTCAAAAACACGCCTCTAAATTTGTTAAATTTTATGTTAATTTCCTCTGACTTTGTGTTGACTCTAAGGCAATGAAAAATCTCAAAGAGCATATAGTCAAAACTATTTGGCTCTTAAATTGCAAACTACACAGAACTAACGTTGAAGGAATTCTACTAATCGAGTCGAGACCGCGTCTTTCGTTAGTTATCGTAGGGGTTGAAAAAAATGGCGTGAAGCCATTTTGAAAATGTCAGTCGCTTTCCACCCCTGCGCGCGTGACTATTGTTTTGTCCCGAACTCAATTGTGCCTGACGCAAGGAAGAAACGAACGGGGAGAGCGTGAGCGAGAGAGAGAGAGAGAGAGAGAGAGAGAAGACGAAAGCAAAAGACGAGGGTTGGCCATGTATCAGACAAGTCTTTTTCGTACCTCCCACTGAGAAGTAGTTGACCGCTGGTCAGTTTTCTCACTTGACCATGAATAACGTGATTTCCTTCAAAGGACAGGAGAACAAGACAATAGAGTCACTCGACCAACTAATACAAAACCATGTCAAACTAGTTATTTCGAATTGACTAAATTTATGAATAATTAGATCTTGTACGAACAATTGCGTTCCCGGGGTTAATAACGAATAAAGTCATCTATCAAAGAGCGGAGCTAATAAAAATGTTATTAAATCATTTCATTTATCTTCCGAGTGTAATTAAATACCATTGTTTGGTTAGCCTTTGGTTCATTATTTTCTTACATCGTCAATGTTTTCAAGTGGATATTATTCTTTTCCAAGCAATTTCTAGCAATTTCTAGCAATTTTCTTCTGCCATCGATTCCCAATTCTTATTTACCTTTGAACTATTACACGATATTTTTTCAGTTAATGCTAGTCATTCAAAGTCAGTTATCTTGCAATAAATTACACGTAAGCTTAAGAAACGTAATATCGATATTGATGAATTTGCAATGCAGCCGGTAATAAGAATCCGTTAGTAATGGAGTTAGATCTTGGAGTAACGAAGCCGCAGAAAAGTCAATATATTTCACTAGCGTTCGTTAAAAAGTATTGTTCGAGGCACATTTAACGGAAGGCAGAAGCTCTACATTAATCACAGGTTAGCTGGCTAATTACAAATGCATAACACGGCCTCGAACATCGAGCGCACACAATATAGAAGTCTGTTTGCGAGGGCCAGAAGTGAGAGAGGAAAACCAGCTTCCGTCCACTTGGCGAAAACGCAAGCAAGCACCGCAAGCAGGTTCACGCTGTCACGGAGAGTCGCGCGAGTTTGAGAAATTTAGCCGGAAGAGCGTTTGGCGATGCACCTTCCGAAAGCGATAAATCATCCGCGTTTGCTCATGCCCGAATATTCGGTCAGCGCCGGCGCGTCGCGTGTCGCAAAGTAGGAGTGACCGTATTATCGGCGACCCGCCGCTTAGTCCACCAGGTCAGTGGGAAATCCGGTTTGCAGGCCAGTGACCGGTTCCGCTTTTTTCGGACTGTGTGCACGCGCTCCTACCGGAAGGGCTTTGCGGCCCAAACAAACGGCCTTGGCACTCTTCACGACTCGAGAGCGTACCGACTGATTTACGACCGAAACGGACCTCGGATGTGTGACTGGGCTGGAAAGAGAGAGAGAGAGAGAGAGAGAGAGAGTGAGAGTGAGTGAGTGAGTGAGGGAGAGCGACGTCGAGGAGGGGGAAAGAGCCACTGGACAGTTGCTGCTTCTTCTTCCTACGATTTAAGCCGGTCGAAACGCGACCGAGGAACTGTTTTAGCTCATTTTTCATCGAGTTAGTCCGAAATAATGGGCGTTTAAATCGCTTGAATTAACCAACACTTAAAGATAAATTTACCGGGAGGCTTTTACTTGTAGCGTGTAATTACTTACACTTCGAGATCGAAGTGTGGCATTTTTAGTCATATTATTTTATGTCTTATTAGTTTAGTTTGTTTTTCTTCATATGATGTAATATTATTGTCGATTGTGATTTAATTTTATTCAAAGACTTTTCGTGGTCTGTTTGGAATACAAAGTATAACTTAATACCTCGTAAATATTTCTCGGTAGGCCCTTCCATTAGCAATTAAAGACTTAAGTTTCAATTTCAAATGATATATGTAATGGCATATATTCTTAAGACCTTATCACAGAAATTACCAAATAAATATTTAAGTTCGTACAGGTGAATACAAATTTTAAACGTATTAATTTGCTTGAAATAAGATACGTAGTTTTTAGAAAAGTACTAACAATATAATGAAATCTATCGTCAATAGATTATAGTTAAAAAGAAATAAAGGTTTCGAATTTATCGAATAGTAGACGTAAAGAAAAAGCTGTAAAATTGTAGAATTTTCTTAATATGAAATAAAATAAAAAATCTGGATAACGTTTTATTTAATTTACAACGTAAAATGCAATTACTTGCATTACATATTTCAAAGCGGAACAAGTCCTCGTTAAGGTTACATTGATTATTTATTCTTGGTAGATAATTTATAAACACGTATCATACTCATTAATACTCTTTAATTTTTGCAATAATACCCGTAACCTCGAACGTGTGTGTTTCACAGTTTAACAAGGTGCATGACAATACTAAGTTGAATTTTATTGTATCAAAATATTCAAATGAGGATATAATGTCTTTCATCGAAATGTTTTTGTTTTTAATATATAATTTGATATTTTAATTTGTTACGCGTGCAAAACTCCACTCAAATGTATCCGGAAATTTTAAGTGGTTTAATAGGTTTTTTTTTTTGAGTTATCAGTTTCTTTCTAAACAATAACTGCAGTTCTTCAAATGTTAAATACGCAATGAAACGTATATATACGTATATATACGTGTAATAGTGAACAATTAATTCAATATGTGAATCATCCGATACCAGATATTGAATACGGAGCATTTACATTTGGAGTTTGAAGATTGAAAGCACATTCGCACATTATAACCACCATTCACTATTCTAAGATTACTTTTCATTGAAATCAGTAGCCAGTACAAATAATATATTAAAAAGTGGTTTTCCTTTCACTGAATATTATATAATATCCTAAAAGTTGTGTAACGCATAATATGTAACACATGTGCATTATAGTACATTATTATGATAATATGTTTTTAAATATGTACGACGAAGTATATATTATGAAGTTCGTTTGCATTCTTATCGTTATTTCCACGAGAGAATGTGAATAATTGCCTGAAAGTCGAGCCAAGCGTATACTTTGTTCGAATCGTACGCGGAATTCAGCACTGAAATGAATCTGGTGTATTGCGTCAGTGCCTTCATCTTGACGTATTATATTTAGGAGAGCTAAGGCAAGGCACACGTAGCTCGAGATTTCGGAGAACAATGATTGCGAAAATAAAGAGTAAGACCAGTCTGAACACTCATCCTGTCGTTCTGCGCGCGCACGCACGCACACGCATACGCACGAAAGCTGGTAGCGCTTGCCCGGGATTTCTAAAGGGGCAATGCCGTATGTACGTAAATTGGCGCAAATTGGCGCGGGTTTCTCTCTGCACATACGCGCTCTCTTTCGTGCAGCAGCGATCTTCTATCCTTCTCCTTCCCTCGGCAGCACTCGCTCCGGAGACGCCGGGGTCTCGAACTCTCACTCGCTGGAGTCTGCGGAAGACGCCGCTAAGCCAGCGGCAAGCAATTCAAAGTCTTGCACGCTACGATTGTCGAGCCAGCAACCAAGAGAGGAAGATAGATGAAGAGATAGACGAAGAGATAGACGGATAAAGTAGGGTAACGAGAGAAGCACAGAGAGAAGTGTAGATGTACAGAGCAGGATGCCGGAGTAGCGCTTTAGAGTTGGACCGAAAGAGGATGGAGATGGAGAAACCCTTTGGGGTCTTACGTACGCTCGAGCTTGCATCTTCGAGAGATGAAGGAACAGCCAACAAGCTCCTACGTGCTCACCTACGTCGCGAGGAATAGAATCAGCCAAGGGAGGAGATAGAGAGATGGAGACAGATAGACAGAACGAGCGAGAGAGAGAGAGAGAGAGAGTCAGATAGAAGACCTTCCGTCAGGCAGAAAGTACGCGCGGAACCGACGGAACGACGCACGAGATTTTGCCAAGCTCGTCGTGCTATCTTGCTTTATCTCAGCCGAATGGCAAGAGAAACGCAAGCTCTGCGCTTCACGTACACGCTAGTCTGTCCTGTGAACTGTCTTAGTTACGAGTTACGAGGACGTAGCGCGAACTTCCGTACTGATGGAAATTTCATTCGATAACGGCCTCGAGAAATTTTGCTCAAGGCATCGAAAGCCATGGAGATATGGGATACTGTAGGACTAATTGTCGCTCGCGTTCGGTGTCCTTGTTTTTAATTCACGAGAATCGTTATTCACTATTCGCGCGTTGTACCGCTGTACGTTGCATTAAGCGACGCACAAGGCAACGGTCGTATACATTATAATATGATTTATTCTGCCAAGTGACTTTATACTCACGTAGAAGACACATTAAATGAGAACAAAAGACGTTCCTGAAAACTTGAGGAAACGAAGCTTAATTTGAAATTTTATATAACGTACAATAAATTTAGTTTAGTACAGTTCACTTGCCTGTAACATCCAAAATGATAAGTTATCCATAAGTTTTCGATTTCGATTTACATAGAACGTTTAAAAAGACCAATAGTGTCATTCTTGTACTTGAGTGGCTTGACTTATCTGAAATAACGAGGTAACCCACGTCAAAAAAGTGGAGGTACAAGCGAGGAGGTGGGATGAATCGAGTACGCAATTACGTAAGTAGAGAAAGGGGTTTGAATTTGCTGCGCTCGGTAGTCCTTATTGACTGCAAGAATAGAAATGAGGTGGTTCGGCATAGCCTTAGGCTTACTTAAGTATCTGCAAATTAATTTTGTAGACTTGCAGGATAAAGAAGTGTTAAATATTATATTGCCCGTGATATATTCAGAAGGGCTGATTTTTGCAATGTGAATGAATTTTGTACGTTATGCGATTTAAATACAGAAAATAAAGCGAGAATAATGTTTCCACATCGGACTTTAGACCGACTTCAGCCGACAGAATATATTTAAAAATAAGGCAAAAGCATAATTGAAAAAATATAACGTCAAGAAAATTGATAATTAATTGGAGCGATTCAGATTCTAATATTATATATTGAGCGAGTTTCGATTCAATTCATTTCAAAATACTGGTTTAATTTCCCCTCTTATAAGCACCGAAAGCGCTAATGAAGATAAATGAAGATAAAATTGGCTAATTTGAATCTAACACCATCCTGATCTCCAATAAGAGAAAAGAGTTAACCGTGAATGGGCAACAAATTGCGACAGTTGTACAAGTACAGGATAAAGTTGAATAACGCTTGTTGTAATTCGGAGGGATGGCATTCTTTCCTCTCCTGGTAATATACGCGTATGTATATTGAACGAATATTGCTCGAAGGCTACGGTACATCCTTTCGCAAAATACGGTGCTCAGCTGTAGGCGATGTCGAGTTTGAAGTAAACCCACGTCTGCGACAAGTGCACACCATATTGAAAATAAAGTATTCGCGAATTGAGAAAAAGGCTGATGCTGTTCATACTCTTCGCGTTAAAAGAACCTTGTTTTATAGAAGAGTGAACTGTAAATAAAATTCTTCGAGAAGTATTAGCAGTGCCATCGACAACAGTTTTTCACGTCTCCATCTCTCAAATTATCAGATTTTATTCTACTGGCTCAACGTTGATGCAAATTTAAAACTTTCATATTATTCGTACTTGTTAAAGAAGAATGTGAGAGTACTTACGTTTTAAATTATTTGTTTTTGTTTAATTATTAAGAAAATATTGCGCTCCTGAAAACATTGAACAGATGAGTAATTAAGTAATAATGCATTTATTAAGAAATTTACTTAATTCCATATAAGATGAATTAAAAATAAGATACTATTCATAATTGATAATTTTACGATACAATGCATGTAACTTAACAGAGTTTTTATGAACGTGAAATTGTTAATCGTATTTATGAAAAGAGAATTAGAATTGAAAATGTTGCGAAGCGAGAAATGTTAGTTGACGAGGGCGGGAGGGAGAAGAGAGTCAGAAGAGAGTTTCGAGTATTTTCTTTGAGGATTGCGACCTGTGAAGATCAAAGGAGGAGGAATCAATAAATTCCATTCAACTAGGAACCGTTGTCCTGTGCATCCAGAATTCATTCGAAAGATATAAGCTAGAAAAATTGAGTAAAAAGACGGTATATGCCATGGTGTAGTAAGCCCAGAGAGATGCGAGTTAACGGGTGAGTGTAATAGAGGAAACAGAGTAAGAAAGATAGAGAGTTGGCAGATATAGAGAGGAAAACTAAAGAGGGAGGGAGGACAGCCTGGGTCCTCCTCTGGTCTTTAAACCGACAACATAGGAAATCCCCTCTTGGCAAGCCTAGAAGGGTTACCATGGAGACTAACATGAAACAAATGAAGGTATATTTCTCTCTACGTTTCTCTCTCTCTCTCTCTCTCTCTCTCTCTCTGTCTGTCTGTCTCTCTCTCTCTCTCTCTCTATCTCTCCCACTCTTTACTTCTGAGCCCGTTCTCTCGTGACCCTCGAAGTTGCCTTTGCTTGCTGCTTCACGAACTCCTTTGCCTCTCTATTTCTTCTCGTCTCTCGTCTTCCTCTTGTTTTCTTCCTCGAGATCTTCGTTCTGGGCTTCATTTGCTTGCTCTTCGTTCTAGATCACTGCTTTTCCTCGTGATACTTTTGAGGAATGAGAGGACGAGGCTGGAGGCGAAGAGAGTGAGATCGGGGGAAGAACCGGTGATGTCCTGAGGGGTTAACTCCGAGAAAACTATTGCTTTACTCAAATTCCCTCTTTCTCTGTCGCTTGCATCCCGCACTTTCTCTTTTAATTGCGGCAGCTCGTATTTCACAGTTTCACTTGTTTTACTGAAAAGTTCCAGTCAGTTTTTCTCTTGTTTATTTCATGATATAATCGGTTAATTCTCTACTCTTTTGGACCATTAATTTATTGAATATAACGTAAAAAAAACCATCGAACAAGGATTCCTATCCGAATTATCATCGAGTTCTAGAGTCTAAACCCTTCTGATATTCTAAAATGTTTGGATCATTATTTCCAATCATTGTTCACGGTGTGTGTTACTTTAAAACTATAAACTTAAAAAATATGAGAATTACTTCAAAACTAACGTACTATACGTGCAAGGTTGTTTCATAAATTCCTATTGTACGAAGATTTTGAAACATTTTCTAAGAAGACACCGTACTTAAAGTACTTTAAACTAAAGAATTTTTCAGTAAAATGGTTATGTCATAAATTTATCAGTTTATAATAGTTTATCAACTTATTAAAATAGTTTATTACATCTTTAAAAGAGTTTATTCTACTAAATGTATAATTTAGTAGAATAAAGCTTTGGGAATTATTCGAAATTGGAAGAGATTAAAATTCAAATCTCTTAACCAATAAAAACTCGGGACGCGTTTACAATAACAATTCCCACATTCTTATGAAATGCTCTAATATTCCGTTTGTCGAAAAATAATTCTTTCTTTGCCATATTGAAGTTCTTCAGCAATGGCAATTGAACGCTATTAAATATAAAAGAAGCATGGTATTAATATTACGTAATATTAATAATAAGCCACAATACTAAAGTAGAAAATTCGTTTCAGGCTTTTGTTAAGAAAGTAATACGGTTTGTTTGTCATTCAGCTTATCAGACACTTTGAAGCTAAAAGTCTACGTTCGCATCGGAATTCCTTTTTTATATCCAGGTTCCAAGCCAGTATACATTCCTTCTGAATAAAAGCATCAGCATGATCCGCAGTAGCGTTATTTGAAGTTTTTGCTCACGCAAGATAACGATAATCACACAGTGAAAAATTCATGGTATAAGGGAATGGACTGGCTGATGGGATTCGTCCTTCTGTTTTCCATTCGCAAGCGATACACTCTCGACCTCTACAAGCCCCTTGGATCCGCGCTTCCTCATTCTTTCCATTTTCTTTTACGATTCGCTTGCTTCCTTGGATCATCCCTCTTCTTCGTTGCTCGCGTAGCCTTCACTCCGAGCGAGAAAAGGAAGGCCAACTCCATGCAAGATTCAATTTATTCCACGGATACTCTGCTATGCGCGGATTGTCACAGTTTCCTTCTTTGCCTTTGTACTCTTATTCTTTCAAGTAGGGGACCTCGCGTGAGTTTCTTCCTCCTTTGCTTACGTAGAAAAGCGTGTCAGAGATCGAACAGGAGCTAAAAGTCAAGTTGCTCATCTCGAATAATCTATACGCCATGGCAAAGACAAGAGTCAAAAGGATTTTGAGAAATTGAAATAATAATTATATAAAATGAGGTGGTGCAAAATTTCATTTTGAAGGTTCGTGTTATATTTTCCACTTATATTATCAACCATATTCCTTACTATCCTTGTACTTTTTTCTTTAGCTACGCTTTGTATATTAAACTACCGTAAAATCTGGGGAGCTTTTTATGCGAATATCCCAAGAAAAAGCAAGAACAGCGAACATGAACTTCACTCAGTCCGTATTCTTATTTACATTTTCATCCGTATCTATTATTAGATTATAATAATAGCTTTTGTAAAAAAAAAAAAAAAAAATAGTAAAATTTTATCTATATATTTAAAAGTTTTTTTTATAAATGTTGTATTTTGTTGATGTTCTTCATATTTGTGTGCACGTGATTTTTACAAACACTAAAAGTTCCAAGTAAAATTTGAATATAAGCTCGTATGGTTTTTTCTTTTCTCTTTGTTCATCGCATAAATGATACTTGCTGGTAAAAATAAAACACTATAATGTAATTTTTAAATATGCTTATCTTAAAATAAAATACTATTTTTATTATTATTAAATGCTTCTTATATCACAATAGAGTGTACTGTTAGAATTTAGTGTACGGTGACATCAACGCTACATCATGCGGTACGTGAACATTTGAACATTTGCCTAAAGCGTGTTCATAGTATAACACATGCAATTGTGTTTTATAGTAAGTGTATCCATATATAGTGTAGATGCAGTTATACTTGTCCGAAATAAGAGAGTTTGCATACAGGTTTGATTTTTTTACAAGCAGGTTTACGTGTATTACAAGACTTTTATAAAACTCATAAACTTGCATTCATATGTGCAATATCAATAAATTTGGATAAGAAACAAGAATAGTGTAGAGTAAGGCAGAAGGTCATAGTCACGTAGAAAACCTTTATCATCTTATTGCCAAAATTACAAAAGACTTTTCTTGGATAATCTTTGTATTCTTTTGCAAAATGATTGATGTTTCGATGGAACAAATAATTGAGCAGTAGTTTTGTTGAAACATAGACATTGAAATGTTACGAACGTAAAAATAGAAAAAGTTTCAGGAACTGAAAAATTCATTATCTCTACCTTTTCTCGAGTTATTATTTATCAGCGATCACTATTTAATTGTGATATTAGATCTGACTTTTATTGGTATAATTAGAAAGATAATCCACTAAATGTTACAATAAAACAGTATTATAATGATTATTCGTGACGTATCGTCAGCTAACTTTTGTCGCTAAATGGAATTATATTTAAAATAATAGTAATGTCTGCGATAGTCTAATCTCAAAAAGTTGTTGATAACATAATAAGTTTTATAAAATTAGATTACATTATAACGAAACCAGTCACACTTACATGGTTTTAAGGAACGTTTCTGTGGGAGATTGTTAGTTACTGTTCATACCGCCAAGCATAAACGTTATCTTCGCACATCTACTTTCAATAATTAGTGAAATATAATGATTATTATACGTAATTATCAAGGTAATGCGCGTGTCAAAGATAAAAGCTATTTATAATTTTACGAGAGAAATCATGCGCACGTTTGTCGCGATGTTTATAAATTATTCCGAAACGGTGATATTACGCTCCTAAGTTTTCTTCATTCATATATCTTCTTCATCTCAGCGGACGTATATGTGTACTTACAAAGAGTGATTGATTGCATTTTCACGAAGTCGGTAACATTAAAGCATCGGCATGTGATTGTAATAAGCTCGGAACTAAAAGGGTTTTTCATCCACGAGTTAGACACAGCGTGCTACAAACATATAAGTGTCACGAGTCGAACCATTATCCAGTTGGATTGCTTATTTTCGGTAAATACCACTTTGAAAAGCCAATAATGTTGTTTTTCTTATTGTGCAGCAGGGATGCTACTGCAGCTCCCTTCATTTTTCGCGATGCTTTGCAGCAGGGCGTCTCGTTCCTCCGTTCCCCGCTACAGATCTAATCCCTGAAAGCGAGGCACAGGTGAGGGGCCTTTTTCAAAAAAATCACCCTGAAATACTCTTTCACCGCATCTAGCAAATGTATATCCGAAAGGGGTGAGTTACGAGTCTCTGCCAGGTACAGCGCATGCACACGTGCATTTCTATGTGTGTAAGCTTCCTCGAAAACGTCAATACATTCGATATACCTGCTCGAGTTTGAATTTATTCGCGAGGGTGACAGAAGGAGAAGAGTATTGCTTCCGAGATCTCGAGATCAATAAGTAGAAAGAAAGAGGTAAAGGATGAAGCGAAAGCCAATTTTCAAGTGTGGCGTTAGCCGTCGGATTGCGCGAGTACTACTGCACGCGATCGAGCCACTGATTCCTATCTCGGAAGGATATTTGACAGAGCAAAGACTGCAGGTATACGAATCTGCTTTATATCGAACATTTTTTTAGAGAAGGACCGACTGCGCAAAAAAGCCGAGATTCGCTTGAGATACGTTTCTGAGGATCACTTTAGTCAGACGCATCAAGTGGAAACGCGTGTCTGTAATTTTTAAATGTGAAAATGTAAAATTATTGGTGTATTACTTCGAATAAAATACCGAAATATTAAGTACGAACTTTTTTTTAAAATTACATACCATTCGATAATTTGAAATAGTGAATATTGTAATAATTAATCGATAACATTCTCATACTTATTCTACAATTTGCTTAATGTTTCGATAGATTTTTAACCGTCTGAATAAAAGTCAACAGAATTTCAGTAAGTCACCCAATTATCTACTTTAATAGGTAATTAACGATAACTCATTATTCGAGTTAAGTAAATACAAAAGTTTTTGTACGAGATATACATAATACATCTGCACTCTCAGAGAGTCAATGTACTCATAATCCGCTGAATCAACGTAGTGCGCGCGCGCGCGCGGTACACGAGATAAACTTAGGTAATAAAGAGGAAAAAAAGATATCACCACTTTTTCTCAAGGTCGCAATAAGAATATTTAGGTCAGGATCGCGAGTGCTGCAAGTCAGAAGGAGGCAGAGGCGCGTCGCGTCGGGCCGGAAGTTTGTTGAGCGCACGCCTCGCACGAAGAAAAACGTCGGTTTCATAAAGTAAAAGTAAGCTCGAGTGGCGACGAGGGAGGAAAGAAGAAAGAAAAGCGGAGAAAAACAGAGAGAGAGAGAGAGAGAGAGAGTGAGAGAGAGAGAGAGGAAAAGATTCCCCGAAGGCGTCAGCCTTGAACTACATTTTTAATTGCGATTTCCTTGTACTACGGCAGCAAGGTTTCTACGGGCCATGAAAACAAAGGAGAAACACTTTTCTCGCTTCTCTCTTGCGTCTGCTTTTTCTCTCTCTCCTTCATCTTTTTTTCTTTCCTCGGGACTCCTTAACTCTCTCTCTCTCTCTCTCTCTCTCTCTCTCTTCGTTTCTCCGGTACGGAAGACTGCAGCATTGCCTCCCCCTTAAGCAACAAGTAGCGGGTTCATTTAAGACGCCTCGATTCACTTTTGTTACTTTTATAAGGTGCCGCGAACTTTCGCTTTAAAAGGAAAAACTGCACTTCTACGTTGTTATAAACGCGAGAGAAATTGACGTTAACCGAGTTTAGTCGTTTATAAATATCTTCAGCAGGACTTTATTATGTAAATTCATTTATGCGAATTTAAAGAAAAGAAGAAAATTCAAGCTTTAGTGCGAATTTGTACACTCGACGAAATTCTAGGTTCATTCTCGCTAGGTTTGACCTAGTTCTTTACATAAATATGCCCTTCTTGTTTTGCTTTTTTACGGTGGTTTGTCTTCCGTTTCCAAAAGTTTCAAGATAAATTTTTTGTTTTTTTTTTTCTGTTTTGCATTTTTCTCTGTATATTTGTTCTATTATTTGCCACTGAAGATGTATTTCTGATATTCAATTGTTAAGATTACGTGTGCGAGAAAATTGCGGTGGTGTCGTATGATAGTCGACTATTAGAGTAAAATGAATGCTGTAAATTTATCGTATATGTAAATGCGAATTAATTTCTGCCACTTTACCTACGTACGTACGGGCGCTTGAAAAACTATGAATATGCACGGAAAGTAGAATGCAAATCACATTTTCAACCTTTTACTGTAATTTTACTTGCCCGATTTAAAAATCATTTTGCCTACATTTTGTCTTGTGCGTAGTCGGTAAACGTTAACGCGCAATACGTAGTTGCCAAACAGAAAGGAAGAGATGGGACGGGGCTGATGTACGTACCTTCATATCAAAGTATCTCGCAAATTCCCGCTCAAGCGTTTCTTTCCTTCTCGCATTATAATGCCATTTCATATAGATGTAACCGATCATGAATTTATAATTTTCACGCGCTACGTATTCGGCTCGCCTGTCGTTCGCATCCTGTAAATCAAAATCAGCTTTATTGTTCCCCGTGACCGAATAAAAGGCCGAGAGCAACGAAATTACAAACGTCTCTTTGTACAGAAACGTACGTACACGAAATGAAATCAACCAAGTCGGCGGTGGATGGCGATAGTAATAACAAAAAAGTCGGTCAAGCTACGGGACAAAACAACTCGACGTATGATACGACGTTACTTGCGCGAGAAAAGAAATACGCAGAGAAAAGTAAAAAGTGAAAAGAGAGCTAGCGCGAGAGAGAAAGAGAAAAAGACAGACGGGGAGAAAGAGACGGAACCCTGCGGAGCGCTAAAAATAGGAAGGGCGAGGCAAGGCGCGGAAAAAGGGAGCGACTACGCACGTAAAAGCGCGAGCACTGGATATACCTACTGGATATGTCCCAGGTAACAAACGACGAGAGCGATGGAAGTTACGACTACCTACGCACGGTTCGGGGTTATATACATATGTATGCCGCGGCCAGGGTACAATGTATTCAAATTGCAGTAAAAAAAAAAAAAGAGCGAGGAAGCAGAGCGGGAAGGGTTGGAATTTTTCATAGCGGCGCGTAGCGATGGGTTAAAAAGGTGCGACAGACTGGTTAACGAAGCGAGATGGTCCATTCAGCCGGTTCAATGGGATGCTGGGACCATCTCGTCCGTCTCTCTCGCCTCTATCTTTCCTCTTCTCTCCAGTGTGACTTGTGTCGAACACGCGCATGTGTACGCGCGCGTTATGTATTCACGCGCTAACTAGGCAGATACGGACGCGTGCGTTCGCCATATGCCCGAAACGAAAAAAAAAAAAAAAACGATTTCTATACCGCGGCGGATCGAGGATCGACGCCGTCACTCCGCAATTTGTTTCCCCGAGTCTCGCTTTCCGCTTGCTATTTTTTTCGCATCGTATTCCCTTCCCTTCCGGACCTTTGATTTTCGCATCGCACGTATGCACGTTCCGGTTGCAGTCATGCATACTCCTATGACGTATTTTCTTTTCGGCTCGTTATTATTTCTTTTCGAAAGGGTAAAGATTGATGCGATGCGTAAATACAGAGGCTCATTGTGTCGACTGTAAATTTTATTTTAGCTCCGAAGCTCCGAGTTTGTTCGTTAGATCCTTAAAGAACATAGAGCGTGCTATATTTGTACGCGATATATCGTATGATCGTAATTAAAATATTTGAGAATTAGAGGGGATTAACTTGGGTTAACTTGACGATGCAACTTTTATGACATTTTTCTTCAACCGCATCTTCGTTTTATTAGATTTCCACGTGCAGCCGTGAAATCTAATTTTCCGTTAACGTGAACGTCGATTTCACTTCAACGTACGAATGATTACAATAGAAAAGTTTATAAAATTGCATACACTTTGGTATTTGTAAGTTTGCGTATCGTAGGTATTGGGTAAAATTTATAGGAAAACTTTGCCAGCACCATACGCAATTTAAAAGGAACGAGAATACACGGGAAGATCTAGTGAAGCGATGGTGCGAAGCAGACGTGGGCGGAGGTGGAAATGTATTTCGTGACAGGATGACGAGAAATAAAGGAGTGCGAAAGAAGGGCGATAATGTGGAAAGTCAATAAAGACGACGACGAGAGACAGCTGCCGTCTTCGTAGGACTCCAATTAAGCGTGCGTAATCTCTATGCGGCGCGCGAGATTCGTCCTCGATGAAAATCGGATTTACTCGCATCAGCCGGCAGCGAAGGACTTTTCCCGGCTCCGAGGCAGATTCCCTCCTTCTACATATATATGTATATAGCTATATAAGTATATGTATGTATATATACATACGTGCAATATAGGTAGGAGCCGATTCTCGTTGCGGAACCGCCATCGATAACTGGTATTTGAATTCCATCCTGGCTATGCGCGTGAGATTCTCGAGCCAGCGGCGACGTCGACTTCCAATTGAACTTCCGCTTGCATGTTAAATAATGTTCCAATAGTCCTTCCATTTCTTTTTATGTAGAATTACAGGCATAAAAGACGTAGTTTTTTTTTATCAAATCAACGGTTGTTATTTAATTTATTTGTTTGTGATGATGAATGCGTTAGTTTATTTATTCAATGTTTGTCTGTATGAAGAACAAATACTCACGTGCAGCTTTATTTACGAACTCAAGAATTGAAAAGATTAAACTATACAATGTAATATTGCTGTGTAAATATTGATGTTTTTATATTGTGCTTAATAACGCAATTGAAACCTTTGGATTCGTTTTAACTAATTTAATTTCTGTAGAATATACGTAAACTTGTATTTGACATTTAATGAAATTGCTTTGTTTGCAAAAAATGATATTATATACATTTGGTTGATTTAATCGAAATCCAAATGAAAAGATAAAACACAAAAGTAAAGATTTATCTACATTCTGTGTTTTTCGTGCGCGTGTGCGTGAGTGTGCATGGTAGGATATTAAATATTTATGAAAACAGCGCGCATACGTAAGGCATAAGTATAAATCACATAATCCTAATATCATCAAAGGGCACATAACAAAAGCAATGTAGTCCAGCATATTTAAAAGTCGCCGTGGTACCCGTTGAATTGATTAAATCGGGAAAACGATCCGTTTGAGCGGGAAAAGAGAGACCGAGCATAAAGAATGAAAACCCGGAGATCCTGGCAGTCTACCTGTCACCCCGACTAATGGAGCCAAAGGAAACGCTAGAGATTCATGAATCCTTCTAATAGCGCCCGAGCACGTCGGAGAACAGCCGAGTAGTAAAGGATGGAGGTAGAAATATATAGCCAACTATCAAGGATAAGAGAAAGAAAGACAGGAACAAAAAATCATATGTCGTACAGGGGGGAAATGAAATTCGAGATAAGGCTCCTTTGTAGCGACGGATCAAGGGACTCCGAGAGAAAGAAAGAGAGGGAGACGGAAAAAGGAAGTTCTTTCGGATATATGCGCGCTTTCGTAACCCTTTAACTGGGTCCGCTGTTATTTTTGCTCTAGACCCTCGCAAAAGATCTACAATTCGTACGATACTGCATCAGACGGAGTAAGAGAGAGAGAGAGAGAGAGAGAGAGAGAGAGAGAGAGAGAGAGAGAGAAAGAGGCACAGTAAGAGGAGAGAGATGAGAAATATCACGGTGAACTGATACGTCTTGAGAACCGTCAAGTTCCCGTAGACAGAGAGAACAAGAGCACAATACCCCAAGTCTTTACTATAAATCAATTTAGAAAGGGTTATATCCGTTCGTGAAACCATGTATGCGTTATCCCCCATGTGTCATCGTTCCCACAACAACGCACGGATTTTCTGTATAAGTGCATTTTTACACTTTTTGTGATTAATCTGCGGATGCTCCGTTACTCGGCAGGTTCAATTTCTTTAATGACTAACATTTTTCATTTAAAAACTATTGAATTTAACATAAAATATTCTTCATTCTTATCTACCTAAGCCCCTTGATATTTAGCGGAATAATTTATAATTCCCAGAAATTGTTAATCGTTATTAAACTGTAAGAAGACTCCTTGTGCGTTTATTTTATTTTAAAGCTAATTTTTACATTTATAATATAAATATAAATTACATTTTTGAATGACAATAAGAATTTGACAGAAATTCTTATAAAAACGGGAAATTCGAAATGGAAAAATAGTTGCTGATATTTATTAAAGATTGCACCCTAGAATATTGATTCACAAGAGCTTCTTCTAAAGTTCCTTAGGTAAGGAAAAACAATTGCAGATCTGTGCATTTGTTTTTATGTACAGCGCGTGAGCGCATATATGCGCGGTGCGCGTGTGTTGAAAGAGAGAGAGAGAGAGAGAGAGAGAGAGAGAGACGGTGAAAGAGAGTAAAAAAGTTCATCGCACGTTGCGACCCTGGCCTAGAAACAAAAGCGAGACGAGTCTCCTGAATAATTCAAGTGTACAAAATGAGGAAAGAGTTCAAAGTTTCTCCAAAGAATTTTACGTGTACCACTTTTACCTCCCACCCGCAATACTCGGTATAGTTATTCCATCTCTCTTTCTAACGCGTTCCTTCATCCCTTTTCTCCTGCGGGCAAACGACTCGATCTCCGCCCTCGTTATCTCATAAATTATCGAGTACTCGTGAAGTACTTCCGACACGTTCATTCTTTTGCCACCGCTATCGCAATCGCGAAAAAATATTTGCATATCTACTTAATATGGATTAATCCACATTGGAATCTCGAGTTCTTCATCGTTGTCACTTAGTCTTGTAGATTTCAGTCCTATTACGCTCAATCAATCTCTCTTCTATTCTTAACGTATTTTTGCTTCCCTTCTTTATGATAAGCCTAAGAGCTTGCGTATATATCATAACTTTATATAAAGTATAATTCAATGTGTTGATAAATTTATTAACTTACCCTTTAAATTCAAATATATACAATTTATTTTAGTGCATATTATTTAGTGCATAATATTTTCTCTAAAAATAATCTCATGTAATTTATTTTAAGTAAAAAATTAAAGATCTTTTAGTATACGAGTTACTTAATACTTATTATTATAGTTAAAATGAAGTTTTACTTCCGTTAGATACATTCATTTACTTTATGTATATACATTATAGTAGAATATTACATTTTCATGTAATTACTAATACTGTATTAATATACAAACATATTATGCAAGTTTTTGTAACTGAGATGTGATAAGACAGGAGATTCATTTGCCAAGGTATCATAAAATATTGATAAAGACTCAATTTATGAATTTTTCGATCTCTGAATTTATCTTGATTTTTTAATAAATTCAAGATATATATTTTTTTAATTATATGTTAAATATAATTTTATACTGATTTTGAAATCATTGCCTTTATCGCGTAAAAGAATTTGAAATCACACCTTCTAAATAAATATTCATAAAATATTTGTTATGATGTACGTGATAAACGCGAAAGATATGTTAAGGATGTAAAAGTAGAAGCTTCTATAAACTTTTATGTAAAGTTATAAACATTAAAATTTAATCATTAATAAAAAATGTCGAGATATTATTTTTTAACTATCGTAATTATATGTAGCATACTTTATTATTCATAGCGTTATAAGCCCTTGAGAGAAACTTAATGTATAAAAGTATATTTTATTTTTACATTTTGATAATGTCTTCAACAATAACTGCAGATTCTTGGATGGTTATTTTTATTTCTAATAAATCATTAACGTACATAATACATTATACAGCATTTGACAATGTTACATTGCACATTATTAAAATCAAAGAAATGTGCCAATTTCACTACATAAATCAATATTTAAAAATCTTTGATAATACAACGGACGTCAGCGTAAAGCTGCAATAAATATAATAAACTTGAGTTTTCCATATTTCTTTAGAACACCGTCAAGCTTCATAAAGAACTTATAAAAAACTTTGGTTTTTTACGTAGCAGTACGCGAGGATTTCGCATTTATGAATGAACTATAGATCAGAAAACCTTGGACTGTGTTCGTAACTTAGGCATTGAATAAATTATTAGGAAATAAAGTAAAATTCTGATTTTTACATGAAAATAGGATTAAATTTTAATTTTTTAAAACAGTTTCGAAATTCTTTCATATATTATTCGTGTTGTCGAATAACTTTTTAAAGATAAAGAAAAGTTTTCAAGAATGCAGTAAGTACTTATCATAGATTAATAGTGCGTAATTGTATTGTAATTTTTCTAATAAATCCATTTGATAATAACTATTAAGATTTGATAATACCATAATTCTTTAAGTAACTTTTAAATGTTATTATTTGCTTTAAATTAAATTAATTAGATAATTAATTATCTACATGACAGCCTGAACGTCAATATTTCTAATAAATGTTTCCAAATCAATTTTTAGGGACACAATAATTTCTTCCATGTAATTATAAACACATTATATAACTTTTTTGACATATTTTACATTGTATACGTATTCACATGATTCTAGAATTCTACCTTCATTGAAAATAATAATAAAACGTTTGTTGATAAAATTACTTAACAATTAAATGAAATCGATAAAACTGAAAACATTATAATACATATTTTCTAGATTTGTTTTTAAAGATATATCTTACTTAAGATATTACTATGTCTAAGAGTATAATAAGCACCATGAAAAATTAGATGACGTAGAGTAGATTTTTCTACTAAATTAAACTTGCGATGATTAACCTTTTTTTAATACTTTGAATAATTAAATCCATTACCAGATATTTTATAAGATAAATTAAATAAATAGGAAAAGAAAAGCATTGAATAAATTTCATTATATTAATAAAAAAATTTATGCAACTACAAATTTTTATTTAACGAAAGGTAATTTGCTTACGTTAAATCTTTCAATTCATTATTTCTTAATATTTCATAAATTATTTACTAACTAAAAAAGTATTGCTTGTTTGCAATAGAAACAACTGCTCATTATTCTAAAATTTCGAGAGATTTGAAGTATGAGATTTTCTTGGAAGGGTTGACCTTTCTCAATATTATGAGATTTTAAGCAGATTAGAAACTTGTTTTATCTCATATCGTGTATCGTATCTTATATTGTATACCAAGATCAACGCTTCTTCAGAACATTAAATATTTAATTTATTGAACTTGTTGTGTTTTGTAATAATTGCTATTAATTATAAATTAAGCTTTATACATTTACACGAATAACGAAAGTATTTTTTATTAATTCGAAGTTTAATTATAATTACGTATTTATGTCTTTGGTGTTTCATTTTAACCTTTACCTACTTGTGAGAGTGTCGCGCTAAATTCGGAAAGCTGAGGTGTGTAATAAAGGCGTTTCGTTATTTCACGAAATGTCAATTTCAGTAAGCTTTGTCATTAAAGTACCAAATTGCTTGTGTATAAATGAAACAAAGAGTAGAGTCGGACAAAAAGCATGTAAAAACAAACTAAAGCGACGTAAGGAAAGAGTAAACGTTTAATTCAAGAGAATCGCGGGGGGTTTGGGCTTAGAAGCGGTTGAAAAAAAAATAAGAGTTTGTTGGACTATTCGCACATGCTTGTGAATCACATGTTTGAGACAAAAGAACTCACGAGGGCAAATTAGAGATTCAAACGGTTTTCTTTTTCTCTTTTCATATTTATTTCTTTGTTTTATTTTTCTTTCTCTCATCTGTGAAGTATTATTTCAGCTGCGGAGATTTTCGGCGTTGTTATTTCTTAAGTTCCTGTCTCGTTTTTTCCTTTTTTCCTTTTTGTCTCTTATTTTGTCACGTTTGCTCGAAAGTTTGTATCCTAAGCTCTTATTCTTTCTTGATCACTATTCACTATTGATATTCACAAACTTTTACGAATTTAAATTTTATTCGTTGCTCTATTAATATCGATTATAAATAATAATACAAAATCCCGGAATGCAGTTTGTAATCACTCTGGTTTGACGTTCCAGTACAATTCTTTCTATCGATGAGTATATTTAAATATTATGTAAACCATCGACACTTAATAATTTGTCGCAAATTGGAGTTATTTTTCATAAATAATAATCCATGAATCACTGTAGCAATTAACGACAATCTATGAAGAGATCTTCTGTAGTTTGCCTAGGCAGTAGGATGTTTAGGAAAAATGAAGCAAAGAAAAGAAAACCAAAACATTACGTAGTACTTTCTCATGTTGGTAAATGTTAGGATGCTGCATAAACTAAATTAGCGTTATCTACTTTTATAAATCCCAAAACGCTTGAGATTCATTGATGGACGACATTGATTTTTGACAGAAAAAATCGCTTTTGGAATTTGAATTCCAAGCAAAGGTCTTGGTGCGAAGTCAAACAGAAGCAGCACCAAGAAGCGAAATTGGTTTTTCAGGCGACGTCAGAAAAACTTCCACTAAGATAGTGCTCTCAAAAGGATTGCGAAGATCGCACGAAAGCACGTATGCTGTCACACTAGCGGTGGGAGGGTCATAAAATGGTAGACCGTGGAGGAATGGCTTCGAGTGGTCAGGTCGCCCAGCGACACGCACGGGGGTGCGAGCCAAAATCAGTCGTGGCCCGTCAGTGGGGGGAGAATAAAAGACATGCGGAGTCGCATAGCTACGCGCTTGTGTGTGCGTGCGTGTGTGAACGCGCGCGCGTGCGGCGACGTGGTACGAGGACCACGAGATCAATATGTATGTCGGGGGATGTGGACGCTGGGGTACGTATATAGATATACGCATAGTTGCCTCTCTCTCTCTCTCTCTCTCTCTCTCTCTCGTGCTTCGTCGAGGTGGTTGGGGGTGGCCGGCGGCCCCGGCAGCTGATTGGCCAGCGGTTACCCCGTAGTCACGCCCACTCCCACACACGCTGTCTTAACTCCCTCCTCGTGTAACCGCGCGCTCTCGCGCCCACGGGACAGGAGCAAGCAGCTCTTTCCGCAACCCCCGTTTCGCGCCGCGCTTCTCAACTCACCCTCTAAACCACCCCCGCCGTTCTTTCTCTAGCTTCCAGCCCCTCTCACTCTCGCTCCATCGCGCGCTCTCTCTCTCTCTCTCTCTCTCTCTCTCTTTCTGATATGTCTGCTTCTGTGAATCTTTCTCTCTTTCTGTGTGCGCGCGCGCGCGCGCGCTACGAGTGCAGAAGGAAAGAGCCTGTCGCTGTTACCGAATTCGGTAGAATCATCGAAAATTGAAAACCGCCGAAGCCTGCACATGCTTCCTAAGGCGCGTTAGCTCCGGCGGGAGAAAAGAGACAGAGGGATATGAAGCACTTCTCTAACGATTTTATAAGGTTTTTAAATTCTTCAGGCATCTCTTTTTCTTGCCGTTTGTAGTGTAGCCTTAACTTTATTTATTAACTGTGCTACAGTAACTTTTAATGCCTTCCAAATATAATGCGATAATATCCGTAGTAATAATAGTATAAGAATCGAAGATACGTTTTTTAAACATAGATTTAATCTTACGTTTATGAAGAATCTAGAATATAGAATATGGATTAAGGAATTCTTCTTTAACGTAAATACTACATGTTTAAATATTTTTATCAATCAGTAATAAATTTATAAAAAATTTGTTTACTTTAAAGGGCTTAAATTAAATATAAGTAAATTTGGTTTTGTTTCCAATATATAAATATTTAATAATATTGACACGTCTCTGTGTAATTAATCAGAATTCAAGCTTCTAATCATTGATGAATTTCTGTATTAAAATTGGAAACAAAATGTGATTCATGACGTATTTGTAACTTCGCCTCTGGTAATTTTATATCAACAATAATATCTATTAAATTAATGAAAGAGTAAGTTAGGATTTTATTAGCAATCTAAAAATTATTTAGTTTTTAATGATCATTAGATACTTGAATTTCAGTTTATTTTAAATAATAGATTTTTACACATTTCTTGATTAAAAATTTCAATATAATAATATTTTTATGAAATTTTTCATTAGCGATACAATGCATTTAAATGATAACTATATATGTTCTAATGTATTGTGATAGATGTTGGATACAAAAGTATAACGTAATGAATCGTGAATGAATCGTAATGAAATAAACAGCGTAGTTCGTGGTCCTAATAATTTCAATTTGGATTTATGAAAAAAATCACATTTTTTTATAAAATTGCCCAATTGATTTAAATGCGATATCTTTTAACACTTTCATTATATTTCGAACGATAAAATTTACTTATGCTTTTTTGTAAATATATTATCTAGAAAAAAGTTTCTACAAAATTGAATAATAAAACGTACTAATTTTCGTACTTATGAAAATTGTTTGCAAATAAGAACTTATAATAATCGATGTTCTTTTTGAAATTCATTAAGTAAAGTAATCCCTCACATCGCTTAAGAGTATAAGAGGAACGGCAATTACGCAAATAACAATCAAGTTAATAAGTATGTAAAAGTAAAAAGGCGATTAAGATCATGCTTTAATAGTGCAGTTGAAATTTCGGTGAATGCGCTCGCAATAAAACCTAACTCTGCGAGAGATATCGAAAGATCAAGACCCAGTAAAACTTTAACCGTGAATGTTTCAAATAACGTCAAGCGTATAAGCCAGGCACTAATCGTTAGAAAGAGTAAAGGAGAGTGGCGGAGCGAGATAGTAAGATAGAGATACAATGAAAAATGAGAAAGAGAGAGTGACTTAAAATATATATTCTTTATGTCTTATCCACGTAATTATTCACATTAAATTCGGTTTGCATCAAACCGATGTAAACCAATCGTTTCTATCCCTGATCCTTATTAATTCATAATTCTATTTCTCAGTACTTCGTACTTTCAGAACAGGAATAAACTAATTATTCAACATCTAGAAAAAGTCGTTTACTTCATTCATTGGTGCATATTTTATACGAATTGATTTTAAAGATCAGATAAAATTACTCTGAGAAATTAATATTCTCTTGAGCGTTCTTGAAATATCAAAAGCAAATTATACAGCACTCAAGGTATTAGTAATATATATTTTCATTATTTATAAATATCTAAAACATCTATTACGATTAAATTGGTCATATTAAGACTTGTAGGAAATTATGTATCGAAGGTAATTCTTATTACATTTATTTTCCGAGATAAAAATTAATTTATCGTTCATTACAAATTGGAAAGGATGAAATAAAAATACTTGATAACATATTTAAGAAAAAGAAACGCCATCCATTTAGGATCACTTGAGTTTCCTTACGGAGTGAAAATCAGGGCAAAGGTTAAGAAATAATATTGAAAGCGAAATCGTCCGAATTGGCATTGAAAAAACGAGGGAAAAAAGTAAGCGCAAAGCACAAGAGTTATCTCAGCAAAGTGAGAAAACTTAAACTGCTAGTTGACTCGAGCTTTCGCGTTGAAGCGTAAGATGAAACGCAGCAGCAAAGAAAAAGACGTACTCTCTTTTTTCGTCGCTCCTTCCGCAAGACTTTCCGACGTCGTTTTCATTCATAATTAGAGCAAAAAAAGGAGCGAGAGAGCGAAAACTCGTCGGCAGCGAACGCGTCGGCAAAGAAAGTGAGAAGGAGAGTGGGAAAGGAAAGAGTGACGTCGTACTACTACGTCTCGTAGTAAAAAGAAAGAGTCAATGGAGAAAGTGCCACGGCGGCAGTGTCGCCGACGTCGCCGTCTTTGGCGGGGCAGAGTTGGGTGGTGGGGTCGAGTGCTCAATGAACAAGAGAAAGAGGCGAGCGGGCTGTTGCACCCTCGTGCACGTTGCGCCCGAGTGCGAAAAGGAGAAAGAGAAGGAGAGAGAGAAGGAGAGAGACAGGAAGAGGGAGAAGATCTCTTAAAGACTTTCGCCATTCTGTTAATTTTCTTCTTAAAGTGGGTTAAATTATTTTACGACTTCTCCTTCGCTCGTCTTGCCGAGCTTTATTCGCCGGCTGTGCTCTACATAAGCTGCTCGACGCCGGCGACGCCATCTGCAACCTAGAGTACTTTACGACCTACAGAGTACGGGTATTCTCAGATTTATGCACGAGGACTGACATGCGTAATGTTCTGTAATCGTGCAACGAGATTACCCTTATTACGATGATTATTTATCGGGGAAGCGAACTTTATTCGGCTCGCACCTCAACTTTGTTGCGTGTACGCGTTTACTATGAGGCTTACAAGCTAAGCCATTGCTGTCCATTGCTGTCCATTGCTTATGCGCGAGTAGTTCCTTTATTTTCCAACTCGAAAAAAATGATGTACTTCGTGGAACAAAGAATTCGTTAGAATGTCAGGTAGGAGGTGCTGTACCCGAAGGAAATACTTATCGGAATTCTTTGAAGCGTGGAATGAGCCACGCGAATGGAACGATTATTCGTTTCAGTGAAAGTAACAATTTTCGAATTACTCGTACATACAATGAACTTAGTGCTGGAAGTATTAATGGACGTCGAGGTGCGGTGGAGATAAGTGAATATGAAAAAGAAGGGAGTGAGTATCCGCGAGGAAAACATGGAACAAGTTAGTCAGGAATGGACCGTGGACTTAGAGGCCACGAGGGTTGGTCGAGTACCTAGCCGGCCAATGGCGTTTCACCCCCGCGTTTTCTCGCCATCACTGCTTTAAGTTCATTTCTAGAAGCGCGAGAGAGAGAGAGAGAGAGAGAGAGAGAGAGAGAAAGAGAGAACGAACGAAGGGTATGCGTTGCTATGGTAACACCGTCGACGAGCAGACGTACGCACACACTAGTTTCTAACCCCCCTTTGGACAAGCCCAATCGATCGAGGTGTGCTGCTGCTGCTGCTGCTGCTTCGGCCGGACGAAACTCACCCACTCCCGCCCTTTCCCGCAAATGTGGCTGAGAGAGTGAGAGAGAGAGAGAGAGAGAGAGAGAGAGAGAAAGAGCGAGAGATGGTGCTTGTTATTCGAAAGCTGCAGGGTGGGCGAATGTATAAATATGTATATATATATATATATATATATATATGCATGCGTCTCTGCATCTTTAGCAGCAGTCGTGGTGCACTGTGGGTTGAATGTGACATAGTGCCACCCTCTTTCACTCTCGCCTCACCACCGCCTTCGTGGTTCGTTGAAAGTACGGTCCTCTTTCTCGCATATATATATATATATATACATAAACATGTGTGTATGTGTATGTATATAGACTCCACACCTGATGCGAGTACATAGCTATGCGAATACCCCAAGGGAGCGAACATACGAGAAGGGGCGGTTGAAACCGGGAGGGCGGGAGGCAGAGAAAGAGAGGACTGCAGGTCGCCGAGGACGATAAGGTGGGCGGTAGTGGTGACGGGGTCCGGGGAAATGCTCTGTGCCGTGGACAGAAATCAATATAAGACGGGCTTTCACGTACATACATATATACGTCTTGCTATTCCTCTTCCTCGAACTTCTATGGCTTGCCTTTACTCTGTCTCTTGCTCTTCCTATCTCCTTCTCTCTTTTGCGCCCTCAAGGCTGGACCAACACGTGCGCAAAGCATTGGTAATGTATACATGTTCGTGTGCGCACAGACCAACGTGAACGCAGAGAGAAAGAGAGAGAGAGAGAGAGAGAGAGAGAGAGAGAGAGAGAGGGAGAGAGGACGGAATGTACACGCGCGCAAACCGAGCATGTCTGTACAAGGGGTGTGTTTCGCCTCGACAGCTAACGGGTGTCTCGTGATCCTCTCGTTCCGAATGTCCCTCTGATCTTCATTGCTTATGAAATAATGGAAGTTAACAAAAACTCTTATCTGAAAGTGCTTTTAATGCAAAGTATTATAATCGGCAGAAGTAAGTAAAATATTTAATAATTTAACTCTTTAACAATAAACGGTTTCATATACATTTGTATTGTTAATTTCCCTTAATTATTAAATGAATTCAAATCAAACGCAAACATATTTTCAATTAATTCAATCCTTATAAGAAATTGAAATGTGAAATTTATCACAATTAAACTTATGCGTGGTAATTGGTATTTAATTAATAAGGAAATTGTAAATCATTAATAATAAACATCTATTAATTGTCTATAAAGTTGAACGTATATAATCTCTTCTAAATAGAAATATATCTTTTAATAGAGTGCATAGCGTCATAAATTCCTAATTATCCAACCGTATCGCTAGATGTACATTGAATTCAATATTATCGACAATAATTCAAGTACTAAAAAAAGTTGCATGTTTACAAGCATACCATCAAATTATTAAATAAAAAACATTAATTATTCTTTAATAGGAGGAAACTTTTAAATGTTTTAGTGTAAATAGAACTAGTAATTAGTTAAATAAAACGATTCATCTTTGTAAAATCAATGGCCAAATGGGATATTATTGAACGTATATTATTGAAATCACTTCGGTAAATAACATTAAAAAACCTTTCGAAAAGTCAGAATTTGTTAAAAGCCATGATTAAGTAAATATTTACTTGCCAAGAGATACAAAAAACTTTTACAAACTTCACGAACTGTTATTATCAAGCTGAATAATATTCCGGTGAATATTACTCTCACGTCTAAAAGTAGAAACAGACTGAATGACCAGACAAAACTTTAGAATACTATTGCACTTGATTCATGATATTTGGTGAGCTCTCATTATGGAGGTTAAGATTTTGTCTAAAAAGAAAATACTATAAATTATTTTTTGATATATATATATATATATATATATATATATATATATATTTATATACTTTGTAATATAACGCGTAAATAATATATTTAACCAAATCTAATTTAAATAAAGGAAGAAATTATTTTAAAAATATTTTATATTCCTACCTTTGTTAATAAATACTGATAATGAAATCGTAATAAAAAAATTACATTATTTTACGTAAGAGGAAAGAAATGGAAAATATTTGTCCTGTGTTGAATTAAAAAAGTAAGACTCGCAGAAACTTAGGCTAACATTTAGTTGCATTTACAGTTTGCAATAAGACCTAGTATTTATTTCCACAGAGTAATAAAGAAGGTGCGAGTTAATAGATTCTCCAATTATTGCGAATGGAATCTAATATCATATAATTTGTGTATATTGCATTTCTTATTATACTTTGGACATTTAAGCTACGACTTGACGATTAAAGATAAAAAACATATTTAATTTGCGAATATAATATATCCGTTATATAAAGGAAATGAATCACGCGGTGATGAAGTAAATAATATGACGATGTAACAAGATGTCCTCCTTTCTTTATGTACATTCTGCTTTTAAATTTATTCCTCAACGTGAAGTTGTACAGCATATTTTTTTGAGAAAATGCAAAACATTTGTAACCGAATATACTTAATCGAGTAACGGTTATGTTGTGAGAATAAAAAATGTTTTATTCGGCATTATACATCATAAAGCAGTTTCCTTTAAATTGCTGACAATAAAAATACCTTACTCTTGCAAAGAGAGTCATTTGTAGCGCGATAATATCAGTGGAAGAATAACAGAGTGAAAAAAGTCAAGCATAGAAGGAAGAATGTGTACAAATAACTTTCGTCGAAGTTAAATTCTACTCCAAGAGCGATTAAAGCGCAGTATGCAAAATGCCAGGTGGTTTCGCGCCGTCGCACGACCCCGTCCTCGATTTGCCGAACAGGAATTTCATTGCTCTATCCGGTGTAATTGATTGCGTTAGCAGTGCTCGCGGAATATCCTGGCGAAGTAAGCGAGAGCGAGGTAGAAGCCGAAGAGGAGGGAGTGCAAAGACGAAGCTACTCCGCCGAAGGAAAACGGAAGGTCTTGTGTAAATTGAGAAAAACGAACAATGACTATCGAGTCGGTTGGCATGCGAAGACGTGGACCTTAAGTTACGGCAATTATTCCCAGCAGAATTACGACCGAAGAAAGGAGCACGGGAGGTAGTCTTACGTTTAAGGTAGTCTTCGTCTCCCTTTCGACTTGCTACGCTCCATTTGGTAATTAGACGTAGGTTTCGACCGCGTTGAGCGCGTTTGCCGATTTTAGAAGCTGCTAAATAATAATCAGCGCAGACCCGGACGCGTTCTTCCGTCCGGGCGTGAAAAATTTATAGCCGCACTTGATTGCCATCGGCAAAAGTTTAACTCGCGTAATCGAACCCAATTTATAAGAAAAAGAAGATCGTAGGGAGCCCGACGCGACTATCGGTAATTCCCGATAAGCTCCATCGGCCAATCGCCGACTGAATTCAACGAGTGTTTGACGAAGGAGCGGGAAGGGATCCGTAAGTGAGCATCGGAGTTGAATGAACATTTGCATATTTCCTTTCTGTGCTCTTGGGTACCTTCAATCTCTGAAAACTACTTATATTTTTATTGGATGTTTCGAATTTTATTAGCGTACTTGTACATTTTATGACAAGATTTCTGTTTATATGTCCACTAATGGTTATGCGAAAACGAGCCCTAATTGATTAATCGGGAAATTTATTCATAAAAGTATAATTGAAATAAAGCTTCTTATTACTTAAATAATTACTTAAATGCCACGTTTCAGATAATAATGGCTATTTAAGGGATACTTTATTTCTCGATGAATTTCGCACTCGCGTGTAATGTAAATTTTATTTTTATTTTTTATTGGTTAATGAAACGTTTATTCATAGAGCTGTATTTGAGTTTTAATTTTAAAACATGTATAAGGTTTTGTAATAAGCCGATATAGGTAGAGAATCTAAATAAAACTATACTTCGCTTTTACTAAATTCATCGATTTTCCTTCTCATTCTTGTTCACTATTTAGTAAAACTTTTACGATTAATTATTTTGCTATTACTGACTGTGTAGCTCAAAAATATTATGCTGTTTTAATTTCTTTTCAATACGAACACCTTATATAAACACGTTATAATTCATTAACTCCTCATCAATGGCCGATCAAACATTAAGTTAACCGCTTAATTTTTTGAATATAGAAAATAGATTCAATGTTAACCGTTAAATCTGCGAGAGCGTTTCGTTTTGATTAAATTTCGCGTCAAGTATTCAAATTATGCATTATTCCTTACATTATATATATCTTAGTTTACACATTATTTACGAGTTCCTATAAATATTTTTTATTATTATTTTGTATTTTCTTTCTACTATTTTTACGCTTAATGATTTATCCAAAGATTCTATTCTTATTTGAAAGTGTTTCTTAGGCATTTTAGTTTTATCTTTATTAGATTCTTAACGCATACAATTACTCTTGTACCATTTGTCAATTATGATCAAATAAGTCTGGTGGTATTTTATTAAAATGTACCTAATAGGCTATTTAAATTATAGAATAACAGGCTATTGAATTGCTATTATGATCTTTCATTAATAATAGACAAATTAAATTGCAAACGAATCTAGCGAACGAATAGAAGATTTTATAGTATTTTCTGTTGGATTCGAAATAATTCAACCTTTCATTTAAAATTCGTGGTTTATAAGACTCGAAAAGTACTTCTGGATTTGAATTGCTACGTCTACATTTATTTTCAATACTATTTTAATATTTCGGTATCTACATAGATCTTGTCATTCAATAATGCGCTTTTTCATCGTTCGTGGCGCGACGGACACCCGTTGTACCGTAGTATATGTGGAGATCAATAGAGGTACCGCTAACGTATGGAGAGAAAGAGAGAGAGAGAGAGAGAGAGAGAGAGAGAGTGACTGAGAGTATCCTTAGGATAAGGGAATGGTATTCATAAATTACGAGGCGACTCTTGTGGTACAGGGTAAAAGTCCTGTACAAACGCCCGAGTCCTTCTATATGTTCCCAGTCTCTCTCTTTATTTCTCTTCCTTATTTTCTCTCTTTATTTTTACTTCACCCCTCGACCGCTTTCGTGGTAGCCTCGCCCTTTGGAATTACTCTCGCGTCAATCTTTCTCTTTTCCTCTTTCTACTCCGTCGTGTGCTTAAGGGTAGGCGTGCTACGGAACTATAAATTTCATCGTTAAGTTGTTCAGGTTGTGACCGTAAACAAACTCCATAGAAGAATAAAGAGGGAAGACTCTATTTTCAGTTTTTTTTCTTCTTTGTGTCCCATTATTTAAGTGGGGGAGTTCGAGAGACAAGAGACTCATTGAAAATTTTCGACCTTCAATGAATTATCTAGGAGATCGTAGTACAAAAACAATTGAATTATTAATAACCAGTGTAGTAATGACTAAGCTTCAACTAAATTTTCTCGGTAAAGAATGACAAAGGAACTAAATTTACGAATATATACTTATACAAATTTTTGCTGAACATTTCTACTGAATTTTAGTCAGATTACTTTTTGGGATACGGTGCTTTTTTAGTCTATGTAAATTACGTATTATTTGAAATTTATTCGATAATGTCAAAATAGATATTGCGATATCTATAATGCTCTTTAATTGAAAGCTACTTTGCTTAATTAATAGAACGGTGATCTGACTTATTTTTAAATTAACGTCCTTTAATAAATTATCTATAATAAATAATTATTTGAATTTAAAATCATCCAATATATATATATATATATATATATATATATATATATATATATATATATTTAGCAGAAAAATGCTAAATAATTTATAATTTATATTCTTAGTAATGCTACTTTTATATGTATTCGAATTTTTGTTTTATATACTACATAAAAATATAAACTAAAGAAAGGCTTATGTAAATTAGACCACAATTTTCATAAGAAAGTATTTCTAAGAGAGTTGGTATTGCTTGAAAGTTAAAAGTAATTTTATAACTTAATAATTTTTATTCGTGCCAGTATTTATCGCTCAATAAAAATGTTTCGGTGCTTTATTGAAAAAACAAAATAAAAGAAAATTTCAGACTAAAATGTCTCCTAAATATTGTTTGATCAGTGGCAACCATTTTTTCGAATAAAGATGAAATCAAGAGTGTCGATGGTACAACGATATGAAGAGGTACATGTACACGCGTCCAACGAACATACACACACGCGCGCGCACACGCACACACTCGAAGAAAAAAGTAGAATGATTGGGAAAGGGAGAGAGAAGTAGACGCGGATACGAATATAAGTATGAGGAAGCACTATGCAGGACAGGCTAGATAGAAGACAAAGGAAGTTCCTCTGGGAAAGAGAGGGAAGCAAAAGAAAAAAGAGAGAACGACGGTTGTTGGCGTCGTCGTTGTCGTCGTCGTCGTCGCCGTCGCCGATGCTTCGCGAATCGGAAAGTGTGGGCGTCATGAGAAAGGAGGTGGAGGAGGTAGAAAGTAGGAGTCTATACCAGGGGGTAGGAGGGAAAGGAGGTGAGCGTGAGCGGGATTCGATTCCACTGAAAAACTGTACGTTTTTCTCGCCGATAGAATGGCCGGGACGTCAGCCGAATACATTATGTGTTTCCTACCCCTGGGGCTAGGATATTGAAATTTTTAATATCGAGGGTGGTTTCTACCGCGTGCGAACGCGAAAGCATCGAAGGCATCGAGAGGGTGCTCACATATACATAGAAAGTTGGATAGAGAAAAGAAAAAGATGGGACGAAGTAAAGAAAAAGTGCGACATCCCTCCATTTTTCTCTTCCTCCATTCTCTTTCCATAATATCCATTTCTCTCTCTTTCGCTTGCTTTCTTTCTTTCTGCTTTCAGTCTTTTTTATGCCTGCTGGACCCTTCACAAAATCCCTGGTGCTTTCCTTATTTTTCTCCGGATATATGCTCAATATATTATTTGTCATTTACACCATAGATCTCCGGATGATTTTTACATATCCACGCATACAAGAACAATGGCCATACGTACGAGGCGTTTCTCCGTATCGTCGTTAATGCAATTTTCGTCTTGATTTCATTTGTCGTCTCGCAAGTTACTTTCTTACAATTACCCTTCTCTCGTTAATAAGCAAACCTATATTCTTATTCTGAAATATTGCGTCAGATGTTGCTTTTCCTCATTCGGATGTTAAATAATTTTAAACTGTTGAAAAATTGTAATTCGGTCACTCAGATTAAGTAAGAATAAAATGAGCGTTCATATTTTTATCGAGAAACCGGCATTTTTTCGCCTTATCTCCAAATATTTAAGAATACGAATCGATCGATTTCTAAATTGCATTTATTACAAATTGAATTTTACAATTTATTTTCAAAAGGCAGAAATTTATTGTAAAGCAGAACCGAATTATTTTGCTCAATTAAATTTTTAACATTATACGCATCGTGGCAAATTGTAGAAGTTGTTCATAAAATAAATGGAATTTATCGACTTTTTCACTGTGGCTTGTACTAGTTATTTCATTTAATCGAGTGATGGATAACCATCGAAATTTACTCGAGTAATTCTTTTAGAATGTAGCTTTGCATGATTTTGATCGATGCCCATAAAGGAAGGAAGAATAAAGGTAAAAATTTGTGCAAATGTTCCATACGGAATATAATAACGAATATCTCACTGATATATTAGAAGAATCATTCGATAAACTAATGAAACTAATGAAACTAATAATAAATTGAGAATGGTAATAATACAGGTGAACAAAAGAAGCCAATAAGAAAGCTTGGAAGTTTCAACATTTATATACGCCTTTCGTTTACGAATGTCATCCTATATTTTCGCTATTGTCGTGCAGAATACGATCATCCGCAATATCACAATAACGCGAATCAGCAATCGAATCGATACTAGACGCTTGGTATTTGACAGCATAAATCAAAGTCTGGATGGGTCTATCGGTTCTTCCGCGAAAGTAAAAGCGTCACTTCTAATAAATTCAAACATCCGTTCCGCCACGCGCATCCTTTTCACGCATTCATTATTCAAGCGCATCGAATAGGTGCGGGACACCGACAACGAAGGGAGGAAAGGCCCGAGAACGTTTAGCCGAAACGGAAATAACACGTCGGCCTCGATGTCCTCGCGAAAAGCCATACGCGTAACGGTCAAGTTCCGTAGTTGGAGGCGCGCACCCAAGAAGCGATCCAGTTTGTCCGTCGGACAGACGCCGGACTCGCGTCGGACCGCAGGTGGTGGTGGCATCCCTCGGTCCCCGGGACATCGCGATAATTTGACCGGAGGCCGCTCGCGTGCTCCTCGGCTTTTTATTAAGGGGCGGACGCTCGCCGCCACGGAAGTCCGGGGCGCAACTGACCTGGTCGCTCGCCCCTTTCGCGGTCAAAACAGGCGGGCAACACGTTCGGACCCTCGTATATCATCCCGCGGGCCGACGTACAATTTTCCGGCTGTGCGTTCGACCGACGGATAAATCGTTATAAATCATGGCTCCTCGTAAAGGATTCACTTTCGTCTAATCGTCCGAGGAGTACTAAATCTTCTTGCGGAGCACTCGGTGTTGGCACGCCATAGGCTCGGACCTCTTTTTACTCGAGGGCCCCCTGCTACAAAATATTTTTTAACAATCGTTCTATGGGCTTTGTTTGACTCCGGGAGATGCTTTTTATTTGTCTTTGTGTGCTTAGTTATCGAGAGGAAAATTTCTGTTTCAATATTTTGCTGGAAGGCTGACTCGCTTTGATTGCTAAATCTCTAGATGCTACTTCACATTATTTATAAATAACAGGATCAACTAGTTAATCAAATTATATGATCGACTAATCGTCATTCTTGTATTGTGACAAAATTTTTACTTTCCGATAAAAAGCAACTAAAGATATTGCAGAATTGAAGGCTTATTACGTGAAAACGGTAGATCAAATATATATATATTTAATCACTATTAAATATCCAAAGTGTACAAGATTTATACAAAATGTAATTTTTATACTTATGAGTAAATACTCTCTCAATAAATGCAGAATAAAAATTAGAAAATTATCCGTTTAGTAGTAATTTTAATCGAATTATCAACTGCATTGAAATACTGTAAACTGATAAATATTCTATAATTTTTTACAGTGAGTTGAAGCTCAAGTTTTAATCATTTTAAATTTTATTAATTTTAAATTTAATAATAAATTTAATAATTTCAAGAAAGAATATTACAAGACGCGGGTTTCATCGGTTAGTGATTTTATACATTTTATAAAGAAATTTACGATAAATAATATTAATATATTGCGCAAAACGTTGAAGAAAATATATCGATGATAGTTTGAAAAGTAGATAGTAATCACAATTAAACTGTCCTCTAAGAAGTTGCGAGTATTATTAAATAATAATGGGAAAAGTCGATATGTAACACTGCAATGATTCTCTAATTCCCTTAAAGAGGCATTAAATTTTATAATATTTATAACTTTTTAAAATCAAAGTGTTTTGGTTTTCATTTATTGAAGCACAATGTTCGTTTTCAATATTACAGATTTCTAAGGATAATATAGATTTTTTCAAATAAAATTAAAACCATTTGTGGAATCTGGGTTAAAATTGACACAAAATTTTCTTTTATCAGTTCAAATATTCCATAAGATTCACTTTTTATAAAATTAAATTTTTAAAGCTTTTTTGCAAAAGCGTGCGATTTCAGCAGTACACGCGTCGTTAATAATAAAATTCTTTTTAACGAAACACGTATGGTTTGTGCAATATATAGCTCTTTATCTATAATGATAAATATTTTACATTAATCCGTACTTCTATTTTTATTAAGTACTTTCAAAAAAATGTAAAATCTATTTTTTCCAAAATTCTTTAAGGGGAATGAAAAGTAGAATTCAGCGTCGGAAATAAAAAGCAAAAGAAAAAGAAGCAACGACTCTTTTGTCATCGTTATATTTGCTCGGCGTATTCTTCGACACGAGATTACGTGGGGGTGGTAGTGTTACTAGTCGCATCATAGTGGTCTCCCTCTTTGCGAGTGTGCTATGTACGTGGGCTAAAGTAGAAAACCGGTGGAGAAGCAAGTAAAGGAAGAGGAGGAGAAGGAAGACGAGATGACGAAGAGACGGTTGAGGAGGAGGAGGAGGAGGAGGAAGACGTGGTGGGTAGGTTGTGCCCGTGCTAGGCGCTCGTTACAGACCCTCCTTTACTCTGCAGATTCAATATTCTAACCAAAATCCCCGGGGCTAAGGGAAACGCAAAACTTTCCAGGCCAGACGCTACCACCAGTGTCGAGGCAGCTCTGCGTGTTTCGGTCCAAATTTTCTCCGTTCTCTCTCCCGTTGGGTAAACTTACAGTCCACACACGATGAATCGAGGAGAGGGCGAGAGAGATAGAGAGAGAGAGAGAGAGAGAGAGAGAGAGGGCGAGAGAGTGTGAGAGAGTGAGAGGTGGGGGGGAGAGTTACTTGACGGACTCGACATGTTACTGCTGGTGGTAGTGCTTCTGCTGTTGACTCGTGCACTACGGGGTAAAAATGTCTACGCTTGCACTTTACTTCCTCGTGTAACTTAATCTCTACTTTTTTGCGATTTTGTCACCAAAATATAAGTTGGATAAGCGCGCGAGCATGCACGCATCAATTATACAAACGTCAAATTTTTATTGACGCGTGAAATCGTAAGAGCCAATGAAATTTACAGAATTGTGATACAGATTTCTTACTCAGTTTTTTGTCTATTCACTTCCATGAAATCATATTTTTAATAATACTTGAAAAATATAAAAAATTATTCAAAACGATAATTTTATTTATAAATATTACTCACACATAAACAATCGATAAATTTACAAATTAATAACATTCATAATTATTTTATGTGTTAAAATAATAAAAAATGAACTGCTTACTTATAATTAAAATGCGAAATAGATGAAAACGAGGAAAAGAGCAATTGCTCAATATCCATGGTTTTGTTGTACACGGCGTAAATTAAGTAACACATATAAGAAGGAAAAAGGGATTTCCTTTAGAAAAATAAAAGTTCCCTCGTAGATTAATATCTCTGTTTTATATTTCACTATCAAATTTAAATAATGAAAGATTTTCACGCAATACAATCAAATATCAGATGAAGGAACGTGCGATTGCTACTCTTTTTTTAAATTAATTGATAGATTTCTAATTTAGATGCAATAGTATTAAAAACTAAGATCAAAATTCACGTAGCATCCATTATAAAAAAACTTGTGCGTGGAAGCACCCCTAGACAATTTACGTAGTAACCGTAGACCGCGCATTCCTTATCCCGGTAAAATTATCGTTCACCCTCTAATCTGCCGAAAAAGCGTTCAGTAGGACTTCTACTCTCCTTTCTCCCATCGTCGGCATCGGTAGTAGGAGCTGCAGGGTGTCGAGAAGGAAGAAAAATGGTCGATTCAGACGACTGCGATAAACTCTCAAAACTCCCCTCGTGAAAAAGGGAAAAAGAAGAATAAGGGAAGCTAAGAAAAGCAGAGCGAAGGCCTCGTCCAATCGAAGACATTTGTTTTATCGGCGAAAACTCCTAGAGGATAAGAACACCCTCGTCCTTGCGCCTGCTTCACTTTATTAGCAGGAAGGTTTTTGTTTTCGCTAACCGTATATATCACCCTCGCACTCGTATCAGCGTCTCGTTGATACCTCGAAGTACATGCTCGGCCTCAGCTAAAATCCGGGAGGAATTTCGTCGCAGCGATTGCCAGTGTCGTATAGGAAGAGTGGCCCCGAGGCTATCGCTTCAAATCTTATTTCATCTCTCTTCCTCTTTTCTGAGCTCTTGTCGCTGTGTATCAGGCACTATGGATAGCAAAATCTACCCAAGACTCCATGTTTCAGTACTCCGAAGTTGCTGCCGCATTTACCGCTAAGCTGAGTGCTAAGGAAACTTAGTTATGTATACGAGTACGTTGATATAAATATAAATGTATAATACCAAGTATGGCGTCTTAGCACCTCGTCTACATACACGTCTGCAGAGAAGCTATTTATCCATTGTTTCCTCTCTTCCTTTCACTCAACTCTACTTCATGCTGAAATTTTATATCTGGAGAAACAAAATGAATATACTACGAATATACTATGATTTTGCAGGAATATTGAAAATTGTGTTCGCAACGTAAGAAAGTCGATAAGGGTTATTAATTTAATGAATTTGAAATTTGAAATAAAAGACTGGAAATTTATCCTTATTAACTACGAAAGAAAATAGATTTTCACGTCTTACATCTCTTATAATTTAGTCGCTAAGGAGTCATGCAACGTACAAGGAAACATTTCCGTAATATAGATTATTCATGGTAATACAAATGAAAAATATGTGCCTAGGAAGAAGCGTCGAAGCGTTGAGAATTAGATGTACTCTCATTATAACGTCCACATCGAATGTAGAAAAATTATGTACATCAATAGAGTGTAGAATTAGCATTAGTTAAAACCCCTATTATGAGAGAAACAGCGCAATCCCGTTTCTGTATGCCGTAGCTTTATGTTGCATGATCGGATTTCCCTTTTTTGACGTACGCCAACTTTGATATGTCGATTCGTTTTCGTAAACTAGAGGTAACATTATTCTTCTGGTCTTATTCTCGTATAATGAGACTGGTATTGAAGCTAGACGTACGCTCTATTAATACTCGCATTCTTGTTCCACAGTTAAATTCGATAACTTCTTCGTAAGTAGGTATTTGTAATTTTCTTCATTTTCTCCTGACCATTTTGTTAATATGAAAATCTCCAGTTTATAAAATGCATATAATGGTTACGACGGTTTCTCGATTTTTTAAATCTTTGTATCTCTGTATTAGGAGTAATTTATTGCAACGGAAAAATATATTAATAATAATTGTATATAACTAAATATAATAACGATACAATAATCGTTACTTAGTAAAATTCTTCAGCAGTGTTAATGGTTTATTTTTTTTTTAAATCAATTCTTGATTAGATTCAATGAAAAGAGCCGTAAGAAGTTGATATTTCATATTGAACGTATCGAAGTCTATTTGCATTTTTAGAAACCGTATAATGTTTAATAGCGCTTTATGTACTTACGAGGACGAATTATAAATCTTATTTAAATACAGAATGATCGGAGGGTCGACTAAGTTGAGAATCGACGTTTGACGCGGCTCTAATGAGGTGCCAAGGTTACAAACTAGTGAACCCATCCAAGGGTTGATGGAAAATCGCGGTGCATCGACTTAGTTTCAGGTAGTCCAATTTTTAATAGGCCTAACCCTTTTAAGCGGTTACCTGGGATCAAGGATAGAAAGATAGATGTGTAAGCGTACGTACATATATACACACACACACACACACACACACACACACATATATATATATACTTAAGTTTTTGTATGTATGCGTAGAGGGTTATAGAGGGTGAGAAAGAGGGAGAAAGAAGGACAACAAACACGAAAGAAAGGAAAGCTCTGTAGATAGATTCGGGGGCCTTCAAGGTTTTGCTTCCTCCTAGTTTTAGCCTCTGTTTACCTCTCTCTCTCTCTCTCTCTCTCTCTCTCTATATATATATATATATATATATATATTTGGGCGCGAGATTGAAATTCAAATGAGACCGCGAGGATATTCTAATTCCGGGTTTGGCAACCCCTTTTTTGCATATCGGGGCCCCCGCAGCTGCCTCTTTCAAATTATACGTATGTGTCGTGCCTTTTTCTCCCTTCCTCTGTGCCTTCCATGTTTCTTGCGCTCACTGTGTCTCTCTGTTTCTGTCGTGTTTTTTTATCTCCCTCTTTCCATGGCTTTTTTATACTCTCGATCGCGTTCTCGTGATCCGCAACAATTGAGAATCGACAGTAGTATATTGTGCGTATATACGCATACCTGGGCAGACACCAGCCAACGATTTAACTATCGATCGATTTTACATTTGTTCGAGAATAGCAACGATGATTCATTTGAATTTCAATACGCGAAAACCTTTCACTCTCTCTCTCTCTCTCTCTCTATCTCTGTCATTCTTTCGCATTTAGCTTTTCTCTTGATGTGACCTATAACGATGCAAGTTACCGCTGCTTTGAAAGAATGTGAACCAAGAAGAGAAAAAGTAAAATCAAAATATTTTCGCAAGACCCTAAACTCTTCATGAGGTCGTTAAGTGCTTTCTCTTAACTGACTTTTTATTTCGCTTAAACTATGTGTCTAACTTTGAACATTGAAACATAAACAAATGGGTAGTTTACGATGATTATCGATATTTTATTTTAGTTTATTTTGTTAGAACTAATAATAATTTGAATGAATCCAGTTTAGAATCCTAATTTTAAACATTTATATTAATATTAGTCTATCATTGCTGTTTTTATTTTCTTGTATAAAATACAGAGTATTTTAATTGTGTTAATTATTGTAATAACAACAAATTAGAAAATATTTATATACATAATTATTAGGAAATACATTTCAGGTATTTATTTCATATTTGAACAATAATAACAACAACAATTATTATTAAATATTATTAATGTTAATTATAATTCATATAGTATATAATTATAAGGTTTAAAGTACTTCAGTATTCGTGATGTTAAAGAGCGATTGGTAACATGAATGACTAGTTAAGATTACATTCCAAAATAGATGCTAACATTTTTGATCATACGATAAATACGATACTTATATTTTATATACAAATATTTTTTGTGCAAATATTTTCATTATATAGTCTTATTATTTTATGAAAATTTTATTTACAATACTTATCAACTAATATTACATTTAAGAAAAGAATGTTGCTAGAAATATATATTCTGTGTCATATAGAATAAAAATACTGTAACGATACTTACTTCCAAAATATAAAAATTGCAACAGAACAGTGTACAGATTATTAATAACACGAATATGTTTTTATTGTAAAATATAATGTATGTATTTGCAGTAGAATAAAGCCTATATGGTAAGACACTAAGAAAGTACCGTATCGGTATATTCAAAGCAATTTCATAAAATAATAAAATTTTACTAAAATGTTAATACATATAAATACAAACATACACACATGTACACATATACGTGTGTGTGTATATACATATATAATTATTTGGAGCTTGAAATATGATCATAAATATAATATTAGTAAATATCGTGTCGTACAAAATTAAAGTGTTCTTTAAAATAATAACATTTTTCTAAAAATAGATAATTCCATTTCTTGACATGATTTAAAATTGTAGTTTTGTAGTCGTATTACATTCAAGAAGTGGTTTCATTAACGAAGTTAATGACAGATAAAATTACAAGTAAATCAATTTACATAAATCGGATATTTAATTGTTATTATTATTCTAGTATAACGTTTATGTGAACTAAAATGGCTGCAAACAAGCATAAATAAATAAATAAATAAATAAATAAATAATATATATATATATATATATTAGAACTAGAGAGTAATTTTCGTTCTTATACAGTATTCTTATAAAACAAAATTTATAATACTTAAAGTAGAATTTCACTTAATATTGTACTTTATCACCTTATATTCTATTTTAATTATACTATATTTTTACTTTTATTAATATTTATTCAAAAACCTTATTAAGTATTTTTATTTATTAATAATTTTTAATTGAGATTCTTATATTGTAAAAACTAAAATTTTCAATAAAAATATTATAAATTTAACTTCTAAGCAAATTTGATTAAAAAATTAGATTTTTGTGCATTCTTATTGTATATAATAGATAAATTTGAATGAAACATCTTATTCTATTGATCGTTTCAATTTTCATCATAAATATTTACTCATGATTAAATATTCATCAGGAAGTAAAATCATCCGGAACATTAATATAGATCGAATTACTGTACTAAAAATATTTCGAAAATGCGCATAGAATAGCTAAATTATAATGGATGATAAATATTGAATTTTTCAATGAACTTAGTTGAGAAAAATCATTTTAAATTAATGAACTATGAGAAATACTTCTACGTATGTAGTGGGCACTTAACAGATGCTATTTTTACTTTCATCATCTTTCTGGATAACGTTTCTTCTCGATAAAATTTATATAAAAATCAAGTGATCTTATAAAACAATAACCTAAGAGGAAATATTGAAAAATTATCTATCCATGATAGAGTACTCAGTCGAGTTATTAATATAAGAGATTGGCTGATTTTATTTGGAAATATTCGGAAAAAATTTATAAAAGGAATCTTGTACATATCGCTGATTTATATATAACGAGAAATATTTTCCTATGAAAGAATATTAGACAACTAAAGGCTTGTTCAAAAAGTGACATTCTTCGTTTAATTTCAGGTATTCGGAAGGTTTGTAGTCTACCCAATATACAGCACTTGTATGATACAAGACAGCAGATAAAATGACGAAAAGCTATTGGTCGTGTACTTGTCGCGAATGCGAAGAATCAGCGGGTGAAGATGTCGTTCTTACTAAAGGGAGGAAGAGCTAGAAGATGAAAAAGAATGAGTCGTAGAACTACTGCATTGCTAGTCGTTTTGCATAATCAAATCCCTCAAGAATGTACCAGAATATCGAGCACATCGTTGAAGTGACCCGAAAATTCCGAGCACGCGGAACTCGCGAAAAATGCGTGAAAGGGTATGGACGATGCATATATAGGTTTTTCGCGAAACTCGACTAGTTCTCGTTATTGCCGAGCTCCCCCCATGAAATTCCACGGATAACTTGAAAACGCTTCTGGAGAAGAGAGATAGAGAGAAGGAATAAGAGCCCGCGTCTTTTACGATTTTGCACCACTATAACCGTACAACGGGGTGTACTTGATTTATCGCACTCCCGAAAATAAGCCGAGTCAGGATTTTAATGTCTCAAACATGGAGATTTTCCAGACGTACTTTAGCAGCCCTTCATTTATGAATCGGCTGTTAATAATATTCAAGTGCCTGTTTTTTTTCAATTCACGACAAGTTTGTTAACTTTGTTGGTGATTGTCGCTATTGCTGAACAAATTTTTCTAATCTTACGGTGGATTTAAGTAGTGGATTTAAATGAACAACATCGATGTCCAATTATTCAATTTTTTTCTACTTCAGCTTCGTCGTGATTGTAACGCCATATTTTAATTTATCGTTTGTTTAATTTAAACAATTAAAACTATTATTATTTTAAAAATATTATTATTCATTAAAGAATATAACAGAAATCTTGAATTTTCAATGTCCAGTAGCCTTAACGAGTGTATCTTTTTTATTTTTAAATACTCTTAGCAAAGCAGTACAATATAACAACATTTTCTTTGCATTTATCAAGTCCTTGTTAAATAATTCTTGATAAATTGTGTTCAACTTTATTTTTGATTTCATTTCAGTGGCATTGAAATGTATCTTTACTTGACATACTTCAAATTCGTAAGTTACAAATTTTGAAAAAGCTTTAAGAGACATTTACTCTTTTATAATGAAATAAACAAAATATTTATAAGAAAATTATGTAATATTAAATAAAAGTTCATCAAAACGAGAGTGCATATAACCAAAAGGTAGTTTCTTGAAATGTAGATTTTGAAAACGTATAAATTCTTCTATAAAGTAAATTAAACTATTACTTATTTTCAAAATAAGTTTCAAAAGTACCATTTAATTGTCCTTTCATCGAATGATAACTTATACCGACAAATTTCGTAATTTTTGTAAAGTACTCTTTTAAATATTTATTAATTCGGTAGAGAGTTCAATATTCAATGCGATGAAGTTTTATGAAATATTATTTTCAAAATATTGAAGAACTTCAATATTTTATTAAATCGCAATGAACACGGTAACGAGCTTGACAACACGATACAAACTGACCTGCGATGGACCGAGTGATCAATCAAGCTTATCAGACTTTTCTCAATTCTCGAATTTGTACATTAGAATATTCGTCGATAGAATTTATCGTGGCATTAAGGTTCGCTTGAATTTCAATATATGTGGACTCAAGGTATGGTATTGGACAACGTGTACGACTGGTAAATCACAGTAACAAAGCTTGAGTAATGCGCGAAAAAGCTTGGATTACTAACGTATATAAAATATGCAAAATACGAGGTTTACCTTTATCGCAAAATTCGACTAACTATAAAACGCAAGGGTGAGATTTGAAGGAAGGTACCAGTATCTACATGAAACACGTGGCCAAGATAAGGGCACACGTATAGTATAGCTAAGGGAGCGAGAGAAGCTATCGTCAAAATGGGCGCTAACCCAACCCTGTTCGATATATAACTCTAACGGGATTTTCGATCGTGGGTGGGTCGTCTCTAGTCTTGGGTCGCCATGAGGGGTCGGCGAATAAGGGGAGAAAGGGATACCACGTGCGTCGGAGTCCTTCAAGATGGCGGCTACATAAGGGATGGTTTAGGGCACACGCGAGGAGGTAATATATCAGGCCGCTCGAGGGTTCAGAGGGTGGAGGGAAAAGGAGAGAGAGTTAGATATATGTATCAGGAGAAGTTGCTTAGTCAAAATGACTGTGTATTTCTATACTCTGAATGCTAGGGGTAAATGATATATCATTTATTTTTAGTTTAACTAATGATACTCGATTTTTCAAGTATTGCCTTAATTTTGTAGTTTATGTTGGAACAGCGAAGTTTTGAAATTAAGCTTATTCTAATTGTATATCTAATCATCCATTTAAATGTAACGAAACAAGTGAGTTATATCGATCGAATCGATCGACTATTGCGTTATGATTTAGCAATTTTTCTACGATAGGATCATTAATTCTTAACTTAAAAATCCTTTGAAGAATACGTGAATTAGAAGTACGTACATTTGGTTGTATAAATTCAATTTGTAGAATATATCTTTAATATTATATAGATTTCAAATACGTGAATCGATGGGAGTAAGTAGTCCCCGAGTTATTAATAATCAAATGAGTGAAGTTCAAAATTGAGGAAATGCAAATAATTTGATTATTTCTAAGCAATGGCACTTGACAAATGGAAATTTTGAAAGGTACTACAGATAAATTGTTGAAAGTACGATATCGATCGACGGAAAAATTCCTTTGCGTTCTCCTCGAGCGTGACTCTGTATCTCCAGGGGCGCGTTGTGTGTGTACCAGCCCCTGGAGCGAGTATCGTCCACGTCCCTTTTACGTCCCCTTGAGCTTCCTTTTAACTTCAATCCCTCTCTGCTAGTATCGTCTCTCTTCTTTCACTCGATTCGTTTCCTTTTGCTGGAACACATATAGCCCGAGGCTTCGTTTTCCAAAATAGCAACTCGCCGGATGCGAAAGTAGTGTCGGTATCGGCCCCCTCCTGCAAAACTTGAGTTTGCGAGGGGCCAAAACAGAGAGAGAGAGAGAGAGAGAGAGAGAGAGAGAGAGAAGAAAAGAGAGAGATTGATGTGTACTTATATATCGTCGAAACTTTCTTCCTTGAACAGGCCAAGAATGTATATAAAAGATTCAAGCTTTTCACGCGTTGAATCGAATGGAAATGTGCGATCGCTTGGGCTCTTATGGGGAGCCTTATCTCGCTCTTTCTGAAAAAGGAATGAGTATTATTGAGCAGAATATTTTTAAGATTACCGTGTAGGTAAGAGCAGGATAAAAATCGTATATATTTTTTCGGACATATTGGGGTAAGAGGCTACATGGAATGATGGAGCACATAGTTTTGGAGACAATTTTGTTGAACGAAAGCAATCCAATCTTCTATTTATGTAGGTGATTCTATTAAAATACAAATACTACTTACTTAAAATATTAGAAATTTTAAATATAACTTATTTATAAGCTCATTTAAAGTATTATAGTTTTAATATTAAAACATTAACGCGATAACGTATTTTCACATAAAATGGTCAAGTAATCACGTATATAAATTTAAATATTTTGAATACGTAATGCTTTTCCTAATATTGAAAATAGTTCAAGTTCTATAAGGTAGTACATAAAAATATTGTCTAAAGTTTTATTCCACAATTGGTACTTTATGCTTTACATTAAATTATGTTAAATTATGTATTTACGTTAAATTATGTACTTACGTTAAATTATGTATTTACGTTAAATTATGCTTTTACATATTTTTAATTAGTTGGGAAACTTAATGGAACACAAAAAGGGGTTAATTTAGAAATGCATCCTACTAGATCTTGACCGAGGAACAGCAAAGTTGCCTCCTTTTAATTCTCTCTTTCTTCTTTCTCTTCGTCGCATAAAGAAATGTTCAAAGACAGGCGGTTTGCCTTCCTTCACGAGCACAAGATGTAAGATAAAAAAAGATTGTGTAGCAAAAGTTGAGAAGAGTGGGCGACAGTTCTGAACTTGCCTGTGGAAGGATTCTGTCCGTATACATCCGGAATTGCAAAAACACTACTCTGGTGCTAATTAAAAGCAGACCGCGTCTCTTTCTGTTACACGGTTGCGAAAATAAATGTAAAAAGATCTTTTTATAGACGTACTGACTCATCCTTGCTAGTTTCAATCTCTCTCTCTCTCTCTCTCTCTCTCTCTCTCTCTCTCGTTCACTTTCTCTCCCATTTTATTTTGCTCTCTTTCTCTCGTTGGCACTACCTAAGTATCCAGCGACCGTAATTATCGTCCAAGTGTTCTTTAAAGAGCGAATTACACGCTCGATGTTTGCTGCGTGCTCGAAGCTTTTCATTCGTCACCATCTCTCTCCCGTTCGCCGACTTTTGTGTATCATAGCCATGATTTTTCTCGTGACTTTTTTGCTCTGCTTCTTCTCAATTTCCCTCTCGCTGGTCCCTCTCACTCGCTCTGACGCAACCCTCCAAAAGCCAGAGCGCGTACGTACACGCGATCACGGAGCGCCTGTTTTTCTTTTACGCCTCGAGAAACTTTTTCCTTCAACAATTTTTTTGCGCTCTCCAACGCGTCGAGGGATTTTGCACGATTTCCCCTTGCGTCGCTCTACCCCTCGCTCCAGTGTCCCATACGGAATTTCTCGAGAATCATTCGACCCGCCATTTGCAAATACGTAAGCTCGGCTGCTCTCTTTCTCCTGTTGCCTGGAGTTCTACTGGGATTGGACAAGCACAAATTTGCTCCACGCGATAACGAACCTTCAGTACGAAACCTCTTCAGCGAATAAAAGGCTTCGCGGCGCGTGTTCATACTTTACAAATCGACTCTGAGTAAGAGAGAGGAAAAAAGCAACCGTGTAAACCCGCTGCCAATTAAGGCATTTTTAAAGATGCGTCGTTGCGTTGGATTATTTTAGTCCAGTGATTCCATTCAGCTGAGCACGAGATGCGAACTGCCGTTAAATATAGTATAACTTCGATTTGAGCTGTTTGAATTTTGCCTCTTATATAAAATGTCCGAATGAATTTATGTTTGTAGCTTTATCGTATAATTTGCGAGTGATAGGATTTTATTTCAGATGAACGCAGAATAATTGTTTTCATTGAATCTCGTCAGACTGCAAGGGATGATTACATTAAATGTGCTGTTAAACTTTAAAGATGAAGAAATGTTGGAGTGAGTTCTGCATTTAATTCGCAGTATATATTGGTTTTCTAGTAATATCTTAAATCTCCATGAATAATATTCACTTATGATTGCAAGAGCGAATTATTTGTAATCAGACTAATCGCTCGTTTAATCATCCGAATTCTAAATGAAGACTGTGCGTAAGACTAGGAAATATTAATCGTATATAGTTGTTCGTAAGGCTGGAGAATTGTTGGACTGTTATTGAAAATAAAGCAGTGATGAGTAAGACGAAGGTAACAACAATTATAGGGTTCAAAATACCCGGCTAATTTGTGAATCTAGATGCACTGCATCCTGGCACTCGAATTATTTCGCTTCAGAGGCGTCGACATGACAGTGGTGAAAGTTCTGCTCGCGCACCTACAGATTGGAGCAGAAAAAAGCCAATTGCACATATCGAGGAAGAAGCGAGTGAGTTGGGGATCTCGCGGAATAGAAACCTCGTCATTATTCGAGTCCAAAAGCGCGTCACCAATTTAGCCGGCGTATAAGCAACGCGAATTTTTGCTTGTTTATTTTGAATGATTATTTCCTTTCCTTGTTCTCCCTATTTCATTCTTTGTTTTCAATTCGCTTGAATGTACGTGTGCGGAGCTTGAATGAATAGTCTTTTCGTGGTATCGCTTTTTTACGTATCTCTCTCTCTTTCTCTCTTTCTTTCATTCTTCGTAGTGCACCGTCAATATTTTTATGTAACACGAGGGCAATGTAAATTTTTTATTATCTCGATTACCACTTGAGTCTTTCTCAACGTCGTCGTTCTCTCGTTAAAAGAAAAGCGACAGAATGACAGAGTAAAAGCTCCTTTGAAAAATGAATGACTGATGCATGAACCTATATCTAAGCCCTCTAGGAAGTCGCGTAGAATTTCCTTTATTAAATTACTATTTTATGTTCTATGAGTTCGGAAACAGCAATTTGCAGTCGAAACGATTATTAATATTACCCTTCCAGTCAATTTTGTCTTTTGTTCGACCTGGTATTATTTTTATACTATTGCTGACCATCTATTTCAATTAAAGTTCAATGGTGTCATTCAAAATACTATATAAATATTTGTTACTATTCCGGATAATTTTCTTAAGACAAATTAAGAATTCTTAAGTTCAGTTAAAGTTACAATGGTACTACGGTAATATTGTAAATAAAATCAGTTCATTATTTTTATAAAATTTTATTACTTTAATATTTCGTTTAATTGAAGAATTCCTTCAGATCCATATTTGTAATTGCTCTACGTACGTAATGCGAGATTCTAATATGTACCTAGTATTATACTTTTACGTACATTACGAGGTATCTATGTTTAGATGATATTATTGATACATCATATGTTTTAAAAGTAAGGTGCTGAAGGTTTATGAATATTTATCGAAGAGTTTGACTAATTGAATTATTTCGTCTTAAGAAGTGCTTATTTTATGAATACTTTAATGAATTCTTGTGTACATTCTTTTATTTGAAAATATTTATATGAATAAATCATTATATCCTAATTAAACTAATCCACATAGTATGATAACATTTTTTCAATTGATTTATAAAATTTTATATAATTTTAATTTACCTTTTTAAATATTTTTTATTAATTTGGGAATTAAACATTCAATAATACTTCACATAATAATCTGTCACCTGATATATCGTTTATCTTATATTTTATAATTGCATAATATTTATTACATTATGATATAACATATTGCTGAATTAAAATACTGAAGGATTACAAATGTAGAAAGTACTTTCATGGAGATGTAATGAATAGTTTTTCTTTAAATCAATTCAAATTTTGAAATTTTGTACATGCATTATACATATTCATGAGTCATACGTATGATTATAATTCTTTAATTGTATACAATTGCGATTAAAAAAAAATTAGCATAAATCATAAAATTAAGAATAAAATTATTACTTTCCTATGCTAAAATTTGACACTATAAAGTATAATTAAAATATTTAAAAATTAACTAAGTACCGGTATAAGGTTAATGCAGACTTTTATTTTCAATTTTGAATCGAATTGGTTACACTTGTATTATTTTATCCTTTTCAATTGCATTTTTTTTTATTATTTGTTACAGAATACAATGAATTTCTTTTATCCTTTATTTAAATGCGAATATAACTGTTACATACGGTGGAAAGCCAAACTCAAAATTCATCACTTTATTTTCACGTCAAATGTGAACATGCAAAAAGGTTTTCACACGTGCATTTTTGGAGGCGTTTACGTTTCAAATAAAACTGAATGATGGCCTTTGAAATGGTTTGAAATATACTCGTCAAGAATATAGAGTAAGTTTTCATATTTTTTGGAATCATCTTTTACTGTATACAACAAAAACTTATAATTAGAAAGAGAAAATGCATACAGTCGTCTATTACATTTCCGTTTAGAATTATATAAAAGTTTTTAATGTTTAAATTTTATAACGTATGTATTTGTAATATAATAAAAATAGACATTATCATATTGATAAAAATTGTTGATAATTCACGATAATAATCGCGGCTTTTTTTCCCTCAAAGTGTACGGTTTAGACTCAAGAACATTTATTACAACAATGAAATGCGATAAATGATTGATTTTAAGTAGAATTTGTCTGCCTTTAAACATTTATTGTATTATGAATTTATGGATTATTTTGAAGATAAAAACTGTATTACCTCATATTAAAATTTGTTGCTCAAGAGAATTTTCTAAGAAATATGAAGAAGATTTCGATATAAAAAAGTTTTCAAAAGTTGCATCACAAAATTTGTTGGAAAAATTGTGGAACTCGTGTAAAGCGATTTTACTTCACTTTAAATAAGAACGATTTTATCAAATTTTTGGTAGTTACGGTCGACTTGTTCGTTAAAAAACGGGAATTAAGTTTTAAGGGAAATAAAAGGCGTAATAATAGCGATTGTTGGACAGTGATGCTTTTTTGATATTATCGCGTTTTTTCAACGTCTCAGGCTTTTCAGATAGTTAGCTAGTAAAAGATAAAAGAGCGTATTTCGTATTTACGCATTTGTGTAGGCAACTCCTCGAGTCTCGTTTTATAACGAGTTTGTCCTTCTGTCTGGCGTTACAACTATATACCGTTTATACATACATAAGTAAATTGAGTTTGCCGACAGTTTCGGGATTTACCGAGCACAAATAATGAAGTGCTCGGACGCGAGAGGTGACAGGTGACAGAGTCGAGAAGTTAAAAGCTTCGACTAGTGCTCCATTGCACTGGTTGGACTTGGTTTGTTGGCGGTACTTAAAAACTTCCGTCAAGGCTGCTCGACTTGTTCTATAAGCAAGTGTGCGCTCGCTCGCTCCCCCCTCCCCAACCGCAATGCTTACGGAAATATCTGACGTAAGAAACGCCCCTTACTTTCGTTCGCGTTTTAAGTGCCGCGACTTAATTACACCCTAAACAGTGAGCACTTTCACAGTTGATGCGCCTTTTCGTTACTACTGATCGCCTCAAGTGCCTTACTTTCCAAGGAGGTTTCGTGATATTGTATCGCCTACTTTCAGTTACACGTTACTTTTAATTTTTTCTCATTTATATCTACGCGAATTGGGTTAAGAGAGCATCTCGAGCAACAAAATTTCGCTCTAAATATAGCGTATGATGTTATTTTAAGTTTATAAATTATACGAAATAAATATATAATGAAATATTACAAAAGCTTTGACGCATTCACGAATTTATATTTTAGAGATCAGTGTAGCGTGCGATCAATTCAATACTATTATTCAATAAAATGTAATATGTAGTATATTTTTTAATTGAATCATAGTTTTTGCTTCAAATTGACGTAGTATTTCATGATGTATGGAGAATCCTAGAGAGCAGTTTAATTAATTATTAAGCTTCGTTTCTTGTGTTTTGTTTCAAAAGTATTCTTTTAATGTTTCCATTATTCTTAAAATGAAACATGACTATTGAATATTATCATTAAAAGTGATACTTATCAATGACAAAAAATAAATCACAATATTCACAATATAAAGTTGCCCTAAAGAGTTTAAAACATTTATACATTATTTTTATCTGGAATCTGTAATAATATTCGATGAAAAAAATAATGTTAATTTTTTCTATATTTTAATGTAATTGTGTAATTAGTAATTACGAGATTTTATTTTTCTTATATTTGCACTTCAGTTATTTCAAATTAGCTTTCTGCAGAAATATATATATATCGATTTGTTTACGCAAAGTCCATGAATTACTTTAGAATTTGGAAATATGTTAATACACTTCAATTTCGTTTACTTGGAAGTTTGAAAGGAAGATTGGCTAAAACCAATCTTCGATTTTCTGGTACTGTAATGTCAAGCAGATTTTCTCGCTCCATATCGTTGATCAAAACTCCCACTTTTTTCGCTTTCAAAAGAAAAATACCGAAAGCACACGGATCGTACTTTCTAACTTCAATGCGGGAAACTTATATTTCGGGAAGCCCTTCAGTCTATAAATATCCTCTAATCAAATAAATTGATTTTTTCCCTTTAACATTTCTACAAATCTTTAGGAAAAATAATATTTATAAAACATGAATTAAATTTCATTCTCTAGATCTGATAGAATTAATGTAAATATTTCTTGTATCTTTTTCATAAAAATTAAGGGTCCAAGATCATAATCAGGTATATTATTAATTTACAATGAAAAATAAATAATTTATAATTTTTAAATAAATTAGCAAATTAGTTAATTCAAATAAATCTTTAAAGTTTTCTCGTATTTTTCATTGAATGATATCCTTTCAAATGAATTTAATTTGGAAAGGTTCTTTTAAGTAATATAACTAACGTTAAAAATGTTAATTTTATTCAAATACTTTTAATTAGATTATGTTATAATAAGCTAATTAATTTCTTGTTAACGAATACAATTATATTATAAACATAATAATGAGAACACAATAATCTCATTGAATTATTATATTTTAATTGAAGTCTTATTGTTAGCACCAATGTAAACAGTTTTATTACATAATAAATTATTAAAAAATATTGTCATACTTGTTTGCAAGTCTTTTCACAACTGATATTTAATATATTTATTTTTTTTTAAACAAGACGTGAAATACTAGACGCGAAATGCATGAACTTTTCCGTATTAAATGTCAGTAAAAATATAAATGACAGACATTAAACGCTGTCAATTAATATCTAAATTTAAGAATAATCAAGATGTCTTGTCAAGCGAAATATAAATATTTAATTTAAGAAATTTACATGGCAGTGGTTACAGAAATAATGTATGAGAATTTTTCCTTTATAGGTTTGTGAAAAGTATTTTAACTGACAATCGAGGAATATGAATTATCTGCACTTTTGGTGAATTGGTTAATAAGACGTAAAGGTATATAAATATAGAAATGTTCTTATCATCGACACACGTGGAAAATACTTTTTAGCAATTTTTTGTCGCGTAAATAGCTTACATAAATGACAAGTGTGTTGGCCGTTAAATTAATAATTTTATGACGACTTAATAAAATTGATTAAATAAAAATTTATCTTTTAAGTATGGATTCATATAATTTTACGACTGTAGTTGAAAATAATTTTACATACAGTCATAAGATGATGAATAATTTTCTGTTCCAGTTGACGCTATACTACCGAGAACGGAAAAGTGGTCACCATCAAGAGGCCCAAGCGACTGTTTCGCTCATACCAACACAAATACGTAAGCCCATGGGAGAAAAGACACGTTGCGCTTCCGCATACGCGTAGTTGTAAACTTCGGTCGATTAGTCCGCTTCTAATTATTTCGCGATATAGGAAGTACAGCACCGTAGGCACACGAAGAAGGGAGTAAGAGATAGAGGCGTCGAGGGACGATGTACCCCCGAGAGGTTACTTACCTCTTCGTCGCTCTCATCTCATTACATATTCTCTCTCTCTCTCTCTCTCTCTCTCAGCTCTCTTCTTGCGGTTGCAGCGCGCACATACGGCTGAGGTGAACTGCTAGCATTGCGCGCCAGGCTAAATTGATTAGAATTAAAGGTGCCGTAGCGTGGCAGTTGCAGCACATATAGTACCCCAGGGCTATAGATCTAAGTACGCGAAGAAAGAGTACAAGGAAAAGGAAGAGGAAGAGGAAGAGGAAGAGAGAGAAGAGTCTGCGAAGGAGTCGAGCTCTCAAGCGCACTCAGGCGTGCATATACGCGTAGGTACATACGTGCGGAGCTGCGAGAGGGTGAAAGCCCGGGTGACCACAACGTCGACGCTGATTGGTCGAGTCAAGTTTGTGGCAAGATGGCTGCACTCTCTCACTCTCCCTCTCTACCTAGCTCGCTCTCTTGCCCACATCAACGACGCAGCGTAGAAAGCTCTCTCCGTTTTATATGTGCCAGCGCGCGCTGTGTGCAACCTCTAAGACACGAACTCCTCTCCTCACGGCGTTCTATTCCCTGCATGTGCCAAATAGAGGCTTCGCCTACGTGCACGTGTGTGACGTGCGCTCGAAACAATGGCTTGTGCCTGCCTGCTCCACCTCCTCCACCTCCTCCACCTCCACCACCTCCTGTTCCACCACCTCCACCCCCGCGCACTACCAAGCTTGCGCGCTGTCAGTTCCACGTCCCTCTCTCGTCTACGGACGGCTGCCGCTGCTCGCAAAGGAAGCCTTGTCGGGCTCAAAGAGAGGATGTGATAATAATGCGAAGAAGTTGCCGTAATGAGTTAATAGTAGCTCGACGCAGCCATCCCGGCCCGTTCTCTGACACGGACGCGTTCTTCGGCGTTCCTCGCTCTATCTCGGGGAGATAGCTCTCGAGCTTGCGCGTGAGCCGGATGTCAAAAGCTCTTTTCTTGCAAGCGTTGTGCGCGTGCAGCTATTAAATGGGCGGGGAGAAGAAAGAGCCGGAGTCAAAGACAAATGGAAAACGAGAATTCACTCCGACAGGACGAGCGACTAGCGAGTTTCTCTCTCTTCGGTCCCTCCACGAGGCTTGCGCACCCATACACAGACAATATCGTTCACTGTGTTTCGAGCAGTTCTTAAACGTGCGTAGGTTGAGGTACGTAAGACAACAATTGACAAACGTACACTCGCATAGCTTTATTATAAAGAAGAAACGAGAGATGGACGAGAAAGAAGAAAAATGGGGGTTTGGTTTTCAGCGATGATTAGAGGAAAGCTTTTATTATGTTATGGTAAAGTCTGGCGTTTCATCGTTATCACCTTCTGGTGTGCTTTTTCCTTTATATACGATTTCGCTAATTTTGACAGGTTCTTTTTCCGTAGCATAATGGCATAACGATCGAGCGAATTTCATATTTAAATTTTATTTTAAATTATGTAAACAATAAATCATTCGAGATCATAAATTGAGCCAAGATATTTCGAAGTATGATCGTTGAATAAAATGTGATGCTTCAAAATAGTTAAATTCAAGCACACAACGTTAACGAATGTAAAGCAATACAGCAAATTACGCGGTGCTAACGCATTTGCTTAATTGTTCTCACAACGTATGGACTTGTCCTTGTAATACTAATTCATAAACTACTATATAGATGGTAAATGTTGTAACAGAATATTTATGAAAAATGATGAAATAGTTGCTTTATGATTTCATACCTAACTGCTGTACAAAACTGAAATAGAATATATATTTGTGATTGACATTACGCAAACGAAAATGTTACTTTTATGTTAATTCTAAACCAGCTGTAGTTAATAGGTCTAATAACGTGAAAATTAAATGAATTTATTTTAAAAACAATCGTACATTAAGTGCATTGAATTTTATAACATTATAAATTATTTCAGCGTTTGAAGAATATTTTTTAATGCGAATTTGAAATATTTTTTTAATGCGTATAAAGCTCAGCATAAGTATTTTATTCGTTTAAATTTTGAAAAACCTCTTAGATCGGATAGAATGAAGCTCGTTATAATACTGTTAGGAACACTTAAGTTATTGCACCCGTACGCAGTGATTGTTTCTTTAATTAAAGTTCAACCCATAATCGCAAATAATTATTTTCGCTTAAAATAGCCCAATCTGCAATGTTTCGTTTTAGAGGTGAGAACGAAACTTCGCAACGAACAGTCGCAAAGATCTTTTGTAAGAAGTCCATGTGAACGATCGCTTGATAAGTAGCTACGCGTGCACTCGCCTCAATTGTTCATATATCTGATCTGTAGCCATTGAAGCATCAGCGGACATCCCTCGACGTTATCCGCACCTTCCGCTGCTACTCGTGCAGACTTCTTAGAGAGGCTTTGATGGCTCGAGTGCTCGTGGACAGGCACAAAGGAGAAAAACGTCGAGAGGGAAATCGACGCACAAAGCGGTGACTGGTTCGCGAAGGAAAAGTGCGACCAATAATTTTATTCTCAGCGACAAAGCACGCGACCATGGAGGGATGGACATCTCCGAGGAGAAAGAATATATGTGGAGCGAAAGATGAGAGCGAGAGAGGAATGCAAAGTAGAGAAGAGTGCCGCTCTGGTATATTGTCGGGGGGGGGGCGTCGAAAAGCGGCTGAAGGAAGGAATATAACGCGCTGGGGAAAGCCGCGCGCGCGAGCGTATCTTTAGTAAGTAAACAGAACGCCTTATGAATTTTAAGTAGAGCCAGGAGAGCATGAAAGAAAGTGCAAGAGAGGAATGCGCGCGCGCGCGCGTGTGTGTGTGTAGGGAGCGAGGAATTTTACGTATCGCGCGTGCACGATCGTGCCTCGGTGCTCGTTTTTTTCTCTCTCGCGTGGCTTCGTGGCGAAACACTTTTATGGGCCAACCTGTTCACAAGCCTCCTTGCAAATTAGATGCGCCAAGATTGACTTCTCCGACTAATTTATCTCGTACACTGACGCAGCTTTTTGCATGGGGTCTCTTTGAAAGCCCGAATCAGTGTAAAATCGAACTTTTATTTTTTATGAACACGCGCGACGATTATACGCACTTACGCGGGATACGTAATGGCACGTGTCGGCTTAATGGTGATTTTTTTCGTATTTCAATAAAGCGGCTTTAAACGGTGTTTTAGGAGGTTCTTGAATTCATCGAGGAAATCGACCATTCGTTATTATTCGACGCTATTATTTTTCTGACGTATTAAATATTTAGTACCGAATCGAATTTAAGAAGTGCTTCCGAGAGATTCCTTGAGTGAATTAGCCGTAGTAAGCTCTTTAAGCTTCATTACTTTTCAACCCTTGCATCTTTCGAACCCTTCAATATGCGGCACGCGTCAAGCAATAATTGTAACGCCAACCTTAAGAATGGAAATTTGATTACCCGACATATTTGTGTAATAATTATCCTTGTACTCTTCATTGTATTATCTGTTGCTTTACATTTACAAGTAAACGCACAACTTTTCTCGGCCCGATGTTTTTCGAAACTAAAACTCAAAAATCTTAAAATACTAATAGGGAGTCAACTGTTTGCTTTTATACATATTTAAGACCGAAAGTATTTTTTCTATAAAATTAACCAAAATTTTCTCAGTACTTTGTAATAATATGAAAAATCAGATAATTAGTTTTTAGTTTTAAGGATCTTACGTAATATTAACATTGTAAAATGTAATTTTAAGAATGTTATATTTTTCTATTTTATGCATATTTCAAAGTCTCTTGCAGAAAAGTATAAAAAATTATTGTATTATACGACACAGAGATTTCAATTAAAAATATACATTCGATTTAATTTCTTTCTATCGGTTAATAATGGAAATAATGACTCATACGCTCTTGATTGACTATCATAAACGATTTTATTCGTGCAGTACTTGAGGTATAATTGATACAATATTCATTTTTTAATACTACTTTAGACTAATGCCTTTCTTCTGCATGTATTTTTTATTGATCACTTATAGAATACCCAAATAGTAATTTTTGTCACTGGCTTATTACACATTATTATTCTTCTTTCGTTACCCACTTCACTCAAACATATGTTAACAAACATATGTACTCTATTATAATGATAGAGTAAATTAAAGTCAGGTGAATTACGTAGAAAATAGTGTCTTAAATCAATTAAAAGCATTTTTGACAATGATGTCAAGTAAATTATTATTAATATCACATATATGTTTATAAAATCGAAGAATATATTATTAAATTAATATTTAAGGAGAGTTTTTAAATAAAAGAGTAATACTAAAATATATTTTTGTAGAAAACACAGATTTCTTGAAAAAAATATCTGAATATTTTAAACAGAAATTCAAATTTAGAATTAATGATAACAGATTTAATTAGCTACTCCAGTATAAAAATTGAAAAAGAATGTATTAATAATTATATTATTCATACTTTTTCCAAAAATTCTTGATCTTTAATAGACATAATAATAGAGTAATAATAATAATAATTGCATATTAGATTTTTGTAATTATTTTCTCTTAGCAAGATAAAAAAATTTTTCCACTGACAATTAATACATTCATATGAGAGAAATTATAATTTTAATAACTGGAATTCGTATTAGTAAACAGTTGTAATGAAAACATTTGATTTATTTTTTAAAATGTAGGACCAAGTGTATTTTATACATAAATGATTTATCATAAAACAATATTTCAATTGAACGTTTTAATTCAACATCGAAACATTACTCTAAAAGTAAAATGTATAATATTACTGTTCAGCATATTCAAATAATCTGCAACTTTGAATGATGTATCATAGTTTCACAAAAAACTGATATATTTTAATATTTACATTTTTAAATTCTAATATATTTCAGTTATATATGATCTCTAAATTAGCAGATCTTATGGTATTTATTCGTACATTTATGTTAACACTTAAAAAAAGGATATATATTACTTTAGTAGGATTATAGTCATTTATCTATTTGAAATTATTTTAGTGTATTTTTATATATTTATTTCCTAAAATGATGATGAAGTTTAAAGAAATTTATAGAATTTAAATAATTTATAGTGGAAATTTTAGTTGTAGATTAACCAAAGATATCAAATACATTTATGCATTTTTAAAATACACTTTACAATCATGTTCAACATATGGCAATATAAATATAATAAAAATAGTATTTATTATATAAAAATGTAATTATTTATATCTCAGTTTATTTAATAGAATAATGTTATTCCAATTAACTAATAATTAGGAATAGCCTTATTTGAAATATTTTGAAATTTATCTATTTCTGTTTGACGAATGATGAATTTTAATGAATACTCATCTAATTAATTAATCATTTGAGATATCAGTTATTACAAGAGCTTATATTTACCTACAAAAAAATAAAATGTACATGTTGACAATTATAAAGTAGAGAATCCTCTTATTTCATGAATAAAATAATATTAAGAATGTACGAGTCTCTGCATACTTATTAGTAGTAATACTCAACTACAAGACGGACGTATATTAGAGATGCAAATATACGCTTGCAAAATGTACAGTTAATTAAATTAATATATTTTTTATTATAATATAATAAATCATACTACATATTATTCCATATATATATATACGTAATATCGCATTCTTATATTTTTATTGTCACTCTTCTCTTACCACATAAAAAATTTAAAGTTAAATATTAGATGATATAAGACTGACAAAATATGTAATCTTTTTTTTCAAATTTTTATTATTTGTAGCTTATATAGCTGGTATCAAAAAATTAGTAATCATTTAATTTAATCTACTAAATAAAATTTAGCTAAATAAATAAAGGAAATAGAGCTCAGGTGGTTTACTATTTCTGTTCGTTACTAGTCATAAATCACAATCCTTGGCTTCACTTGTTTGCGGAATAACTTGCAGAATAACTAATTATAAAATTAAAATGTTCATTTTAATATTTAATGAATTTTTGTTTTGATTGTAAAATTAACACGTAATTTTTCTGTAATACATGACATTTATTAGAGTGTTAACTTACATAACGTATTAATTTTAATGCGCAAACATTGACCAATGGTAAGATATGTAAACAGATATTATTATTATTCATCATCCATACCACTTGTCAAGCTCCTTGTGGTTTCAGATATGTTTTCTCTAACATGAATCGCTTCTTATATTTATTTTTCTTTTATACCAAAGAATGTTGTTTCAATAAAAGTTTTGAGCATAATAATTGAGCTCCAGAGATGCTACTCTTTATTCTAGCTCGCACAGGATTGTAATGTAAATAAACTTTTCATAATCTCATTAGAAAGGACGTATTATTTGAACTTCTCTAGATGTTTGGATTTGGGCAGAACATATAGAACGGAATATGTAAACGACTAGTTCACTAGCACATTGCACGTAATCATGAAGCAAGTATGTTTTGATATTGATTTCCAGATGTATTTGTGTGTGTGTATGTGTTTTGAAGGCCTATCTAAGCATTCTAACGATACTTCGGTAGGTTGGATTCTGCGCACAGCATCCCCACGTCGCGTTTGTTTCTAATGATTTTAGTGCTGCATCCCAGCGCCGTTAGACGTTAGACGAATGCCCTGCTACTTTTCGTATGCATATAAATAGGAACGAATGCTTTGCGAAAAGTTGACGCGAGATCGGTTGATAAGATTGAGAAAGGAGCAAGATCTTCAATGTGAACGACTGATATCAAAGTACGTTGTACGGACCAATAATTATTTGGGCAGCGAAAGAGATTTTATTAGATTTGAAATTAAATTTCGATTGTAGTTTACGTATTTCTCAACTAGAAACTCCTAGATTTCAAACAACTAGATTTCAACTAGATTTCAAAGGACTGCCGCGCAAACGTTCTAAACCATCCTTATTCCTCTGTAATTATAAGTGAAAAATAAGGTTTATTTTTAACAATATCCAAAATTAGATTGTACGAATGAGATGACAGTACTGAAATTATTAGGAGTTTCCGAAGAATATTAAAAGTTCGTTCAACAATAGATTAAGTAATCTTGAGACTTTATATAAAGATAAGAGAGATAAATTTAGCTTTTGAATTTATTTAACTGGTCAGTAGTTCATTATTTTGACAATAAAATAACTTGGCGACGAACTTAAGATTTACATACATATTTAATTCTAATTTATTAATATTCTTAGGTCTTATTAAAGCTATTATCATACAATAAATTCACATTTTTAAGAGTATCTTATACTTAATGGCTAAAGTATTAAGATCATCACTATTTTAGTTCAAACTTTCTGATATTGTATTTATTAAAATATATTTTAAAAAATTCTAATCCTTTAAATGAAAATTATTTAGGTATTAAAAATAATTTAATTTATAATGAAACTTAAAGTGTTTGCATAATAATTAAATTTAATTATCTGAAATATTTTATATTAAATATGAAATGATATTTATATGTTTGTAAAAACTGTAATAATTTAAATTCATTATAATCAATAATCAATTTGTATGAAAACCATTACAAAAGTTGATAGTTTAACGAAAGCCAGCTTAGTGTTATTTGAGAAATGGATCTCTAAGAATCAACCAAGTTTTGTTTTTTAAAGTTTTATAGGATAAGTTTAAATGTATTTTACGACAACCTTACTTTGTTTAATTAAAACTTTATTTTTTTCTGATAACATTTGCTACGACAAACTGATAAAAAATTCAAATAATGTAGTTATTATTCACGTGTATTTATTCACCAATATTTTTTTTAATCTATGTGATAAAAGCTTCATTTTTTGTATTTAAACATGTTTTGATGTTGGAAAATATAAAGAGGAAATAATTGAAAAATAGTCATTTTAATTCTTTTTTTGCTTGTAGTTTTTAAAAATAAAATCATTCTGGTATTTGTTCAGTTTTTTACACATTTTGGTTTACATTATTGTATTTTTAATTCTTATGTAATTTTAGAAGTTTAATTATACCTACAGTATAAACCCTTAACTCTTAAAGAAGCTATTACAATTTTTTATTGTCAATCCAATGTTTTTAGAATTTCATTTTAGTAGGTCGACAATTTTTCTAATATTAATATTATATTTAATTTACAGTATATATTTATAATTTTGTTACTTAAATTTTTATACTCAATAAACTTCATCCAAAAATTGACTTTAAATTAGTTAATTTATTTAAAAATGCACGTAATACTTTCAGAATGATACATAACTTAGTTTTTTTTTTTGCTTTTATTCACAAACTGCTTTTATATCGTGTAATTTAAATCTTCATATAGAATTTAAATCTTTACATAGGACTCGGTACTGCTAAGACGACCATATAATCGATTACTAGCTACTAATTTTTTAATCAACGATCGTTAACGTCGTAAAGTCATCAGATTATACTAATAAATTAATTTTCATTAATTTTTTGCATTATTTTCATGCCTGGATTACAGTTAACGAAAAATTTTTATTTAATTTAATAATATAAATGTTAATGTTTGCTCTGTACTTGTACATATAGCTTTGGAAAGTTTCAAAATTGAAACATAATCTGAAACTTGTATTTAAGTTGGACTTAGAATATGTATAGTTATATTCAGATTTATTATCAATAGTAGAAGTATCGACTTTAAAAATTATTAGAAAAAACTTGAAATATTGTTATATTGTTAATTACAGGTGTATGCCATTATGTAGAAAATTGTTTTTAAAGTTGAAAAATTTTAAATTTTGGTAGACAACTTCAAATTTTGTTTAGATTCTCAAATTTTCAGTTAAGAACAGATTCTTATCTTTACTTGAAGACATTTACTTTATTGAAAATTAGACTTAATTTTAAGACAAAACAAATAGTGTTATCTATTTAACATTACATATCACATAATCTAAAATAATGTATACTATGTAGTTAATTAAAATATGTTTAAATTGTAGGTGTGGTTTGTAAATATTTACTTTTATATTTAAGATTTTTCATCGTGTTTCGACAGTAAAGGCTCGAATACTTGAATATTAATAATTAAATATTACTTACATTTAAATAAATTATTCACATATATACATACATCATGTAAATGTAATTATATATAATAATAGTAATATTTTATATTAAATAAACTTCTTGTATATTACTTAAAAATATTTCGTTAAAGTGAGAAACAAAATTTGCGTTTGCTCATTAAAATAATAATTTTATTATTATTTTAATAACTGTAAAATATATATAGTGTGATGATAATAAAGTGATATACAATAAATGAACAGTAATATATAATAAAAATAAAAAGAATGATTTTATTAAACTAAACACAAGACATTGCATTCCCGATAATTGAAATTCGAAAAAATTTCAATGAATTATTTTAATTTATTGAAAGAATACCTTTATTTATGCAAAATTGAGATTTTATTACTTAACATGTAAATAAATACGATATATTTTCGTACACACTTTCAATTGAGAATATTAATTACAATGGTTTTATTATAAATTCATATTGTCTATATATACATTTGAAATTATTCTATTTTTTTATAAAAATAAAATATTGTTACGCAAAAAGTTATTTTGTCCATAAAAGGTTTTATTTCAATTTTTTAAATTATGAACTATATGTAATGAGATTATATTCTTATTCATACATGCTGAACAATTTATTACATTTTTATTGTAATTCATTTATTTTTATTAAATTTCGGTTTTTTCAGTTCAACTTTCCGTACAAGTACTAAGTTATTTGACGTAAAACATAAAATATGTAAATACTTCACTTTTTTAACGGAAGGCGAAGGCTACGTTATAAGTTTTTATATCTAGGGTAATTTTGATAGATATTATTAAAAATGATAAAAAAATGAGATTTACTTATAAGTGGAACTGTTATGCGAGATGTAACATTAGAAATGTGTATAATATTTCTTTTGGATCAATTATAAAAATAATTTCTAATTACACCCAAAACTTAAATTTAAATAAATTTTCCTTAATTTAATTTTCATTTTTATTATTTTTAAATATGATTAATTTTATAATTATGATCTAACGATACTTATTGATAAAAATCTGTAAGTCTTTGTTAAGAAAGATTTTAACTTGTGATTGTTTATGCGACACTATTAACTAGTATAATTTACAATATTACGATATCAAAGTAATATAGTCGTAATGATTATATTCTTTCTTTTGAAATAGGTAATCATAAATAGATCGTATAGAAAAATAACTAATTAATATCTAAAGTTACGTAGGTATACTATATACAAATAATGTATAGTAAAATTAATTTAACGTGTACTCATATTTACTGTAGGTTGTATTTTCTTCTTATCAATTACGTAAAGATAAATCATCAATGATATTTAATGAAATTATAGATTATTGTATTACTATATAAGTTTGCTGAAGAATAAACTATTCAATTCTGCATTCAAAATTTCTTACTATTTAATATGTATTAATGATATTTTTTATGGACTGTAATACTTAAAAATTAAAATGAAAACAATTTGATTTATTTAGAAAGAACAAACTCTCGTATTGTGAGTAAATAATCTTTCGATTATTGTATTAAAAGAAAATTTATTTATGTATCTTTATTTGTAATATACACTTTCTGGAGTGAGATTTAAGAAAAAATATTAACATGTTTTAAATATTGAATAAATCTTCTTTATAAAACTGTATGTTTGTTATTTTCAATTATAGTATCCTTTTCAGAATTTCTTTGAGATAAACATATATATTTTTAAGTAAAGTATTAAAACGTCCCACATATTCGGAAGCCGTATACTTATTCATAAGTATAAATCTAATACTTAGCGATATATTTAAATCCTTAACTTTATAAATATAAAAATTATAATATGTTTGCACTTTAAATAATAGAAATTAAAGGAGATATATAGTTTATCGTTTAGCCATAAATGAGTTAATTTATGGGCTTTTACGTAAGCAAAAGAATATTTAGAATTTATATGCAAAATAAAATTGCGGTAATGAACATTACATAATTTACTTGTAGAATGCTGAACATTTTTTCAGCATTTACAAAATTAATCAATTTGAAAGATCTTTGTTTAGATATTTTTGTCTCCGCGCATGTACAGGTATATTAATTATGTTTAGGCATGTGCAACATTCCAAATTGTACTAAACAGTGGTTTAGCAGGCATTTTAGAAAAATTGGATACAATTATTTAACTAAATTACAGCAATTTGTAGCTAGAAATAGCGATGATGTAGTTTTTCAAAGACAAAATCTTATTCATAAAATTTATAATGTAAAAGGAAATTTTTTATATACACGTGGCAAATTGATTTTAATTATTTATTATTTTGTCTAGCTCGTAGAGTTCAATTTAAATGAAAAGCTCTTTAAGATAAGAGTTGCGCGGAAGTTTGTATTGTTGTTCAAGTAGCAAGATTTTAACAACCAGAAATAAAACAAGGATTATTAAAATATGTAAGTATTAATACTATAGTCTTTTTTTTCTGATTGAATTCATAATGTATCAGTGTAAACAATATTTATATTAAATATGCAAAATATTGGACGTTGCTAATGATTTCAAGAAAAACTTGATAATTGTTTTTAAAACTGTTTGTTTATTCACAAGTTTTTATATTGATGTTCTTTTCACGTATAAATAATTAGACAACCTTTATGATATTCTCTGTAGTTTCACTTACAATAGACACTGTATATATTAGATACAGCATATATATTAGATTATTAAACAAGTTAATTACGTATCGCCGATCCTATAATTATGATCACAAGCTTTACTGCTCATAGAAGAATGTGTTTCACGCAGACGGATATGTGATAATTTTCTTTGATCGCAAATTATAATAAAGATACGAGCTTTTAAAAACGTCACTAAGACAGTTTTTCAAAGAGGCTATATTAAAAAATTAAAAGAATATGTATTTAAGAAAGAGAAGAAGCATGTATTTCAGAAATAAAAATCGACCTGCTTAATTTTCCTCATTCTCCAATACTGCAGCCCAATACGTATTGTACAATAATGACGGTACCTATTTTATAAGATTATAAGGTTTCATATTTACGTTAGATTTAGCATGCCCGTAAAACTAATATTTGTTTCGACTAAACATCAATTACGATTATTCCGAGAGTAAAAGTAGGGAGATTTAGATCGTTAGAAATGGAAAAATTGTCACGCAACATTCCGAAGAAGATGGACAAGAAGAACAAGCACCTAGAGCGCAAAGAAATCGAGAAGAAATGAAACTGAGGAAGGTAAATCCTAAGAAAAGCAAAGAGAGGAGAGAGGGAGGGCTAGAGTGTTAGGTTCGAAAAAGTGTTCTTTCGAAGGATATACGAAAGAACACGAGGCAAAGAAAATGTAAGCCGAGATCAAGCGCGCTGATCTCCTTACGCGCGCTCTTTGGCGTTTGACACGGCCGCTAAAATTTTTACTCGCTTCGATTTCGGATTTTCAGTGGAATTCCTCGACCTCCGATTGGCGGACCCTGGCCACGCCCTGTGCACGTACAAGGTTGCCGACTCCATAGGTATAGCTCTCCGAGGTCTGTTATCAACCCTCGTCTCTTCTCTCTCGTGCTCACATCCTTTGCCCCTTCCGCAGTTGTTCTGCGTATACGTATGGATATACATCACGCATACGTTTGCCGTGCATGCATGTATGCATTTAAGCCCCTACGCGCGGTGACGTGCTACGGCGACCAGGTCCGTATCTTACATATAAACTGCGGGTTCCAAAATGCCAAAGATCTTGGGCTGGAAACGCTGTTTACTTTCGTGCATAATGGATCTAAACAAACCAACAATCAGTTTTCTCTACTGATCCACGTTCTATCGCGTATACATGCGCCGGGAAGTTCCTAAGAGCTACGGCAAATATGTATTATAAAATCAGCTGCAATCATTTCATTGGTAATGCAGACCGATTAGACAAGGATAGAGCGAACTTTACTCTTATTCTTCGGCATCTCCTAAGTCATGCTCTGATGCATGCACGCGCGTAGTCACGTAGATATCAATTATATCCTAAGACAACGTTGTGATGGACTGTACTCTTAATTAATTTAAAAAGAAAATTATTATTAATAAAAAAATCATTATTAATAAATTATATATGATTTCTATATATTACAATGTGCTCTATTTTTTAACTATATTAACGAGATTTTTAATATTTTTCAATAATTCCGTAGAACACTCGTTATGAAGTTTGATTTTTATGAATATAGATGATCCGTTTTAAATCTTTAAATTTTTAAAAATTTTTAAACTTTTAGCGATGAAAAGTAAGTGATATTGTGGACAAGTATTCAAACTTTCAACTTGAGTATACATTATTTATGTTTGAAAGATTGGAAATTAACATTTTTCTTCCCAATGTAATATATTTAAAATATATTTCATAATCGATCACATAAATATGGGATAAACAGCGAATCATTTTTCAAAATTTTAATTTTCATATTAAATATCAATTCATTCCCGGCACCAAAGACTATTTTAAAGGATAGATTTTTATTTAGTAATGATCTTTTACTCTTTTATCCAACATAACTATTTAGCACGGTCCCAAAAAAATACATTTTATTTTTTAATCTTATTACAGATTTAACATATCTTTATATAAAATGATCATCATTCGTAACGATTAGTATAATTAATGAATTTATATAATATTTGCTGTTTAATACATAAATAAATAAATAGATTTTATAAATATTATGTCTTCTCTTTTACGATAATTTTTGTAAAATGTTTTGTTACATTTTTATTGCAATTATGAGCATGTTATTAAGATTCTTTTTAGATTTTTGTATAATCCAGAAGTTGAAGATACAAAAAAAATTAATATTTAAAGTTTGATCCTTCTTGCATAGCAATGGTATGTTTCATGGACATATAATTTAAAATCACTTAATGAATTAAAACCAATCATATAATATCTCATTTCCATAACTAATAAATATTCATTAAATATTTTATAACCAGGTACTTTTGATCTATTCTAATCTCGTAATTCATACAAAAAAAATATTTTTTATGAAATTATAATGGAATCTTCCATTATAATTTCAACTTTTTAAAAATAAATTAAATCAAATAAAATTTATTATTAAGACGTTTTATCAACCTCCGTGTATTTTAAAGTTTCATGATTTGAAATACCGATAATATTTTATCGGTAAGATTAATATCATATGTAGATAATGTACATATAAAAATTAATATTATTAGAGGTTACCGGTATGGATTTTGACAAAATAAGTCAGTTATTAATGACCTTTTTAATTAGATAACTTAAAAGAAAAGTTTTGTAAAACCATACATAAAATTCTTGAATTTAATGAAATTAAATGGAAATATCGATATGATTCTGTTGAAAGATTTAAAATGCATGAACTCCAATTTTAATTAATACATTAGATGTCATTAAATTAATAAAAGTTGCGAATAGATAATACATTCGAAACTTCGATGTAACGTATCAGAATTTAATTATCACCTTTTTAAAAGTTAATTATTGTATTGATATATAAAAATATAAAAGGGATATTTTAAATTATGACATTAAATATTTAATAAAAGATGGTACGTGAATCGTACTTGATAATATAGAACTTTGACTGATACCAGGCAAAGAAGTTTAATTTTAAATAAAAAAAGATATAATGAAATACTGAATTAATAAAAAATGAGGATTGAATCGTGAAGATTGTATCAAGAAAAAATTGAAGTATGTTAATTGAATATTTTATTAATTAATATAATAATAAATATATGAAATAATTCTAAAGAAAAAATAGGTTTCAAATTTGTCAGTTGGTAATTGAAATATTAATTTTGTTTATATTATTTACAAGTTAATTAATAACATTGTGTGACTTATCGATTGAATATAAAAGGCAATCGACGATACATACTTAGAAAAATTAATTTGAACCGAAACAGAATGAACAAGTAGATAATAAAGGGAATACGAAATATTAAAATAATACGGATACAATTGCAATTAAATGAATAAAATAAAATAAAAATAAAAGAAAGCAATATAGAATTTTAGTCAGAATATTAAAAGTGTAAAATTCTTAGATAGATCAAGAAGAAAATGAAAAGATAATATTTAATTGCACTTAAGAAAAGTAGGGTACGATCAAATACTGTGGATGGATTGACTTAGAGAAAGAAAGTATTGTGTTCTTCCCTTGAGATGACGAATTTTCAACTATTTAGCACCAATGAAATAATAATTCAAATTAAACTATTTGCATTGCAGGGAAAGAATAATATTAAAACATTATCCATATTTCCAAAGTAATTTTGTGCACTGCATTAGTTGACATGAATACACAAGCTCAACTTATAATAAGATTTTTTAAATAAATTTGTACTCTTCCAAAATTTGATTACAATCTTGCTAATATTCGAATTTAAAATTTGAATTTGAAATCATTCTTCGTACACTTTTAGTATAAGAACCTATTTCCTATTTAATTTAACATTCTATTTTAAATAATACTCGTGTATTTTAAGCGTAAAACTATAAAGATTTCTACCTATTTATTTGAAAATTGACTTCGACGATTGTCAATTATTTTGAATCTATCATTATCTTACATTTTATAAGTATTTATGTTTTGTGCAATCGTACAATGGATATTTTATATTACAAAGTTCTTATCGGCCATACTTTTGTTTTATCATTTTTACGTTTAACAACATCATTAATAATATAGTATTACAATACGCAATTCAATATATAATATAATGAATAGAAATAGTAGCTTTTAAAAGCTATTAACAATACCTACAATCGAATTAAAGTGTAATAGACAGTTAGAATTTTGAAAAAAATCAATTTTTTTATTTTTGTTTTTTGTACTTTGAAACTATTTCATTAAACTTTTAAGTCGCATCGATTCAAATACATGACTTTCTATTTACACGTGAATACTATTTAAACCTTAAAGCGTTGTTTCTCAAAATTGCGGTGACAAAGTTTTTTCAGACATCATTTAAGCGATTGATCCGAAATGTTATATGGTCTTGTTTAACGTAAAATACCAGTCCTTCGTTGAAAAATTCCTTTTTAACCTACATTTTATACGCAATAAATGGACCTTTCTTTTGCGAAAATTAAAAATTTGATCTTCAGTTAACTTATTTATATAACATTTATTGACACAACTGATTAGTATTGAAAGAGCTTTTAAACTTATAATCTGTTGAATTAAATTGATAAAAAATAATGTGCTTCGAAGCAATTTCGGCATGAGTATTTTTTTCTTTATTCGAATAGAAAAGCCATAAAAGCATTAATGAAATGAATATCGTATAGTCAAGTTGAGTTAATGATAAAAGCTAATTCGTTTTAGATTGTGGCACTGTGGGTTTAATTAATATTACTCTATGTAACATTAAAGAACGTTATTTACATTAATTTCTAAAGTGTTGCACGAATTAGAGTTGCTGCAAAAAAGAAAATGGTGAAAAATTTCTTCTACGATATTCGAATCTTAGTTATTTGGGATGTTATCCAGAAATCATCTCGTAGCGGCGTATCCAGCGAAAATGAATGATCGTCAAGTTTCAATGCGCAGAATCGAAAATGTTGTCAAAATAACCTCAAATGTAAAGACGCTTGTAGTTTGTAGTAGATGTAATTTATATTCATAGAGGCGCTGGCGTCTTTTTGGTTGCAGGCCGTAGTGCTTCAAAACAATTTTAGTGGTAGCGAGAACATTGCAGGTAATTTTGTGAAGATTCTGACTGAAATGATCGAAGAACACGACGACAAAGAAACAATATGCGATTCGGTGGTAAGATTTGGTTTTACAGGATGAATTTTATTTCAGTAAATTTTTATTAGATGTTACGGTATAGTTGAAATTTGATATTGAATATTCTTAACCTCACTTTTAGAATTCACTAGTAGAAGGATGTCGTTTATCGGTGAGAATGAATGGAACGGAAGATTGGCGTGAGTATTTTATACGTTTTGAGAATTTTCATAGTTCAAATTAACAATGATAATCTTTGTACAGATTGTACATACGTTTATACTTCTAGTTTAATATTTATAGAATTCAGTGATACACAAATCTCAAAATTTATTGTGTCACTTATAAAATAGGATAAAATTTAATAAATTTTAGTTGTATATAATGTGAATAGCATCTCAGGTATTTTGGATTTGTTTTTGTATTATTTACATAGTAATTGTATCAAATAAAAATGAATTCCTTTTAGGTTATGTTATGTACTGTATGTCTAGTAAATTATAATTTAAATATTTTTTCAGCCCTTGCTGAGATTATCAGTATAAAAGACGTTCAAGGTTTAAAATGTTACTACATTCACTATGTAGACTGTGAGTAAATTGTTAATTACAATAATAAAATTGACTATCATGGTAAGACTTACTGTGTTTACATATTGATCCTGATTACCAGTTTGAAGATATTCTATGTAAAATGTAAATATAACTAGATATTTTTAATAATTTATAGTAGAAACAAAAGTAGATTCATAATTTACCTTTCTAATTAATGAATATTTTGATTCTACTTTGTATGTTCAAATTTTTTAATAATGTATTTGATAAATTAATTTATATTTTGCCTCCAGCTTACCATTATAATGTCAATAAAATATATGTTTAGTGCTTAATATTTAAATTTCGATTCATTGAAATTTTTAATTATAAAAAAACTGTGTTTTAGTCAACAAAAGGTTAGACGAATGGGTTACAGAAGACTGCTTAGATACTCGAAAAGTTCAATTTCCACGACGCGATGGCGCAACGGCACCAGGGACTGGAGCAGCTACTCCAAAAAAGCAAATACCTAGCAGGCCACAAAGTCCAAGTATTATTAATAACGAGCCAGTAAATGGATCAGCTGTGCTACAAGCAGCATTACAAAAAAAAATGGCTAGAAAAAGAAAAGCAACTTTTATAGAAAATGAAGACTCTCAGGATGGAGCACCACAGCATCCTCCAGCTGGTCCACGACCTACTGGTTCATTAGTAGCTCATCATCATGATGATGTAGTCACAAGGATGAAAAATATAGAATTAATTGAACTAGGCAGGCATCGAATAAAACCTTGGTATTTCAGTCCTTATCCTCAAGAGATGGTTAATCTTGCTTGTATATACATTTGTGAATTTTGCCTAAAGTATCGCAAAAGTCGGAAGTGTTTAGAAAGACATTTAGCTAAATGTAACTTGCGACATCCACCAGGCAATGAAATATATAGAAAAGGATCGATATCATTTTTTGAAATAGATGGAAGAAAAAATAAAAATTATGCACAAAATCTTTGTCTTTTAGCAAAGTTATTTCTAGATCACAAAACACTGTATTATGATACAGATCCATTTTTATTTTATGTAATGACAGAATTTGATAGTCGAGGTTTTCATATAGTAGGTTATTTTTCCAAAGAAAAAGAGTCAACAGAAGATTACAATGTTGCCTGTATTCTTACAATGCCGCAATTTCAAAGGAAAGGTTATGGTAAACTGTTAATAGAATTTTCTTATGAACTTTCAAAATTTGAAGGAAAAACTGGATCACCAGAGAAACCTCTATCAGATTTGGGTTTATTGTCCTATCGAAGTTATTGGGCACATACGATATTAGATATTTTACTTAATGTGAAGCCCGTTATTGATAATGAAAAACCACAAATTACAATAAATGAAATATGTGAACTTACTTCTATTAAAAAAGAAGATGTGATCTCAACTTTACAAAATCTTAACCTTATTAACTATTATAAGGGACAATATATTGTTACTTTAAATAGGTAAGTAATACATTTATTTATTTTAGTAATTTTATAATGATCCTCATTACTAATGATTTATAATTATTTTAAAATTTGCATGATAATGATTCATAAGTATATTTAAAATGTAATATATTTAGTCTGTAAAGTTTTTAATTTCTTTTTTTATTGGTTACTGATATTTTATGAAAAATAAAAGTATTAAATAGATTATGCCTTGTCTATGTTTGCACTATTGATTTCTCTTGTCTAAATTTTTAATTTAGAATAATTATTCTAATAACTTTAGTTTGAAAAAAACATTTATTTGTGTAAATAAAATACAAAATGAGAACATCGAATAGACTGTGTCTAGAAAGGGCATTACTAAAAACATTTTTTTTTGATAATTTATTCAAAATGCTTATGGAATTAAATACTTTTGTAGGGATATCATTGATCAGCATACAGCAGCTATGGACAAAAGAAAGATAAGAATAGATCCAAAATGTTTACATTGGACACCAAAAGATTGGAGTATACGGGCAAAGTGGTGAAATAATTCTTTAATTGGCAATAAAACCATACTAACTTCTCGCGTAATTCACATAACCAATTCATAGAAGTGTCTGCGTAAGATATGGATGTACAAATTTGTACATAGGTCGCATACCTAGCATTTTACATAGACTGCATCTGGCTTTCATGAAGAGTTAAAAGAACTTTTAAACTGCCAGAAACGAAGTTTTAATACAGTGACTAGATTTTTTTTTTAAGCAACTCGAACCGAGTAACTCGTAAATCGTTATGCCGATCATCAGTGATCGATGATTTGTACAGGGACTTAATAGTGTAGAAATGTAAATAAATGTGTTTTTATATAAAAGGAAATCATTAGTGAATTTTGGTTACTTACCTTTCTTAAAATAAGTGCTCTGTATAGAAAGAAACAAACATTAAATAATACTAACACTAAAAGCTCATGATACTAAATTAATGAAAATTGTAATAAAAATTTCCACCAAGAAAATAAAATGGAAATTTAAGGAAAGGTATAAGTAAAATATTTCTTAATATTGACAAATTATCAGTCATGTATATAGATATATATATTTTTTTTTCATTATATTCAACAGTAACATCACAGTAGCTTCATATACAATAAATCATTTGTTATTTAAATTTATTTTTTCATTCGCATTTATTTGAGTTTTATTATTTTTTTCGTTAACAACGCGAAAGCAGCAGCAGAAGTGCTGAAATCTCGCGTTTATGATATCGTATCGAAATAGAAGTAGGGAAGAATAAACAGGAATTTCACTAAGTTGTGCGATTTATCATTTTTCACTTCGCGATTTATCTTATAATTGTTATTGAGATGCTTATCGTCGGTTTGTAAGAATGAACGCTTATGACAATGAAAATTATGACGTAGATAAGAAACAAGAAAAAATCTTATATATATTATGAATGAATTAGTTATTAAAAAATGAATGGACACTCATGATTAGTAATAAAACGATTTTATAAAAGTTTCCTTTCCATCTATTTATAAATTAAATTGTACAATGATTTGTATCTTTTATTACACGAAACAGTAAGTTCTTTGTACTATAAAGTAAAGAGTAACGATATGTTTTTGAGACTCTTTACAATCAAAATATTCATTTTTATACATTTTTCAGTTTTACATATTTGGACAAAGTACTTAGGGATCTTATTAATCACAAAAAATTAAGGGAAAGAAAATATATAAGAATTGTAGCTTAAATAACTAGTTTGAACTTAGAATGTTATTTTGTTTCACAGCGTAACTAGCTTGAACCTAAATTAATAGCTATTAAATATCTTCTTTTATAGTAGTAAATGAATATTATTTTAGTTTTATAAAATCCACAATGCGTCATTTGTATGAGAGTCCATTCTTATAATTAATAATTTATAAATTTAATAGCTTTGATCGACTGTCGATCATCCTTCATATAACTCTAATCGCAAGTTGATCACATTTTTATCGTACAACAAACAAACACACGTAAAGAGATTTGCATGGTTATTTCTTATTTTACCGTAGACACACATGAGAATTTTCTGAGAATTTTCTCTGAGTCGCATATGATATGATGTGATGCGTGATGCATTGGCTAAACGGTGCTTTGATCTCGTTATGTAATTTTTCCCCTGCTTTACAAGATAGTTTTGCAACGAGTACACAAACACACGTTGATGTTCGCCTGCTTTTGTGGATTCGTAATAACAACAATATAACAACATCAACAACGATGAATTAAGAGACGGCAGCTTATGTGTTGAGAGTTTACAGCGAGTATTTAACAATTACGAGTGCCCACAGTGGATCAATTGGAGCCATTTTTTATATATATGTTTCGCAGAGCAATTTGCTGTACAGTGATTCGATTCAGTTGCTTTTCATCATTAGCTGGTTCTTAGTTAGGGGATTCTATTTTCAAATAATAATATTCACATTGTTTAAGCACATTGTTTTGATCATTGATTGATCGTATATCACCAATCTGAGTAACACCTGTTTCAGAGAATTGCTTTTACTCGCTTATGAAAATACATTTGATTATGATAATTCCATTATTTCATATTTCAAGTAAAATTTGTTGAATGTAGATTTTTAATATCTGATAAATATATATCTTAAATTTTCATATTGTGAAATTATTAAAATATCTTTATTAATTTTATTTTCAAAACATTTTGCGAGTCAACTTTGTAAATTACTATTATTAAAGTATAAAAGTTTTATTTATCTAAGAATTTAAAAACATTGCAGCTTATATAATTTGAAGAAAAAGTTAAGTAACGATTACAACATTATTTTAGAATATCATGTAATAGATCTTAAATAAATCATACCGTAATGAACTTTCAAAAAACTTGTGAAGATTTATAAATTTCATTACTTAGTTTTTTAATATATATATACAATGTTTATTTGAATGCTATAATGATTCTAGTTGACCTTTTAAAATTTATATCAATTTCAAGATAATGGATGACGGTACTTACATTACGCATTTTATAATGTACACGTATTCTTCACACATATATCATCTTTTATTATTAATTTTGTTAACTTCAAATTTTACTGATATTAAATTATAAATTAAAGTAAATAGAATATTTATAATTTATAACACAACAATGAGTAGCTTTGATATAAAAAAGACTTCTTTACACTTTTTTTTAGAGTAAAATAGTCATTATATAGTTCTCCATACTTGTTGCTTCCCCATTACATGTCTTTTAAATATTTTTCATGTACGCATTTTTTATACATATATTTTTGATACACTATCATACGTATCCGTATTATATGATATTTAATATGCATGTTTATATAAATATATCTACATAAATTATAAATTCTGAATCAAATGTATTGGTTAAAAATTTTAAATCTCTGGAATTTGACAAATATGGGTTATTTGATAGTAAAAATATTGTACCAAATTTTTAATAATTAGAGTAAAATATATAATTATTATCTTTTTAATTCACTGTTATTAAACACTGAAATTTGATTACTTCTTTTGCATTCAGTACTCACGACTTTTCCTTGGAAGTCCGATCCATGCATAGTTTTAAAAGTCATTACTTTTTTAATGTTATTAATTAAATACTCTACATAGGTACTAACATTAGTGAATTATAAACTGAGTTAAATTTATGAATCTTTTATTCGTAATTTTAAGTAAAAAGTATAAAATTATTACTAAAGGAAAAATTGAAGTTGTAAATTTATCATTTTATTTCGAGTATCTAATTACAAAAATTTGTAATTTTGATACAAGGATTTTTTTTTTTAAATATTAAGTACTAAGAAATAAGAGTAATAAAAGTTTTACATAGAATTTGCACGAAGTGATCTAGTTAATAATTTGACTTTCAGATTAAAAAGGGAACGTATTTGAATCGTAAAATATTTTATTTCTTGAAAGTTTTATGAATTAAAATATTTTAATCAATTTAGCTAATTCAGAATTTTTAATATATATATTTTTATAGTACATGTACAGTAAAATAGTAGACGGTAACAGCTGGACAAATTAACAATCTCATTATTTGCACAGTAAATAGGCAAAGAAAATTTCGTTAATTATATTCATATAAACCATTATGAATTTATGAACCAAGGAATATCAATATACTTTGTTACTTGTATAGTAGGTATCTATATCATCATCTAAACGTAACTCTGTAGTTTAAATAAATTATATGTTATACACGCACACAGACACACACACACGTACCTATCCACCCACACACTACACATATGTTAAAAACATACATATCGGAGAGTTTAATGTTATTTTTTAATTGAAAATAGAAGAAAGAGGATAAAATTATTTGTTGTTATTAATGCGCGTTAAAATTAATATAAAGTAATTAAGGATAGACATTTTAATTTATTATAATTATTTTCATTGTTGAATGGCTAAGAATATAAAATAGAAAGGAAATAGCCAGCTGTAAACCTGAACAGTAAGACACTTAATAGTTTTGTCGATAGCCCTTCCAGCGATTCATTTATTCATTATGGTTTTTTAAATACTTTATTTATTCCGTTTACGTAACACGCCATCTGCAATGCATTTAAGAAATCTTAGCTTCATATAACGCTCGAGGAAACATTGGAGACGGCGATAGTCAGAAAGGCTTAAATTGCTCCTGTTTTTCATGATACTCGATCATAAAGTAAAAATTAACCATAATTTCAAGATTTCTAGACGTATAATCCATATCATCTTCAAGCTCTTCTCATTGAAAACTCACCATAATGTAATGGGTTCTCTGATTATGTAAAAAATATCTCATTTTCACTTGAAGTTGAAACGATTAGATTTATTTTAACTTTGTTCTTTTTGTTTTAAAAATTTCAAAAGAAATCTCACGAATGGAATATACACCCCTTTATTTGATTATGCAAGTACGCACACTTGGTTGCAATAAATGATATATGTATTTTCAAATTGTATAAGAGAGAAAGGATTGTAATTTATCAAAAAATAAAAAAATTTTATCTATTAAGTGTAGATATATATTCTATTCGCCAAGTTTCTCGATATGTTTATTTATTTGTCATAACACATCACCAAAATGATAACTCGACTCATCGAAGTCGATAATATTTAATATGTGTCTCAAGAGGCTTACCTCTAAGTGTTTTGCCTAAAATTTTTGATAATGTTAACTCACCTCTACTCTTGATTGCAACTTTCAAGGATTTTTTACGTAATGCTTTTTCTTTAATTTACACCTTATTTGTATTTATACGAAAGAAACCATGCATCGTGAGATCAATTGCACGTAGTTTTGCTTTTTACTTACAGAATTTTTTTTTCAAATCTTTGACTTAGAGTACTGGAAATACAAAATCTACGATAGAAAAACAGAACAGGCTTCAAACGTTTTTCTCTCACATTCAACATTAACTCCTTCAATATTAATTTATATAATGATATAATTATCAATATTATTACTAGTATTGTATTTGGTTTATTTTTATCAACTATTCATATTAATGCTCGTTACCTTGCTCTATCGTACTTTGTTTATTTTAATGCGTCTCTTTATCTTACAGATTGTCACATTCGGTCATACTTATCAAGTACTGGCATTTCTTGAAGATAATTTTATTGTATTGTTTGGTGAGATGCTTTTTTTCTTTCATCAGATAAACTATTTAGAAACCGACATTCCATTTTAAATTCAAATACTTATATGATTACAGAAGTAGATATTGATTTTTGAAACGACTAGTATAAAAAATATGATTGCAGCCAGTACTTTTTGGCCGACTAAATTCCAAATATGTATATTTATTTATTTTTTCTTATCCTTAAGAATCTTATTACTTACTGCAAGCTAAGCCAAATGCATAGCTAACTTCGAAGATGCGCTTGTTTTAGTCTGTGGCGTATGTCATCTTCACCTTCACAGTTCGCGTTTTTGTAATCATTAGACTATTAGAATTGTGTACCGTTTTCATTCAAATAACATGTTTTTGTCTTATCTAAGTTTTTCAAAATGTACTCTATCGAAACATTTCCAATGGAAATTTGTTCGATTCTTTATATATTTCCGCTCTTTCTTCATATACATTTATATGCATACATACATACGTGTGTGTATATATATATATATGTAAATATATTTATCAGACTTTTTAATGCCTTCAAAGTTAGTTTTAGTTATTAGCTTTTTCATTTTCCCTATTCTAGCAAGAAAGCTACATATCTCATTAAGATACGCTCGTTCTATCACCTTATTAAAGTTTATTGTATTTCTGTAAGTGAGAGATTTAGGAATTGTTTCTCTATTTCACTTATTGGAAGTTTATATAGAAACTTAAGTTATGAAGTCATGCTTGTTCTTAAAATTATCAGGTATCATAGCTTTCTTTTTATTTTTAGCAATCAATGCAGCGACTCAGAAGCCACCGTCAAAACTATCTTGATTTTGAAGTCGATTTTGGTAGGCCTCTAGGTAATCATCGACATTTCTATACATACCAGAGTTTGCCTGGAACATCAGAGTCTCCAGAATTCTCTCGTGCCTTATTGATTTCGATGGCAATACAATCTGTAAAATGTACATTTATGTTTAAGAAAATTAATAATCATCGACAGCAATAATATTAAATATCTATGAGCTTTAGCAAGGAGGACCGATACTTTCATTTCAATAGAACTTGCCGGTTAACTTAAACCGGTTAACTTTAGCAAGTCACTTACCTTGATAAGTTCTTGCGGCGTGATTCTATAAAGTTTGAGATCTCTGCTGAGTCTCTCCATGATGCACTTGAATTCGAGGTTGGCGTCGACATCTGACTTGGATTTGATGCGATGCTTAGCCCAATTGAGCATTGCTTCGAATTTCTTGATCTCTACAACCTCGAGGCTTCGATTCATGATCATCTGCACCATTGACTCGCTGAGCGTGAGGAAGTCGGGGTTCTGAAAGAGCTGAAAGGCTCGAGTCTCGACGAAGGCGAGAATCATGTTGACGAGCTCAGAGGCTGAGGTATAGCGCCAGTAGTAGTTTTCGAGGGCGCACAGCATCACGCACACGATCTCAATACGCAAAAATTGCTTAGCATGGTGAAAACATGCCTGAAGCAGCTCTGGAAGATCGTAATGCTCAGCTGCGCAAATAAGACCTGGGATGTTGCTGCAAGTCAGTGGGCATGAACCCGTGTGTAGATAGTCTAGCAAAATGCGGAATGTCTCCGGGTCGAATTCTATGATGTCGAACTGTAATGTTGTTTCAACAATATAGGTTTATCATTTATATCGAGCCCTTCTAGGCTGTATAATTAAAAGAATTGTTCACCGGTAGAGCAGCCAAAAACAGCAACCAAAATGTAAATTATTGTACTTATTAATTTAATAGATAATAGTCATTTGGACTTCTTGTTACTCTAGTAGACTACTTAATAATAGAGTATTCAATAGTTAGTTATAACGACAATTAGGTAATTCATCATACCTCAGTCTGAGCTAATTTTGTTCGATCAACCTTCTGTGCATCGGCGCAAACACTAAGTCGTGGAACGGCTAGCGATTGAGCTGCCTTATCTTTCTCTTTGATTTCTTTATCTGAAAAGTTTAAGGTAGCCACGTATTAATAAAAATATTAGTTTTTTAAAACACAATAATAGTACAAACTACAAGCTTCATCAATATCATTCAATGATAATCCGGCATTTTAATTAAAATCTGAGTCACGCGCGCGCGCGCGCGCACACACACACACACACACACACACACACACGCACACACACGCACACACACGATACTTAAAAAATAAAGTTAAATATAAACTTCAAAGCCATCATAGTAACATTTCTTTTTAAAATAAAGTGATTTGAATTGTACACGTGAAATTAATTTATGAATCAAACTGGAATATAAATGAAAATGTATACAGAGGTTTAATAAAGTAAAATAGACGTAGTTATCACTCGTTTTGCAAAGATCAAGGATTGACAACGTTGTATTAGTAATGAAATAAAGAGTTAAATAGAAATGAATTAAATAAGTAAAATAAACACATTTTTATATTCATATTTTGCGCAGGTCTGTATTCGTACTTTACATGTTCAAAGAACTTCACTGAAATACTGTGACGCAATATTGATCTTTCAGAGAAAATACTATTCAGCTTCAAATCTGTAGATCAGTGATACGAATTTATTAGCTCCTTTTATTAGCTCCTTGTATTTCGTTTAAAAATGTTTTGAAAAATTTGACGCTTTTACCATAAGGAACTTGGGAATAATCGTGAAACACATACTACTGCAGTCTTGTGAGCTGGCCCAACGTTTGCGATCCTCGCTGGACAGTGTGTTGCTACCGTGTTTACGTATGCTTCGGCCCCAGCCAGCGGTAATCGTGCCCAACCTTGAGAAGGCTCGCTTTACCATGGGTGAGGACGGCACACTTTTAGGCCTAAACATATCAGAACCAGTACCTCACAGAAATCGCAGGATGGCACTTTTAGGATTTGGAGAAACACAGATACGTTTTTTTCTTTTTAACGAAGAGGTAAAAGACTAGTAAAATGATACTCTTACGTTGGGATACTCTTACTTCACTTCGTACCACTTTATTTAAGTTATATGTTTGCATAGTATCGAAAGTCAGATAATGTACGACTTTAAATGGTGAAACATTGGTAGTGGCGATTATATTGAGATTTCGATGAATATTGACAAACGTGTAATAAAATAAAGCAACGCAGTTAAATAAAACGTTTATCTCTTTCATCAAATATTAATTTCGTTGAAATTGATTTATTTGGCTAAATGTATTTTATTAACACGAAGAATGGTGTATTTTTTCAACGTTATATACCAATATTTATGTGAATAATATTAAAACGATATAAAATACCAACGATATACCATATGCATGCTGAATATTATTACAATAGAGAAACAAGTACAAAATAGAGATATTTTAAACGACGGAAATTTCCAAGTATTCATATATGCTTTTGAAAAGAAAGATGCTTTACTTTATGGAAAATTTAAATATTTAAAAAGTTTGATATTGAAACTTTGATAAATTAGAAAATTAGAAAAGGGTGTAAATATATTAATTTGTGAGAAAATCATGCGGTGCTGTGAGGATAGGAGACACGGATGTGCCGTTAACAATTACATAACAATCACATACATATATATATATATATATATATAAATAAACATTTTACATTTAAATGCCAAAAGAAATGATAGATCACTGATCTCACCTCGAGAACAGAAATATTTTTTTCTTTGATATATCAAGCACTTAAAAATGAATTATTTACCAGGACGATAATTTCGTAATATTTTCATAAATTATGCGAATGGAGAGTGTAAACTTGAATTCAATTGATTTATTTCTGTTCCTTGTTAACAGTTGCAAAACTGACGTTTATCGTATCAATTATCAGGCGAATATTTACTTACCTAGGACTTTCAACGTCTGGCACCTGGAGAAAATTTGAACTTTTTGGTTTTTGTGGGCTCAGTAACGTTGGCGCTGGTCTAGCCAATAGTTCGGCAACTGGCACTTGTGGACTTCCAAAACCAGCCTGAATTCCATAAAGCATTTCTTGAAAAACCCTAAGCATTTATTTTATACACAATAGTTAATAGAATCTTTCGAAAAATTATACAAAATATTAAATAATCGAATGAGTTTTCTAAGTACCGGCTTCTAACACCTAAAATGGCTCGTACTCCTATAAATCGAACTTTTTGTTTTTGTTGACCAGGTACCAAGAACGACACGTCGAATAAATTTGCATTAATAGCTAAATTTTCGGCATTATTTAAAAAGACTCTAGTGAAATCCTTGGCAAGTTGGTCGTAGTCTTCGAACTGATCTCTAACAGAGTCCAGTAAAGGTGAGGATGGTCTCATGTGTCCAATGGGCCTCCAAGATCCACGCCTAAAAGATGTACAGAAAATAAATAATTTAGCCGATTAATAAGATGAAAGTCTAATTTATTCGCTTTTCGGATAAGAAATATACCTATAAGGTTTCGGTATTTGTCCAGTTTCAGCATGGTTCGCTAAGTTTGCTACAATGTCCTCTAGCATTTGACTTCTCGTTCTTTCTTGCATCCTGGCAAACTTTGGCGCAGAATAACTCGCTCGCTCACCATTTACTATCTTTGTTAGGATCCATTCGCGAAACATTGGTCCTAAAATGACGATGAAACCAATTGAAATGTTTCTTTAGCATTTTCGAAGGAGGGGTCGGTATTATTTAAGGAAACAAAAAGCTTAAATGAGTATCTTTGAAATTTGCAAATCTATGAAATTGCACCGAGACTGTCTGTTCTATTTGTTAAAATTAATGAAAAAAATATTCTAGAATCTGTACTGTCATCTTAAAAGTAACTTTAAGTTTGAACGTGATTTTTGTTTATGTAGATATAACGTACCTTTTTCAAAGACACTTTGTTCCCAAAGGTAAGGTTTGTAGGCGCCAACTTCATCCCTTGTAACCACTGAAACTTCGTATCGTGTGATTTTCCTTTTAATGCGTGGACTTACTCGGACGAGAATGAAGGTATGTAAAAAGTGCGACTTTATGCAAGCTGGACTAAAGCTCGTGTTATCTGCTTCGAGAAAAACCACGCAAACAATATCATTGCCTATGTGCCTCTTTCTCTGAAGCTGAAAAAAGTTAACTAATGTAATACATCACTTTAGATCTTATGTATATAACGCAACAATAGGATAAAATAAAGTATTTTATTATTATTATGTGTTATCATCATCATCATCATCATCATCATCGTTAATATTATTATAATTATTGTTATTGTTTTATTTTTTTTTTGCATAATGCAGTAGCTTATATTTTTTGCTGAATGTAATTACAAAGGTCACTAGGCGCTATATTAATGTTATAATTGATATACGTCTCCATTTGAAACGATTAAAGGGGGTAAGATTTTGGAATTAATTAAATTTTGTTATAATATGAACTTAGATTATGGATATTGAGAAAAGAAGTAAATTAAAAATAATTAAAAGAATTTATAAGGGAAAAGTAAATACGAGAAAGAAATCAGTTTTATTTTGATTATGTACAGATTAATAGTGTATGAATATCGAGAATTACATTTATAAAGGCTCTGTGTTTAATTTTATTGCTTTTAAATAAAGTTCGAATTTAAAGAGAAATTTTTTTCGTTAAAAATTAAAACATTAAATTCATGTCTATTCTATTCCTCTTTAGAAGTATGTACTTTCTAAGTTTTATAATTTATTTGCACTGAAGAATCGTAAAATATCCACGTTTATAAGATCTTTATAAATAAACATTATAAATAAACAATTCACTAACCTTTTGAAGATCATGTTTTTCATAGGGCAGTAAAGTTGAGACGTGAAACATGATTTCTATCCCTCGCCAATTAGTGTAAACTGAGTAAAATCCAGTGAGATCGTGGACTGTGTCGAGGCCTCCCTTATACTTATCGAAGCCCTTCAGTCTCACCTTCTCTCCGAGTATCTGCAGGAATTCTTCGAAACTCGGCGATTCGTCGTTGTTGTCCAGTATCTCCTCCTCTGCATACTGGCCTTCTTGTACGTAGATAACGCCAACTTTCAGCTCAGACTTAATGAAAACCTGATCCAACTTGAGAAGCTCTTCTGGAGTATCGGGAAGCTGACCGAGTGTCAGTGGTGGATTGATATTTACTTCCTTTCCTAAGCTTTTCACCACTTCTTCGCGATTGTATCTGTACAAAGAAATCGTTAGAGAATAAAGCTTAAGAGATTATATTGATGTTTGGGGCTTATCATGAAAGAATAAAAAATTCAGAAATATATTTTATAATAATATTGGTTGAGCGTGACACCTTTGCATTTTCTGTTATTATATAGTCGATCGATTCCTTATATATCACATCAATTTCATTTAAGAGGGAAAATCTATTAAAATCCAGAAATTATTCATGTATTTTAAAACGTGAAAACACACTAGACAACAACGTTATTAACAAGGAGATGTTACGTTAGCATAATTAAGAAAAATATATGATATATAATTTTATCTGTGCAATAATCTCTTTTATCTGTCCAGTAACATTTTGCAGGTGTATAAAGTTTAATTGTCAGATTACTGACAATTTTATTAATTTTTTTAATTAGTATAAATAGTTCTTCGTTTTTATAATCCGCGGTATTCTCTCTCAAGATATAGCATTAAAAGTAAAATGTAAAATCTGAAGGTAAAATTACCTATCGGCGAAAACACAACTGGCTGGTATGAGTCCGTGCACAGTATAGCTGATAGCTCGCACTAATATACGAAACTGATCCCTGCTATTCAACATCTCCTGTTTAATGCTTAGTATAACAGGGCCTAAATCTTCATCATTGGTAAAATAATTCCAGTGCTCAGTCCCGTAGAAGTATTTCTCATATGTCTCCTGTTCGACGGAGGTGAGCTCGAAGCCCTGCATCGTAATAATAATTGGCATCATATGCTTTCATATATCTAACAAAATAAAAAGCAGATTTTTATTTAAAAGTTATCTTTTAAGATAAGGTTACCATTTTTCGAGAAAATCTAGAAAGTAATCTTTTTATGAAGTAAATTGAAGTAAACGAAGAAATATTTTCTTTTCACGTTATTTCCATTTAATTGCACGTGCTCTTACTTTTGATATCATCTATCGAACATTAAAAATTTCAGTTACATTGAAAGTTGTTAAATATTTCCCATTCTGCTTTTTATTTTTGAAATTTTTATTTGTTTGAAATTTTATCAAGCAATTTAATTGAGAAAATATCGCGAATAAATATGGAGGGAACGAAAAATTTAAAGCGCCCTATAACAATATGTACACGTATTAACGTGTTTTTGAACTTTCGCAGCACTAAAATGTATTTTAGAATAATTGTATAAGCAATTGAAGGGACAAGTTTTCGAAATATTAGTCTTCCGAAACGCGTCTTTAATATAGGAAATTTTTAAAAACTAAAATTTGAATATTTACTAATATTTAATAAAATACTATAAAAGTTTCCAAAGATAATATTTTAGATGAATTTATTAACAAATCATAATTTATATATTTCAACATATTTTAACATGAATTATGAAAATTAATAAAAATTTCTGGTCATTGTAAATGTTTCACGAATTTTATTAGTATGCATTTGCAATAAAACATTCAATCTATGTACTCTGTACTTATAGTAAATATTTATTAATGCATGTATTTGGTTTAATGATAACACTTTTATGACATACTTTTGTAATTCTAAATATGAATTTTGAAATATATATTTAAATATGTTTGATATTCGTTATAAATCATATAAACGATCTGACAAAGCATATTACGGCTGATTTATTGTTCTAAGTAATCGCATGGAATTTTATATGTATTGCTTTTTACATATATAAATGAAACATTGTAAGAAGAAAATAAATTGAATTTTTATCCCGAATGTTTAAAACATTGAGATTCTTTGTCTTCGACAACATAAATCTCAAGCGAACAGATTAAAATCAATCGTTGACTCTAATACATGGATTAAATCAAACTAGTTTTATCTTTGGCCTTTTGATCATGGCAAATAAATTCTTCAGACGAGTTTGAGCAACGAAACAGTTTTTTCTCGACGTAGTAGCTGAAAAATTCATTCCAGCTTTTCATACCTGATTCTTTTCCCACTGCTCTTCTATGACGGTCTTCTTCTTCGGTGACTCATCGCCATCGAGTTCGTTTTCTTCAAAAAGGCAATCCTGCTCTTGTATATTGCTGTGGCGCATCGCGTTGTTACTTATTGATATCGGCTGCTCTAACTCCTGGTGCAACTGTTCGGTCTGTTGATCGATGTCCGTACCATCCCGGTCGCTTTCGCTTTCATCGTAAATCGTATCGGTGGTGATCTGCTGACGCGAGCATTCGATCCAGTAGCCTGGCGTTGGCAATAGATTATGCGGATACTCCTGGCAGAATTCATCTGGAGGATTCGAATAAGTGAGCTTACTATTGATTTTTACTTTTGCGCTTTCCTACGTCAAATGAATTAATCCATCCATCTTTATTTGTTTTTTCCTAAGAAACTTCTCTCTACCATTTATGATGTATAAAGTATTGTAAGTCTATTTATATGTTTCAAATTTTTGGGAGACGTCAAAAATTTCGAAATAACGTAAAATCTTCAGATTTTCTTGAGTTAAGTTAATATTTGTCGTATTAGGTATAAGAGCTGTAGGTGCTTTCTTAGAAGAATCATAAATAAAAATGTTGTAAACCTTTATTTCATAACAGCAGATATAATATTATTATTTTCTTTATTTATTTAATTTTCATATGTGATGTGATTTTTCATGTGTAATTATCATATGTGTACGTCTTGAAAATGTATGCGCGGATAGAGATATACAAGGATCTAAAAATTAAAGATAATATTGGGAAATGCTCTTATTTTCAAAAAGAAAACCTTGATTACAGTCCTTGATACGAGATCATTTTTATATAAAAATCATGTATTGATTTACTATAATAAGGGTGTCATAACTTAAGTCTATTAGGGAACAAATGTATCAGAAATTGCTTTTCAAATGAATGTACATAGATAATTTATTTTCATGAATAAGTAAATTTTTATAAAATAAAGTTAAAATCGTGTATTAAATATGTGAGTTTATATGTTGCTCATGGTTTTTACATTTTAGGAAAATATTTTAAAAAATACGACACCTTTTCAAAGTACAGTAAGAACCAGAACTAAGAAATAATATTACATTAGTTTATAATTATTTTATTTCCATTTTTATCAACAAGAAATAACTTATAATTTTTATGCAGTATAAATTTATAGACTCTTGTAATCTGCTAAGTTGTTGGCAATGAAAATGTAAAAATGAAGTCTCGATTATTTATTACTTATTACATTTATTCTAAAGGTTTAACGAAATTTTTTATAAATACAACTATATTATTAATTAGTCGAGATCGCAATTTTATAATTAAGCGAATAATGTAATGAAATGAGTAAAACAAAGTTTTTGAAAAAATGTTATGCCATCAATCTAATTTCATTCTCTTCTAATAACAATGTTCAAGAAATGTTCGCCTCCTTCGAATTAAATCCAACGAGAACACACGTTGCTTACGCAGTAAAATTTACTTGCCCTCGTACGAGAAAACAAATTTGCACTTTACAGAAATTGGAGCCTTGCTGTCGAGACCGCAATCAAATCACTGTAAGGTAGAACACCAAGCTATTTTAAACAGGGCTTGGTATTCGAACTTAGAGTGATCCGCCTACGGTTTTTCTGTCTTTCTCTGGATATTTTTTCTTCTTATCTACATCGCCTTCGATACCTTCACTTTCAAATTTATCTTGCTTTGGTGGGCTTCCGAGTATACACATGCGTATAAAGCTAAAGATTCGAAATTAGCGAATGAAAGGGTGCGAGCAAACACAAATACCCTGTAGAAAAAATCGATTACTAACTAACCACCTGTAGCTCTCGTGTTCTTTCACCACCAGCTATCTTTGATGCCTTTCTATCTAATATCGATAGAAATATAAAAAATATTTCCGATGAATAAAACTTTCGCAATGTTCTATCATTGTAATACTTATTTATATTTTATAAGCTTAGGATGGTTTGTTATTAAGAATAAGAAAGAATAATACTCTTGTGTTAAAGTGGTGTTTTAGTGCTCCAATGATGAAAAAATAATAACAATAATTAAAATACAGAAGTAATTTAAGTTCGTTAAAAAATGTGTAAAATTTGTTTGTTTGTCTTGATTTTATTGCTTTTTCTTAACAAAATTTATACCAGAATTTTTTAATAGGCTTATATTATTCCTGAATGATAGTAATATTAGCAACAATAACTGTATTAATAGTAATAAAAATGAGAATAAAGTTTCAATATCTTAGAGATAAGGATTAATTACAGATAGAAATTAACAATACAATATTAATATTATATATTTAAAATTCTGATTTTTTTCAGAAAGAAATTGTGAAATATTTAGAAATTATAAAATTACATTATAAAATATATTGTGACATTTTTAAAATTATTATTTCAAAACAAAGTAGTAAATGTAGATATTATATGAATATACGTATATTTTTAAAGATACATACGTTCAAAAATGTAGTATTAAATAAATTACCGTATTTATCCAGAATAATTTATCGAATATTAAAAAGAAATATATAGTGCATGCGTGTACTTTATTTGCAATATAATATTCAATTGGGAACGAGAATTGTCCAGTTGAAAAAAGCACATTATAACATGTTACCACTTTTAAATGTAATGGAAAAAGAATGATTACATTATATTACAAAAAGACGAAAACTTGAAAATCATTTGAGAAATTTAAGCGAAGAAAATATTTTATAACGCGTAATGCTCGCTAATGAGTTGCGCTTATATATATTGTGCATAAAAACATTCCTTTTCCATCATAATTTATGTAAATTATATTAATATTAGCTGATTTTTATTACATTTACACTTTTTCGTTTTATGAAAAAATATTTATACTAAATTTTTGAACGCGAGTGATGTTATTTCCAAATAATTATACAACAATATTAATCATAATTTATACATAAATTCTTATAATAATAATTATTCTTTTATAAAAAATGACATTGAGATTTTATCATTTTCAATTCTGATTAAAATATTTTTTTATGACATGGGTAAGTAATGTACATGTAAAATAAGTCGTTATGAAAATCACAGAATTACAAATTCAGAATTTAATATCATTACGTTGAAACGTCGAATATTGCAAATTGAACATAAAAAAGGATAATTAAGGGGAGAAAATTGAAGAAGTAAGAAAAAGGGTACGAGGCTGTTTACGAATATGTCTCATTACGAGTAATATAGCGCGGTGAAACAACGAATAAAAAGTCAATTCGATTCTTAGCACTAGTACTGTTAATACCGTGCATGTATAAGTTACCTGAGCAAGCTTGTGGTGGTAACGGAAATATAAGGGTAGTCGACGATTTTCTTCTGGCAACTGCGCAGCCTAAACTTTGGGGCTTGAAGCTGCGCAACTGCTGCATAAAATCTGAACACTCCATTAGCGCCACGTCGGCAAAATGTAAGTCGCAAAGAATTTGATTCTTAAATCTGTGCAAAAAGGAGTTATCATTCGAATTGTAAAAGCAGATTATGTTAAAAGTAAATTGGAATGACAGTTACATGAATAAGTATTTTAAACTTAAATCAATAAACAAGAATTTAATTTCCAATGCAATCTTTACTTCTCTATTATCCATATAAAACTGAAGTACAAAAATTCGGTACTGCCTTTGTAATCGGAATTTTGATATTCATACCAGCAATTATCAATTAATAAATAATAATTTTGTACGAGCCTATTACTTTTATAAGAGCTTATTATTTAAATTTCCTCCATTTCATTTTTAACTATTTAGGTACTTTAGAATGCCGATCCCAATTCTGAAATCAGTACTTTCGAACATCTTCGTACACTAGCGTAAAATAAATGGATACTTTATAAAGCTGCCTTATCTACAAATGGCTTATTTCATTTCATAAAATCCTTTGTTTAAATTTATAATCCTTGTCTTATTAAAGTCAGTATATATCATCGTTGCATTGTAATATATTTAACAAAAACTTGAGATATTAAATCTGGTTTTGAATATTGTAGAAGTTGCATGATTAAAAAGAAAAATTGTAAGTTTTCATTATTTAATAATTTATAATTAAAAAATGAATGCAGCAGTTAGTAGTAGCTTTGATAAATCATAAAAACTGGCAAAATAGTTATTAAATATAAGAAAATTTACCTTCGCGCTCGTTTTTGATTGGGTCCCGTGAGATTGAGACCGCAACTGTTACATTTTAGGCACTCCTCATGGTAGTGGTTATTATCGTACAGTGGAGAAGGTTCTGAAATTATTATAAAAATTCTTTTTGGTAATGTTATCGATTTATTATTAATAATTCTTTCCACAGTATGCGACTATAGCTGATTCCGTGAACACATAATACCCGGAGAATAAGATGAGCATAATCAAGTATTTCGAGATCAACTGAGTATATAACAATATTTATGAGCTTATAAAATACAGACTTTCATTTTTCGAAGTAGTAAAGTTAATTAAGAATTCTGAAATATAGTGTCAATTTTTATTAGGCAGATTTGGAGGTAAGTTATACATAAAATAAAAGTGATAACATCTCAAGACGACAGCATATAAAAATATCAGCCAGCACCTGTCCTTAATAAAATATATATGGAATTTCATTTCCCTTAGTGATCAATGAAGTATATATATAATTCTTTTTCGTTCATAATAAATGGTGATAAGTGATCAGTTTTCTACAAGTACGAAGATACTTCCATACTTTTTGATATGGATCAATGCAGAATTTCTCAAAAAAATATGTTTTCATTACTAAAATGTCTCACAACGTTTATATTGAATATAAATATTCCATATTTAAAAGAAAATTATACGAAACAAATTTCTTTTGGCTATATTAAATGATAAAATCAGTTTGATGGAATAGTTGAAGTTAGTTAATTAATTTTCAATTACTATTATTAGAATAGATTCCTAAGAAAGCACCGAAATAGTTTGATCATATCAATTTATTTAATATTAAAGCAATTTCGTTTGAGACTTTGTTGTATACAATCGAATTAAAATCATTACTCTTGTTTTACAAACAAGTCGTATTTTTTCTTAAATTAATATTCTGAATTAATTAATAAAAGTAATAAACTAATATTAATATTTCTAGAAAATTATGCAGCGTTATAAATATAATAAATTAGTTAACAATTTTTCGTACAATATTTAACAATTATTTCTCATTGTTATATCTGAAGAAATTAATCATTGGCGTATTATATTTTCTTTAAACTTAATGTTTAAAAACATCTTGTGGAAGTTTTAAGCTAAATTGGATTAAAATTGAACAAGTTTAAAGAAATCATTAAATAAGAAATGTTATACAATATGAAATTTTTTTTTTTTAAATTGGTCACTAATTCTGTGCAAAACAATGAGAAAATAATTTATTCTATTAATTAAGACTTTCACATATATATATATATATATATATATATATATATATATTGAGTTTAATAGTCTTTCGGAAATAAATTAATTATGAGAGATTAAAATAAGGAAGATGTATTGTGATCGCTTCTTAATTTATGAAACAGTATTGAAGTAAAATAATTGTATTATAATAAAATTAATTCCATAGGTTTTCAAAAATATCTGAATTAGACGTTTAAAATTGTATAAAATATTTTGATTTTTAAGTTAAAATTTTCTTATTCTAATTTCTTTGAATCGCTCTTGAAAACAAGAATCCAACTCTTCTAAATGTTCATTATAATATAAAACGGTAGATATACTCAATCTTTTAAGCGCCTTTACACATTAATGTCCATACCACAGTCTGTAATATTTATATTTTAATCGAGTTAATTCTTAAACCTCGTTGCCCCCTCGTCTTGTTCATCTCATCGAAAACGTTCAGGGTGTGGCCGTCGTAAGCTTTTTCTCTCTCTGTCTCTTACTTTCTCTCGGTTATTTATTTCACGAAGATAGTTAGCGGGAGATGAAGGAGACATTCCAACACGTACCACCAGGAATTTTGATATAGAGCTAGGAGAGAAAGTGAGCTGGTGGACTGCTAAATACGTAGAAATTGAAAAGATGAAATAATTCGGCGCTTCTCTTAGTGAAGCTATGATCTTATAAATACATATTAAGAAAAGAATATCGTATTACTTATTGTAACATGTCTAAATTATGGTATATGTATACACATGTATAGTTATACGCTTAGAATTCTTTTATGGCGTTATAGCACTTAATAAAAAAATCATTCTATTTTATGTGGTTTTATAAAGAACGAATAGCAATAAATATATTTTAAAAGAAATAACGCTTTACAATCTTGAATGTGTGTTTAATAATATTAATTTTTAATATAGGATAAATTTAATTTCAATTGAAAAGATACTTAAGGAATTTACTTTATATTGCTGCAAGCATTATGTTAATTTAATTATCAAGGAACTACTTAGAGTGAAGTACTTAATAAAAAATGTTTTTTTTATCAATTTTAAACTTTTATTTTAATTTAGAGCCACAAACTGCCACATTTAAAGATAGTTGTGTATTTGAATCTGGTATGAGAGTATTAAAGTTACTTTTTCTCATCTAGATGACATTAGAAGATTACATTGTTCATCAAATAAATCGACTACTCGCGTTTTTATTATATGTTTAAAGCAAATGTGTAAGCTCGATATTTTTAGCATTCAGCTAATGTATTCATTTGATACATTAATCCAATACTAGTAGATAATACAATTGAAATCGATTTAGTATTTCTTTTAATACTAAATCTAAAAAAATACTAAAAAAGTAAACAAATTACTTATAAATATTTAAGCAGCTATTTAGTTTTTCATTGGATTTTATTACATATACTGTTTCTAATTTCAAATGATGCTCAATGATGATCAATTGATTTATGATCATTTAGCTTTCTAGCAAAGAATAAAACCCAAATTTATAAAAAATGCACCTATACTTTATATAAAGTTTAGTTTACTTGATTATATTATAATTCATATAATTCATATTTATATATTTTATTTATAATTGTATATTATAAAAAAGTTATATTATGTTCAAATATAATTTTAAAAATTTTAGCTGCTATTATTTATCTTTGTTTTAGAAAAGTAGATTTATTTCTAGATGTAATTTTATTAATATTTAGATAAAAAAATAATATGTTTGTTGATAGAAAATATGTTAATCTATTTACGAATTGATTTTTGCTTTAAAATATTTTACTCGTTACAACTATTTCTTGTGAGTTAGAAAATTAAAAATAATTTAAAAATTTAATTCGTAAATTTCAATGGAAATTTTCAATTTTATAAAATAATAATTTATGGATACTTTTCTATGGAATAGATTTCTATTCAAATATAAAAAAATAGACGGCACCTAATTTTTTGATAAATTAATAATGCTAATCGTCGTTTACGTTGATTATAAATAATACGAAACATATTCTAGAAGATTTAACTAAATTTTTTTATGTAGAATAAATGATATTAATTTTCGGATTCGATTATTCTTCTTCTTAAAATTCATTTATATTATTACGAGCGATTTTATAGTTGTCATCTTAGATATCTTGATTCGGATTTCGTCTATCGATTTTAACGAGTTAATAATTTGAAATGAAATAAAGTTTATAATTATGAAAGCAAAAGAAATTATTTTTATTAATTCATTTTTTCCTATAATTTAAAAATATGTACCTTTTATAAATTAGTGTAATTAATGATAAGTTAATAAAATTATAATTGCGTAAAATGTTGCATAAAATATTGTGGTTTATTCCCGTAAATTATCGATCAACTCAATACATTAAAATATTAGTGAATAGTAATTGCTTCTTTTAATGTTTTAAAAATCAAAAAAATTACGAAAATAATATTTAATACAATGCATTTAAACTGCAATTTATTTTTATAAATGTTATATCTTAATTTTGTCTTATTAAGAATTAATATTTTTAATTAGTCGGATGCGTGCATGCGTACATACGTTTTTATGCATGCGTGTTTATACATACCTATTATTTAAAAAAATTAATGCAAAACTAATATATAAATTAGTATAATAATTATTTTGATGATTTTTAAATGTTTAATATATTGGTTGAGGTTTCTTATAGATTTTTTAAACATTTTGTAAACATTTAATTTTCAAAACATACTAATATTTATATAATATTAAACATACTAAAATTTATATAATACTACGATTATCATTTATATACTACTCTATACAAATTACATTTTAAATATATAAATGATTAATGTAACAATCAAATAATAATTTGGAGATAAGACTTAATATATTTTCTTTCGAGAACGTGATTAATTATTTTATTTCTACTTACTACAGAAAGTCGTTTGTGAGATTGAAATCATTCAGATTCTTGAAAAGAAAGTCTTCCTCAGTATTTCAGTATATATTAAATAAGCACTTGTATACATATATGCATAGCTATAAATATGTACATTTATTATATCTTAATATTTATTTATATAAATCTTTATATTTTTCGTATGAACAAAATTATAATTTTTATTAAATAATTAAGGAATGTTTCCATTTAGTTGGAATTCTAATTACCAACATTTGAATAATGAAAATTAAAATTTTTATGCAATATTGTAAATAAAAAATTATTTTAAATTTTAAATCTATAATACTAATGGTATTATTTTATATTAAGATTAGTATCTTATTTAAGAAACCTAGAAAAATCTAGGTTTCTTAAATTTAATCTGGATCTTTCAATTTTTATCTTTATCTTATAATTTTTGGTTTGAGTAAAAAAAGCTTTAATAATAAATATTAGAGTTAATTTTTGTCATTAGTATAATATGTAGTTTATAAAAATATGTAACATCGGTATTTTGAATAAGAACTTGCGTAAGGAATATGTACTCATAAATTTATAAATTTATAGAGTTAAATATACTGCTTTTTATTCAAATAAAATTTTAAATTTATTGATTTTCTGCAATACTATAATTTAATTTTCTACAAATTTTAAGTAGATACATAAACGGGATTTCATAAAGTCTTCAAATATAAATGAGTACAATAATTCTTCTTACAATAAATTTTGAAAAAATCATTGATATATTTTTTTGCAATGTTAACAATGCTACATTATTGTACTGCTAAATAATGAAAGTTTTGTTGTAGTCTTCCAAGTAGTGACTTTTGTTTGAAACTGTTTGAATAAATTCGTTAAATTATGAGATTATATCTATATAAAAAGTTGTACTTGTTAATTTATTTGTACAAGTAAAAAATTACGATACTTTTACCCTTTTTTTAAGAAAAAATAGAAAATAATTTTTGTTTACAATAAAAACGTAAAACGGCAGATTTTACTTCATTTACATTTATCTATAAGTTTTAGCTAGGATTTTACCTAATCACTGTTTTCTCTCGAATTGTTTCCAAAAATTTTGAAACTAGATATTTTTAGATCAATATTTGAAGAACAAAAAATAGAAATTTGCCTTTTAATTGCGAGATTTTATATTTGCTATTTGAAGTTTTCTGCATAGATTGTCTTTAGAGTAAGTTCATCATTAAATTATATCCAAAGTTAATATACAACGGGTATAAGCATTAGTAAATAAATATTTGAAAGTAAAGTCTGTTTTAATGCTCGTGATAAATAATGTCTATTTTATTATGCTATAAAACGTTGTATGTGTAATAGCATGCATGCGCAAGTGTGTATCCATGTCTGGATAAGGATAGTTGAAGAAATAGTTAAAAAGATTCGAAAGTCTACTGCATCGCGCGTGCTATGTTCTGCTTACGAGTTCAAGGCGCAAATCAATTTCCATCTGCGATGACGAAGCGGAGAGTCATTCGCTGGTTTGCTCGCTCACTCATTGCAACTTTATCGCTTGCTTCTGTATATGTGAAATAATTCAAAGAAACGATTGCGTCGATGAGTTTTATCCCTTATAATGAAGATGTATCTCAGAAGGAATTTCAAAATATTGTTTCTTTACTAATAACTTAAATGGAGGGAACATTATCATCATTTCTCTCCTACACTTCAAACAGTGAAAGATTGAGGATCTTTTTGGTAGACTATTTTTGAATGTGAAACTTTATAAAACACGAATAATATAACTTTCAGATATGAGAAATGACTTCACATGTACTAAAATATTTACAAACGTATTAAAACTTTTACTTTTTATACTAACACACACACACACACAGACACACACACACACCCACACACAGACACACACATATACAAGCACACACATGTGCATATATTATATGGCTATAAACGTAGTTTGTAGTCTAAATCTATAAGGAAGCTAGACAACTCTTTTATTCATAAGTTGCATTAAACAAACGGAAAGATATTTTTCAAAAATTATAAAAACGTCTGTTCAGAAGTGGTTTATATTCGGTGAAAATCATAAAATGTGTTAACTTTTTATATTTCATTAATTCTAACTGTTATTAGTAATATTTTAAAAATAATAATTTCTTTATTTTCATCTATACAGCTTATTGATAAATTTCTATTACGTAATATTTTTAACATAAATAATGGAAATTTAAGTTATTAAAATAATTAATCGACAAAATTTAAAAGAGACGTATGATTTTTTACCGACCAACAATCTTTCGAGTAATTGAAAACTCTGTTGCTTCGTCAGCGCAGACGAAAGTCTCGAGGTACACGTTTCGTGTCATTCTTTTCTTTTGTTGTTGTAGTCTTATATTCTTTTTGTTTTCACATGATAGAAGCTTTCTTGACTTTTCATTCGAATATTTGACGAGAATAATAATGCCACATAGCTGCTATGCAGCCTTGAAACACTGTGAGAGCAAACGCGATAATGAGATTTTTCTCTTCCATATTCTTTTAGCCTTCATCAAATTGAGCCTCATTCGAGCTAAAAAATTTTTCAATTAAAAGCCCATTAGCCGGTATTAAACAAGGATTGGAAAGTAATTCGATTATATCGTAAATTGAGTTTTTTACTCAGTCTTTATAATACTCTAAGAAAAATAATTCAGTAATTTCAATATTTGTATAGAATTGATACTATGAAAAACAACCAGTAACATTATATTTCTTGAGTATTGCCAAAAATCAATTTTCAACTTAAAAGTGTTCTACATTAACAGTAGTAATCTTAAAATGATTTTAATGCGTCTAGATATAATTTTACATGTCTTTATTTTCTTCACAATAACACTTTTACATACTTTGTTATTTTTATTGTATATACCTGAAGGTTTGTTTGTAATCACTTTCCAGTATATAAGAGTTTATTTTTGAGAAATTATTGTCAAATATTTAACAGTCAATATACAACTAGTTTCAAGATTAATTTCAGCCATTACTCAATTTGTTATTGTATGACAATTCGTCTTTCAGAGATATTCAAATATTTAGTTTACTCATAAATATACAAGGGTCTTTATACATTTTTTAATATTTTTTCCTTTTGCTTCTTATTTCTCTTTTAGAACACTCGAGACTTGATTGTATAAATACGATTTTTACGCGTCGTCTTTGTGACATTCGTAAAAGATCGAAAAGCATAAAAAAGAAAGCCTTTTCACGTTGATCTAAAACGGTTTGTGAGTCTTGCAGAAAGTCTGTAAAAATTTTCTTTTCGTTTGTATTAAACTAATACATTCGTTGGATTTTATAAATTCTATTTTGCTAAATTTAATAACTGCTTTCACGTTGAGTAATATTTTGTTGTAAGGATGTTAGATTTTGATTGAATATCAGAAATATGGTTTCTCTTAAACATGTGAATTTATACACACTTATATTGTTCTTTTAAAAGAAAATTTACGTTAAATATAAATTCATTCGTGAATTTTATGTAAATGATGATTATATTATTAAAAACTATGATATAGAGCTTTTATTACATATTTACCTTTTAACAGCCAAATTAATGAAATAGTTTAAAATAAATTGTAATATATAAAAATAGTAGAAATATTGTATTATAAATTAAATATATAGAAGTGATACTGAATATATTAATTCATTTTTTATAGTATAAATTAGTTTTAAATTTTGATACATTGGTATTGGTCTAACTTATTATAAATATCTACTTTGTTAGCTGCTGTTGATTATATGTTAATGTATATAATAAGTATATGTTAATTCTCTTAAAGAAACCTATTCCATGATCTAGTTTTATCAAATTCAATATTTATAAGATGTTACAAGTTTATAATATTGGAAGATCAATTTTCTTTTGCTAATAGCATATTAAAATTTTTTGACAACTTATAATTTTAAGAGTTTTGAGAAAAATTTGAGAATATAGTTAATTTTTTTTTTTATTTTTCAGAGAACCAAGATTTTAATTGTATTCTAGGTAGCTTAGAAAGAAATAAAAAAAATAAGCTGTGCGATAACTTTTGTAGTCGCACTTTAGTTAGTCAATTTTTATTTCTTCTTTTCATCACGTTCTTCTCGCGTGTGTTTAACAGTGTATATACGTAGTGCAGTATTGATCACGGTTAGTGGGAACCTACAAGTAATCATCATATGCTTTATCCTATTTTTTAGTGGACATCTGTACTGCAGAGTTCTCGATGTATTTGTCAATTTTACTTAAAATTTTTTTTTATATAAAAATCATGCTTAAATATCATTGATTTAATACTGTTAGCTGTATCATTTTTTTGAACAGATAAATATAGTGTTATACTGTTAAAGTTTAAATTGTGTAATATTGTAAGAGTAGTGCGTATGCGTATATGTACATATAAGCGGTTGATATTCGTAAGCGAGGGAGTAAGAAGAGGATTCTTTACCAGGTTGCTGTGTCTCTACGTTGTCCTGAACAAACGACCGGAATAATGTTTGATTAATACTTTAGCGAATCATTCATATTATCTGGCAAACGAGTAAGGTAGGATCGGTTTATACAGCCTTAATAACAGGTTCAGTAGACCGATCTTGAGCGAAATGTGTACACAAACAGTAATCTCATCCTATGAAATATACTTTGCTTCCATACCAGCAATTCTCCATTACACGTGCGCACGCGTACACATATACAAACCACACATATATATGCACTATATAACTATATCGAAAGCTAATAACTTAACTTTTCATTATGTGATTGCTTTTAATTATTTGTCAATAAATTTAAAGAAATTTTTTTTAATATTAACAAAATTAACAACAGATTTTAAACATAACAATCTTTTATAATAATTGTATCTGCTTATAAAATATATAAGCATACAATAGTGTATATTCAAATGATGTATTTACTCTTTATGCAAATTTGCAAGACGAATACAAATATTCTTATACTAATATGAACTTAAAATAATTTATAAATTTAAACATCATTATGTCAAAAATAAACATACATAATAAAATTAACTGTATAAAACAGTTTAAATCCCTGAATGTTTTCTCAGTACAAATGAAATCTTAGTGATTAAATAAGTAATGTATTTATACATAATATGAAATAATCTCCATTTTCATTTTTGACTATAACTATGTTTTCGTAAATATTTTTATAAAATGTTTTAATTAGTACATATTTTATAAGGATAATTAATTTTATATAATTTCTAAATTAAATTACTAAATAAAATTCTTTTAAAGGGAAGTATTCGAAAGACTGATCGTGTACTTAGTAATTTAAAATTGATTATTGTAATTTATAAGACTCTCAAAAATTCAATTTTGAAGATGTAGCCGTAGATCATTACCTTCGATCTTGCTTGAAAAATTTTAATGCGATTTAGAGCGAATTGCTAGAATATTAATATTATATTATAAAATTAGAAAATTTTATCAATACATTATTGTTCTCGATACTGATATTTAAAAATTCTTTATATACTTAAATAAAGCAAGGTAAATTTTACATTAACAATATTTTAAATATATACTTAGGATTAATCTAATAATTATACCACATAGCAAGTAATTACATCAATAATTTCATAGTCTCATCACAATATATTCAATGCGTTTGAAAAGGACTAAGAATACACTAACTTAATAAGTCTAGTTATGCAATTATTTACATTATATATATTGAATATTTTGTCTCAAATAATATCGATTTTTGCATGAGTATTACATTACGTATTTCGAGATTTTATTATACACGTATATTTAAAAACATTTATCTCTCATAAGCTACATTAATTATTCCATTTATATAATAAAGGATAGAATCAGAAATTAAAATTATGAATCATGAAATAGTGGTTGGAGAGATTCACAGTTGATAAATACCACCTAGAGATTTGCAGAAAATGGTAATAGGTGAAAACCCTTCAACATTATCTATATTGTTATATTTTTATCCAAGTATAATTTCAGTATTGAATATAATTTGTCAATGTCACTTTACCGGATCTCATAAAAGTCAGATCGACAGCAACCTTATAAGTTGTACTTCTATATAAACATATACAAGTGTCGAAAATATCAAAATCGACTTATATTAAAAGCATATAAATTAAAACTTTTGTAAGTATAATAATGTAGGAAAAATTGTATGATCGATGAATTTATCAAAATATGTAAGAATTAGTATAATAGTGATAATAAATTAAATAATGAATAATGTGAATGAAATAAATAGTCTATCAGTTGAGGCACATAGAGAAATTATTAGATACATCTTTGAAGGGAGTAACTAAATAAAAACTCGATTTTTTGATGCTTGCACAAAGATTCTCAAAAGTATTTAGCTGGTTTTAAAAAATAGTTTAATAAACATTGAACGTATTTTTATTGAAACTTTTTGTCTTCATTTGATATTTTGAGTTTTAAATCAAGACTCAGATTGACTTGAAAAGGTTTAAGAATGTGTAAAATGTGTATCGTTATCACCTGATGAAGCAATGGAAAATATGTAAAAAAATTTAATTTTATTATATAGATAAAAATACTGTTAGAAAATTTGTATCTTAACTTTTAGTTTTATAAATCTTCAAAGTAAAAATAAAGACATTGAATCATGTTCAATATTTTATCACTTTATAAATATATATGTAGTTTAAAACTTTTGTTTGTACGTCATGTAAATGGTAGTAATAGAAATTGTGTACAAAGACGAAATTTGTTCTTTTGCAGATGAATTAAAAATGAATTCTCTTTTCTTTTCTTTTCTTTTCTTTTTTTTTTTGAAAAAACGAGTTTCCAATTCCTTTAATGATTTTAGTATCGTACTTCTTATTCGAAATAATTGAGTTTAGTAAAGATAAATTTATAGTTATAAAAATATGAAAGTTATACATGAATATATTATGGTTTAGAAGAACATAAGTTTACATTAAAGTATTGTTATTTAATAGAAGAAACTTATTTACCGTCTTCTTTAAAGGTAGATATTCTTGAATTCTTTTAACAATAAATATCTACTATTCAATATTTACTTGAAAATACTTTAATGTAAAATCCTTTAAAAGGTCGTTTTTGAGTTGATACTATAGATAATTTTAGTATGCTTACAGATAAGTTGGTAAATACTTTCGTATTAGCCAATTAAATTCATCATTATAGTTTAATTATGTATTATGGACTAACATTGTAAAAGTGGAAGATTTGTTGAAAAAAAATACTGTTGCATTGAAGATAATTAGAATGAAACTATTATTAATCTAATTTGATTTTTATTCTTATAAAATGGAGTATATTTTTATTTCTTAAAATATTGTTAAATAGATCCCTGAGTATGGTTCTTGAATGATACTCTTATTAGAGAATATAAATTAAAACCACTTAATTTTATTTTTCAGAGAATAAATTTTAATCACTTTAAAGTTAATTAAGTAGTAACTTCTGATAGTAAGAAAATTAAACCATTGAACGTTTTCCCCTCAAAATGACGTTCGAGTATCAATAATTAGTTGGAAATAATTTATTATTTTTGCCAGTTATATGGATAATTCATTAGGATTCTATATTAAGAAATGCCGATCATAGATTTGAATTATACAGACTACAATTATGTGTATTAGATAAACAATTTTGCGCGTGTATATATATATATATATATTCGGAATATTTTTGTTTTTCGATTTCGACTACATTAAGTTAAGGCACTATAGTACAATTAATGAAATATAGTCAAAAAAATAAATTATAACTAATTTAAAATAAGTCAATTTTTTATGAAATTTATAATATATTTCTTCTTCAGATTAAAAATTTATCATTAAACAATATATCATTAAACATTATACAACAATAATTTATCATAACATTAAATGTTATTAGATAATTCTATTACTTTGATATTTTTACTAAATTACCGTTATATTTAATATAGTATGATAGACATTTATTACATTTAATTATTCAATTGACTCTTATTTTTCTATCTTAAACTGAATAACAACATATTGTACTCGTAATTATACTTGTACTAGAATAAACAAATATAAAAAATGAGAAAGTATTAGAGTATTTAAATTTAAATACTCATTTAAATTATACTCGCAATATTCTTTTGTTTTAGATACCTAATACTAACAGAGTATGCAGAAAATTTTCAATGAACGTAAAAAAACTCATAATTAATGCATCTTATGTTCAATAGTAATTAAGTTTCAATTGATTCATAAGAGCTTGTAAACTTTTTTATATTCTTAAATTTATCTAAAAATTCTCAGTTTGATATTTGAGTATCTATTTGTTTTCTAAAAGATTTGGAATTTAATTTTAGAATTTTATTACAAAGTTTTCAGCTACTTGTCTCTTGTTGAGTTTTGCAATTATTTGAAATTTTAGTCACAGCATTTATATAATTTGTCATTATACGTAAATTTTCATAGTTTTATAAAAAGAAAATATTAAAAGAGGTTATTCCGAGAGCATTTATTTTATTTGTTATAATATTTACTTATCTTATTACAACCAAGAAAAACAGTTTTAAGTGATAATTTTAAATTAGAGGAAAGAACTTTCTGAGAAATGCTTCGTAGTACTCGCAAAATAATATGTTTTGCATATTAATATTCATATCGATGCAGTATGGTTTATTCAGTTGATCTACCTGTTTAGACTTATTTTGTTGATTTTTTTCAAATTGCGAGTTAAACCGAATGAAATCTTTAAATATTTATCTATTAAGAAAGCAATTTCTACACAATTACAAATTACAATTTTGTGGTGCATTTGAGTAGTAATATATATTGTTTCGTAATTAAATTTATAAATATAAATTTATTAATGTATAAAAGCAAGAATAAAATAGGGGAACATTTTTCGAATACCATAAAATGTTTCGTGAAAAATGAAAGGCTAAAATATGGTTAACTACTTGTTACTTGAGAATTATGAATACAATTATTTTTAAATTATTGTAATTATCTTTTTTATTATAATTTATTATTTTAAAATGAAAAAGAATTGTAATTTTAATTGGATTGGATAATTTGTTTTATTACGACAAAGTAATCTTTATGTTTTTGGTACACAATCATTGCAGAAGGTTACATAACATCAACCAATCAATAATATCAGATGTTGGAGAATTTTTGCAAGGTAAAATATATTGTAGTTTCAGCTTTTCTTTATAAAATTATATTCATTTCAGCCATATTTATTCATCACGAAAGAAATTTAATTTTTATTGTATATAATATGTTTTACTACTTTTAGTATACTTTCTTTTTATTTTAAATGCTTAAAAATACCGCAAAAGTGATGTCTATTAACTAATAAACATTTTTAAAATTATAAATTAAATTTTTAAAAACCTATGGATATATATATATATATATATACACATATACATGTGTGTGTGTGTGTGTGTGTGTGTGTGTATCAAGATGCCATAAGGTACATATAAATAGAAAAGCTAAGGTAATCAGAAAAATAATGAACATATAAAAGACTAGATGAGAAAAATGTGTTATTGCTCTTAGAGCATTGATAAGAAAACTGAGTATATTTAGGAGATAAAACCAGAAAAGAGAATATGTGAATATAAATGAAACTATAAAACAGAAGTAATGTGTATGTATGTGTGTCTACGTTCGCATTAGTGAGATAGAGAGAAAGAAAATGTACGTGTAAATAAAAAAGTACTAGCCTGCTGTAATATTTTATTCTATGTGTTTACCCTATAAAGTTTCTGTAAAATAAATTGTGTAATAATCATTATTGTATGTTAAAGGAATTTAAGTAATAATACTTATATTAGAGTTATATTGATTAATTAAAGAGGCAGCTCTCTAATTTCTTATTATTAGCATACAAAATGGTATAGTTTTTATATACATATTCATATATATCCACATGAATGTCTTTTGTTCAAATAGCTATGTTTTATGGTAGACTGTACAATAATTCCGATGAGATTAATCAATTTTTCTCGCACGCATACGTCTATAATGCAGACTACAAAAGAGGGTGAGACTGAAGTTTGCGACTACGTTGTTCTTTTAACAAGATTTATCGACTTTGATAAGTCAACAAAAAGAAATTACTACTACTTTTTGGTCATGATATTATGTCAGGTTGAGTTTCTTACTTTAATAGAAAGAGATGACTATTTGTTGTTGATTGGGGTATTTATTTATAAGTAGGAAAAGGCTTGACAATTCAAATTAAAGTGACTCATTTTTTGTGCGTTGTTTTTTCTGCTTAATAAAAAAATAATTGGCAAGAATAGCTATTGTTAGCTAATTAAATAAAGGAAATAAAATTAAGGGTTCAAATAATTATAGGTTTTTTTTTCTGTACAGGAAAAGATTAAAGACTCCTTTAGTAAATTAGTATCTTAATAAAAAATTTAATACTAATATTAAAATAAAATATTGTGTACCTTTTGAAGTGTAATATTTCACAATTTATTGTTTAAAAAATTATTTGTTTCTCTATTTAAAAATTATTTTAAATGATCAACTTACCTACAATATTAAATAATGTAATTTATAATATATAATATGTAGTATGTAGCGTAATACATATTGTGAATTAAATTAAAACTATTTTAATGAATGGTAAATAAGTGATATTGTAAAATAAATGTACGAAACTTAGATGTATAATTTACCTTGTGAAACTTAGAATTCATAATATATCAGAGTGAAAGCAAAAATATAAATTTTCATACACGAAGTTCTGTATTACGGCACAAACAATTATACAATTTTGTTTAAAAGTATGGTTCTTGTAATTTTAGTGTATTAAATATCATTTACATTAAAAAGCGTTATAAACGAGAAAGCTTTTTAATAAACTTCTTTCATGCGTGCATATAAAAGAAATAAATCACTAGAATGCATTGTCGCACGACTTCATCTATAGCTCTTAATAAAGAATATACTATAAAAGGATTTCCAGCTGCTGATTCAGTTACTTTTTTGCAGCAACTCATGAAAATTCCCGAGCGTCTTTTTACTTCTCTTATATCCGATTCCCTTTATCTTTCTAATGAATGAAACATCGGGTTAAATTCTTTGATAGTAGGGTTTAACTACACCCACCCTGAACCACATTATCGCAAGGCCAGGAGTCACGATAAGAACGTGAAGGAACTGCGATTTGACACGCGATAGACTACATTGGTGAAGAGAACGAGCGGACGACCGGACCCGTCCTTTTTCTACTTCCACAAGTGGTTGTGTCCTCGGATGGGTGGGACGCATTGGTGGTGTCGGTGCGATGTTTTAATGCTCGATTGGCACGCGAATCGCATATTTGCTAGCGGTGATGAATAGGCGAGCTTCTGTCCGCGCCTTTATGTTATTCTTTATCGCGGCCTTGTCCTAGGGCCTGTAGACCTCGCACTTGTCTTGAATTCGGACAATCTCTCTCTCTCTCTCTCTCTCTCTCTCTCTCTCTCTCTCTCTCGTTCGCTCTCTTTAGTATTCTTGCACAATCGATCGTCGCTCACCTCGCATCGCCGATAGTACTTTGATTATTTATTTGTTCACTCGCTTCCTTTTTTCCTTTTCAAAGGCTTAGAATGACACATGCTTTCAGTTGTATATGTACATACAATAGGGTGATAGATTTATAGCGACGTTAGTACCTACTTTATCCGCTAAGTAAACACGTAATTTAGTACGACTAACCGAACTTAGTTAGGTTCAACAATATAACCTTCGTATATTATGTACATATGTTTTTGTAATAAAACCTCGCGTTTTTATACATATAAATATAATACAAATATAAGTGTAACCGTGACACAGTACCGAGTTTCTGAACGAGAGACAAATTTTTAAGTGACATAAGCGGGTTCTTGACAGATTTTACAGGATTTCTCCTTTTTTTCGTTCAATTACTGTTTTAATGGACGGCTCACCTAATTAATCTTGGCTGCTACTGCTACTAGTCTGCGATCGACCGGACGATTAGCGCCTTCGGCCGGATCCCCAGGGCGGTACTGCTTTTCCTTTTCCTCCACCTGCTTCATTCTTGACTCGCGTATATCTCTTGGGAAATCTCCACTTTGGACGGAAGCGAGGACACGAAAAGACGCGTGGTGAAGAAAGTAAAAGAGATAGGACGAGAGGTAGACAGACAGCGAGAGAGAGAGAGAGAGAGAGAGAGAGAGAGAGCGCGCGCTAATACTATTTACGCTGGCTATCCTTTACACGACAACGCACACGTATATGCGTGGGGAAACGCGATCTTACTCTCTTTGATTGCAAGTGAACGATACTTGTCTGCTACTGCTACTGCAGTTACCGTGTTATCAACTATGGGCTGGAGGCGCTCCCTTGCGAGTATTCAGACAAAGTGGAAGAGAAGCTGAGGCGCAAGCGCAGTAGTCGAAGAGGGTTACCATGAAGACAAATCATAGAAGGGGTGTTTATGTTGAATACGATAAAAATAGCGCGAGAATTAAATGCCACATGTCTAAACTTATGGTAACTACTTACTGGCTTTTCTACCTTGTCAAGCAATCGAGATCAATTTTAATTTTTACTTTTGAGCAATTACTTTTGAGAAAATTTATATTCGATTATCATTTTAAAAAACAAATATACTATTGTTTTTACTTATCCGTGTAAGATATTTTATTACACCTTTGAAAAATACATACATCTTTAAATACTTTTTTAAAGAATAATTTGAAATCTGATATTTGATATTTGATATTTAAAAGTTTAATGGCTCAAAGAAAGTTTTAAAATTCTTTTGGTACAATATGATTAGTACAATGTTAGTTTAGGTACAATGAATATGATTTGGTACAATGATTGTTATACAAATTTTATTCTACTCATATTACTATCACACGGTATTTTTAAGAATATATGTATTGGATCGTAACTTAGGCAAATCAATAAAAATTCAGAATTATGAGCCCTTATTCTCTGGATTGTGTAGAAACTTGCAAATAACTCACCTGTTTGTGTACTTGTGTCAAAAAAAGTACTCGATGTTTCAACTGTCATGGAAGCAAAAGTCCCATCTATTATTTGAGCTGAACTATCTCGTCGACCTCGATATCTTTGTACCTAAATATAATAAATAATTAAGGATATATACTTGCGAATATAATTGAAAAATTAAATATTAATAAAATCGATATACACGCGTTCGATGAACATTATTTACATTCATTAGCCACAGTTGAGAAATTTATAACTTTCTTTATTTATATAAGAAAAATTATATTCAGTTTAAGAGTTAGACTTTCAATTACAAAAGAGTATTTCACAGAGTAACAAATATGTTACATATTCAATAAATGTATTTGTATACGTTTATAAATTTCTTTTGATAATAAAAATAAATGCAAAATAATATATATATATACATATATATATATATATTAAAAATCACATTAAAAATAATGCAATTAGTAAAATAAATCAAAGTATATGAAGTACAATGATTCGATTATTATTTTCATTAAATATTTTCTACAAAGCAACATGTAAAATAATATGCATTTACATGATTATAAAATAAAATGTAAGAAAAATGCCAATAGCATTATAATATTTAAAAGAAGTGAAGGTATAGTATAAGATCATAACATTTAATAATAAAATTGCCATTGACCTTCTTCTGGCAGTAATTGGGACATTTACTCTAAGTACCTGGTCGTCGCTTTGTGAACTTTGCCTTCTAAAATTTCGACAGCGTATCATTTCTTCAGTGGTGCTTTGACGTCGAAATCCACGTGCTATTAGAATTTCTTCTGTCGTTGATTGTCTTCTTATCACAGGTGCATGTTGCGTACTCCCAGGAAGACGACCACATGGACTAGGATCTCTCGATGAACATGACGAACTATCTGGAGATCTGTGAATAGCCAAATTATTAAAAACTTCCTTAGCAATGCTGCTTTTTCGCTGTAATTGCTTACATAAATGTATAAATCAATTGTTAAAAGTAATTGAATTCCGTTTCATATAAAAGGAAATATCGGAAGAATGCATTCTTACCTGGGTGGTCTTCCGGCTATTGATGTAGATTGTCTTCTTAACCTTCCTTTCCTTGATCTTATAGGACTTAAATCTCTTTTATCGACAGCATTCCTGTCAGGACTTAAATGACTTCTGGAATCCCTACGTCTTGGATAGGAAGCTGAATCAGGACTAAGGGAGTCTCTTCTTGCTTTGCGACCTGTAAAGGTAATACAACTTTTAAAATAAACAAGTTGCTAAATTAATCTTATCCAATTTATACACAGGATACACAGGATGAGTGAATGGATAATAAATATACGAACAGACCTCCATCATCAGGATCTGGTGACAAAGTCGGTTGGCTTCCCCGCCGGCCAGGTGGTGGTAAGAATTCGTCTATTGCTGTTGCTTGTCTTGTCAATCTCAGTTTATTTGGCGATGTTTCTTTCGTTTTGTAATAACACTGAAAATTAAATAATATTTAAATCTTGAGAATAATAATGAGAATAATAATCTTAGACATCGAAGAAAATAAATTTTTAATAATATTTAAACAGTTTCATTCAATTCAATAAATATTTGCTTCATTCAATAAATATTTGCTTTTATATAATAATAATATTTCTTTTATCAAACATACGTATTGGTATATCAGCAATTATACAAAGTTACAGTGTTCTATTTTACCGGCAACACATTTTAGCATTAGGGAAATTTCGTACGAATAATTTTAATGCCTTCAATCTTCATAAAATTTAAAAGTAATTTCACGTTTCATTTAAAAATTATTAATTTGATACGACAGGTGAAGAATTGAAAAATATTATTAAATTTCTGACTAATGATAATTTTCAACGAATATTTTCTTAAATGAACGTATCAAATTATTCTATAATTGTATAAAAATTCATTATATAAAAACGTAACTTTTACCGTGTAGAAAAATTTTAACAAAAATTTTATTCAATATTTGTTTTACATTAATACTCTATAAATAAATATAAATCAAACTTAGTGAGACAGACGTTTAGAGTAATTTATAGTGTTTTATTTAAGTTTCACTTTACGTACGCATATAAATACTTTTTCTATTACTTATATCATCATTTTGTTCATATCAAGTTTTCAGTTTATTTTTTAATTGTAGTTAACACAATGTATTAAAAAATATTTCTAAAATTTTGTTTCAAATGCGAGAATTTAAAGTATATTAACCCCAGGTTATTTTGAAAATAATGAGTTTCATAAAAGGATTACTTATGCACTTAGGATTATTTATAGTTTTGCAAATATGAATGTCTCAAACAAAAATTAACTGTACATTCAGTAGTTATTTTAAAATTCCATTACAAATTCGTTTTATCGAATTTTTAATTATACATACAAAAACGGGAGATGTTTATTGTTACCAAATACGAAAAATATATCACGCTCTTGTAATAGTTAAAGATTTAAAAAATGATTTCCTTTTTTCTTGTTGAAACTCGAGTGGATATATACCTGAGTGGTCGAATCTCTTCTGGTAGTTAGGAGCGGGTGCAATGGTGTACCGCTAATGTTGGGTGAACCAACGGGACTCGAACCACCGGAGAGTGATGTTCCCGGTAGGGGCAAACTGTTGCCGGCGATGGGAGAAACCGAGGGAGGCGTTACCGAGGACATCACGATCGTTGGTGGACGAATGTTCGGTTCGAGCGTCAGATGTTTTACATCGTTTGTACTTGTTACTGTCGTTGGCATCATAGTTCCTCTCGACTCTAAGTTGTTTACTTTATCGTGATGACTCTTGTGTGCTTCAAGATGTTCCCTTTAAAAGAATTTATAATTTCAACGGACATTCATATTTTTGGTACATCAAACATACACGTACTTATTTTTATCTTCTCTTTAAAAAACTTTTACATATATAGTTTTTCATTTTTGAAAATTTTCACAAATTTTTTCAGTGTTACTAGAATACTCTTTAATTTTACGTAAAATTTCTCAAGGTAAAAATTAAATACTAATCTAATATTGTTTCAATTTTGCAAACATAATATTTTATCCTTAAATTATAATAAGCTTACATTCACGTTAATAATTAAAAAATCATTATGTTTCTAATTGAATTTTCTGTTACTTTTATCATAAATTTTTCAACAATATTTAATATAAAATAATGAGTGCATTTCTAGAAGAATATTTTAAAATAATTCTGAATTTTGTTGATTTGCAATTATAAGATTGCAATTATATATTATTTACAATTAAATAATTATAAAGCAATTGTTAAACATTATGAAGTCTATTGTTACTGTTGAAAGTGAATTAAAAGTATTAATTACACATTTAACATTAGAAATTCTACGTCAAGTTAAAACATCAATGATTTGGATTATATCGTGCTTATAAACTAAATACATAGTTGTAGGAGTTAAAAGAAATTAGATTGTTTACCTAACGGCATTACTGGCTGCACTGTCGGTACTTGATGCACTCGGACGCTGATCGTTCCTGTAATAATTTGTCGCAGTGTTACCGCCTCCACTCTGGATCAGATCAACCGACTGTTGGGATTGCCGACGTTTGTGGTGCCGGCAATGATGGATTCGTTCGCCGGAACTGGACGTCTGTCCGTAAATTGAATCTCGTCTTGACCTCGAACTTTCGCCCGAATCTCGACGCGAGTTTTTCGATTCTCCAGATCCTACCATAGATAAGATTCTTTGTAATAACCGTGAAACGTATAAACAAATCCAATTTTAAATGGAATAAATATTTCATTTTTCAACCAGTCAGAATTACTAGTAAGCGATGATATATCTACAATAGATTTTTAAGTTTCGTTTATTTTGAGTATTCAACGTAAAAGCTATTCGGGGTTAAGATAAAATTTTTGAATAAGCAGTTTATATTTACGAATAATTTTCCGTTAATTAATTATTTACCTAAGTGAATCACTTTACTTCCTTCTGCCATAAAAAAGTTTCAGTTTCAAAATCATTTTTATAAAATTCAACAAATATGTTTAGTTAATTCCAATTATAGCATTTTATTGAGTAAATAAAATGTTTCAATAGTCGCTTCTTTTCTTACAAATGTTAATTTGCTTTTAGTGTCATCAGAATTAGAAAAAATTCTTAGAATAAAATATAATTAAAATATTGTATAAATGAAAAAGTTGATAGTAAAAGAATAGATGAACCCTCGAGTTTATAATAACGGATACTAATAGTATTATATAAATTTAATGTCATATGATTATTATAGGAGTAATAAGATAGAAATTGTAAACTAGCAATGATAGAATAATAATAAATAAATTGAGTTAAACTAATAAATTATTAAAGTTACTATCATGTAGAAATAATCTTCGAATGCTATTCAAGTTTTTGCTCTTCTTCAACATACGTGTACTTATTTGAAAAATTTTTGCATATAATTGAAAATGAAACACATTTTTAATACTTGTAATGTCACGTACTATTTAGTTACTAGTACATAATTGAAAATTAGTAATGTGCGTTTATATTACAAATGACAAGGATTTTTTATATTTGGTGTAAATCTCTGAAAAAACTTGTATCTTGTACTGTTAAATTCATATAGACGTTAGGAATAATTATAATTTATGTGCTTGCATTTAAATTTTAATAAAATCAAACTCTGAGTTCTTAAGAAATTTCCAGTTGAAACTTTAATTAATATAATAATATTAATACAATAATTAAAAGTGTTGATTTGCATTGTTTATATTCCTGTTGAAATATGTTTAGAATTAATATAAGTAAAATATGGGTAACTAATTTTTTTATGCAAATGATTAGTTTTTATTTCAAATATAACATGCAATGTTACGTTGAATTTGAATTTGTTATCGAATTATTATACTCGAATAAAGTCTCTTTGGTGCTTTTATGGACACACTAATGACCGAGTGCACTAATTTTCTTTGGTGGAAAAGCAATTGATGTACCAAATAGTTGATGAATGGGGATCCAAACCATAAAAATAGTGCAACGTAGTGGGACTATTCATTAGAGTAGCTGACCCGTTTTATCCAGGCAAAGTATATAAAGCTAGAGGTATTACAAAAACCAATTCTTTACTCGACTTGTCAGATGCTGCTCTCGCAAGTTGCGATTGACTTTTCTTCTTTTGTTTTAGGAGGATTAGAGTTCCCGTTATTCTAGATGTTATTAATTGTTGTGTTCAAGGAAAGTACAAAAGAACAAAATTTTATTTTCCTACAATTAATACTCAATTTGAAGTTCGTTATTTATCTGCTTATCTTATTATATTTTAATGAAAAGTATAAGAATTCGTAGATTTTTTTCTGTGCTAAAACTGAAAATTTTTGTTTATTATCGAAAATAAATTATTATAATTTCTACTAGGATTTTTAATACTTATAAGGTAGATTTTATAGTTTATATTAAGTGTACAAATTTTTTTATCAAGTTTAAAAATTGCATTGTAACAAACACACGCGCGCGCGCACACACACACACACACACACACACACACACACACACAAATTTAAGATTTACTAATAATGACTTAATTTCGTTTTCATATTATTATATTACTTATTAAATTCTATATAGTGAAAAAATAGCATAAAAAAAGAAAATTACAAAACAGAGAAACATTTTCTTTTATATTTAATTTAAATAAATATTTATATCCGTAAAATAGAATGTGTAATACATAACAAAAATAATAAAAAGTCTTAGAATGTATTCAAATATAACAGTAATAAATAAACAAAGTTCCAATTTTCCGAGTAATTGGATATGTAGAATTGTTACCGAGTTATTTTACTAAAAACTGGGTCATAATTTGATTAAACGTTGCTTTTAAAAATGATTTATGAAAGCGTAAATAGATTTTCTGATATTTTCAAATTAAAAAATTTATTAATAATTTCATAAGTATATTTACAATAATAATATAACAAAAATACATTAATCTTTTTCTTAATTTATACTTTATCATGCAAATTGAAACACAAAATTCATTGTAAATAATCGAAAACTTGGTTGAAACAGTACCGAAAGAACAAGAAAATTTAAAAGTAACACGTAAATAATTATTTTATTTATCATTATGCTCTTAAAATATACTATTTTGTATAAAATATAATCTGATAATCCTCTAATTTGTATTTAAATTTAATAATAAAATTACTCATAAGCAAAATTAATTAAAATAAAGATTTTTTTATACATAAAACAATTTATAGCGAACTGAATATAGAAATCTATGAATAATTAAAAATAAAGCAAAGTAATGTATTAATTAAACCATAATTTAACTTTTCTTTTCAAGATTTGAATAAGTATAATATAAGTTATAATATAAGTATTAATTCATAGAATGTATCAGATACCCTTTAAGCACACTATTTACCTATTTTTCGTTTATGTTTTTTTATTTTTCTCATGTAGAAACCCATGAATTTTATCTTTATGAATTTTATCAAGTCATAACTAAGTATTCATATTTATAGGAGTATTTTAGTTTATCGAAATATACAAAGATAGTTTAAAATGCTTGAAATGAATAAATTAAAAATGAACTTCATAATTTGAAACGCATTTTTAAAAGAATGTCAGTATTTTCCTTGAGATCTTGTGAATCAATGAAATCGAATTAAATATTTAATTTCTTTATCTTAGAAAAGCATAAATAAAATAGGTAGTATGAATATCAAAAAATTATTTTAATTACACAAGTGAAAGTACTCGCGTAAGTATATAAAATTTATACAATAAGTTTGAATTCTTCGAAATATTATAATTTATGAACGATTATCACAAATCAATCTTTTTATAACATGCAAATATTATATTACATAGAGATTTTAATAAAGTTCATATTACATGAAAGATATTTCGTTTATCACTGGAAGTCATTTCTTATATCCTTAGTTTTCTTACTTCTACTACCTGTGACTGTGCGACTTCTGCCACAAATAGTCACATATTGCCTAGTAAAGTTTGCATAGTAAAAAGCAATTACCCCTGCGTGGTGTAGGTGAGATAACGGTGGGTGGCGGCTGAGGTGTTTGGGGTTGCGCATCCTTCTTTCCCCATAGTCTCGCCAGGTCGTTTTTAAAGTCATTGATAGCTGAGTCCCGTCGCGACTTAGTCGACACCTGACTCCTTATGCCGCTGTCCACCGAACTTTCGCGCCTTTTCCTGAGCGATGCAAGATGTGTCGAATCGGTTGTCGTCTGCCTGGACCAAGGTAGTGACTTGGCAATATCAGCGAGGGTTTCGCGTCGGCTGAGTTTGTTGCTGCGGGTGCTGCCGCCAGTCTTAGTTGTACTACTGTTTCCGCTACTGCCTCCGCCTCCCCATTCCCGCAGGATATCTGTCAATTGTGCCAAGGATGAGCGGCGTCGGCGACCCTGGTTCATGGGTGATGGTTCCTGCATCTCGTTGGGTGGTGAGATTTGCGCTGCCGAGTCTCTTCGACCTGTTCCTGTGTGCAATAATTTAATAATTTGTACATATAATTGTGATGTCTTCCTTGAGTTTCCTAGTCTATCTTTGAAATAAAATGTACTCCTTTAACTCGACCGATCGGCTATTTATGTGGCAAATCGTTTGTAACAGGGCGCAATCTGACAGTAGATATTTAAGAAAAGCATCAGATCTTTATTTCATATTATAATTCATTGTCTCATAAGGTTGAGCTGACATAATTATGGCAGTTAACGATAATTAACAATTATAATTTTCGTTGATTCGATATATAGTAGATATATAGAGCGTTATATCGGTTCGAAAATAACTTGAATTTCTTTTTACCTAAAAGCATTCTGCAAATGTTGTACAGACATTCATATGTTATAATGAATAAACTAATTTATACCTATTTCCTTATCCCATTTATGTTAATTTAGGTAGAAAATATAGAATACAACAGAATATTACTTGATATATCTTTTTGTTAATTAATTTTAATTCCATAAGAGAAATTGTTCAGTTATTTTTTCGTTATTAAAAGAAAATAAGTGACTAGCATTAATAATCATGGAAGATATTTTAAGCAGACGTTTTTCAATATTAATAAAAAATACTGTGTTTGAATGAACTGATGTGTATGTAATATTTTTTGTGCTCTTTCTTCATAATTCTCACATAAATTGTCTTCTTTTAATTTGTGAAAATAGTTTGTGAAAAAAACTGATTTTTTCAATATTGCCTTAGTCGAACATTAACTAAATTATTAGCTTATCCGCAAGACTTAGCGTAAACGATATAAGGAATGCCACGAATAAAACAGTTAATTTGTAAATTTCTTTGTAATTTGTAATTTTCTAACTCAAGTGTCAAATATTTTTAAAGGACAAGTGTTTTTAATGTAACACTCTTTATTCATGGTGGGCGGAGAGCGTAGGACAAGTCGGTAGAACTTTTCTAATTAAAATGAAAACAAGTAAAATACTTTCTAAAGTTGCTCGATCTAACATTTTAAGGAATTATGTTCCGAAGGCCGTATCCTATATATTCAAAATTTACATAATACAGTTTTTGATATTTCTTACTTATTTCGAGAACATCATATTGGATATTTTTCGATAATCTTCCTTACAGTACCTATTAAATTTGTGCTCAAGTTAGTTTTCTACTTAAAGATAATTTATTTCTAAGACTAAGACAAGATAATACTTATATCAATCAATAAGATAATACCATTAAGTTTCAAAAGTTTTCATTTATTTACGAATAACTGGTATTCTTCGTAATGTAATTAACACGTTTTTCTGAAAACAATATTTCATGACGCAATATATGCGAGTAAATATTGGAATACTCACCTAGTCGCTGTTTTAAGGTGGATTCCTCGACTTGCTCGCGAACGAGATCGTCCCAACCGTTGCCGCCCTGCCATATTAAGCCGACTTGGTGGCTCAGGATCGGAAGGTTACAGACGAAGCAAATTGCCGTCATGGTCCTGGAAAATGGAAAAAAGTTTGTGTAAGCTAATGTGCACTTCGAAAAATTTTCAATTTCTTTAGTCATCATTTTTAATTCGATGAGAGAAGAACTGTCAACGTAAGAAGGTGCACGCGTATTCTGAAAATAAAACTCGGTGAAAGATGTCAGGCCATGCCAACCAAACGCTCGAACGAGCTCGTTCATTTTCGTGCTTTTTCATGTTTCATTTTTTCGATTACGTACAATTCATTGCTGAAGGTAGGATATTGAACGAGGCATTATTTTAATTGTCAACGAATATTAACCGATAAGATTGATGTATTTTTTCTGGATGTTCATCGCGTACTTTAAATGAGCCACTTTTCTTTATAAATTCAAAACATTATAGCTAATGTATATAAAAACAAACGATTTTTTAATTAACTTAAGAAAATGGTTTCATTTTGAAGTAAATACAAACTTGTTGTGACTAAATTCGAGTCTTATAAATTGAAGTTACGTAAGGATATCGAGTGTATTATTTAATAACTATAATTTTTGGTAAATATGAAAGCAATCAAAAGCACGAAAACCGAGAAAATTTTTACAACTACACTGCTTGAAAAAATTAATGCCAATAAATTTAGAAAATTCAGCTTAACAGTCGCACAAAGCATTCGTCAAATGCCATAATTTAAATCTGCAGATTCAATTCTGGCTGATAATGATATAAGTAATTAATAATGTCAAACGAACTATTTACAATAATAGTAATGACAACAATAAAAATGGTGACGATTTAAATAATAACAATAATAACAACACTCAAATTAGCAATATTTATATATACAGCTGAAGGTATCATTAAAATATTTCCTAATATAATATTCCTTAAAGTAAAAATAGTAATAATAATGATAAAAATAATGATAATAAAATAATAAAATAAATAATATTATTTATGTTGATAAAGGCAATAATAATAATAGCAACAATAATAACAAGAACAACATTAATAATAGTAATCGTAATGTTAATGGTAATAATATAACAGAGGGCGCTTATATAGCGCACAACAGTTGCTGATGAACGACATTCCAAAGCATGGATGCACAGAATTCGAGAATTTTGTGTCACAAGATAAATATAAACTTATATATACAAATTTTTTTGCGTATATTAGCAGTGGAAACGTGATAACGCATGTACACAATATAAAACTGAACGAAGAAGTATAATGATATATAATTATGGTAAATTTTTGAGAGAAATAATATTTATATATACGTATTCGAAGTAGAAACAATAGCGAAAGAAAATAGATATGTAATATAAAAAAAGTAAATGACAAAGAGAATGTATGTTTTCACTGCTTAGCAGCTGGCAATTCTTATAAGTTTTTAAATGCAGTTTTCGACCTGTAGTGTCGAAGTCTCGGGCTCTGCAGCGACATCGCATGGCAAGGGTCCGACCTGCAAAACAACACATACACACACGCATTTTACGTGGGCAAACGAGACATTGTTTTTATGTATTGTTTATTTGCGATGCAATAATAAAATCATTGCGAGTATTTCTTCTGAGAACACGTCGTCTGGCCTCTTCACGGATTTGAAGCAAATTTACTTCTCTGATTCAAACCGTGTAGTAAACATACTTATAAAATTAAGTTTTATATTTCTCATCGGTAGAATATATTAAAAGAACATATCAAAAAATTATGATCTAATATTTTATTGCTCTTTCGTATGATAATCTTACATTTATTTCATTTATTATCTTTTTTTTACTCGGGTTGAATATTATGTTAACAATTTATCTTATACATTTCTCTCTGTGTGTGTGTGTGTGTGTATTAAATTTAATCATAGTAATAACTAACTAAATTAGTATTAAAATATTTAAGAATATATATTACGTACCTATTAATTTAATTAGTAATAACCTAGTTTTTGTAAAGGTTAAAAAATATATTTTTGTTATTATAATTGTGGATAAAATATATTCTTCAATTATATAAATATTAACAATAATATGTAGCTGATAAAAAAGTTTTTATTTTTGCAGTTAAATGTCATTATAATAATTCAAATTTAACATTGTTTCATAATGAATTATATTTAAGAAATTACTTGCGTTTGTAACATATTGAATGTGTGAACTTAGAAGTTTGATAACTACTGTAAGTATATTCCACGTAATTACTTTTTAAAAGTATCAACTGTATGTTTTTTTCTATTTAAATTAAGTAAATTTTTTTACAATATTTTAAAATATAAAGCATGACTTTTAGTCAATTTTTTAGTGAATAATTATATTCTTATTCAGATTCCTAAATAATCCCAAGACAATTTTTATTATGTCCGTTAGAAGAATTCAATCTTTTCTAAATTATGTACTTTTTCTTTCTGCGTCAATATTTTATACAGATATATAATTTTTACTCGTATTACTGATATACTAGAAATATATGTTTTAAATCTTGGTAATAGATAACATATTAATTATCACGTACTAAATTTTTTCAATTGTTTGCAAATTACTTGAAAATACATATAAAATAAAATAAATCTTTAGGAATATCCCAAATTATATAAATATGAAAAATATAAAAATAATTTTTTCCAATATATCGTTTTTTTTGTAACATTACAATTTCTATTACACATAATATAGCAGTCATTTTCTATTGACTAACTATGATATACTTTTTAAAGTATAATATCACAGGAATAAATATTCACGAACATTCAATCATAATTCAATCATAATTAAAGTTATTTTCTTTCTCTCAAGTGCTTCTTTCTGGTAAGCTTATTTTGTTAAAATAATGTACATTTATAGATGTACATTAATTTTTTTCAATTAATGCAGAACAAATTAATGTTTGTAATTAATTTATACATATTTACTTTGTTAATGTAAAAAATTTAATTGTTTTTGTAACCGTTATATAATATTTGTATACACTGTTACTTATAGCTTGAAGAAAAAATATTATTTTGGAGGTTCGAAGTCGAATTGAGCTGCCATTTTCATACAAAATTCTTCTTTCGCTGAATTTTTGATACAAATGTATTTCTTTCTTTAAATAGTCCGCATATCCGTAATTGTAGCGCGAAATCCGAAACTGCGTTATTTTACGTTCGTGACAATATTCTTTTCAAAGAAACTTCTACGTATATTATAACATCTATTGATATTAATAAACTTTATAAATTGTCAGTAATAAATTATTAATAAAATAAACTATTAAGTAAAGTAAAATAGCTGGTTAGAATAATGTTTTTTTCAAACGTTTCCATCTGATTGTTAGTAAGCATTTAGATTTTTGTATAATATTTAATTATCTTTTACAAATATATTTTTAATAAAATAAATTTATGAAAGAAAAGTAAACCTATTTCTGTAAAATGTATGTTTATTTAAACAAAAAGTCTTAACGTAGCAGCTTTATAGTACCAGAGAAACTATTTCAAATATATATTAGTTAACTATGCACTTGAAAAATATTTATTTCAATAACAAATTTTTGTCATTAAATAAGAAATATGACGTATTTATATGAATTTATGCGATACGAAAAATTCTTTTACAAAAATAACATGTAAGGTAATTTTCCAAATTTAATGGATATCTTCGCAAGAAATGAAATAATGCCAGTGGCAATAAAGACAGCATACAAAGCATTAACGAAAGGAAAATTTAATTTCTGGTCCTGAACAGTAAGCTTTTACTAATTACTGTAGTTCATGAAGAAGTTAGTATAATCCAAATCCAATAAGAGCGTCCGATTAAACCTCATCCGTATAATGTAACTCGCGCGCGCGCCTACGTTTTCTTAAAGTCCATGTTAAATCAAGTGTGCTTCTAATCAATAGTCGGTAACTCGCTAAGATCTCACGTGTCTAAGCATCACAGTAGCTAAATCTATGATTACCTATTGTGCTTGGTAAAGCAGGTTTCTATTCTTCAGGTAAGACTGACGGATGTGTTCGGCGCACTGTAACTTTCAAGTAGTGAAATCTGTGTTTTGTCAGCCTCGAAGGTTGTCAGGTCAATATGGGAATTTTCATATTATAGGATATGTAGATTAAATACATGAATAGGGAAGTGTTAATATTATATTATATTAATTAATCTTCTTATTCTCTAAAACTGTATTTCACTTCAATTTTATGATTAATAGTTGAGCATGATACAAAATTATATGTATCTAAAATTTAATTTTAATTTATAAAATTAATAATAATACTAGTTGTATATATATATATATATATATTTATAAAATATTATTTCTTATATTTCTCAAAATTTCAAATCGTCTAATTCACCAACTAACGTAGTTGATTAATCTAATACATTTTAAGAATAATTTTGCTTCTTTACATATATAAGAAATGATATACTTTCATATTTATTTATGACTGGAAATATGTATTTAAATATATTCTATATTTTGTATATAGATTTGCACAATCGTTATATCAAATTAAGTATGGAAAAGTGACTAAGTCAGTCAACGTAAGAAAATTAAAAATCAATCGTAATTCGTTTTCTAACAATTTGTAAAATGCCTATGCATATTTTGATGTGCAAAAGTCATTTATACGTTGAGAATTCGATGAACTGTATCAAAATTGCAGTTCATGCGTATGTAATACTATCGATATTTGAATAATCTATGGCGGATTGTGTGTGATGTATCATGTGGAATTGATTTAACAAATATCGTCACTATTTACTCTATCAAGCGAGGTAAAATGTTTGTTACCTTTGTAAGTAACTTATGACTCAAAATTAATATAACAATTTGATATTGTAAGTAGATTGGTGTATTGAATTTAATAGATTTCATGCATCATTACGGGCATCGACTAGTCTCTTCACCTATTCCAAAAGTTTCGTTTCATTTGCATGAGCATAGATATACTGGTGAATGAATAAATTGTTCTTAAGATTATAGTTTGATTGCTGTTCTGTGATTATTCAGTTATAACTTCTTATTGAATGAGCCTTCAGATGTTTCACTTATATCACAAAATAGAGAAAATCAAGAAATAGAGGAAGTATAATTAATGTAATACTTCCAGTGCAAATATTAACTCAGTAACCAAAATGTTATATGCTTTCATTAATATGTAAGTTATATGTAACTTCAAGATAAATATAATAAGGAGAAATTATTAAATAATTCATTAAATAATGTTTATAAAATAATTTATGAAGAAGAATAATTTTTTTCTAATAAAAATAACATCTAACTTTAAGAGAAGCTTCTATTGTCTTAAATTGATTTTTACCATAAATTAACAAGTTTTGTACCAAAATATTTATCTTATAGAGCGAAAATTAATTTTTAATAGAAATTGGCAGAGTCAAACAAGAATTATTGAATCAAACTTGTATTTTCACCTAACAAATCTATGATTATCTGTTAGGTACAAAATAGTATAAAATTATTTGATTATTTTTAACGTATTAATTTGTATCTGTAATCTTTTTCTCCATTAATATAAATATTCTTTATTTTTGATTCTTAAAGAGCATGCATAGTTATTTAAATGCTTAATATAATGTAAATAATAATGTTATTTAAGTATAATTAAAGAATATCATTTAATAAAATGTTATAATTCATGAAACATATTATTTGTTATATTGAAAGTCAGTAAAAAAGTACTTGATGTATATTAATAATTATAATTGATTATTTTTAAAGCTAATATAGTTGTTCGACTTCTAAGATATTCTGAAAGGTAGATATTTTACTTAAATATTTCCATAATTTTACATTTCGATATTATTTAAAAACATGAATTTAAAACTTTTAAAAATAAGTATAAATATAAATAAAGAAAATAAGTACTATGTTAGTATATATTTGAAAAATTTATTTAATTTTGTTACGATATGAACTAAATTATAAAGTAAATATTACTATATTTATAAAAAATCGTACGAATTTTATCGTTACAATTAATTTCTTATAGAAAATTAAATATTTATAATCACAAAAATTTGAAAACTGTTTTAATGACTTCAATTGATTATAAATAAAGTCTCTTTTACCATGTCGCTTGTAATTCGCAAAAAAATTCATAAACAGGAAAATCGTTAGATAAAATTTTCCAATTATATACATCAAGAGCATTTTCTTTATGCGCGTCCCACAAAAGATTGTCGCGCCGTTGAACGAATCAGATACGTACGTATAGCACCCTTCTAGAACGTCGATCATCCGTAAATAAATAAACTTCAAAGGTTCTCTCTTTCTCATTTTCTCTTTCACTCGACTTTTTTATATTCGGCACAAAATAGACATGTACAATAATGATAAATTCCAATGATTCTATCAATATTAATAAATTGAAGATGTAGTAAACGAGGCATTTTGTAGACTGCACATTAAAAATTATATATATACATATTTTATTTTACATTTTTTTTACACTTTATTACTTCGAAACTATTTTCGTATGTTTCTAATAAAATTTCGAAGCTTCTGTGATAATTAAAGTTTCTATCGAAAATAATTATAAGGATATTATTCAAAATAACTGAATACTCATTACAGTTAATAAATAACTTTTTCATAAATTCTTGATTATATGTGAAAATTACACAAAAAAAAATTGGAATTCCAAACTTCGAAAATCGAAATTCTTTCAGTGTGGATACTATTTTTAGCCCAGAAAACCGAAAAAGCTCTTCGTAAATTATATATATATATATATATATATATATATAAATTAAATTTAGAGGTTACGTGTAACAAATTTTCATTGATAAATATTTATTATACTTCAATTTCTAAATGAAATTGTATTTGTATTAAGAAAAGATTTTCTTGAAAATATCGATCGAAGTTTATTTTAAATCGCATGCATATTTGTGCGTACTGTAATCTGCATACATCTATCATAATAATTTATAAATTCAAATCTGTTTCTTCCTGATCCCCTCTACACTATAATGAAGCAATATTTTTACAATAAGGAAATTTAAAAACTTGTAAAATAATGTAGATTTCAGGCATTTATATTCTATAGTATCGTTCGGTTTCACGAACGTAAAGATGAATTTTAAATTTTCCAAAATAAAATAGAGATAAATTTTTCAAAAAGTTCTCTTTTATTATAAGATCTAAATGTACATCGATTTCAATCGAAGATAAATTTTTATAGTTTGAATTTAATTTACTTGATATTTTATATGTTTCGAGAAACAATGGAAAACTTTTAAGAATAAAATTTCAACAAATACCTAAACATGTCTTTAACAAATTTAATGTATAATAACTGTCTAATAAAAATAATAATTTGCTTTTAATAGTATAAGCAAATATAGTTATACTCTTTTCTTCTTCAAGTTTAGAAAATATTAAAAAAAAATGAGCTGAAGAAATGGCGTACAGGCGTATATTGACTACTCAACTAAAGTAATATTTTTTACGCGTCTTTATATTTCGTTTCTCTTATATATTTTTATACTACACAGGATAGCTTAGTTTTTGATTACTAATCGTAATACTGACTTACATAACGAGTAAGGAGAGAAACTCATTTCCCGACTGTTTTCCAAACTCATCTGTAAAGGCGAACATGTTGCAAAGGAGAAAGAATAATGAAAATGACCTAATGAAAAATCAGAAAATGAAAAACATAGGAAGTAACCAACCATTTTTATTTTGGTAAAAAGAGAGAGAAAATCCATGGCAATAGTTCGAGATCCATTCTAATAAAAGTAAAAACATCTCGAATCAGAGTAAGATATTCCATTAAATCTCTATCTGACCACCTGTTACCGAAGTAATTTATTCTTTCCCTTAAGACCTGTTACTTCTCATCTTCTTCTTCTTCTAATATCCCTTCTTTATAGTAGGAAAAACTTTAATGTAACCAACCATAAAAACAACGAGTGTACAACAAGTCATTGACTTTCTCTTCTTTCCTTTTTACTGCTGAGATTTTCATTATTAAAATGAAGTAAAAGGAACAGAGAGCAAAAATAACTTAGATTTCACAATATTCACATATTAATAGCAGCTTCTGATCTTTTATTTTATCTTATCTTTGTGATAAATTCTTTAAGTTTCAAATAAAAGTTTTACTTAAATCTGAAACTATTGCAATTCTTCGGAAATTATTATCAAGCGTTATGATAGCGTTGAAGTGATAATTTTATTAAGCTAAGAATAAATAGTTAAATTATCAGTCAGTGCTAATAATTTATTGAATAATTCTAGCTGAGTGATATGTTTAAGTTTGAAGCGTAATCAAGCACTGTGAAAGCATAGTGATCTTTGAAATACCATGTTTTATATTGGAGGTTTAGGGATGTAGTATATTTTGAAGTGGGATTGTTCAGTATCTGATAGATGAAGAAATGCGTGTTATGATAATCTATATCTGTTTGTGATATGTGATTTTGTAATAATAATTTATTCATTAATAATAATCTAATTATGAATATTTTGCAGCCATATATATCTGTTTAAAATATGATCAAATAGATATATCATATTTTAGTCATTATAAATGCTACATTTATGTAAAAGTCACATTTTAGAGTAACTTAACGGCCGTGTCAAAAAATGTAATCATAAAAATGTACTTTATTATCAGTTTTACAGCATATAAAGTTACGTATATACATATCTGTCAACAGTTAATACTTTATTTACACATTTTTAGTTGTAACTATAAATTTTATATTAAGTTCTTAACTTGCTTATAAAATTATTGCAGGTACTTTTTGAACAATACGATATTAAAATTCTATAGGGCACGCATATTATTTCAATCATTTTTATTCAATGACGTTTTAAAAATATGTTATCATTTAAATTAAATTTGTATAATGAAATATTACAATTATTGTAAAGTATTAAAAATAATGATTAAACATTTTTTAAATGTAATACTATACAAATTGCGTATATATTTAAAGATACAGAAAAATATAAACAGATCAGTTCGGAGAAAAATATTAATAAAATCTTTTTATTTGTTTAATACTGTTAAAGATAATTACTTTTCACCTAATTAATTACTCTAGCTTAAATTGATTTTATTTATCATATCATATGTTAACAATAAGTAACAATAATAGATCATCAATTTTAATTTGCAGAAATAATAAAATCTTACTAAGCACATAGTCATTGTATAAATAACGTACATTAATTACGCTCATATTAAGATTGGTGATATTTTTATTGGTGATATTTAAACAACGTTTATATTTATGAATTTACATGTTTATATAAATTGAAAAATGTTAATGTGTAGCGAATTACAATAATCAGAATATGTTTTTAATCAATTCAAAATTTTCAATACATCAGAAATATTTGATGAAGAAGTCAATATCTTTTTCATTTTATTTTCAGCTTGAAAATTAATATTGAACATATAAGGTCTTGAACAAGTATTCTATAAAGAATCCTCGCTAAACGACAAGTCGTGTCATCTCGCTATTAAATCCGTTACTTTATGTATTTTTTTTACCTCTAACGGATCTTTTCAAAACTCACGTTCTTACCTCGAAAGCATAATATACTTTCGACTAAAATAAGTGAGCGCTTAACAAATATTTTCGATAAACAGAGACGAGTGATACGGTAAAAAAGCACGGATGATGTTGGTGGAGTAGTAAGAAACTTGGTCCGCTCCAATACTCGTATACACATGATAAGTAAGAGGGTATTCCCATAGCAACGAAGTAGCAACACATAAAGAGACTCGGTGACACTTGCAAAGAAGGGATCGCTTCGATATTCAAGTAAATGATATTGCAAGGTCGAGTGATCTCGACAGAAGGTGATGGACAACAACATTTATAAAGATAGAAAAGAAGAAATTCATGTCTGCTAAATGGAACAAGCACGTAAAAGTCTCGTCTGTCCTCTTTTATACTTATCCTTTTCTCAATTAAATAAATTAATATAAATATTTAAACTTATTTATATACTTATTAAATACCAATAAATATTAATAACTTATAAAGTTAAAGGCTTCGGAAATAAATTAATAATTAAATCAATAGAGAACAAAGTATATTCATGTTGTATTATTTAATTTAAGAAAGTAAATAATTTATAATAATTCAAAATTTATAATAAATATAAAGAGTATTTATTTAAAAATAATGAATATATAATAAAAATAAAATATTATTTTTTTGTTTTTTACCTGTTTATAGAATAAGTATGCAATATAATCATAGCGTATTGGTGATAGATGACTATTTAAGAAAATAGAAATATATTACATAATAGATATACAGTCATAGTAATAAAGGTGGTGTAGTAAATTTATGAAAAGTAAAATTTTCAAGATTTATCACTTCTAATTAATATTTCAAACTTTCAAATCAATGAAAATTTCCAGCATTTTAGTATTTGAATACTACAAATTTTGCGTACAAGAATTTGTAAAGGCGGTTTCATTATGTATAAACATTATATACTTGTGTATGAATAAAAGTTTCACTAGTAGAGTTGAGAATTGTTAAGATAATTAATAATAAAAGTAGAAAAAGTAGATTTAGATAAGCTTTCGATGTTTAAATCCGGATTGACTCATTAATAATCGAATGATCACAGCGATGTCTTATTTTTCAACAAACGCATTTATAAATAAATGGATATTGAATCAAATTTTTAAATCCTTTTAATACTCATTAGTTTTATGATAAATTAAGTGAATTTTATTCCTATAAAATATATATTTATAAATATCTTTTATATCTAAATAAAAATTTTTCATTTAATTCCCGGCAGGTTCTATTGTAATCGATCAATTTCTTACAAAAGTAATGATATAAATTTAGTAATTTTATGTATTATATTAAAATACGTATTTATTTCTACTAATTTCTTTAATTTTATGGATAATTTTAAATGGTTAGTTATGTATTTAGTTTTTATAGATTAATATAGAAATCAATTAAAAAAACTTATTTTATTATGTGAATGTAGAAAAGTGAGAAATTATATCTACAAACATAAAAGGTTAATATTATGAATAAATTTTAATGTTTAAAATTGTTTCAAGTATACAAGGAATTGCTAGACTTATCTTGAAGAGAATACATATTTTTCGATTTATTCAAATTATTGATCTTACTACGGACAAAATCTAAACGTACAAAAATAAAACATTAGGCTAATAATATTTCTTTATTTTAAATAATTCTATATATTTTTAGAAACAAATGAATATACTGCTCACTTTGAATTTTTAACACACGCACAAAGAGAGAGATAGATAGATAGAATAATATCTTATATTTGTGCTAAAAGCTAATATCGTTATTTATACATACTATTTCAATGTTAACCGGAAACTAGACCTTACGTACACGTGCACTTATATATATTATTACTTTTTTCTTTTCTTTTTAATAAGATTATATTTACTTTTTTTTTATTCGCGTATGATTTAATTTTATAAGATTATAAATATATAGATCTTTTTATATTTTAATTGGATATTTATTATACATTATAAAAATAACACTGTAATAAACTCAACTACTACCTTTTAATCTTTTATTTTATTTTAACTCATTTTATGCTTGAAATTATCTAACACATTTATTGGAAAAATATTATGACATTGATATTCCACTATTTGAAAACGTGCAAGTATAAAATACGATACATTTAGTTGCTTTTTTATATCATTATATTTTGAAATTTTACAAAATTTAAGCGAATATTATATAAGAAATGATTATTTATTTAAGTTATTAAAAATTATCGATATTTTTATCTAATAATTAATTAAGTTTTATTGTATATGGACCAGTTCAATTCATATAAATAAAAGAATAAAATATATTGTTTAATTAATTCGTAAAATTTATTATTTATTCGTAACCTTTATAATTTCTTATTGACCTATTCCTTAAATAATTGAATTCTATATTATAAAAAAACTTAAAATAAATTGAAGTTTGTTAAATGATAGTTCATGTATTATCAAATGTATTATTTAATAACGAAAATTAACTTAAGAATGAAAAGTGCGTTACAATTAAATATATATGAATATTAATTGGTCAATTAAAACTAGTAAAAAATATGATCAAAACAATAAGGCTATTTATAATGGAAAGTATTGTGGTGAAAAAAAGAAACGAGTCTATGATCAAAGAAGCCTTTCGATCTCGAATCCTATATTCTATAGTAAAAATATAGCTCTTAAAGTAATCTTATTATACGTTAGTAATTCATAAGATAGTACATTATTAAAATTATTGATGCTATAGAGTTTTGATTGGCAAAGATTGGTTATATTTTTCGTTTTTCAACCGAAAATCCGCAATCATTTTTTATAACATGTTTATACGTAGAGAAAAAATTATAAAACCAATTTTGTTTCTTGAAATTATTTTTTCATTTCTTATAGAAGCAGCTATTTTATATGCGATAATTACAAAATTTTGCATGATAACAAATTCTGTCATATTTGGGTAATTTTTCAGAAGGATCCAGTGAAAGTTATTCGTATTCTCGAAAAGTTCTGCATTAATTTTGAGTAAAAACTTTTATGTAAAAATAAAATAGTAAGAAATTGTAATTTCAAAATAAACATCTGTATTTTTATATTTGAACATTTTACATTTAAGGAAATATCAAAATAAGTGAAATTGTTAAATATTAACAGAAAGAATTGTTTTAAATAATTTATTCATTTTACATAACTTCTTAAAATGTCAATGTTGACATTAGTTATAACAATATAAATATAATACATAGATATTATCGAAAATTGGAACATAGACAATTGACATTCAAAAAATTAAAAATATATATGTATTCAAATTATTTTAAAAATTTGAACTTAAAATATTTTGGTAAATATTGAATTTATTTTTACAGTTAACGTGTTTGTTAATGTGATTGAAAAATGTAGTTCGATATATCATATATATATCTATTATTTTTTTACAAGAAAAAAATTAAATATAATTATAATAGAAGTAGCTACAAAAATAGGCATAAATAAATTAATAATTTAATGCAGCTGTATATTAGAATATTTCTCGTAGCGAATATTTGACCAAATGTTTAACGAAACATGAAGAGATAGTTCGTGAAAGTAAATTATTGATTTTTTCTAATCGAATAAATTATTAACCTTTTTGTCATTCTAAGAATGTAATTGTAAAAGTCGTTTGTTATTTCATAATTACACTTCTAAAGAAATCTTTTAAATTTATTAATATTGCATTTACTGCACTAGCTAAACAAGTTGAATAATAAACGTACCTCAGTTAACTTAGAAAAATGTATATCCGAAGGCAGTACAAAGTAAATTTATTGCTTTTTCAGATATCCTTTTTTTAATTTTTAATCTTCTTGTAAATTAATTAGAAGATGGAATAAAAAATTAGTATTACTGAATAAAGGTTGTACTGATAGATGTCAACTTTCTTGAAATCAATAAGAAATCAATAAACAAATCAATAATCTACATATTTCTAGCTTTTCGCCAGCTTAGCATATTCTTGTTAAGTTCATTTTTATTCGTTTTCTAAATGATTATTTCACTAAAAATAATACTATTTTACTATTCTTTCATACTTATTATTTCTTATTTGCACATACGTATATTACTGAATCTGTGTGTGATAATGTAAATCATTACTTCTTACTAACTAATTCTAGCAATCGCCTTTACTTTGTCGCAAAAGTATTTTAATAACTCAATAACCTATTTTTCCTATAGCGCTATTGAATCCATTTTATTGTTATCGTTTTACTTTTATCATTGATATAAACTAAATTTTGAGCTACAAACCTGTTATCTCAAATAAATTTTTGATTTAATTTTTTACGGAGAAACGTATTTCATAGAAAAATACGTTAATACTGAAAAATGTTATTTGTAAAATATTTTATATTAAATATTAAGATTGTTCTACGGTATTAAGCTTAAAAGTGCTAAAACATTCTTATTATTTATTACTGAAACTTTCTAAATATTTTATAAAAGAGTAGTTTTGGTTGTATAAAAAATGTAAAATATGTTAAAGCTTTCTTAGAGAAAGAAAAAGACATTTTTTATAATATCGAATATAATATATCTTTGTATAAATTTCGAATATATATATGTTTAGATTCAATTAAATTCAAAACAATATCAAGTTGAAAATTAATTTACTAAAAATTGATGCTAATACGTCCAAAAACTATTCGAGGTTAATAATTTTCTCTTAATACTATTACTAATGATAAATTTAAGAATATGAATATTATTAAATTATATTAATTATAATAGAATACCAAAATTTGAATTCAAAGCAATCTATTTCACTGACAAATATATGTATGAATTAACATTATAGAAGACATATTTAAGTGTCATCCTAATGAAAGTTTTAGCAGATTGGTTTAATAATTACATTTGTCATCTCGTTACTAGCAAACCAATCGATTTTTTGTAAGCTAACTACCTTTTCTTCTTATAGGTAATAAAAGAAGCTAATGTCTATAATAACTATTAAAATAATTACATTGAGGTCTGGCCTGAACCATGCAGATCTCGTAAAAGCGATCATAAACTCGATTCCTTTACGGGGTAATGCAACACCAATAATGCCTAGTCACATAGTGACGATGTTGAAGTAGCATCTGTTTACTGGAGCCTTGTCTAGTGTATATTAACTACCTCTACGAGGATGGTCTAACTTGGATATTAATGCTTCGCAATACCGGCTATTTCTGCGTGTTAGAAATAGCTTTTCGCAAGTATCACGAGGCAATAAAGTTTAAATTATATATACGTGTTGCTGCTTGAACGAATCGCAAATTACTCAATGTAGAAGCTTTATAAGCAGATCATGTATGTTGTTCATGTTGTTTGATCAAATAGAGCGTAATGATGTAATAACTGTGTTGTTTGGATTGCAGCTGCTTTGTTATCCTTAGTTTCCTTACTTCCTCATCGCCTATAAAAGTACCAACTACTGATAGAATTTTTTCAAAATGGTGACGAAATTTTGCTTAGCATGAGTTATTAAATAAATTCTACTTCTTAATAACTTTTTTATTTAATTCAATAGTGTAATAAAGACAGCATTTTTTATTATAAATTCATATTCATATTTTACAAATGAAATACAAGAAAATAGAAGCGTAAAACATTCGTCGCTCAATAAATCGTATTAGCCTGCAATATGTGTTGGTGTGTGTGTGTGTGTGTTTCGTATCTAAAACAATTTTAAAGCACATTGATGTAAATTATAGATATTGAAATTAATTAACATAATTTCAATGTAGATAATATTTTATATTATTACAATTAAAATTTTTATTTTCAAGGTTAATAATCTAATTCTAAAATAACAGATATTTTCATGATTCCTAGATAAAGATATATTTTATATAGATTTTTCGTAAGTTTCCTATTAAAAATTTAAAAATAGATAATGCATTGAGTATAAATTAATATGTGTTGTTATTAAACTACGTAATAGTTGAAAAGATGCTGAGAGAGAGGGAAAGAGAGAGAGAGAGAGAGAGAGAGAGAGAGAGAGAGAGAGAGTAACAAAAAAGCGGAAGAAACAATCTTGGGTGGATCAAATGTTTGATATTTGTTTTAAATAATTCTTTTTCGAAGCAAGATATTTATATTTTATATGATGTGACTGAGGAGAGCAATATTTTTTAAATTCATTTATGTAAGAGAAGACAGTCAGAAAACTAATTATTTAGCGTTTATTATTTTCTATATTCAAGAAATTTGATGCAATGATTTTGAAAATTGAATATATTTTTAATTAAAGAGATAGTGTATTACAGAGATACTCTGAATTGAAATGCGAAAGAATCAAAATATTAAAAAGACTTTATTTTTAAAATAAAGAACGAAGCACAATATTGCACATCTTCAAACTATGAGATGAAATAATTGAATCGTGAGTTCTCTGATGTGGGATATTCACAACATTTTTAATAATTCAAGAACAATTTCAAACATATAACCATATTATTTATTATAATCTCTATGTTAAACAAACAATATTAAATTTTATTCTTAGTGTAAATAATGGTCAGAATAATTTTAAATAATAACAAGTGTCTTGTTCTGAAATATTGAAATATTGTAAATCTGTAACCAGAATCATTCGGTTAATCTAAAGAGAAAAAGAAAGTTCATAAACGTAAAAAATCAGCTTTAAATAAGATTATGTTGTAAGCAGAAGGCTAAAATAAAATAAAAAATAAATTTGTAAGGAATTTTTTAACAAAAACTATTACAAAATACTACTTTTCACGAATTTTTAAAAAATACTTCTTTTACTGATCTCATATAAAAGAAAAATAGTTTATTTTTTAGTTTTAGATAATTAAAAAAAAATTCAGAAATTCACCATTTCATTCGTTGTATAAAAGAATAATCTACTAAAAAGAAGGAAATTTAATTAAAAAATTAGCCAATTTTCCTTTTAAAATATTTCTAAAAAAAATTACTTGTTTGAAAATTCATACTAATTTAGAATATTTTAAAACCAAATAGAAAAGTAAATAGTAAACTGATCTATTATTTATATCTTTTAGAATCTGTAATTAAAAATTAATCGTTTTCTTTGATCATCAGAAGAAGGAATCATTTAAAACGATGATTATATACAAAAAATAAAATTTAATTAAATATTATTATGCATTAGTATTATTATACATTACGAATATTTTGATACATAATATGTATGACCCAAACAAATATTTCTGTTTTATTTTTGAAATAGATGCTTTATAATTTATCGTAGAGTTCGTATCTTAAATTTTAGAAAATATAACATATTTTGGTTTAAAAAATCTTTCTAATAAATTTTAGTTTATTAATAAAGTGATAGTAAAAATTTTTAAATTTGACAGCTGGACACGTAAATATTAATATAAACATCTTTGATAATCTTTACTTTTGAGGATCTTCCTTTTCCCCAAGAATAAATCTTTATACATAATACGTATATAGGTGAATATATATTGCAATATCTTTAATCAGCTTAGAATCTCATATGATTGAATTTGTATACATGTATTTCTGAATATTTGAAAAATTTATTAAAAATTATAATGTTTATGTACATTATAGTAGAAAGTCAAGCTAATTTAATTAAAACATTGTATTATAAATTTATATCTGCATGTATAAAATTGAACCCAGAAAAATGTTTATGATTGAAAATGAGATAAATTAATTGAATTTTGCATTAAGCTAATAAGTTCTAAAATAAATTGAACTAAAGTTAATAAAAAGAATGCACTTTTATATGAACAAAATTATCAATAGAGAACCGTAACTGAGAAACCACTACCAGCATAGATAATACCCATTTTCTGTTAAGAACAATGATGCAGTACAATGTAAAGTAGTAATATATATTACTAAAATACATATCCGCTTAATTTTATAGGTTCTTTTGTGCTATCATTTTATATTACAAAAACTTTAATAGATGTAACCTTCACTATTTTTGTTAAATAAGAACAGGGAATTTTAATTTTTTATATTATTTCATCTTGATTATTACTCAAGTCAGATAATTATCTGTGTTTTTTAAAATGCTGCAAATTTTTAAAATGCTGTTTACAATAAGAAAGATATTTTCAAAGTGCTTTCTTAAGTTTGATAGTACTTGAATATTTTACTTTTTTAATTTACTAAGCAAGTTGCAAATTTGTAATTGTTTTTTGATACATTTAGAAAAATTAACCCTATTTTCTTTGCAACAACATGTTGAACTAATTATAACTACGAAACAACATAATTTTTTACTAAACTTTAACTTAGCATTGAACAATTATTTTTTATCTACTGTGATAATCTATAATAGAGTAAATAATTTTTCCTTTAACACAAATTAATTTATTTCATTAACAGAAACTCAGAATTAAGAATTATTTATGCAAATACGTACCTAGATATGCAATTGATGCAATAACTTTAAATGATCTTATAACATGCATCATCCTTGTTACTTCTAAATTTTCAAAAATCCTTTTTTACCTTTCAAATCTCAAAATGATACATTTTAAATAATAAAAATTTCTATTACGTTCATTTTAGAAACTTTAATCTTTCAACATTAATTGAACAAATTCAATTAATATTTAGCGTTAAATTAATTTTTGTTACAGTTTCAAATAAAAAATTCAATAATCCACATGAAGAGAATTCATGTTGCTGCAGTACTTTTAGCTGTTGTTTTTGCGATTCTCTTTGAAATACTCGTTGAGTAAATTCCAGCATCTGTGAGTTTTTAAAGAATATATTTAGAACTGGAAAATTAATAATCAATGAAAAGAAATTCAAAATTTATTTTCATTCTTTTATGAAGTATGCAAAAATACCTTATTAATTAAAGTTTTTTACTGTATAATATAGTGTAAAATTTTATAAACATTAACGTAAAGATTCTTAAACTTTTTTGCTAAAAATCTCTATAAATACAAAATAGAAGCATATGTGAGAAATATTTGAAATTAATTTTTTTAGTCTATTAAAATTTAGGAATATTCAGTATAAAAAAATCATATACAAAATTTCCAATGAATAAATATCGAATTTTTATTTGGTTGACAAACTATCATAAACCTTAAGTACTGGTATTAAAAACAGCAATTGATTGTTAGGTAGGCGTATAAAATATTGTCATATTTATATGAGATACAGCATTTTCTCTATTAATAAATTACTGTACTTAATAAATATACTATAAAAAATATTTGTTAGAAAACACATTTAAACGTTAGTTATTGTTTATTAATTTGATGTTATATATGTCATAAAGTGATATGTTCTTTATATTAATAATGATGATTGATTACTAATTCTGAAAAAGATAATAAGCTAAAAAAGTCGTGATTTAGTTTAAAATAAATTTTAGGAAAATTAAACAAATTTGAAAACTGTTTGATTTTTTAAAATAGTAAAAATTAAGATATAATTAGCCATAATTCATTTAACACGAATATCTGCAAATTTCATTCTACATTTACTTACATGTGAGAGGCAGACGTGAATATTTACAAATCTCAATAACTATTCTCTAGAGTAAAGTGAATTATATTTTCTCTTAATAATTCATTTGTGATTTCAATAATGATTTCTATGGTCTTAATTATTTATTTAGGATATCTTTTCGTCATCTCTTAACATTGAAAAAACAAAAACGTGTACAAAGCTTGATTAATAAATATACTCTTGTATGGAAATCTTTACTTTACCTTGTACTTGATTAAAATTTAAATAAAATAGATAATCCTTTAACTTTTAAATATAAAGAAATGTGAAGAATAGAGACTGTAAAGGTAAATATTTGCTATACATACTTATATATTGAAACATAAATATTCTATATAGTCAGAACAAATTATAAATGAAATAAACAATATATAAGTATTTTAATTAATTACATTTAAAAAGTTAGATGTATCACTATAACATAGGATAATGTACAGCGTAAAGTTTGTACATCGTCGTAAGATTGATGATTCAATGGGAATACACGTAACCGAAAACCCTTGTCAAAATATAACTTTGTATCTTTAGGTATACGTATGTGTACGTGCACACGTATCCCTTAAGCATATTCATATACATTTTATGTTATTAATATCATACTTTCTAAGTTTTATGGGTGTTTTTGTCGTACTGATTTGTAAGTCATAGTGGAGGGGTGCGAAAAAAGATATAACAACGATAATTTTATCAAATATTTTTTCATGCAAGTGTTCTATATACATATTATATACTTTTAGCCTGGAGATAAATTTTCTTTGACAGCATTAAAAACGTATTATGCGTAACGGGAAAAGATTTTAATTTTCAAGAAATTTGTTTCGTTAAATAAATAACTTAATTATTATACATAATAAATCAATTTTTAAATAAGTAATATTAGTGGTACAGAATTAGAATAAATAAATTCATCTTTTTTCATTATACAAATCTTGCTCTTTTTATGCATTCATCGTTGGATACGATGCATTTTTAAAAAGTTTAATGGCACTGTTTTAGCTTTCTTATAACAAAAATGACTAGCCTTCAAAATTTCTTGGAAAATCAATAATCCCTTATTAACTGTTTATTGTTTGTTTTTAAAGGAAGGTATAAAAATATAATTTGTAAGAATATTGTGAAAGTTATTTCTAATTTAAATAAACTTTAATAAGGAAAGTGAAAGCCGTTGAAATAGCTAAGACCTATAGTTGTATTAATTCCAAGTTCAAATCGTGAAAAAGTTCTTAGTAGCATAATATTTAGAGTAGCGAATATTTCGAGTAAGATTATTATCTAATTATAATATATTACATATTATAATTATTATCATTTTTCATATAAGATAAAATCTTCTTGAAAAATAATTTTTTCTAATATTTCTTTCAAAATTAAGAATTCGAAGTTTTTAAATAACTTTAGAAAATATAATAACTTTAGAAAATAACTCCGATTAAAAAGGAAAAATACACCAGCTAATATAAAAATTATTCATATTATCTCATGTTTTTATATACGTACATATAGATCATTTTTCGATATGATAAAATGCACATTATAAATAGAAATATATAAATCAGTCACTTGGTATGCAAGAATAATATACAAATAATAAACACGAGTGGAAAAACGCTTTGTTAAGAAAAGGTGCATCGCAGCTGATACGTTTGAAATGAGTTCAAAGCGGACGAGATAAAATGCAGTACTGCACAAACAAAAGAGCTGACGCATCGACGAATTCCATGGACTCTCTCTCTCTCTCTCACTTTCTTATCATAGGTAATGCAGGTTATATGTGAAAACCATTAATTCAACTTACTAAAATGTAGAGCAATTGAAAAACTGATGCAGTATTAAATTGAACGAAATTGTAGACTTTATTATTGTTAAGATATTAATTTATCTTGAAACCAACTACATATTGTATACATAATTTAATATAATTATATTAGTCTACAATACGAAAAATACAAGCATACGAACTCAAAGTAATAATAATTTCTTAAAGCTCGAGATGACATAAATCACGTTTAAATGATTAAAATTATTTACTTTATTCATAATAAAATAAGCGTATTCGTTGTAAACTAAGAAAACATTGTACAATACTTGTATTTAAAAAGTCGCATGGCTATTAATCTTGAAGCTCAAGAAGTTAGAGTTCAAGTACTATTGAAGATTAAATGACGGGTACCAACTTTTGCCAAATATTTGTCGAACAATCGATGAATTCACAGAGTAAATTCGAAAAATACGCCCACAGTCTTGAGGATCATCCATATAAAGGAGATTGACAGTATGATGGAAAACTTAACTGCCATGCGTCTATTTAGTTTACACGTGCCTTTTCTTTTCTGATGAATTTTGTGTCTCACGTGCGCTTTCTCATCAAGACGAGAAAAAGGATTGAGTAAGAAAATCGAAGAGGAAATTCTGCTCTGTCAAATTTTGGTTCAATTTCGGAATATCAGATCGATTTGAGCAAAGTTATATATTATCATGAGAGCTTCTCAACGTTTTCTCCCTTGTCAAGAATCTTTGCTATTCGCCTTTCTACATTGAGAAGGACTGCTTTTGTTTAACGTTAATACAATCGCAGCGAAGTACAGTGGTAAAGTAAAAATGCCCAGTTGGTTTAGAAAATCGCTATATTTAGGTGATCATCTATAGATATAACTTCTTAGTAATGTATTTTATACACCAAGTAATCTACTAAAATGTCGACACTTTTTATAAAATACTTATTCTCATATGGTAATTGATATTATATTATGGATAATGCTAATTTAGAAATTAAATTCTACAAGAATATAGTAACTCCATTAAACTAATAAAAAACTAATATCAGAATATGAAAAGAATGATATTTTTTATATAAATATATAATATCTAAAAGCATGGGCTTAAGAGATGTATAATATTAATAATAAATGTCATAAGTATATTTACTTTATCGAATAGAAATCATATTATGAAAAAATCAACATGATATTAGTAATGTTGTTACAATTATTTTATAAAAACTTATTATAATATTTCAAATAGTTGATTAAATAAATTAGTAAAATCCATCTTTTTTATGATAATATAATTATCATCGATAAATTTATTGACGAAATGTTACATCTGAGTGAAATTTCCATAATTTATAAAGAGACGTAATTTAATGCAATTAGTTGAAATAAAAAGGGAATAAGACTTTGATAATGTACTTTTGCGAACAATGTAATGAAATTACATCAACAGGTTAGATGAGGTTAATTCCTGTGACTGAGGAATAAATCGCAACGCCAAATTCCTTTGGTATTAAAATACCCAATGAACGTACAAGCGTGATTACGTATATAATACTTAATCTGCATTAGATAAAACTGAGACTATAATGTAATAGATATAACAGCAAATTGAACTCATTATTTATTATTTTATTCGTAACACTAAAAGACATTATTTTCTAACTATGCTATTACATTAAAAAATTCAAAGCTATGCTATTTTTAATGACATAAAATAATTAATTTCAGTTTTTTTGATTTTACAGCAGTAATTAATTTTTATTCTTATTGCCTTTTAAACTTTTTTTAAAACAACTTAAAGATTATTGAAACTCAAAATCTTACTAAAATTACGTAGCATTTTGAAACAACTACATTTAAATTGTTAAGTTATAAATCCAATCATCTCGTACAAAATATGAAGAAAGTTTATTACCAATGCATGACTTCATTTTAGCATATTTATTACATATAATAGCAGTGAATGTTTTACATATTGTTTTCTGTATGATTACACATAAGAATGTCGCATAAATTTTCTATTGTGTAAGTCGACACTGAATTTGTAAAAAGAGAAAAATGGAAATATAAGAAAAAGTAGAAAGAGAAACAAGTGTATCGGAGCTGGTTATAATCAAATAAGGAAACGAAACTACAGAACATTCTCTATCTTTCACCTCACCCTTCTCTCGTCCATTAACTTTCTCTCTCTCCTTACTTTCTCTTCACTTTCTTTTCACTTTCTCTTCTCTCATACTCTCTTGTTCTTTCATCTTCCCTCTCTCGATATATATCGTTCTTTCTCACTACTCATACAGTTGACTCGAAGAGGCTTTTGTTATCCAACGTCGCCTTCCTCTTCTACATTTGTGCCAATACTCGCTGAAGCAGAGCGAAACAGCGAATTTCTGTATTGTTAAAATTTCGTGAAAACTGAAACAATACAGCTATTGTCGTAATCATTGTTAGACATGTAAAGAGGTATTTTCCTCTCAACATTTTGTGATGTCATGGAAAATCGTATACATGAACAAATCAAATGTCGACGTCAAACACGATCCTCGGTCGAGTTCAGCTTTTTCCGTTGAGAAGCTTCTTATTAAACTGTAAGCGCACGTCTATATTGATTTATCGGCGTAGAAGATCACTTTAATTAAAGCAACGAAAGTATGTTATGTATGATATGGAAAATATGAATTTTGTGGAAGCGAATAAATTTATTACTTTATCGCTAATGTTTAACAATATTTAATATTCAAAATTAAGATTTTTTTTATACTATTTCATTGTAATATCAGAGAGAGAAAAAAATTTCATTGATAAAAATGTAATCACTCTGTTTAAATAGTACATGTAAAGATTTTTATTTACATATAGTAAACGTCGCGAGATTGGCCTACATATAAATAATATAATTTTTATACATTTGACAGAAATAATTATTGAATATAATATTTACTTTTTTATATAATAATATGCTATATCATTGCCTAGCTATGTATATAAAAAGTTATGTATATTAAATCATTTAAAAATAATTTATTTCAATTTATAAATCATTTTTTAAAAATTTTATATTATAATTATATATTATATACATGTAGCATTTTGTTTATCAGATTCAGGGTCAAAAGTTCAAGGCGATTCTTAGTCTGATTAAAAGCAGTTTTCCAAGAATTCTTATGAAAGAGCTATTTTTTAAAGCAGCAATCATGAAATCTACATTGCTTATAATTGCTTACAAGCATTGGATATTTTACAAATTGTTGATTATCTGAAATACTATGAAATTTGACAGTACAGAAGGTGTTAATGTATAATAAATTTTCAGATTATTTGAAACGTAATACCGTGTATACATGTTTGAATAATTCACTCGCTATGAAATTTGATATTTGCTTGCATTTAACTATTGCAGTGAGATATAATCGAAGATAAAACAGGATTTCTGTTCTATTATCAAATTTGTATTTGTGAATCGACATCCTGTATCGATGTCTATTTAATATGAACTAACAATTCGTTTTTATTTATCGCATACGTTTTACTGTTTTCATTTAATATTTCTATTTAGTATTTTAAGTTGAATAGTATGTTGATTTATTATATTCATAATTCTCTTTTTTTCTTTTCTTATTATTTTTCTGGAAGCAATTTATAATTTGTATGTAAATTAAAACCTCTAATTTTTCAAATTGTTAAATTTTTCAACGCAGGTTGTTAAAACAGTAATGTGCTTAAAACTAAAATTTCTTGTAGTTCAAACAATAATATTTTCATTCGCAAACGAATGTATTTTTAAATTGTTTTTTCATTATAAAAACTCTATAATAAATTTCGATAAAACTTTCATATAATAAAAACTCTAAAAAACTTATATTTATTTTTAAGTTTATAATTTATATTCTTTTTAATGATTCTTTTGAATTAAGATATAAAAATTAATTAATGTTTCATTGTATTTGAAACCATTGTTTTAATATTCAATAATGTTATTGAATAATGTAAACGCATTTTGCGAATTTCTTATTTAAAGCAACTATTTATTAATGAAAAAGAGATACTGTATTAAAAAAATATAACGAATATATAAAAATTTTGCCAGTGAATATTAAGTTTCAAAATTATTATAAAAATTTTTATTTAATTTATTCCATACAGTTGCTCATAAGATTTACTATTATTAGATCGATAATGGTGTAACTCATTTAAATGAACTATTATTTAAATGAATCAAATAAAAAATTTTTTATATAATTGCCTATATTGTAAAATTACAAGACTTTAATATTATCAATAATACATTTTGGTTAATGCTAATTTTCATAAAGTTATACTTTCGTTTCTAGATTGTGATTAAGAGCAGTATTTCATTCAGAAATATATTATAACAATAATATTACGATACAATATTACAATACTTGGAATTTTCTTTAAAAACCCGTATAAAAACGTATGATAAACAATATATTTTAATATGACAATTTGTACGTCACTCTTGCCGTGAGCATGCGCAACCACAATAATCTGTCAATTACACTCTAACCCTCAACTCACGAATATGACAAAAACAAATGCAAAGCTCTTTTTAGAATTATTTATTTCATGATAAGACAAATGTTTTTTCAACTTCATACAAGAGTCACATTTTTCGTTCAAAAGAATATTTGAATAAAATATAATAAATAGATACCCGATAAAAATATTCACTTCTATATGATTTTAACAAAGTTCATATCCAATATCTTAATATAAGATAATATAAGATAAAACCAGTAAAAGTAACGTTTGCAAGCTCTTTCTTTTAAATAAACTAAAATATAATGCAAATAGAATTCAAATCTATTATATGACATATTATACTATAAAAAAGAATATTATTTTGAAACTTTTTGAAAAATTTTTAAAGTTGAAATTATTATTTTAACTCAAATATCTAAATTAAAAAGAGTTTCTATGAAATATTTAGAAAATTTAACTTTTGGTATACGAGTATTCTAAAAATACCTTATAAAATAATATCACGAAGTTATTAAGTTCTTAATAACTTAATATTTTTATGTCCACTAAGGTAATAAATAATAATATATTTACATTAAAAGCATTGTATTATATTTCTTTAAAAAATTTGCGGCGAGTGATGTTTTATTAAATACTGAATGAGACGTTATTTTTCTAAAAATCTTAGAGAACAATTAAAACATAAAACTGTAATATAATTTTATTAAATTATCTTGTATTATTTCTAGTAAGTCTCAAGTACATTATCTATACTTTTCATCACAATAATTATATAATTATATGTTAAATATTTATTATAAGTTAGGTGGCTTAGTAAAGAATCCATGTGATTCATTTAAGATGGTGAAACTATATTCACGAAATATTAACTGTTTAAAATCAGTACACTAAAATAAAATAGGATAAAATTCTAATATTATTGAGTTCGATATCAAATAATCTAAGAGAATATTTACTCCTATTATTATATTAGAAGATATTATTTCTCCAGGCATTATTGAGTGAACAGTCATAATAATTTAATAAAGAAAGTAGCATTAGTCTCTAAAATTTGTAAATTAACTACCCAATATGTAATTAATGAATATCATTAAGAAATATGGTAAGTGGATTATTATTTAGAATAGCAGAGAGAAATATGTCACAATTATATTCACATTTCGCTAGTGTTTATTTACTACAAAGTTTTATTTAATTTTTGTCGTCTTTAACACTCATTTCATATGCAAATAATATTCTTAAAGATCACTAGTGTGAATTCGAACATAATGATTTGATTAAACATTAGACAGCTGTTAGAAAAAATCATTATTTTATGAAACAATACAGGGATTTTTAATAAAATTAAAATATGTGCATTAAAAGACATCAATTTTTGATGCAGGATGTGAATCCTATAAAGTTACAAACATTTATTTCCAATATTAATAAAAACGTCACATTTTATTAGAAATTATGATAACAGTGGAGTGTTATCTGCATACATTTAATTATAGTACATATAAATTGCATAATACAGAATGAATTTACCGATTAAAGATGAAATAATATATTGGAAAAAATTCATATTACATAATGGTAAAATAATATGAAATATGTTCTCAAATATAAGTGAATAGCACAAGATAAGCGAATTGATGCGGTTATTGAAGAACCTCCTACATACATAAGTCGCTATTTATTATTTTGATAAATTAGCAGGTAATCATAGTATGATACGTCATAAAGATGTCGTTTTGCTTAGATTAATAACGACAAATATTCCGATGTAATATCTTATTCAATACAAACACGACCGTAAATGACAGTAAATAAATTGATACTATCTAAGCGTATTCAGTAGTTCGAACGGTGGTAATAGTAAGAAATTCTAAAATATTAGTTCATTTAATAAATTCTCCATTGAATATGTATTTTAATAGTAATTCCATTTTTATTTCAAAAATGCATTCTAAATAATAATATGAATAAAAAGATCTTTTACTTTTAATTAGTTTACTTAGAAGTCAGAACGTAAATACCATACTTATCATATTTACTAGCTATATTGTAAGCTTTAATATAATTAAGCAGAGTTTAGCGGTACGTGTAATTTTCACTTTAATCTAAATAATGTTATTAAAATAGAAATTGTTTTTACGGCATCTTGCGTCTTTTAGCTAAACAATAAAGACTAAAATTCAAATAATTCTGGTATGTCAAAAAAAAAAAATTACAAGGTCAACTATACAGCTGAAAACATTTTCAATGTAATTATGCACCCATCGTGTACGCTTATTGAGTTTGTATCCTGGGTTGGTCGGTATTCTAGCATAAGCTCGACATTGCAAGGCCGTTTTGTTCTAAATTGTGTCTACGATGAAACCTTAATGGTGGCTTGACGCCCGCTCTCCTGTTCAATCTACATTGATTGTTTATCGCTAAAGTATTCCATATACATAAGAATAGCAAATTTGCGGCTTTAGCCAAGATAATTATTCATTCGGATATATTTATACAATTTAATATGCAAAAATTTTATTCAAAATATCTTATCGAATAAAAAATATTTATCGGTCATTTGAACTTACTAGAATATAAGCAAGAAAAATTCTGTTGAAGAGCAAATATTTCTCGTATAAAGTAGATTTAATCAAGGTTTTTCAGTTAGTAAAAATATATGTTTTATATAACTTATTCAAGCTTTGCTGATATGCACTTTTCAAATTGAAGAAATAACTTGTATTTTATGATAAATAATGATAAATAACTAGTTTCCACAATATATAACTCAAAAATTTATTTTTCAATATACGAAGCTTGGAGTTGTAATTAATAAATTTTAAATACACATTTTTAACTTTACCTGAATACACTTCTATAAAGAAATCTTCTCTAATTATGCATATATTAATAAAATCTTGCAGGGACTTTAGACTTTGGGTAACATATCATCTAAAAGGATTGTCCATAAAATTGAGTAATTATTTGGAAAACTTTGTAATCGACTTAATTACTGCAACTATCAGAAGTAAATATATCGTCCTAATTTTCAATAAATTAGATAAAACGAAATCTTGCAGTTTTTAAATATCGTATTGTGGTAGCAAATTATTCACGCATATTTTAAACTGGAAACTTAATAAAAAGATAAAATTAAATAGAAAGTTATTTAATGCAGTAAAATTTTTGGTTCTAATACAACTTTGTACAGAATTATTAAATAAAATTTTTCGTATTGTATATTGATCTGTTATCTATATATAAGATACTTATATTAAATTTTTCGAATGTAATACGTTTTGAACGAAAAAAATTTCATACTGTCAGATAAATTGGACGTTTTATAGATATATTTTTAAAACTAAAAATTAAATTTTCTTCGTTTCAGGAAACTATTTAAATATATTTTAAAATTAAAAAACCTCATTCTAATTATACTTTTGTTCCGTTTAAGATATTATTTTAATGCCTGATTTTAATGTCTTATTTTAATTATTATTTATTCTCTTCTAAAATTTTTTTTAGAAGAGAATAAATTACTAATTGATACTAATTATTTACATGCATCTGAATAACAAGTATAAGTTGCATCAAGTTGTATTTAATTTAACAAGTAGCATACGAATGGGGTACTGTATATCTAAATTGCTCATCTTGATAAATATATAATTGTTTTAAATAGCTGTTATTTAGGAAAAATTTATATATAAATATATATCATATATACATTAATGTATATATCATATAAGGATGTTCGTTTGAGCAATCGTTAATGCTCACGTACAGAGTACGCGTCTATATTATTGACAAGTTCCAGGATCAATGTAGGTTTTAATGCCAGTCTGATTAGTACTCCATCTCAAACCTTGTTTCTGTCCTTCTTATCACTTAATGGATATCGTTTCGACGGTTATTGTTTCTATTATTGTAGTTTATTGACAGAATCCCGCACCCATACAACAGTGATGTCAATGATGTGAATAGAGTTAACAAAGCCTGCTTCATTAATGTATGAAAAAGCAGAAAGGCCTTATAATCGGAATTATAACATTTCATTTTATTCAAGATGGAAAATTTACATATTGCTATGAAACTATTTGTTCCCAATTGTTACATGCAGTTAACACATGTAATTAACAATTTTAATAAATTTATATTACTATTTCACATTATATATTAGTTTCAGAAAAATATTGTTAATCGCCATTGCTGTGTAATTCATTGAAATAATAGTCATTTGGTCGACTCAATGTAATTATTAAATTTTGAATTTCGACATTAGGATTTTTAAAATTCGGACCACATAAAAACACGATGCAAGACTGAAAATTGAAATATTTTATTTAATGAAACTATCTCAACGGAATATGCATATGTACTCTATTGTTCGCTCTTTAACACTATCAGCGATTATAGATTTTTTGATCATTTACATAATTATATGAAGATGCTTTGAACAATGCGATAATGTATTTTTGTAAAAATGAACATGCATTTCTTTGATAGTTTTATACTTTGAAAGTATGTATTCAATTTTATTCAATATTTTATTCGATTTTTGCAAAAGTTTACTCCCCAAATGTAATATGTACTAATACATATTGCATTATGTTATTTAAATTACAACAATATAATCATCTGCTTACATAAGTACGCATAAAGTAAAAATTTGCATAGCTTTAGACTTTTTAATGGAATACTACTGACTCAATTTCCTTACATTTCAAAAGTAATAAAAACAAAAATGTCAACTCGATAAGTGACAATGGCACTTAATAAATGCAGATGCACGAAATTTGGCGATACCACAGAAATTGCTAAACTTACTTTCTCGTTCAATTAGTCTAGAAAAGTATGGATCTCTAATAAGAATTTAAAATTTTTTTGGAAGTTCATTTAGCAAAATTTTCGTTAAATAATAAATTTTTTAATTAATAAAATCTGAATTACTACCGCTATTTAAGTAAATCTTGCTGAGAATGAGTATATTCCTTTATTTCCTTTTTAAAATGCTTTATTTATTTTAAGTTAAAGCTTATGAGATTATATGTATGGTAATGTTGATTTATGGCCGTCAAATTTTTACATTTTAAATAACGATAATTGTTTAAGACTTAGAGAAACAAACGTTATAAGATTGAATATTTAAACGATAAAAAGTTTCATGGATCGAATTTCTATTAATTCAACATAAATTATACGCATTATGATATAGATAGATTAGAGTAAATGAATTACAAAATTGCTTTAAACTGTTTAATTTTTGTTTATCAAGCGTAAATTTTTTAGTGAAATAACGATTTATAATTTTAAGAAAGTGTATTTTCAATGTTGAACTTTGCCTTTATTATATCGATGTATTAAATTTTGCTTTACTGATTAGAATAACTTATATTACAAATAGTTTTATAATTTTAAAAGTTATTTAAACATAAACAAATGATGTTTTCAAATACAAAACATTTCATGTAACATGATTTATATAAAACATAAAATCTATTATATGTTGTCGGAAGATCATTAATTATAATAATGTATAATTATTAAAATTTTAATATCAATGAACAATATTATCTATTTTTAATAATACAATAAGGTAATAGTTCTTTTTCATGAAGAGAATATGTTGTCCCATTATTTTGCAAATACAATAAAAATTTAGGATTTGATTATGTCACGTATTCCGACAATGCTATTTACCATTTGGATGAGTTCTGTACGTGTAAGTGCTTATGTGTAAGAATTAAAAGATTTTTATGCATTTATCTTAATACCCACATTTAAAAGCTTTTTTAATTATTATCTTCTTTGTAAAAAAATAGTAATTTTTAATTTTCAGAATTTTCATATAATTCTTTTGTCATTCAGAATTTAAACATTTAAATAATAATAAATTAATCTTTTTTCTATGAAATTGGCGAATAGATAGATGCCTCATCTTTTACCTTTGATTAATTATAAATATTTGTAATTGTGACAATAATAAGTATAAATTCTAATTTCATAAAAGATTAGTCATCATTATTATTATTCATACTTTATTTTAAAATATTTTCCATAAATTCATTATTCAGCTTTTTAGTTCTTGATGCAAAGACATATAATAAGTATATCTTTTATTGTCTTGCTATTATATTGTAATTAAAATACTAGTAATTAAAAAAATAATTGTTTTATTTTTCTACATAATTAGTTAATGGAAAACATTTATTTCTTCATATAATTTCAGATAATTGTTAATGATTGTAATATTTAATTTTAATTTTAATTTAATTTTGAAAGATCTTTAGAATTAAATAATTTTATTCTTCTTCTTATTATTATTAATTTAAAATTAATTTTAAATTAATTTTTATAATTTAATACAATATAATATAATGAATTAGGTTCCATAAACATTCTCATCATTTGTGGGAGAGTAAAATTGAAGGTATAAAAAGTTTCAAATTATTCTGCTTAAATGATGAAACAACCATTAAGAAGATAACCTTTAAAATAATCTGATATTTTGCACATTAGTGAATAAAAACATAAATATATTCATTAAAAAGTAATATTTCAACAAGATTTTATCTGTGAATGTGGTATGTTAAATTCACATCAATATTATATTATACTCTATAATATCAGTGCAGATAACACCGATTTATAGTCTTGAACTAAATAATGCTTTTAATTTCGAATTTTCAAATACTTTCATAATCCGCAAATAATGCATTTATTTTTTCCTTATCATAAAATATCCAATAAAAAATTATTAAAAAGTTATTTAATCAACGATAACATTCAATAAATATATATATACCATTCACAATCACATTTATTTTAATTTTGAAAAGAGAAAAAGAAGGATTGAGTTATATTTTTAATAATGGTTAATACTAAATAGATTAAAAAGAGTAATCAAAACTTTAAGAATGATAACGTACTAATTGGAAATTGGAGTTGAAACTGGAAACGCACTATTTTTCCATTGACGTGAATGTGCGCAGATGTATTATAGAGAAGGGGATGCCTCACTAAAGGTTTCGCATAATTCCGAGATATCTGTGGATCATTTACCGTATCCACGATTCCATTAACATGACACGTTATTCGTGACCAGCCTGGCAATTTCATGAATGAGATCACTTCTGCTTAGTGCGTTATCCTAAAGATATGATGCTTCTCGTATAGATAAGAAAATCATGAGAATTTTGTATTCTACGTGTACATGTTTATAAGGACAAATTTTCACATAACCTATCTATCCAATGGTAAAGACCAAAAACTCCTTACATCGGCCAAACGCGATATAACCTTCAAAAATAGAAAACGAAATATCAACAATTTTTCCGTTATTAGTGTATAGATAAATAATATATCCTAATTTGAAATGTACAAATTTTAAAATAAATGTTAAAGTAATATAATGTTTTTTTAAATTTACGTTCTCATAACTTCCATTAAAAATTTTGCTGACACTATATAATTCAATGTCTTCAATTATTTATATTTAATACATAATACGTTAATAATTTTACTCATAGGAATAATTCTTTTTAAGTAGCTGCTAAAGTCAAGTTTTGTGGAAATATTAAAATCTCCATCAGTTTTTTATCTCGTGACAAAAACTTTGGATATTATCGAATAAATATTACATATGCATAATAATACTTGTTCGTTTGATATTTACTTTAATATGAGGTATATTTAATACTAATAATGTTTGAGATTATAAAAGGAATAAATTTGTTTGAATTAGTATTGAAAATATATTATAGAATTATTATTCAAAATAATAACATCAAAATAAATACTACTGAACCAAATTCGTACAAAGATTCAAGTATAAAATACTCCAATTTTAGTGAGACGGTATAATTTTAAATTTTAAAGTATTTAGTATACTTATTGACCTTATAAATAAATAATACTGTGTTTTAAATGTTTGGAAATCAATTATTTGAAGAAAATAGAGTTTTGTTGTCATTTGTATTAATTGAGTAGGTAACAAATGGAAGCTTGAAAGTACGGTGATATTATATCAGCTTTTCAATAAGTTAATTCATATTTTTTAACATACTTTTTCATGTCTCATAAAATATTTTAAAATTATAGTAGTTGACGTTTCCACATAGAAATGGGAAAAAATTTCGCATGGTTATAACACCTGTTCGTGTTATTTTATATTTAATAACTTGTAATATTTTTATGACCTAAATCTATTATAGTTTTATAACTTTTTTTATTGGTTTTTTTAATAAGACAAAAATAATACCAAAGAAATATAAATTTATTGAATAAAATATTTTTCAGAAAATAAAAAATTTACTAAATTATTATTAAATATATATACAAATATTTGATAATATATTTTAATAAGCACAAATTGCAAAAAACTTGTCTAAAACTCAAACTATTCGATTAATTGTCTTCATTCGGTATATAGAAAATGAAAAAGATAAGTACCTTCGCATTTGTAGGTAAATAGAAATTTTTTTTAATATTATTCAGATTATCCATAGTAATATCTTTTTTAAACTTCTGAGAAATAGATAAATTTAACTTTAAATTTACTTATATTTCATGAATCTTAGATACGTTATACATTTTTTATTATTATAAACATATTCTTACTTAAAATGATCTACATTATCATTTTAAATTAAAAATTAAAAATATTTTCTCTCAATTCTTCCAATATATAAGATATACAATAATACTACTAAAATTGGCTTTTATAGTATCATTTCTGTGGAGAAAGCCCATAATAATCGAAAAGCGAAAGAAACGTTTTCTGAGATATATTCGATCCAATGTTTTCATCATTAAATTAAAAAGTTATCAACACTGTCTTTCCTAGTTCCATATTCTCCTGTTTAGCCACATTAAAAATTTGTTGAACGTAATTACAATCCATCTAATATATATAGAACTTTATGTCATATTCAAAACGTTGACGTATATAATATTTATATTTGTGGATCTTCGTGGTTTTAAATTATTAAACAGTGGTTGTTTACATCTTATCAAGACCAGCTTTAATGAGTACGATGTTAAACAGCCAGTTTTAAAAACGATATAAACTAATGCGTCAGTAAAGTTCAATTGCTGAACTCTTGAATATATATATCATTACAACTATGTCAAAATTAATATAAATTTACTTCAAGAGTTTTAAAAAGTATATTATTAAATAATATCATCGTACACAATTTTAAAGATTTTTTAAAATTGGATATATTTTTATTTTTAAAATAACGACATTTCATAATTATATATATAATGAAATAATATTATATTACGAATCTTGTACTTAGCAAATTTTCTTGTTAAATATTTGTTGATTTTTAATTGTATGTGTTCATATATTATGTTTTATAATTTTTATAATTTCATAATTTAACAATATGAATACTATATTTATAGAAATACGTATGCGCTTTTGTATTATTTACCAGGATATTCAAATGCTTTCAGTAATTCCTTTTCAATGATGACGCTACAATATTTTTATTAAAATAGCTTAAATCTATCCTGACTTATACTTTTACTAAATAAACTGAAAATTTAATAGAAAAAAAGATTTCATTTATACTGATATTTCATACTCTGTTATATTTTGTAATTTTGTCATAAGTAATATTATGTCATTGTGTTATAAGATGACTTCATCTTTGTGACTGAATATATTTAGGCAACGTTAGCACTTACGATTTATTGAATTCTTAACATAATTCACTGAAATTTATTGATATTTATATTTATTCTAAAATTTAAATTCTTTTATTCGAATATGTTAAATATCTAAGTTTAGAATTAGAGACTTGAAATTATTTTCATCCGAATAGTTCAGTTTTCTTTTTGAATAATTTGTATGCATATACGCTAACTATAAAGCCTAAGTTAAAGCATAGTAATACTTTAAGTAGTACGTATCTTCTTCATTACGTATTGTATAAGCAACTTTTATCAGTTGACATCTATTCACTGTACATTTATATTCGATGTTATTAAGCATACATGCAATTCTATTTTTAATACCATTTATTTATATTTTAATTCTATTAATTTTATTATTTTATATTTATTTTATTCTACACTATTTTCCAATATTTTACTTATAATTTCTAAAAATATAAATAATTTAAGAATTATTGCAATGATTTTAAAAGATTTTTAAAGATATTGATTATTTTAATATCATTGTACAAGTACTTACGCTTTTTACTTCTTACACTTATTGAATCAATTTATTGAAATTCTTTAATTTTCAAAATAATATGAAATTGTAATAATACTACTACTAATAATAAATAATATTTTAGTTTAATATCTATATTTTCAGAAGATGTTACTTTGTTTTATATTATAGACATAATTAAAAATACCCATCTTTCCGTATAGAGAAATCATACTTAGTATTTGTCTGAGATTATATTTTATTGCATTGTCAAAAGTCTTCAAGCTTTTGTTCTTTAATAAGCCCTGTAATCTTTTATGAAACTAGCTTATGAAAATTATAATGATATATTATGTTACTATGAACGTGGATTCAGGTACACATTTATAGTATGGTATTTATTTTGATAATAAAATAAAAAGTAAACATCAATCAATCACCTACTTTACTCCGTATTATATAGGTTAATACCTTAATCCGAATGAGCATATATATATTTTGATAGATCTTACTCACGTAATATCAGTAATAGAAATATAGGAAGAGTTTGAAAAATAAAAGGAAGCTGAATTAGGGTCGATGATGACTTGTAAAATTGACGCTGAAATGATAAAAGCGTGTTTTGTATGACGAACCTAATGGAGCAGAAAACTGATTTCGTTCGATCAGATGAATAAACAAATATAACGGAAGTAATCCCTTTATCCACTGTTACTACCTAATCGATGATTGTTTACGATCATTTGATTCCTTTTGTAGTTCATTTTTTAGATTCTTTTGAGACGACAAGATTATTTTATATTATTTTTTTTTTGCTACCATTTTAAAATATTTTTAAAAATTTTCATCCACGATAATCTGATTACAAGAAATTACAGTTGCTCCAAGTATATTTAAAGAACTCATTGTGAAATATTTATAAGTACTTAAGTATATTTATGAGCTTATTGCCTGTAATAAAATATGAAATAAATTAAAAATAGCATTGTTGTGTTTCTAGAATAAGATCTAATGCAAAAATCTAGTTGAAGAAAAAATAAAATTGATATTCAGAAATGAATGTAAAATTTGTGATGAAATATAAAATGAGATCAACGCGTAATTTTAAAAAATGAACTAAAATATAATAAAAAAATTATTAATCTTTAGAATGACATGATACCCGTTCAATCATAACGTATTTTTTTACGCAAATGAAACGATTACCAAGCTTTTAAAAGAGTACATATGCTTTTGTGCCTATAGCCAAAGTCTTTCTCCGCATCTTTCTATATTTTAAGTTAATCTAACTATAACAAATAGTTAGATGATATGATCTTTATAAAATTCCAATCAGTTACTCTATAACCTTTTTAAAGAGCAGGAGCTCTGTAATCTTCATTGCACAAGCAGATAATATTCAAACTCGTGTTCAAATGTTAAACTCGCGGCAACGCATAAGTATTCTTACTTTGGCTCAACTCTCGAATAAACCTAAGCACCAATATCCTCGAATCATGCAAATTTTAATAGTAATAATTAAAGTCTATTTTAATTATTAATTATGAAAAGTATAAAGTTAAATATCTATAAATATAATGAAACAAAATTCAAGGGTATTTTAATTTTGTTTACGAAGATCTTTTATAGAGAGAAAGAAAAGTTGAGATTTTTGTTAATTGTCATTCATATTTACATGAATGATTATATATTAAGGATTGTAATTCATAATTCGTAGGTTTATTAATATATTGATCATAAATATTTAATTATAAACTAGAAATAAATAAATAAATAAACAAATAAATCTTCATGTCTACGACCCTTGACGATCTAATTACAAAAAATTTTGGTGGTCTTATAGATTAGGTTTAAAAGTAAAGCTTGAAACGTTCAATAAAAAAGCGATTCAAGAAAGAAAATCTTTATATATTTTTTTTATATCTCGCAATTGCTAATTGCCCACAATATTTACGCTTTACTTCGTCTTAACGTAATTGTATTTTCTTTTAAATAAATAATGTTGTGTGTGAATGCACGCGCACGCGTTTGTGTTTGTATGAAAATACGGAAAAAATATGATTCATGAGTGGATTCTGGCTCCGTCATTTTCGCGGATTCTTCAACTTATTCTGTGAAAGCTTCCTTAGTAAAGGGTTAAAAGCCTTTTTGTTTCTACACTCTTCTTCTGAATATCTTGCTAATGAAACAATAACTCTTAGTTATTTTAATCATAAAAATTTCATACATAATATTATTATCATAAGTTAGTATTCTTACGTACGTGGTTCGATACGTCATACTTGATATTATTTGAACATTTAAAATTCAATAAAAGTAATGAGGTTTATTTCATAAAGTAATATCGTTTAGATATCATTTGCTATTCAAAATAATGTAGAATATTTACTGAAATATTTATTTATTTGTCATCTATGATAAGCTTTTACGTATATTAAATTAAAAATGTAATTACATATATTCTTTTTATTTTATATAAGATTTTGCTGTTCATTATGACGGTGCTAGATTTTACATATATTAGTTAATTAATAATTATAATACAAATATCTTAAATACTTTTTAAAATTACTTTAAAATAATCTGTAATTTTTTATGATTTATAGAGCCTTGATTCTCTAATAAATTTTTTACTGAAATGTTAATAAATTTAGTTAGAATAATTCAAACTATATCTAGAGATTCGAAATATCAAAAACAAAGACTTTAGTTTCATTAACTTATAAATTACACATTTTTGAAGGATAAACTACATATATATTTTATTATTATATACATAGAACAAACTTCACACGTTATACAGAATTTTTATTTTTATTTTTTTAGAATATGAACATTCAATTTAATATTATGTGTTTTCAACATATCCAAGTGTTTTATTGGCTTTTGAATAATCAAGAACTTATTTGACGAGTGCAGTTCCGCATTACTGAAGTATAAAATATGTATGCTATGGAAAAAGAAACAAATCTCCTATTGACTAGTATTCGAAGCTTTTCGAAGCTTTATATGTCAAGCATCAAAACAAGCTTTTGCTACTAACGTTCAATTAACGATCGAAATGTGCTTTAACACATCAAGAAAATGTAATACATGAAAACAAAACAATGAATCAAAGCATCACGTATTTTGGCCCTTTAGTTATACATATAAACATCAAAAGTGTTTAAGTTCTATTTTCCCTAAAGCTGCGATATTAATTTATAAAGAAAATTAAAGTACGAATTAAATTTGAAAAAGCTACATTATATTTTATAAATGATAAATTGCATAAATTATTAACGAAAATGATTAAAAGTGAACTAGTTTGATGTATGTAACAGAATTGCTTCAAGATTACTAATATTTTTTTCTGTTTTTATAATAATAAAATACTTATAAAAATATCTAAAAATAAAAATCATTGGTTCATATGAAATAAAAACATTTTCTAGATATAATGAACTGTTTTTAAGTACTAAAATATTCTTTGTCAGGCAATGAAAAGTTTCAGCCCTTAGAAAAGCTTTTGTTTGTTCGCATGTCATTGTCTCTATCTCCCAATCTCTATTTGTTATTTTTTCTTTTTTTCTTTCCACTCTCTTTCCTTCCTTTCATTCTTTCATTCTGTCCTTTCAAAATCTAAAATTCATGGTATACATGGTATAGTCACGTTCAGGCTTAATATAGATAGTTATTCACTTGTATTCCTATAATTTCTATAGATTGATTACCTATATTTCTTTCATGATAATTTCTATGAATACTTTCAATTCGAAATTCAGCATTTTGTTAGTTTTAATCAACTATTTATTTATATTTTTATGACGTATCCATCAAATTGTAAATCTTGAAAAATATTATTTCGTAAATAATGCTGTAAAAGAATGTTTCGTTTTAATTATTTCTCTATTAGTTATCTAAGACATATTTTGGAAAAAGTAATTTTTATAAAATATTTGATTATATATATCACTGTAGCATTAAAATAGCATTAAATGAGGTAAGTAATAATTCATAACATAAAAGCTATCTCTTTGTTTGTGTCTTACTTTGTTTATATTTATTTCAATCGTTTTTTATTAAATGTTACGTGTAATGAATCATCTAGTAATATAATTTTCTCTCCTTTTTTCCTTCTTTCTTTTTTCATATCTGTATGTATATTAATCTAAACATTTTTTCTCTATCGATATGTATTATAAAAGCATTGACATAAGATTAAATATTTAGAAAATTATTCACGGTTAAGAATAGGCAGCTGAAAGTATTTTCAGCCGCGAATTCATAGATATTTTAGAGTTAAAGCTAGATGTTCCCATATATCTGAAAGACCCATTTTCATTTTTATCTACGAGAGACAACTAAGAACCGTGAGAATCTATATATACATGTATAAAGCAACAGATAAGTTATTCGATTCTAGGTGTTATGCAATATCTGATTACATCTAATTTAGCAATAAATGCTTATTGTCTTATTGTCTTATTGTCAGAGATCTTACTGTCAACGATCTTTTAACATTTAATAAATTTATAAATTTGATTTATAAAAGGAAACTGAACAGTTTCCAAACAATTAATAATAATGTGAAATAATAAAATATTAAATCGAAACATTAACTGCACTGTTAAATATTCTCTTATTTTATGTGGACATTTTTACGTTTTAAATATTTAATTTTTGTTTAAATTTATGCAAAAAATAAAAAATGTACTGTTTTATGAATTAAGCGAAGTGTGAAGCAGAGCCTGAAATTCTAACATAACTTGGAACTGATCATTATCATTTCTTATGCACTTATATTAAAAGTATTATCCCGTTTTTATAGCAGTTTTTAATTTCTTAACAGATACTATTATAAAATCCAAGAAATAAGTATTAAATGATTGATTAAGCAATTTTGATATTTATTTTATTGTATATTATAGATTATAATATTAAATTGAATCAATCATTACTTAATTAGAGTATACATATCTTTAAGAATTAATAAAAAATTATAACTAATTTATCAAATATATCTATATTTGTCCTTCTGCATGTTTAGTTTTCATGATATAATTTTTCATTAATTATATTTATGAATCAATATTGAAGAAAACCATATAAAATAATTAGAAGAAGTAAAATATATATCAAATTTATACTTTGACGTCGATCTGCTAATAAAATTAGAAAACAAATTCTCAATTGAAATTAATGAAATTTGTTGAAAGCTGAATGCACATCTTTTCAGCTGCAATACGTTATAAAGCTACATAAAGTTAACGATTATTAAGCACTTTTTTTATAGATATATCTATACAATGCATAAGTGACATAAAATATGTGAAACTATAGATTATAATAGCCTATTGAAATTCTTCATTATTCCCATTTTATCCTTGTTCTTATATATGTTTTTTTTATAGACATATCTATACAATGCATAAGTGACATAAAATATGTGAAACTATAGATTATTAAAGCCTATTGAAATTCTTGATTTTTCTCATTTTATCCTTGTTCTTATATTCAATATGGAAAGAGTAACAACGGATTGTTTAAGAGTACAAATTTTCTTATTCCGTAGATACTTTCACTATTGATCGATAGACATCACTGATAAAAAGAAAGGTCACATATTCTCTTTTGCTTTGGAGTTTAAGAAAGCATGGATACCGTGGATATTTTTTCATTAAATAACCATTATATCCCACAGGGTATTGTGAATCGACAGTCACGCGAGAAAAATACAGCGTAATTGAAAGAGCTGCTCTATGTAGGGTGCTAATATATGTTTTGTTGTAAAAAGTGCAATCCTGTGGGCAGAGAGAAGGTATATAAGAAATGATTGGCAAAAAACTTGATAGAAAATTTGTAACTCTCATATTATTCTAAAGGCAAGAATACGCCGGGCAACACTGTTAACACAAATAATTTTTGATGTTCCTAAAAGAGTGTAGCTTGCATATGTAGTTTCGCCCATATTTCTTGCAATAACAGTTTCTCGTGTAAGAAATAAAGTTTCTTTTTCAAATTTAAGTTTTTCATTTTAATAAATCATATGTAAATAAATGAACTATTTTTTTATTAATTTATTTAATTAATAAAAGTTCTCTAGATATTCATTTTGTAGTAACAGGTGGTTCTTGCATAATTCATAATTCATTTATAAAGTCCTCTGAAAATGCTTACGTAAACGATAGTATTTTATAGTAGAGTACACGAATTAAACAAAAATATGTTAAAAAAGAAAAAATAATAAAATATAATTTACTGAAAAATTCCTTTACTTAACATACTGTTAATCGATAAATTTTAATAAAAATTGTATGATAATATAATCGAAAGAAACTTAGTATATAATTGTAAGAATGTGTATACCAAAAATTAAAATTCACCAATGATTGTGGTTAAAAACTCTTGCTTAAAACTTTAATGCTTGTTTTTAAAATGATATCTTTTATTTCTTTTATTTTTACTCAGCTTGCCGATACTTAATTCACTAATCTAATCGTTTGTCTCCTACCTGACTATATTTTTGGATAAATTTTATTATTACAGTGTAAGAATTTAAATTACGAAAGCTTAAAAAAGGAATAAATGAATAAAAAATAACATTTACAAAATTTTCACGCCTACTAACATATTATATCGTACAATGAATGTGGGAATGAATATAATGAACAGCCAATAAAATAAAATTGTCTACATGAACATTTATACAGAATCAGGGAATTAAATCGTATTGAGCGTATTTATAGCTTCAAGCGCATAAATAAACATGAAACAGAATCTCAGTACTCGTTATATTTATTTATGACAGGTGTTAAATATTTGTTAATAATTTAGCGAATATATCAATGGAATGAAGGCATGCGAAACTCTTTACATTCGCTTTTCCATTGCTTGAATTAGAATAGAATAAATTAAAAATTCATGTTTTTTAATGCTTCTTCACTTAAATAAACTAAAAATTTAGTTATCTAAATAATACAATAATTGCATATCCTAATATAAAGTCGATTATTTTGAGTAAATATAAAAGCAATTATATATAATTAATAGACTGATAAAATTACGCATCATGAATATGTATATATATATACATTCAGGCTAATTTTTTAATGGTATATCGTTATTTAAACTTGCAAAGTCTTTAATACAAATGGTAAAAAAATTTTTCGCTAACATGCTTTTCTTATGTAATGCTTCTTTATTCAATTTATTATTTATTTTTCTTTTTCTTATAAGTTTTTACTGAACTATCTCTACTTTGACTATCTGCTTTCTTAGATATTCCTATCCACTTTCCTTTATTTCTATTTTTTCCCAGTTTTTTTGCTTTCATATATTATTCTACTCCCAGTTCCTTTATTTCCCTTTACTATATTTAAACGAATATTTCTCTTCTTTATTCCCTTTTCTGTTTTACTTGCATTTGCAGTATCCAATTTTCCTTTTCCATCCTTGAGACTTAGATATTCGTGAATTATTATTATTTTTTTCTTACAATTCATTTTTTGAATATTAAAATGCGCTCTTCATTCATTTTTTCATAAGAAAAATGTTTAATTTTTCCTATTAACATTTTGAAAGATTTTAGTTCTTTTCTTGGCAATCTATTCTATACATTTTTTTACATTTATCTTCTTCTATTTTTTAATACCTTCAAAAAGCATATAATACTTTCGAAAGTACAATAAATAATCTTTTCAATGTATTATCACTTTTTGTAGATTTTTTAAAATATTCTGATATTTGTGCTATTTTCAGTGAATTATATAAAAATTTTAAAATACTTTTACTTTCTTTCTGAATTTTAATTTTTCTTTAATTTTTATTAATATTTAATTTCAAATTTTTCTATTTCATTTGATCTAGTTTATTTCGTCTTCACATATATTTGTAATGGTTATGTACTTTATCATATTTTCTTCTAATATGATAATAATATAATAAAATAATACGCGTATGCGTGTGTGTATGTGAGACTGCGTTTTAATATTAAAATATTTAACATGGTTAATATAATTTAATTTTATACTGTTTTTCTTTCAGTATCTATTTCAATATTATAAATTCATATAAATACTATATGTAAGGTTTAAATAATTTATGGTTTCATCGCACGTTTTTTTTCACCACTGCAATTTTTTCCTCTCCATGTTGCTTGAAACGCCTGTCGTGGCAGTACTTGTCCTGAATACGGTGGCCATGAAGGGGAGATGGATACATCGTTGGTGAAATTTCGAAGGCTGAGAGATAAAATAGAGAACAAAATGCGACTAGTGGATTCTAGCTTCCTAAAAAGGATAAACAGGGCACATCAGACCCTTAAAAGAGAGAAAGAGAAAGAACTTCCTACACTCAACTAGATAAGAAGTCGTATTAGAGCAGATTGCTGCCGAAGCAGTAGCCTACTTTGGTAACATACCTACCAAAGCCACTAGCAAAGCCGACAGCCCAATCCGCACTAATGATCTAAAGGATCGCTAAGACCGCAACCACAAACCGAGTTCCCACTATCCTACACTACTCTTCGTTTCTCTCTCTCAGGAGGATTCAGCTGCCATCATCTCGACGTACAACCGCGACATTACCGCCGGTAAAATTCACGATGTTCTGCTTTTATCCTCCTCAACATTTCGTTTCTCGTCGTCGACGATTGAGTTCAGACCTTTGAGATGTTTTCCACTAATAATCTTCTCCAACCTTTCTTAGTATTCTTCCATATAATCATTTTTTGCCTTAAAAATTATAGTTCATGAATACTTCAGGAAACATTTCGTTATTAGATTTATCTATTTCACCTTTATTTTATTACGTACTCGCTTAATTTTTCACAATTCAAACGTATAATAAAAAAATAGAAAGATATAAAAAATTTGTTGTACAACCTTATTGATTTTGAATTTTCAAACTATTCTGTATGGTTTTATATTTTTTACGTTTTTTCGTGTTTTTACAAATAGAACTATATTTTATTTTTTATATGTATTATATTTTCTCTGTATCTTTTATATTATTTGTTTGTTTATCTTTCTCTTATCGTGGTAGTTTTCTCTATTTTTTATACTCAGCTTCATATTTGAATTGACAATTTTATATTTTATTATAGCTGAATTTCTGAATAACTAAATTATATGTATAAATTCTCCGTATTTTCAAGTGTTTGTCTTTGGAAAATTTTTTTTATTCAGTATTTTTAGTTTAAATATCCTATTTAAAACTCTAAGGTCTAAATGATTCAATTACTTCATGTATTTATAACGTTTATTTTCTCTGTTTTTATAATATCTCATCATTTAAGAATAGTTCTTTCTCTCGATTTGCACATCTATTCTACTATTATGTATATTTTTTTTCTTTAGTCATTCTAGATCCTTTCGAGGACTATTTCCTACAAATATTTAGTACATTTTATTTTATATTTTTTCTCTTTTTTTCGTAAAACTCTGTACTCTTTCATACTAAATAAAAACGCTTTTCTTTTATATTACTTTTATATTTTATTCATTCATTCTTCGACTATTCTTTTTATCTAAGATTTTTTGAATAATGTATGTTTATTTTTATTAATAAATGTAACATATAGTATTTAAAACGAATTTATTAATTTTTTTATTTTATTATTTTTCAATTCATTAATTTTCTTCTGTGCGATCAATTAAGAATTTCTATTCAATGATATTATCCTTTTTTCTCTACATTGAACATTTGACTTTCATTGAAAAATATTTATTTTAAATATACATTCGATTTTTATTTAGTATATTTTAGCTTTTAACTATGAGTTTTATATATGATCACAATCTTTCGTAATTCATGTTATTCATTCGTTTTCTTTACTTATAACTTCTATTTGAACAATTATTTTCAATTATACATAAATTTCATATATATTTGAATCATATAACCATAGAGACCAATTCGATACGCTTCTTTTTTCTTAATTTCTTAATAAATATTTTAATTCATAGAAATAAATTAACAAAATAATAATTTTACACATACTGCTAGATTTAAATATGCTGTTTATCAAAACTTTTCAAAAATTTAATAAATTATTAAATAATAAAAACTAAACTATTTAGTAACGAGATTTATTTAATTACTTTCAAATATTCTGTTATTTTAGATATGTTACCAAAAAAATCATATATGCTTTATGAATTATGACATAACTCAATTAAGGAAATTTTTTAACTAAACACATTTAAACATAAAAACTGCTTTAGGCAGTTCAAAATGTAACGAGATCTAATAAGAAAGCAAGTCAAAATCAAATCCAATAACAGATCAAAGAGGAAATACACGAATATTAGAATAGATTTTTCAAAAGTATGTACATCACAGCAGTTTTTCAATTTGAATTTATGCTTTCTTGATTGTACAGATTGAATTCATTTGTAGTTCCTCAGATTTTATGCACGTTAAAATACACGAAAACATTTTTTATAAAAATTTTAAAAAAATACAGTACATATTACCCCATTGACCTTGTATCATTTATAAATGTCTTAAATAATTCCTATTCATTAAAAATATAAAATGCTTGTCAAGTTAGAATTTATTGCTTTAATTAGAATAACTATCAAAATCTATCAATTTTTTAAAAGGATCGTCCAATAAGAGATGTAAAAAAAGTTTTCAAACTTGAAAAATTTAATTAAACTAAAGAAACAAATTAAATCTTTAAAATGTTAAATTATATGTAGTATGAAAGGAGTTTTCATTAAAATATTTAATAGCTTTTAATTTAAGAAGAGACAATTTTTTCATAAAATGAAATAAAATGAAATAATTATTTTATCAATAGTAACTAATTCTGATACTGTTAAATATATTTTAGAAATCATTATATAAGGTATTCAAAAACATCGTATAAATTCCAACTTAACAAAAAATATACAAAAGTAATTTACAAGCACGTATTAACCTTAATTAATATTACCTACGTAATTTGAATTTTACTTAAAAAAATATGTATCCACACAAACCTCGATATAAAATTATTCAAATAAATTTATTTTTCATAATTAAAATTTAAAATAAACTATAAATATGAAATCTACATTCTTATAATATTATTACTTACATACGCTTTTTAAAAAGAATTTTAAAGTTTCCTCTGCTCTGTGTCAATACTTAGAAAATGTAACATACTTTTTAAATTAACGTATTTATTTTTTTTTAACGAATTTAGTAAACGTATTCTTTGAAAAAATTATTTCTTTTTAATTTTGGCAAAAAATCGTTTTTTCTTTTTTAAAATCGAGTATATGAACACCCGTAGATATGAAATATGTTTTTCCATGGTAAAAAGAAAAAGGTAAATTTAAATAAATAATAAGAAAAATATTATTTTACTTTTTTTTCAATTAAAAATAGTTATGTACATTATCATTCTCCTTCCGAGTGTTCAATATATTAAATTAAAGAAACGATTTATTGAACAATTCTCTAATTATTTTTCTTCGTATACAATTTGAAAGTCACTATTTTTCAAAACGATTGGTTTTAATAATAATATTTTATAAAAATCATTTATCACGGTATTGAAGACATTTAATACGATACAACTATAATTGCTAAATCCCTGTAATCCGTATCTTTTCAGCGTATATCTAAAATCCTTTAGAATAAATGAATCTTACTATATTAACCAAATCTTCTATAAAGATGAATGGTTCGGTAAATTCAAAGAAATTGACTTCAGCTACTGTATTTGTTAGAAGCTGCGGTCTCTATCGATCACACATCTAATACTAGTGACTAATAACAGGGAAGGGAAATATTTGGCAAAGATGAGGGTAAGAGGCAAACCGAGCAACCGGCAGCTACGCATCGTAGTATTCGTGAATATAAACGCAAGCGCACTTCATGAGTACATCTACCAATACACGTAAGCGTGCTTTTTGAGCATGTGTACTCATATACTACACAACGTACTAGCGCACATGCGCACGTCACACAAATTCATATCTGTATTTATGTATATAAGTGTAGAGGGGGGGAGAGAGAGAGAGAGAGAGAGAGAGAGAGAGAGAGAGAGATGAGTAAAGCAAAAGAGCGAGCATCCGGGCCGTCAGAATCAACAGTTTGCTCTATCGATTAGCTTGCGGTCCATATGTTTACACACCTACAACGAGAACTCTCTCATAACTTCAAACTTTCAAAATCTTTTATTATTATAATGATTTCTAAGGTACTATGATACAACTAAATTTTATATGATTAGAGGATATTATTTTTCATAAATTAATCGGTTGTTAAGATTTCACTTATGACATTCGATAATCTCTTTATTCTACGTAAGTATACATCATATTTATGGATATCAAATGAATGTCAATGATTAGAAACTAGAAAATTAGAAACTACAGGGTTCTTTCTTACAGCTCTTGTGGGACTATATAATTTTTTGTTCAATTAAATAGTCTTCGAATACTTGTGAAAAAAATCACGTATTAGTATACAGTTTCTTAAGCATCTTGGGTGTTTATTTCAACAAATGAGAGTGAATTTTTCTTTAAAATAAAAATAATAATTAACTCGTGACACAAGGTTTAAAATGTTTTTGTTCATCGTAATAAATAAAATGTACTTATTCAAGTTTGTTTATATCATTGAACAAATTTTTAAAATATTTTTACAGCGATTAAAGAAGTGTACTACAATGAAATTTCATGAAATTTCAATTGCAGCATAAATTTTCATTAAAATATGTATCTAAATGTATTTGTAATGATTTTGAAAAGACGAGGAAAGATTTTCAGTTTTCTACCTTTTCAGTACATCAAAGTTTTGGTGGTAATGCTTAACAGTCTGGCTGAGAAAGTTTTTTGGTACTTCTGAGACTAATTCTTCTTATTGCGAATTTTTGACCTTGAAAAGGACGGTTCGGACATTGATATTCCCTCACGGTTTCATTCGTGTTGTTGTTCCTAAACTAGTATATCCATCGACCTTCCTTAACGGCGGCCTTTTCTCTAACGTTAGCGATTGATTTTACGGTGAAAGCAGTGATCGTGCACGTGTCTGTGCATATAGGTGTACAAAAAGCAAAATAAAGTAATTTACAGGATGGGTTTATACTTCTGACACGTGTCAATTTAGATGTCTTTATTTTAGTAATTACACTCTTAAAAATATCACGTATTTTTCTAATTTTATTACTAAAATTGGAAAATTAATAAATAATAATAAATCATGGATAAAAAATATCAATAATAATGAACAATGGATGAATTGAAATTAAATTTAAAAATGAGAAATCGATTGCACAATCATCTTTGCTCCGCTTTTCTGATAAAATGTTAATTCTACGTTATCAGAAAATAAAGTTTTATCAATACGTTCATCAACACCACATGTAAAATTTATTTTTTTAATGTCATTCATCACATTTCTGAAATACCTAGAGCATTTAAGCATTCAATAATAATCACATATTTGGTTCTTGGATACTTTATTACACATGCTAAGGTTGTTATTTGAAAGAATTAAATAACAATTGAAAAGGCATTCCTAATGCACACCTATACTGTCTTCCATTTATTTTGAATAATGCATTAATAATGCATGTTTTATTTTTACTATATAAAGTGGACTTAAATTCTTTCTATTCTCAATTTCCATATAACATATGGAATTGATGTCGAAAAATTTAATCAATGTATTAAAGAAAAAGGAAACTGTCTAAACCTATCTTTGGTATTTGATATTAATTACTTTGCAAACTGGAGCTAAATAGATTTTATTGGTTAGTAATTTTCTGAATAAAATAAACATAAAGTTATAAATAATAAAATGAATAGTAATTTAAAAACACTTTTCTGAAATAGATTATTTCTACTTATATTTCAAAAAATTTTCTGGCATTCTATTGATATCAATATTAATACTATACTCAATAATTTATAGAAAGTATCAAAGTACCTTTAAATATTAAATTAATTTACTAATAGTTTTAAAAATATAATATCTAAAATATTTAGAATATATACGTTTGAAGTTCTTAAAATTAACTAATTTATATAGAATATCAGTGAAACTTAGATATGTTTTTGAATGTGGTAATTTTCATTTTATTAGCGTAAGCATTATCAATAAATTATAAAAAAAAAACTTTTGGGAAGGTAGATCTCTTTTATTTTACATTTTACTTTACTTATAAAAAATGTATGCGAAAAATTAAAAATAATTGATCAGAACAAAATAGTTCTACATAGTTTTACTCTTATATTTCTTTGGCTACATAATCCATATTTGTTGATGTTGAGTTAGTATACTTCACAACAAAGTAATTAAAATAAAATACTCTTCATTAATCATATTTCAACCATTTAGAATAAAATTGTAGATTGTTTGTACATTTAAAAATTTTGTGTAAATTATTTATTAATGGAAAATCAAATAATTGATCTAAACAGAGCCAAATTTAGAATATTATTTCAGAATAAGAATTTGAAGAAAAATATGTTTTCAGTATGTGAGACTTTATTTGTATCTTTATTAAGTAACCAAACTCCTGATAAATAATTGTACATAGGATTAGTTGTTTTAAATGGTATATAATTCTAATATTTATTTTTCTTTATTATTTACTATTGAAGATCACCAATATATCAATTATAGTATTATATTACATATAAGTTACAAAGATAAATCAAGAGAATTTTGAAACTTTGACTATATAAGGTATTCTACGTAGAAAGAAGTAACAAATGTAAAACAAGCTTATTCATACACATTATTGATTTCTATGTATCCATCTTGTAGAATATTTTATCGAGAACATTTTTTTTCTTATTTTTTTGTTAATATTTTTTTAAATCTTATAAATTTTAAATATGTTTATTTTTTAAATCTCAATTGAAAACAAATTTGAAAGACAGTGTAGTATAAGATTAAATTTAAACAAGTTTTATTATAATAGTTTCAGCAATACCGTTCCTTTATGGTATATACTATTTGATTTAAAGAAATTATTCTAATAGAACTATATCGTATCATTCTATAATAATTTGGTACTAAACGGATTGAAGGAAATAATCTACTTTTAAATTCAGAAGAAAATGTCAAGATAAAATGATTTTTAAACAGTATTTTAAACAGTATTGTAAATTGAATTCCTCGATTGAAATAATATAATTTATAAATATTAAAAGTTAAAAATTCGATATAATATAAAATGTTATTAAGTAAATGACATTTTTTCGTTTAATTATGATAGATATAATATTTATAATGGATTATCGTTTTTTTCATTTTTCAATGTTTGATAATTAATACACGATTTCAAATATTTAAATAATTAATATTTGATATTTCAATAAGTATTGTATAATTATTATTTTAAACTTTATACTGTTTTTCATTCAATACTAATTAGAAGTAAAACACAATTTACTCATCTTTGTTGTTGTTTAATGAATCTATTAATCTAAAGGTAGATTTACTCATTTTCTAATTATAAATTTACTATTGTTTAGAATTTGCTAGAAGCCTTTAACTTACTCTAAATAATTGAAATTGCTTTCATATCTTTCAGATCTACAATAATAACCTTAATAAATGTTTATCTAATATGTGTATTGGTATGTATTGGAATTTTCTTTTCTTTTACAAGCTTGTTTATAACAAAAATTTATTATTACTTCTATTTATGTTAATATGTTAATTATTATTAAATTTAACTTATATTTTCATCTCAAAATATATCAAGTTACGCATATAAGTGTAGCCTATAAAATATTTTTACAAAATTTCTACAAAGTTTTTAAAATTTATTACAATAAGCAGGGTTATTCAAAGTTCAGTATTGAATAAAACTGATGGAAAATTAATTCTACGCTTAAGTAACATTAGAAGAAAATAAAATCATTTTCATTGGTTAGTTACGAAATTAGCTGATACATTTAAATAGTTTACAAACAAAGTTTTATTCTGATACTGTAATTACAAACTTTAATCAATTTCACTGCGTGATGGCTTACAAAAAAGTAAATTATATATCCAAGTATCTAATTCATCGTGTAAAAGAAATAATTATGTATTTTTAGAGAAAAAAAGAGAGTTATTAATCCTATTGAAAATATTAGAATTAGAAATATTATATTTATGTTATTCTTGATAAAATAATATAAGAGTTTTATAATTCTTTAAAATATGCATATAAAAAATAACAGATACTTAAAAAATTCATTTTTTAATATAAAAGTAATAGTAAAAAATATCTGAAATTTATTTAAGAAGTTTAAAAATGGGTTATCAAAGTCTGAACATTGATATACTTTTTCTTTACATCTCTGTCTTTTATATATAAATGTACTTTATCCAATGTTTAATCAAATTCGACAGTAAAAGAAATATTAAAAAATGTTAAAAATAATATATATATATATAGAAATAAATACATGCAGGAATATGAAATTAAAAAAATTTAGTTTAGGAAAGAATTTTATATATCGTATATAAGTAGTTTTTGAAACTTATTTATAAGCAACTTTTACTCCTAATTTTATTTCAGTGATCGTTTCAACTTTTATAATACTCTCAACTATATCAATTATTAATTAAAACATTCTACGTTTAACATTCTTTCATATTGCAATGTGTACCTGGCTTATACATACATAGCCGCTATGGATAATGATAAGCACAGAATTACTAAAAAATTTATAACACTTTGCAATTTTATAAATTAAAGTAAAATTTAATTTGGATGAAGTATAGAACTGTAGATTTAAATTACAAGAAAATAAAAAATTTCCAAATTTAAAATTATTGTAAAATATAAAAGCTATCTCCATTATTTTAAAGAAAATTCAAAGAATGACAAAAAATATAATGGAACAAAAGACGGTGGCGATATCCGGTTTGAATTAGTGTTGTAATCGAGGTTTTCCTGAGTGAGTGTAGTACTGTTCTAAATCCGATTTGCCCTCTAGGTAAAGCCTTGGAAATCTTTAGCTTTAAGACCGATGGATGTGCCCATTGTAGGGTGAAAGCGTTATGTACTTTTTTATAGTCACATGTGGTGCCAGTTCTCACTTTGAAATTCATACTTCGAGATATTTCTTATAGGTTCTGGAATGCATTAATATATTTTTTTGAGTATAAAAAGAAGTATTGTAAATATGAAAAATGATTTTCTTTTTTACACTCGGTAAGTTTTGGAAGTGTAGATACCTGAAAAGAATTTCTTATAATACTCGCCTCATTCTTAGTGATTTTAAAATATATTATTAAATACAGCTTTACTTAATATCCAATTAAAATTTAAGATTTATTCTTATTGTAATGATATGCATAAAGTACATAATCAGATTCAATAGATATTTATTTTAAAAGCTTCAAATTGGTAAAATATTATTGAAGAGAAATATGTATACTTTTACTGCTTTTCTTGTAGTAAATTATCATAAATTAAAAAAACATCAATAACTATTTAAAAAGAAAAAAATTTTTTAAATACATAATTCAAAAACATTTAAAATTCAAATGTATTCATTTGTTGTAGAAATATTTTACATAAAATAGTATATTTTAATACGTAATGTTGTTTCATATTTTATTACTCATTTAATTACTGCATGAGCATTAAAGTTTATTATCTAGTTAATAACTCTAAGTTTAGCTGTAGCGAAGATAATAGATTTTCTGTGTACTCTGCTTTTTATCTTGACTGTCCAGGTTTACCTAAGCGTAAATTTATGCGTAAATAAATATAAACCAAACATAATAAAATTCTCATTTTAAGATTTATTTGAAATCTTGAACTACTTATATTAACATAAGTTACGAAAGTTGAGTTCTATTTAACGCTAACAGAATTTTTATACTCTATGGAATGTTTGAAAAATTCTTATTCACTTTTTTCAAACAATTCCTCAATTTTAAGTTCTTGTTAATTGTAAATATTCATGATGTTAATATTAATATGTTTAAAATTAGTCTGTTATTGTATTTTGATGGAGTACATACTTTTTGTTGGTAGGTCATATTTTATTTATAAACGTTATAATTATTCAAATTCAAATATAAAAGTATTCAGTTTCAAATACAAAATAATTTTAATAACAAAAAAGTAGAATTATGCTATTCTTTCTTTTTAAATATAATATTTAAATTATAGTCCATAACTACTGCAAGAAATATGCTTTTGCAAATATTTTTCAACGTAGAAGGTTTTAGATTCTCATTGTTATGGTATTATTTATACGAATATTGAAGTAGCCGCAAAAATTTCATTTCTCTCTTGAACTCAAATAACCATAATCAAATCTAGTAATTTAGAAAACAGAATCGCCTTTGATTATAAACTCATTAAATTCACTGGATTCTTTTACCTTATTTTATATTTCTTGTTTCATATTCTTCAAGGATTTGTTGAATGCACGATAGAAAAAATACGCGTTGACGAATAAGTTTGCATTTTCTTACTCACGAATATTCATGGCATCCCTCAACGATCAAGTTTCTAAAGTTTTTTGTGAATACGACTAATTTAAAGGAGAAAAGGTGGTTAAAGGCATGTATTAAAAAGAAAAATAAAAAAGGATAAAATTAGGAACAGATAAAATATATTTAATAGACAAAAAGAACAAAATAATCCCATTCTATTTTATAGACTTTTACCATTCCCTTTATCTGTTCGAATAATTACTCAGTTACGTTAAAACTCCATAAAAATTGTATATAAATCGATTATAGCTTCTTATGTAAACATGACTTTTAATGCTAGAGGTTTTTAATGACATTGATTTCCATTACTTCGTTTTTTTACATATACATGTAAGCTAGTCCATTTATAGTCAGGCATAAGTATCATCACGTATTATAAATAGTATGAAAAATAATTATTTTATACTGAAAATTTATTCTCAAGACTACTAAGATTTTCTTTTTTATCATGTATTGTGATTATAATTTACGATAAAATTTTCTACTGATGCTAATAGGGAATTTATTATATGTTGTGAGAAATTCCACTATATTATATGTAAAATTTCATGATAATGCAATATTTATTAACAAGTTGAATAAAAGCTACGTAGATACATCATGAATTTTTATTGTCTGATAATAATAAATTTTGACTTGAAGTCAGTTTAAAGTTAAGTAAAAATACTTCTGGAATAGTCAGTATAGAGGAGTTGTAGAAGTTTTGCAGCACGGAGTAGTATTGAGCATAGTAAGGATATCTAATAGCATAATGTACATCTTCAAATGCTGAAATTGTAATAAAAAAGTGGCTGTAATAAATTAATAAATACATTTTTTAACAAACTTGAATTTTTTATATAATAATCCTTTCGAAACAAATTAAATTAAAAGTAAAACCTAAGCCTGAAATGTCTCTTAAAAATTGAATTATTAAAATCACAAAAATAAATACAAATTTAATTTAGGATTTATTTAGATAAATTTGAAACAATACTATACAATACGAATATTTTTACAAGTATATATAAATATCTTCAATACTAAATTAAAAAATACATAATCTAACAAAAAAATATTTTAAAAAAGTAGAATATTTTGTAAAAAAAAAACACAAAATTAACTGAAACATTAAGATACTCAGAATATTTATAAAATATTTTTTATAATTATATATACTTTATTATTTTAGCTAAAATTTTAAATAATTAAACTTTTTAATGTTTAAATGTAAGTTTAAATGAATTTTCTAATTAAACTCTTATGTTATAATAACGGTTCTCTAATTCTGAAAGTTACAGTATAAATTCATAAAACTACCTTGTATCTCTCGTATATGTTATTATATCAAATATTGCTAATAAAGAAAGTTACAAGTAGTTTGACTACTTCCCCTCATCATCATCAATTAAATTAATTCCTACTCTTTCTCTTTTTCTCATACTCATATATATTTTTAAGCATCGATTTCTTTGTTTGTCTCAAATATTAATTAAATATAATTATAAGATAAGACATATAAATACTGAAACATTAACTATAATTTACATGAATTTGATATAATTTCTTTAATAAAACAAGATTCTTCACTTCAATTGAAGTGGAATATTTTATTATTTGATATAAGGCATTAAAGAAATGATTAGTTAACTCCAACCATAGACAAATATGTATTTTCCATTAAATTCGGATTATTAAACACAATGTGTAAGCAGTAGAAATACAATACTACTTTGATGTATAAAAAACTATAAGACTTAAAACTAAAAAGTTTATAAAATAAAATAGCAAGTTAATTAAATATTGACAACTTTAAGATATAAATAATTTTTCATCAGCGTATAAAATATATAATAGTAGTTTTTGTGAGAGTTTCAGTTTTATATTCAGAAAGAGGATACAAGATTTGAAACTCTATGCAGGTCAAACGTTTGCGGTAAACCATAAAGCGCTTAAGCTTTGGTACGGAATGTTGTACTATTATGTTGCTTATGTGTATTTTTAAATTCATTCGAAAAAAAAAAATTTTTATGAATATAGCTCGAGATTTAATAAAAGGAAATTGTTCAATCACCAAAAGTTACTTCGTCAAAAAAGACTGATTTTTTAATAAAAAAATTATTTCCAATATCGAAGAATCTTCAATTTATGATGAATGCTTTCGGAATAGCTTCGGATTTTTTTTATTTAGCTACCTTTGAAACATGAAAAATTATATATCTGAAGTAATATATTAATTCTAAATTCACAGATTTAATATTTATTCACGGAAAAAAAAAATAAAAGACAAAAACAAAAAAAAAAAGACTTATCTCTCTATTAGTTTTTGTTGACTTTTTCATAATTTTATTTTTAAATAAACTATTTTTCTTAAACTTCATTCTATTTTAATTTAGATTAAATCTATAACAAGAGTTTATCAATTAATAGAAATATTTTTTTCAAACGAAATTCTGTAAAATGATAAAAGCTGAGATTCTAGGTATAAGTTTATATAAATATGAATTGTAATCTATTTTAATAATTAATAACAGTTCATTGTTATGTTTGCTAATTCATAACAACCTGATCTTGAGATGACAAATTATATATTCTCTATCTATTTCTCTTTATATTTATAAAATTTTCTTACTGACTTTCTCTCTTCTACTTACAAATTTACCGTTTTCTTAAATTGCATAAACAAAGTTTTGTCTACGAAAATAATACAAAAACGTATTCATATTTAATATTCATGCATTTATCTTCATCAAAGTATCTTCATCAATTTGAATGTAAAGTTTCATCGTATCGAAATCAATTAAAAACAATTCCAAAAATATAAAAGTAATTCGATATATCTTTTTTCTTCGTGTTATCTGACGAATCATAATAGAATTATAATATTATATACAATATCATATGCTTGAAATTTTTAATAAAAAAAATGTTTATTTTAGGAAAAGTTTTGGTTTAAATGTATTTAAAAATATATACCAATATTATTATTACAGCCATTAAGTATTTTTTACTGATAATGAAATAGTATTTATTAAAATGAAAACATTAATTATTAATTTACAATATATAGAAACTTAGTGTAAATTCTAATAAATAATATTAATATAGATATTCACTTCAAAACAATTTATTGTTAGTGAGTTTTAGCTGTTGATTATTGTTGTAATGATTAAAAATTACTTTTAAAAATAGCCTAGAAAATAATTATGTTAAAAAGAGTTTATAGTAGCATATACGGTAATTCTTCAAAATAATGGTATTATTTCTTTATCTTACGTAGATAGAAGAATTTAATTGCATCAATCCCTCTTTATTTTTCTCTCATTGCAGATGTTAGACCAAGAGTTGATATTCAAATCATCATGAGTAAAAGCACTGCCACCAAATTAAAAGACAGAGAATCTACCTACATTAATGAATTTTATTTATAGTGTTTTAAGGTCAACTAAGTACATCATACGTTCGTTAGAAAATTTTCATACAACTCTCGCTATTTTCATTTAGCATGTTTTAGATTCAGACGCATGTTATTACATTATCTAACTCTCAGTTTTGCTAACATTATCTTTAAATTAGAATAAACTTTAAAAGCGATATCTAATAATTAAAAGAAGCAGAAAGACGAAAAAGAATAATAAACTACTTAGAAACCTATATTTGAACCCATAATTAAATTTATGGAAATAAATAAGCCATAATTAATAATGCTTTTCTCATTATTAAATTGAATTATATGTACTAGCAATGTTGAATGTTTATTATATTAATGCTTAATATAAAACATTATTATTGGTTATAGAATACGTGCATATTATTTTAATAATCCAAAATAACTTTTGTAACATCAAATGATTTTCATTAATTTTAAAAATTTAAATCGTTTGCAAATACTGATGAAAATGTTTCCAAGCTTATGTCAGGTTTATCAATGCTAATAAAACTTTTATGTTTCATAAACTTTTTATTTGTCAACAACTTCATTTCAATAGCACAAAAAAATTATTCACGAAGTAATATAAACATTTTCTCTACATATTTCAAGCAAATATATTTTTTTTCAAATTAATTATACTTTTTCATAAATATATGTATTTAGTACAAATTTTCAATAATTTTAAAATAAAAAAAAATTAATCTAAAATATGAAAATATAATATGTTATCAATGACTAAAATTTTGATTGATAGTTAATAGATATCATATAAGAAATATTATTCAATTCAATAAATTCATTATTCATTGCAAAAGATATATTACATAATAAGAAATAAAAAGTTCATAAAAGATTTACTTTTGATAAGAATGAAAATATCCTTCGTTAAATAATGATGTATATCAATTAAATTATTCAATAATTTATAATATTTTCTATAAAATTGACCTATGAACTAAAAATTTTCTATAAAATTTACTGTTTCTATAGTAGAGGTAAAAATTATTTTCTTTGTTTTTCAATATTTCGTACAAATTAAGTTTTTTTAATTGAACCCATTATCTCCCATTGATTATTCATTAAATCGATACAAAATTAAACCTAGAGACATAAATATAGCTTATATAAGTGCATGTAAGAAAAATTGAAAAAATAGTATTTCTTATAAATGTGCATACATAATGTACAACAAAATACTTTTCTAATTTAGCGATACCTACTTCATTGTTTTTCTTAGTACTTTTTTTGTTAGTACAAAGTAATTCTCACATAGGTTATGAGTAATAGAAATTGCTTTCTTTACATGAAAAACCGCTACCATCAATCGTTGCTCAACCTTCTCTGCTTTATTGTCTAAGTCCCTTTGTACAACTTACAACACTCAACTCAAGAATCTGGTTGAATAAGCGACTGCTTACACTCGTTGTTTCAAAAGGAATCAACTTGGCTTTATATTAAAATGAAAGAGCTTTTGGAAGAGCTTTTTGAAGAGCTAATGATAGATATTTTCTCTTATGTAAATTATTGATCAATTATTATGTATAAGTATTATGATATAAAATCTATATAAATATCTTGATATTTTAGTTTATAGGAATTTGCAGATTATTTTTCTAAAAAAAAAGTTGAAAATACAAGTTTGTTTTAATTAAGAGGTTTATTAGCGACCAAAATATTTCAGAAACAATTTTAGCTTTAAATATCTAGTGAAATGTCATTGCTACTTTATTGTACTACAAATCCATCTGGAATACTTAATGATGTCTTATTTTTTAAATTTAAGTTTAATATTATTATTAATACCTACTTTTCAAATCAATTATCTATAAAATAGCGTATTATTATCTTTCAATTGTTTAATACATTAAAAAATGTATACAATTTTTAAATTCAGGAGAAAATTTCTTTAACGTCAGATAACTGTTCAAAACTTGAAAGCAGCTGAAGAATTTAAAGAAGTATTTCTAAAAATAATTCAAATATACGTGACAAAATTATTAAAACAATTTTTGTAGGAAGATTCTTCAATCTTTCTACCATTCTTCAAATCCATGTCCTTTAATTGTAGACGGAACTTATTTCAAATATGAAACTATTTTATTTACAAAAGCTTTCTTTTTATTTAAATGTAATTATAAAATTATACTGATATATTAAACTATATTATTATTAAAAGATATGGTTAAAATAAGTAAAAAAAAGTTAATGGTACTTTATTTACAAAGAGAAAAATATCCACCATTTATCAACGGCAGATTTTAAAAATATGTACTTATACTTCTTATAACGGATATTAAATTATTATTGATGTTGATAAACTAATTTTTCAGTTTTATCATTATTAATTTATAAGTTTATCATTGTTAGTACGATAAACTAACGAATTCAAAAGTTTTTTCCAATTAATTTGAAAGTTCAGTAAAAAATATTTTGTTATACAATCCTTCCTAAAGGAAATCTATAAAAAAGTTTGAAGAAGATGAAAAAGAAAGTATCTTTCAGATGTAGTTATCGTAGTTCACTAAGTATAAAACGTAATGTAAATTTTTTATATAAAGCAGTGAGTTTTAAGTTTCTAACAAATCAAACTCATTTGATATTATTAAATACTAGTCATGCTTTCGGCTACTATAATTTTAACTACTTTTTTGTAATAATTATCAGCGTAAATATAAATATAATCTGAATATTTGAAAAACTATTAACCTGTTCTTGAGATAAGCCTCTTTCACAAAAATGGAAATTAAAAAGCCTAGATTTTACAAAAAATACATAGTACACATTTAAATGAGCCCAAAAAATGAACAGTATAGCATTTATAGTAAATTTTCGAATATATATTGATTAAAGAATGACTAAAAATTCACTACATTTTTCCTATTTTAATAAGACTTTAATTTTTCATATAAAAATGTAATTAGATTATATCAAAAATTAAATAAGAAAGATTATGCACAAGATGATGGTAAAAATAATAGTTTAGTAGAATTTCGAATTCAAATTGCTAATTGCACGTCTATGCGAGTAATTAAAAATATAGAGAATTACAGGTACAATGAATGTGTATGCTATTTTTTTGACTTAATTTTATTTTTTATGAAAATCGAGATGTTCTTGATCCATTATATGGTTTTTAGTGATAATGTTTTTAAATAAAATACTGTACAATTTCTATAAATTATTCAACAATATTTTCAATACTTCTATCAGAACTATAGACATATAATTTTTCGATAACTGAAAAATATAAAAGTATTCAAATATTACATCAAATTTTGTTATTTAATAATATCAAAACTTGAAAAATATTTTCGACTATCTTAGATGCTGGTTTTATACGATTATTAACTAATTACTTGTAAAACTTGGAATCACCTCAAATATATAAGAAATACTGCAAAAAATTATTTTGTATTAACGCCTTCATTGAATTATGTCTCAACTCTATGAAGTGGTATCTAAAATATATTGAAGAAAATGTTGCTTTATAGTACGCGTTGCTTAAAATCACCAATAATTCGAAAAATAATGATCTTTCAATGGGAAATAGAAAGAAGCGAATAGATTCGAAATAGCCGAAGAGCTTGTAAGAAGGTCGTACATTTGCGTAAAAACTATAGAAGCATAGTAAAAATCTGAAACCGACGCCACTACTAAAGAAATATACCTAATAAGCGATTAAAAGAAATGTAGAATGTCAGTCCATGCAACAGTATCTCTAGAATGCGAACGTAATAGTGAGGCTAATAGAAAGAAAGATAACTTGAAGAAGCAAAGATGCTATGACGGGGTGGTAGATTCTCCTCGAAAGCTATTGGTGGCACCGATCCAGGGATGATCCTGGCCTGCGCTGTGTCTATTTATATGTACCGAGCTGAAGGTAGGCAGCTACCTGTTGGCCCGCTTGTTCACTCTGCTCGTGCATACAGCTGTACACCAAAGTCACACCGACATACATTCGAAGACACGTCCTTCATCCGTATAGAATTTCACAAGAAAGCAGGAGAAAACTGGGTCAGCCCTCGTGGAAAAGTAGGTCGGTAGTTCTATCTTGTGCTCGACCCTGCAGAGAGGAACGAAGCGGAGCAAGAGAGAAAGAGAAATCAAGGGAAGTCCGTGGAAGGTCACTCATTCTGGTTTCCGCTCCTTTAGCTCCGTGATAAACGGGATATGTGTATATGGATGTACGCATATGCCTGGGGTACGTTGCATGCACGTGCGCGAACTCGATAGACAATCTGTTGCCAAAAACCAACTGTTGCGAAGGATAGAAAAATGAGTTGAACCTTGGCTTTCAATGGGTCTTGGTCTTCCTTGGGAATCATAACTTCAATCAATGCCTCTATTAAATATAATTTTTACTTTTAACGAAGCATAATTTTAGAATTTTCGTTCTTTAAAAATTTATTAGAAATCAATTTATTAGAAAGCAGTAAGTAGAAAATGCTTATATATTTTTTTAATATTTTTAAAATATTACAAATATTATTTTACATAGAATTAAAGGTTATTAAAATAAAATCCAGATGAAATGGATTATTTGATAATGAATGGAGAATTATAAACGTTTGTTTATATCTTCAAACCGTAAATAGTTAAATAACGCCAAATCGTTCGATACGTTTATAATAATAAAGGCTTACGAGCATTTAATATTATAAAATTTATTTTATTAAAAACTGACATTTGTAAGAATTTTACGTAAAACGAGCTTTTGTATTTAAAAGTTTTGAATATCTTATATTACATTATAAAATAAAATTTATGAAGAACAATATTATTAAAAATTCAAAAACTCAATGTTACTATAAAAATGATTTTATAAAATTGGTACAAGTTAAATATGAATACTTTATTTTTATAATAGAAAGTCTCGTTGAAAAACTTTACTACCGTTTGTTAATTATAATTGTTGTTTATTTATAATTGTTTTTTAGAAAAACATTTTTGAAACAAATATTATTTCACAAACGCTTAAATTTCCAATTGCAATATATTAAAAATATAATGTTTTCATCACACTGCTTTAGGAAGCTTAGATCGACATTAAACGTTAAATATCATATAACATTTGAATATCGAACACTGAGAGCCATTTTTTATTTAAAACTTTATTATAATAAACTATTTTGAACTCATCAAAGAGAACTTATTTTAATTTTATAGTCATTGTAGAACGTATTATCATACTATTGTTTAAAGATCAGCGAATCGTTGTGTGGATTACTTTACGCATGAACGACCATTATACCCTCTTATCCGTATGTAACAGATTAAAAATGAGTAGTGTAATAGACAGAATTTACGAGCTTCGGTATTTAAATGTATTTGACAATTGCACATTTGAAAAGTGCATTCGAGTTCTTATCTCAGTTTTTCAAAAGTTCATATGAGAGAAAAAGAAAGAAAATTGTTTATATCTTTATATACAATTGCTTGTAGTAATTTTTTGTAAGGTAAATACATAACAAATACAAACAAATATATTTAGTTCTGTATTTCATTTATAGACTTACCACTTAATAATTGCATCTGCTCAATTTGTCACTTTAAGCTGTTTTGTTGATAGAACGTAAAAATACATACCAAAATATTTATACTTTCAATTCCACATAATATCGAATTTTTATTAGGGAAGTAGGAATATTTTCACTTAAATATAATAAAGTTTCGTAATATGTATATGATGTTCGTTAATTTGATTCAGAATAGTATAAAATACAATGATTTCAGTCAATTTTTCAAAGTACGATATGCTTAAATAATGTTAATACGTACAATATATGCATGCGATTATAAAAAAAAATGCTTATTTATAACAATTATAAGCTGACATATTTTACATAAGTATTAACTGTAAAAAATAAATGTATTTAAAAATGTATTCGAAAGAAAAATAAAATTGTAATTACTTAAATTTATTATATAAGTTTCTTGATTATTTAAAGTATATATCGATATCGAAAATCAAATTTTTAATAATAGTAAATATCTAATTTACTTAATTTTCCGCTTTAAATTAAAAGTTAAATTAATTTTAATCAATATTTATGATAGTTGATAGTTGATAATATTAGTTTTGTCGAACGATTAAATTGTCAGTATCATATAGCTTGCAAAATAGGACCGAATATTTCGTTGTCTAATAATATTCTTGTATAAAATTTTCTATTTTATAAACAAATATTTATGTTTCATACATATTTTTTTTTAGAAAATCTCATCTTCCGTTTTTATTTTAAGTAAAATTCAAATCTAGATAATTAATAATAAGCATAGACTAGGTATAATTAAAATACACGTGTAGAGTATGTTATTATTTTTTTGTCTTCTTTTCTTATTTACTATCGATCGTTTCTCTATTAGAAATAAATTTTCACCGTTTCTACATTTTTGTACATTTCTTTTAAAACCAAGAGCCAGACAGCACTTTGGTTTTACCTTGTTATAGACGCAAGTCAACAAGTGCTTTAGGGTTAGATGGTCTTTCTTTTGTAATACAACTACTCTTAAAAAACAAATATTGTTATCGTCTTTACTTGGCTAACCTTACAGAAACATACCACCTGTTGCCATGAGAAAAACTCGTGTTCATTGCTTCTAGAATAAGATTTGACGTTAATAAAAGTGGAAAAGAATAAGAAAGAAAGAAGAATGAATCAAAATTGGAATACCATGGTATATAAATCGAATAACCTTTTAAAGCTTAAATAAATCCTAAAACGATAGCTTCTAAATGTTTTTCCTCATAACATTACAGCAGTAATTTATATTAATTCATGTTCTCGTTTTCATTTATACACAAAATACTGTATATTATGAAAAATCTGAACTTTGAGAAATATGAATAAATATAAAAACATAAAAAACGTGTGATATTGAAGTTTCTAGAACTTCTACAATGTGAATGTAAAAATGGTGCAACTTAGTAGTTCTATTAAGATTTTATGAAAATTTTAATTCTTTTGACTAAATGTAATTATAATTAATATATAAATCTGATTCAACAAATTTACTTACTTACTTAATGAAAATTATTTGAATTCATAAAGGCCTGGATAAAATCGGATTTGTAATATTCGTGTAGCGTGTAAATGTAAGATAAAAATAACGTAATATTTTTACAAGCCAACCAATTATAAGTTTATAGATAAGCTTATGAAATTACGAGAATTACGAGAAGGGTAGTAAGTGCACTTATTGAATTTCTTCTACGAATATTCCATTAGCGATTGTATCTTCGCAAAACTGTCAAATTCTCGAAAAAAGTAAAAAGTTACGAGCAAAAATAGTCAACTGAGCTTTATCAATACGTAAACTTTAGTCGTAGTCAGCTCATTTTAAGAAACAACTGCCATTATATATTGTATCGCTACGAATTTATGTCTGATGTAATATCAAATCCAATAGAATTAGATGAAATAACAATTGGATGAAAAATAATAACCAAACAAATATTTATTATACTATAAATGTAAAATAAAAAACAGTATACTTCATAAATATTACAAATTATTTAAAAATAGATCAATTCTTAAATTAGTCAATCCATATTAAAAGTGGAACTCGAATAAAAAATAAGAGAAAATGAGCTCGAGATCTAGGGATGCCTGAAAAAATTAATCTCTTTCATCTATTGACAATTTTTCGTCATACTAGTCGTCGATAATTTGAATCGAAATAATAAAGAGAACCGATATATTTATTATATTCCAATTGAAATAGAATTCTTGAAAATTCTTTTTAATTTGCGTAAAAACTCTGTAGAGATTATAATTTACAAAAAGTGATATTTTTGTATTAATCAAAAAATAAACTTTCAAACTTCTTAAAGACAGTTAAATATTTATAGTCAGACGATAGTTGATATAATGATAAGTAATCTGTTCTCCTTCATTATCATTGAGTACTCATTATGTTCCTTTGTAACATTTTATTTTAGCATTTATTATAAAATTATTTAATTACTTAATTATTAATATTAATAAAAATGTCAGATTACTATTATGAATTAAGTTGTGAAGTTAATAATTGAAAAATTAGTATAATATGGCAGCGGTACATAATCGAAACCCCTAGTTTAATGATGGTAAAAAAATAAAGAAGAAAAAGCGATTAAAGTGTCTTTTAATAAATGAGATATTTTCAATTATCAGACTGAGCGATAGAGTTTTTAATGGAAATAGCGCCCTGGACAACAGCAACAGAAAAGTTAACAAGGCAGAAGAGTATCACTGAAAGTTTTAATAGACAAGGCCTGTGAAAGAGGAAATGTTCATCCCAGAGAAATACATAGATAAATGAGAGATCGAGATGCTTTATTAATAAAACGAAAGAAGTGTTTTACCACATTCACCAGTATTGGAAATTAATTTTTGAAGCCCTTCATATTTCGATCAACTTTTTAACACATAATTAATCGTTTCAACATTACATTTTTTAATAAAAAAAATAAAGTTATGATCTGATATCCGATTAAATAAATAGTCCTATTAATTTTTCCACTCATTCCTTTTATGCATAGGTATGTACATTGTTTTATCGATTTATATATTACTAATACAATAATGTTTATACAGTTAATAATTAATTAATCGTCCACGGTTAATGGAATTCTTTATACTTATAAATACAATGGTAAGTTCTGATTTCATCGTCTCAAATGTAATACATGAATATTTCTAGTTTTATATGTCTCTTGGTAAAATATATATCTCACCGCTAATGACAATTATTAAATGACTAAATTATTTTAAATAGTATAAAAATGTTTTTATACCGTATGTATAATTATTTATACCGTAAATGTAATTTAAGTTTCTTCTCAGAAAAATAATACTCTTGCTCTATTTTGTCCTAAAACTGATAAAATTAATTTATTTGACACTTATGAAATGTACACAAAATCCAAAATGTGTAATGCAATACGTAAAATAATAAGGAAATACCAAATTTTATGTACGAAGTTTAAATGTTTATATATTATGAGAAGATATTTTAATAGACATTTACTTTTATATTTCATACTTTTTTAAATTTCGTTGCTAAATCTTCGATAATTTATACACTTGTACTATTTGAAACTTAATAATAGGGTCGTATTAACGATATTTGAGACTATTGTATCATCTGTCTTTAATTAACCAGTCCCCATCCCGATACGTACTCTGAAATATTCTGAATAAAATGCATTATTGATTTCATACTATTATTAATAATTATTATTATTAATTAATTAATTAGATACAATTTATTTGTTTCACACAAAAAATAGCTTAAAAATTGATAAAATTATATATCAATGAATATTTTATTAAATATTTATTTTTACGTAATATTAATATATTTCTTTAGTTACTTATTACTGTCAGGTTGAATTTTAAAACTCGAACAATGTACTTACATACGTAGGTTTGATAGTAGTGACAAAAGTAGAAGTGAAAAATAATGGATGTCAGAATATGTACGTATGTATATGATTACGTAGTAGTACATATATATACAGAAGTATATGTATGTTTCCTTTTAAATCAATATGTATAGAAGCACTCGCTGAAGAGAAAAAGCAATATACAGCTATTACATTTACAAATATGTTCTAGAACGATACAATTCTATCACAAATCTGAGGATATCTGTGTAATATAGAAAAATTATTCAGACAGCAACAGCGGTGACTTCAATCTTCTCCCCACTGTACATATCCGCTCGTTAAGTTGCTCTTTCGGGCGAACTACTACGCTCTGAATCCTACCATTTTATGGTTCTTTTTTCATATTCTTTTACGTAGAACATTTCATCAATATGACTATATGTATATTCATTTGAGTTAAATCAATGCACGTGAAAAACCGCTTATGTTTTTTCATGGTTGAGTAATTATTTATGCATAAATTGATTTTCAAATTAACAAATTCTTACTGTAAAATATTTTCAGTAGTAAATCAATAAGTTTTACTTAAAACAGCATCAATATTGATAAAAAAAATAAATATTTTTGATTAATATGAATGTACTCCGTTAGATAGTATTTGTTATTTTTATAAAAAATTACTTCTAAGAAAAAGATTATCAACTATTTGTAATGTTTTGTTATAAAGAAATACGTGAACGTTACAATCCTCTACTTTATGCATGTTTATATACTAACAAATGTATATTTTTATTTTAAAAAAATATATTTTCAAAGAAAATGATTATTTAATTTAAAAGTTGGTTATTATTATTATATAAAATTTAATACTGTAATATTACGGTAAGCTAATATTGGGTTGAAAAAAATTAAAAAATTAAACATAATTAAAGTTAATTTATGACTCAAGATATTATATCTGATTGAATACCAATAATAAATTTTTTATTTTCAGAAATATAATGCATGTTATACTACAGGTTGAATATATAATATATTCTATACAAATTTTATTTTTCTACGATATTTTATTTTAAGTTGAGGATAAATTCTTACAAGGTTCAACAAATTTTATTTTCTTACAAATTACCTTATTTATCAGTAAAAAAATATTCAAAAGATTTTGATAGAAATAATTAATTATAAAGTTTTGAACAATTTATTACATAATCTAGAGGAACAAAATTCTGAGATTTAATTATCCATTCATAATAGTTAAAGCAAGAAAAGGTATCGAAAGATAAAAAAAAAATAAATGGTCATCGATAAATCAACTTGGTACACGTGTTAATGGATGAAGTTTGTTTAAATCAGAGTTGACAGTACTTTATTACCAAATCTTGGATTTGACTCCTGAAAACGTGGGTCACAAAATTAACTCCGTTCTTCGAAATTTCTGACATTCCTCTACTGAATCATAAAGTTTGATAACAGAATTGCCATATTTTTCTTCTAAACCTGAACGTTTTAGCATCAAAGTTTGTTTCGTTTTTGACAGTATATATATAAACTGTATCTAATCTTAAGAATTATTTATTTTTCAAGATATAAGATTAAGAAATAAAAGATAAGACTGATGTATCTCTAGACTTAAGAATAAATACATAGAAATATTTTACTTATGATTTTGTGATATAGATTATTTTATTTTGATATTTATTTGAATTTTATAAGTGGGTAAATAATTTTATATAAATATTGATCGCACTGCATATTTTATTTTATGTCATATTAAAATATTTTAATTTATAAAACGTATATTTGTAAAAAACTTTTTTTATTGTCGTATTATCATTAATAATAACGTAAATTCCTTATCAATCTACCTTTAATAGCAATAATATTATTTATTTAAATAACAATAATAATTACTTCTATTATAATTATTGTTAATTAAAATTTTCAATTATTAACACATTTAAATATTTTTATAAAATTGTATAAATCAATCAAATAGTTCTTGATACACTTATTTATATTTTAAAACTATAATATTTCACAATAGTATTTATCAAAACAAATTTCTTATAATCAATACAGAATAAGCAATTATATTTGTAAAATTAAGTTATCTTTAATATATTGTTATTTATGTTTCATTGTTTAATTATTAAGTATTGTTATTCGAATATAATATTGTATCAATGAAAATAAATCTTAATTATTAAATTTTGAAAAGCAGGTCAATGTTATAACATTACTTTCTGAATAAATTATAATAATGAACAATTAATATTAGTAATCTCATCCACTGAATCTGAATAATTATTTATCTAAATAAAATTTTTTATCGATTCTGATATATTTCGTAGAATGTCGTTGATTTTGTTTTTATCTTGGCTTTTAACGCGCGTGTCAACACTGATTTTTTTTTAACCAGCAAAAGTAGTAAATGTAATTACGTTTTATCTAAGAAGCATTTATAGGAAAGTCATATGGTGACGTAATTGTTCCCAATGAAAACAATGCAACTATTCTCGAGCACACAGTCCGTCAACCCAATGAGCGCTACTACTACTTGCTCCCCTACTTGCCTTGTAGAGCTTTTTATATCGATGCTACGGTTGTCCTAATAATTTATAACAATTTATACACGACTTTATATTATATTCATATTTTTTTGTATTTATTTTTTAAAACTTCGAATTATCTAGTTATAAATATCTATCTAGATATTATCAAAGATTTAATAAAGCTTACATTTAAATAAGATAAACATTTTAGCATTAAAAATTATGACTGATTATTTATTTTGTTACATTATTATTGAATTTATTTATTTTTTTATTATTTTCAATACTATTGAGAGAATTGAAGTTTCATTCAATATGGAGCATACAAAAGTATTATTGTATTATAAATATTACTTAATGATCTTAAGTAATATTTATCGAAATAATAGTTTATCGAAAAATTTTCGAAACTATTTATCACTTCTATTTAAATTATTTGATTATGTATTTAAATGAAATAAACTAAATTAATTGTATTATTAGAAAATGATGTATTAAAAAATGTACGTTTTACAGTACAAGAATAAAAAAGAGATAATTATTATACAATTATTGATGAAATACTTAATTTGAACAAAGTATAAAAATCTGTCAACATATTTTAAATGCAGATTATTGAAATGTTGTGCCATAACATAATAGCACAGAGAAGTTCAAAAGTTTTCAAAATTCTTCTGCTACAATCTTAAGCTATAAACTTGTGTAATGAAGCTACATTTCATTTGCTATGCTTATATGACCACGTAGTAAGGAATTTCCACAAGTTAAGCTCAGTAGCAGTACTGTAACGAGAGTCTCTTAAGCATCCTCCAAGCTACATAATGCAATGTAAAAGCTTAAAAACGGTATACATCAATTGAAGTCTGAATACAGAAACTCAACTACCTACCCTGTGTTTCTATCTTTTTAGGTTTAAACTTCTTCTTTCCTCTTATTTGCATTGAAATTAATAAAAAAATAAACGACATTATAATTAATCTTTTCTTTTTTCTCTTATGTTAAATATATTAAAATTAAATACTTAGCAACTACAGCAAAATCAAAGGAAATAATAAATTATATTTATAAATCCTATGTAATTCAAAAAAGTTATTTTTACGTTTTATAAATAATTTATAAAGTTAAATAAACGAAAACGGTTGTTCATAGCTCACATAGCAATTAATTAAGACATAATTGTAATTACTAAAATTGGTGTTTTAGTTATAATTAATGAGATAAGGTCTTCCAAACTCCACATAAGTATTTCTCTCTCTCTCTCTGTTTCTCTCTCTCTCTATTGCTCACGTAAGCATAGAAAATGTATCCCGATGCACTATATACGTAAGAGAAAGAGGAATATTAGTAGTTGTGTAATTTTGTTTATAGGTTGCTCGTAAATGTTGTGATTGCGATAATTTTGATACAAATACGTTCATATAATGTATGCCTATTAAATAATAAAAATTATTAAATGCAATGAAAAATAGTTTTTTTTCTGCATATGTGAATATGTACAAGCCATAACATACATGAGAGAGAATATTCACTATATTGAAACGAAAAATTACGACGTATTTTTTACAATAAAGATATTACTATCCCTTTGTCCTTAAATAAAAGTTAAGAATATTATAAAAATGAAAAATATATTCTGCATTCTATTATATTCCAATGTTTTGCCTTACACAAATAAAATGTATTTTAATGAAATTAATATTACTTAATTTAAAAAATTTCTTATATGGATAATTCACTTTATATCATTAAAGTTTTATGTATCCGTATTTAATCATATGAAATCAAATATATGTAATAAAAATATAATTGATTTGAATTTGCTTTAAAAAATCGTTGATTTATGGATTATATGTGCTTACTCAAATCTAACTGATAAATTTTATTTCATATTATAATATTTTCTTTATTTTTAATATTTTCTGTCATTTTCAAATATATATTTCTCTAAATATTGATTATAGATTAAAATTATTTGAACAATACATTTTACTTCTTATGACGATATTTGAATGCTCTTGTAAGTATAAAAAGTAATAGTATAGCTTTGTTATTACTGAACGAAGTGGAAAACAGTAGGGAAAACATTACCTCATTAAATTTATAGAATTATTATGCATGTATTAAGAGGCTTAATAAACAATTAAAATTCTATGAGGAAACAATTTCTCTAAGAGAAAGAGAAAAATATCAGAGCTATTTATATAGAAGAGCTTGGAAACTAATTCAATCAAATAACTACTGAGTATATATCGCGATGGCACCTAATGCATAGATTCATTTAGATTGGAAAATAGTTGACCAACCGCACAATGCCGATTAGGATTCGCTTGTAAGCAATGGACGCACTCTATTGTACATTACATGCATAATAGCATTCTCTCGTCTAGTTATCCTCTGTATGCTCTCAACATTTTTGTAACGAAAATTACCATTTTTTCGAAGCTAACATTTTTACCTTTTTTATATATGAGAGAATAAAACTTGTAGTCCTAAACAAGTTGATGGAAAATATTTTAACGATATTTTTGTTTTAATTTTATTTTAGCGATATATCGAATATTCGATATATTTATCGTCAAGGTCCGCATATTTACCCGAAAAGAGAGAGAAAGCAAGAGAGACAAACTGAGAACTAGAATGAGATAGTTGATTGAGTAGTCTGGAATTGTGCGAAATTGCGTTTCGTTATGGAGATCACTTTTATGTTAAACTCTCTTTTTAACAGTATTTTTATTACAGTCTTTTCACAATTTATAAAAGTAAAATCAACTCAAAGAACTTCTAACAAAATCAAAGAATAATTTATTATTTTAATCAGTATCGTTATTTAATAGAACTTAGATAATAATATAAAAGCTTTTTCAATTAAAGTTATATAAAATTGTATTATAAATTAAAAAGAAAATTTTCTTATATAAAAAATTCTTACTTACCTATTTTAATGCCTATTTATTTTAATTATATGACTTCAATTTTCCTTTCAATTGTCCAAAATTAATGAAAACTAATAAACTATTTTTGAGCAGAAATAAAGTATGAGTTAGGAAAGAAAATTGATATTCTATTTAATTAATTTATTATTATTTATATTTAAAATACCCAAAATAATAACAACTAATATAGATAAAAATATATCGACACTTGAATATTGAAACTTATAAAACAAATATAAAATTTGTTAATCAAGCTAATGAAATCTAATTATTAAAAATTATAGATTGCTTTTTATGTAAAAAATATTTGATTACTACTATTATTATTAATATTATTATTAACTATAAATACATGATTATTAGCTTTAAATACATAATCAAATGAATTTTATAATTTTAAATAAGAAATTTTTTTTCATAAACTTACATGTTTATCTATATTTTCATATATTAGTTACGATTTTCATATATTATCTTCGATTTTTCGAAAAGTTGTTCTTTTCATAATTTAAATTAGTTCGTTGAAATTATACTAAATTTTAATGGATTATTTTTAAAAACATTCAAAGAAATATATAACAATATTTTACAAAGAAAAAACAATATTATAAAAATATATATGAATTAAAATAATGATAATAATTATTTTTTTAATATGGTATAGTAAATAAGGTATTATTTATTGAAGAAAGTTCGAATAGAATATCATATATCATATATTCAAGGCAAATATAGAAGTTTTACGTTTATATTTTTTACTGCCAAAATATATTTTTTAAGGATATTAAATATCACAAGTTATTTACTATAAAATATTAAATTAAATCATAATTTATACTTATTTTTCATGAAATCAGACATGATTTATACAGTTTCATTAACTCAGTAAACAATATTTTATTTCAGTTAGGTAAAAGAAATTCTTGCAAAAAAATTAAATAAATATTGTCCATTCTTTTTCCAGCAGAAATATCTATATTTATCGAAATCTAGATAGTAACTCGATTTAAAAGAACTTGCAATCATACATTAAATGAGAAATCGCTTGAAAAGTACTAATTCATTTTCTTTTATGAAATAAATACAAAGCAAGAGGATGAGCAAGGAAATATTACCAAAGATTCTTTATTAAAGAAGGTTATCATTTATTTTTCAATCGCTTTTTTGAATTCTAAATTATAAGTAGCTTTTTCATTCTTACTATTTCTTATATTTCTCAATTTTTAAATATTTCCTGCCTATTGCTTAAAGTACGTGAATACAAAATGAAACACTCAACATAAAGAAAAATGTTTATTTGATTAACAATTCACAATAAAACTCTTCATTAAATAATTATTTTCTTATAATAATTATTTGTTTATAAAGAAATATAAAACTATTTCTTCTTGATGTTAAAATGAAATGCATTTATGTAAAGAATTATTATTTGAGTTTAAGTTTACTTTTTCTACGGGAGAAATAATTGTAATCGAAAGAAAGTTCTTCAGTTTTATTTTGTTGTAACTTATTCATTTTATTATTCAAAGAGTTCTTTACTTGAATGTGGATGGTTTCAAATATCCTAGTATTGAGAAAAAAAATCAGAAAAATTTAACTCTCAGAATATACAATTTTACTTGAGAGTATACTTATTAACATAATCCTATGAATCCTGATTAGGACTTATATAAAATATTTTTCTGATTCATTTTTATTATATCTGCACAAGAATTTTTCTTATATGTGGTTGAAAAGTATGCAAATACAACACTATTTTCAAGCTTTATAAGATTGTATCTCAAAAGTCCCTGAATGATAACTTCTAATTTTAGATTTAACAAATTTAATAGCTTAATTTCTACACATTTCTTTAATATAAGTAATTGAAGTAAAGGAATTTTATTTTCTATTCTTTAAAAAAATGGACAGAAAGTTAATAATCAGATTTTAATTTTGATTTGTTAAAAAGTTAAAATGTACGAAATTTAATAAAAATATGAAGTAGGAAGTGATCTATTTTTCGAGTAAATTCTTGCTTCAAATAAGGACAAAAAATACGCAAGTGTAATACAGTAAAAGAATAAATGGCGAATTTCCATTTCTATCACGTCTTGAACTTATTTTAGATTTAATTCATTTCGTATCTGCTCATTAATTTTTCATTATGAAATTTTATTTTAATTATAAGTTAAAAACACAATAAATATTATTTTAATTATAGAGTAACTTAACTATTTTCTACTCTAATGTATATTATACATTATATTTACATAGCTTATCAATAGTTTCTACCTCGTTTATTATACATTATATAATCAATTAATTATAAATTATATAGTAAACGATGTAGAAACTATTGATAAGCTATTTTATATAAAATATATAAAATGCACATTTTTTAGTAATTTATATAATTTAGAAAACTCGAAAAAAATAAAAACTTTAATGAAAATTTAAAATTTATTACTATATACTTTTTTGCAGAATTTTTGAATTTAATTTAATTTTTATTGTTCCTTATAAACTTAGATTAATAAAGTTTCATAATGGATACAGAAATTAATAGAATACAACAAACTTATTCAAATTAAGGATGTATTTAGTATGTTTAGAATGTATAATTATTTATAAATATGTCAAATTTAGTTTACTGACTTTAAAACTTGATTTATAACTTGTACGTATATAAACTTGTATTGTACAGACAAAGATCTCTAATATAAAGCATGAATTAATTTCGATAAAATAAATTTGAACAAATTGATATACATATAATGTAAAAAAAAACCTTGAATTATAATTAGTAATTTAGAAATTATTATATAAACTGAAATTTAAGTATTATTGAAATAAAAAAATATAAAGAATTGACACCGACTTTTGAGAATCAACAAATTACTTTTCTTACTATTTTTATTAATTACTGTTAATTTGAGTAAACTTGTATTAATAATTTTGTTAATATATTAATTATTGCAATAATTTATTTATATTTTTTATTATTCCATAAAATGTACGAAAAATTATATGTATAAGCCAAAAGGTGAAAAGGAAGAAAAGCTGAATATGAATGTAATTCATGAAAATAACTGAAATATATTTAACGATTTCGTATTTATAATACGACGGTAACATTGAATAGAAGAATTTATTTATTTTTATTAGAATAAACTTTTATGAATAAGATTTCAGTTTACAGTAAAATATTTGTTGTACATTTTTAAGAAATTATAAGTATTTTTAAATAAAAGATACCCTGAGTAACCGTATTATGGAATACTTGATATGTGCTTTAATGTATTAAAAAAATATTCTACATATTATCTATACTATTAATTAGTTGATTAATAAATAATATATATATATTATTGTGATTGAAATATTGACAGGACGTTTATTAAAGCATATTATATATATATATATATATGCTTTTATTATATATTATTTATTATATAGAATTATATACATGAATATTTACATTTTATAAAATAAAATAGTGTATGCATATTATTTTGCATTAAGTAATTAATTAACGATATGAATCAAATACATTGATTTTATCTTAATATTGCTATTGTAAAAATTGTTAGAATTTAATAAATTCTATACTTAGAAATCAATTTTATCAAAAGATCTGCATTAAAATATTTATTGAGCGTATGCATAATATAATATAAGTTTGTATAATAAATCAGAATTAAGTAACAAATTTTCTATTATTTAAGTAATGGTGTAAGTGTATAAGATCACTAATTTACTATGTATAATTAGTAATGTATAAAAAAAATCTTACACATAGAATTTTTATGAATATAGTTTAATACGATTATTAAATAACTTTATTTAATTTATCCATCATTATTTCGCTACTTTTTACTTAATCTTTTTTTAGAAATATAAAGCTCTTTCCTTCTACTATTATTATGAACATGATTCCTTGATATAAATTATTCCTTGATATAAAAATACTACTCAATCTTATTTCTAACCAAAAACTACATATCTGTCCTAGATGAATCCATGTGTTTTAATTATCTACGTAATATAGCGTCAAATACAAATGTTTACTACATAACTATATTTTTTTCTATATTCTTTAGTAAATAAATATTGCACATACATTATTTTGAAGCTAAATATTCTTTATAGAAAATTTTAATAATATTTTATTTATTTAGTTTTAAGTCTATAATATTTTATTTTCTTCAACACTCTTAAAGCCAGGAAAATAATCAATTTAACTCTATTAAATATCTTTCGGTTGATTCAGATGTTTTAGATTAACAAAAGTGGATTATTCGAAAAGAAAATTTAAGGAAACAATATTCATTGTTGAAATTCTGTTAGAATATACAAGTCAACGGAATAATACAATTTTGTGATTTATAACAAGATTATTTATATTCATTTACTTATTTCCTCCTCTCTCTTTCTCTATTATTCTCTTTCTCTTTCGTGATTTCATTCTTTCTCTAATGTTTCACTTGATATGCATTATTACTTGATGATACTTAATGAATATTTTTAAAACAGACTTTTTATGAATTTAAATGATATGAAATTTAAGAAAATGCAGATTATTTGCTACATTTCTTACATATTGTTAATATTAGAAATTATAATAAAGTATTTTTTTCTTTTCTTACACTCTTATTAGATTCTAATATTTTTTATAAAAGTTTTGTTATGTAAGATACTATTGTATTGCAGGCATACTTTAAAATTAACTTTTATATTACAGATACATTTTCAACAAAATCTAAAATAAACTTCCTGGACTAAGGTAATAATTTCGTACGAGTAAAAATGTTTGAAAACTATATTTTATTCGATATGGGTAACCAATATTAATTTAAGTAATTTGAAAGATCAGTGTATAATTTTTTAAACACATGTAAACGTAATTTAATAGTTTTATAATTAGAAATAATAATAAGAATCCTAAATTGTGAAAGAATTATGTATTTAAGAATATACTTTATGTAAACGTATATGTGCATATATATATATATATATATATATATATATATATATATAAATAGATAAATATAAATATGTATATATTTATATGTATATAATATGTGTAACAATATAGATAAAAATTGCATTTTTAGAAAACTATTTTATAAAAATAAATAAGTAATAAGTTGATGCAATTTTGGTGCTAGATAGTATTACATTGCAAAACTGAAATTTTATCTGCTTCAAACGTGTAAAATTTTGATGTCCTTTAATAGAAGAAATTTCAGTATTGTACGTATCGTATTAAATTTAGTGTATTTTCATTAATTTTATTCACTCAAAAACGTAGAAAATTAAAAGAAAAGTTTCTGTATGAAGAAAATAGTAATATAATAATAAAAGTAAATATTTTAGCAATATTTTTATAAATTTCATTTTTAATTAGCTGATATAGAAATTAGATTTTGAAAGTTTTTTGATGATATATAATCAAAGTCTGAACGTCTTACTTTTATCTTCAATGGTACAAGAAATTAAGCATTTCTTAATCTATTAAAAATATTTATTTTTAGAGAAAGCATAAATGCAATAAAAATGAAAATATATAGTAGAATTATCGCAACCATCAAGAGCGATTTTGTTCATATAATGTTGGGCTTCTTATAATTGCAGTATTCTAAGCCTCTTACATATTCACTAATATTATCTAGATAGCTAATCCTATTATCTCATATTATTATGTAAGTCAATTGATAACAACTAATACCTTTAAGCTTTTGATATACGATCCGTTACTGTGTATTATTTTCAGAAAAAGAATTTCAGAACGAATTTCAAAATGTGTAAATTTCAAAATGTGTTTTTTATTAATTTCATTGCAAATATATATTGTTATAAAAAGATGAAAAACTAACTATATTTGCTTTCATTATCATAAGTTTCGAGGTAAAATTATAGTAAAATGTAGATTACAAAAAATAAATATTTAATTAATTTTAGTCGAAAGTTTTAATATTTCGACAATAATATTGTGGAATTACATTTTAAATTAATGTGGGCATATATTAAATTAATATTTTGCAAAAGAATTATTTCTTTTAAAATAAAAAATTTGCTATAAAATTATTGTCAATTTTTAGAATAACTATTAAAAGACAAAGCATTATTTAATATTTCATTACATTTCATACGTATTTTGTGAGAAAATAATTATTTATTAATGAAACTATACATATATTAAATAATAAATATCTATAAAAAATTTAATCTATATGAAGAGATGTATGACCTTGTACGATTAACAAAAATATTCGATTCGAGTTTTACTCTACACATTTTGTTGAATTTAAATAGAACACATCAAAGTAAAATATTTATATTCTATAGTCTCTTATATATAAATATAATTGAAAAAATCAGAATTATGAAAAACGGGATTTTATGAAAAAGACTTTCCAAAGTATTTTCGTTTTACGAAAAATGATAAGTTCAACATAAGGACATTGAAACAGAAGGAGAGATCAGTAAGCAAAGTCTGTACACATCATGAGTAGTAAACAAGCGAAGGCTCTTATTTAAAAATCTCGACCGTATAATGGGTGTGCAAATTTGAATATTCACGCTAGAATATTATTTCAGTGCTTGTATCGATTCTCCTGATAATTTTTTTCTTTCAATCTAGTTTCTTCTACCATCAGAAAACCCTCATTTTATTTCTTTAGTATAACATTACTTTATGGCACTATTTCATTAGAGTTTAGTCTTGAAGTAAAATACGAGCATTTTTTATAATAGGTTCATCATTTTATTAAACCTTAAAAATGTTGTTTAACTACCTAATTACGTTTTAACGAAGTATTACTGTGTATTTATAATGAACCTAATTAATCTAATGCACAGATATGTACTCTATTTCATTGAAAACTCTGTACAACTAATTATTGATTCAAAATAAATTATTTTTTTACCTTATAATTTAGAAAATTTACTATAACTATTATTAAAAACGATTAACAAAATTTAAAGAATTCTTTAGATAAAACTGCGAAATTATTTACTTAAAACTATTCCTTAAAATATCTATTAATTATATTTTTTAAATTAATAATAGTTAGTGCTCTAATCGATTCTAAAAAAATTATTAAAATTTTCTACGGTATGTAAATTACAGAATAATTGAAATTAAAACATTAATATTTTTATTACATTTTATCTTTTATAAAATTAATTAAAATGTTTTATTACACATATGTAATACCAATTTCGAATAAATTTTCGAAAATATTTGAAAAATCATTGTAAATAAATTTTTGTAATGGATGAAAAATAAGTAAAATAAGTAAAATTGCTAAAATATATTTTTGCACAATCTTTTTTTTAAATTGTTTATAAATTCTAAATTTATTATAGAATTGAGTTATAATTTTTAAATCGTTATTTTGTTAATAAGATGAATTTGATAATAATGAGATAGGTAATAAGTTTATTTTAAAGAGATTTTTTAGATCTTATTTAAAGATACTTTAATATTTTTCATTAATTTTTTATATTTTTATAGTATTTGACAATTAATATTCAATGATGAAAATTTAAATTTCCATGCAAATGCCATAATTCTAGAATTATTTTTATTGTTTTTATTGAAAGCTATTTTAAGATTATAAAATAAAGATAGAAGAGAATCTGGAAATGGTTGTAAAAATTATAAAGCAAAAATTCAGTTTTTGTATGTTATTTTCATTTCATATTAATAAAAATATGAAAAATCAATAAAACATACTCATTTTATATATTCAAAAAATTAAATCATATTTCACTGTTGTTTTTTTATTGCTCTATAGATTTAAAAAATGTATTCATTTTTCAGGTATTAGAACATGTTCGTATAATATTATCTTAAATACGATTTTTTACATCATATATTTATATAAAATATAAAAATTATACTTCAAAACTACGCCTTTAAAAGAATAAAATCAATTTCTCAACTAAAAATTATAATAAGCCAATGTTTTTTTCTTTCATGAATATGATAAACATATTTTGAAAGTCTATTCTAAAATACGGCCTATCTTATGGCCTGTTGCTTTGCTGTCTGACTCTTATACATACCATAATAAACGAAGGTATTCTCACAGGCGCAGTAGCAACATGCAAAGTTAAATACATTGTTATCTCACTATTAAAATTATTGAATATATTCAAATCAACATCTTTATTCTTGTATATATGATAATTTTTTTATTATTGTGTACTTATCTTATAGTGAGGAGATATTTATGATTGATAGGACATTCATCCTTAGGAATGATCTATCAAATCTAAATCAAAGCAAATAAAAACTGATAAGAGAAGATTCATATAAAAAATTACCATTTTAGCTGGTACTAAATTAAGCTTACATAAGCAAATATATATAGTAAATCTAAAAGAGATTGAATTTTTAGAATTTTTATGGGTTTCCTTTTTATTTTACTTACTATTAAATAATTCCGTAAAATAGAAAAATTTTACGTTAAAATATTGCATTTAAAATTATGTATATTATTATTATAAGGTAAATAATAAAAATATCTTTTTATATATAATATTTACATGTAATAGTAACTTACTTACAATAAATGGTTTCAAATTGAGAATTTATAGGAACTCGATTTCTCATTTTAATAGTCTGTTTAAATGTGAAATTCGCAAATTGTATCTTGTGAAATTTACTGCAAAGGATAAAGCACAAATTTATTTAATTAAAAACCAATATATTTGGTCAGATATAAAATCATTCCATATAAGTCATATTATAAAGTGTGATGATAATTTTGCAGACATGCATAAATTGCACATACTGGTAAATAATATTCAAATTTTGGTAAAAATTAAGTTTCTTTAGATTAATTCTTACTCTATTGAAAGAATAAGACTAATTGTACATTTATAAGTTATATGGATATCTATGAAAAAAATGTTGTATTGAAACTTATAGATTTAGTAATTTTATGAATAAATGGCATTTTTAAGAAATAAAATCTGTTGATAAAGAATTGATATTTAGTTTTCTATTCTAAAAATTTATATATTTTTAATATAACAAATTTTATATAATTTTTCAGTCTTATCTTAAATATTCTTCATGTTATTTTTCCAGTGACAATGCAATCTAATATATTTTAAATACAAAATGCTAAAATACAAATCTTGTTATATTTCTAGTAAAATGAGATATGGAATTTTTATCAAATTTTATCAAGATTCCTTTAACTGTTATAATTAATTACATTAGATATAGATTAAATTGAAATGATGTATAATACTTAGAAAACCAGAGAAACATTTTCCAGTTAAGTTTCATTAAATTATTTAGAATACCAGAAGCTAAATTATCCTAAATTAAGCTAAATTAAAAATTACTAATTTTTAATTATACATGTATATATAATTTACAAAATATTTTTAATATTAATTATCTGAAGCATTTATAAGATTTTTTGAATAAATGAATTTTAATGCAATAATTAAAAAAATACTTCTTTCTCTAGGTAGTGACGGTAAATCTTGAAAAATACAAAATCATAATTTAATAATTGTAGTATTGTATTAACGAAAATCATTTTTCTAAAGTAATAATAGTGAATCAGTAAAAAGTCGTATAACAATGAAGAAACTTGATAAAGAACTTTATGATATTTTCGTTTACCAAAGTGTAAAATCAATTCTATAATTTTTATAAGCTAAAAAAATTGTATGTTATACAAAAATTATTTTTATTTCATATAATAAATAAATATAGTTAAATTCATTTATAAAATAAGTAAGTTAAAATGACAATCTATTTATACAATATATAGAATTTGATTCTTATAATTTATTATGAATGTATACTCTTTTAACTGATCATTTCAATGTTATAATATCGCAATATAAAATAATCAGTAATTGTTCATTCAATACTTATATTCGTTTATAGAGAATTATTAATATTAATAATTCTGAATTTAAGAATATAGCCACTAATATTTTTTAAATCCATGGTCAAATTTTATAAAATCGTCTTTAATAAACATGCAAAAAATTATTGAGTTGATAAATGTACCTTTCAAATAGACTTTAGTCAAAATATACAAAATATATATTTACTTTTATTTCTTATTATCATGCAAGAATATACTTTTTGTAAAAACTTTTTTTCAAATCCCAAGTTTCTAAATATAATAGTTTACGTTAATTTAATAATAACAATTACTATAGCTACTTTGTTTCAGATATATGGATAATTTTGATATTAATTGAAAAATGTGCCTCTTTATTTAAAAGTTTAATTCCTTGAATCTATTCAGTCAAAATTTTCTTTGTGATAAATTCATAAGAAAAATTGTATGTATTCTGCTATATTATTTATTTAATAAATTATTACTGATTTAACTGAAAGAACAGTTAGACAAGAAGAATATATAGACGACCGTGGGATAAAGTATCTTCATATATGTGATACTATGTCTTAAATATAGCTCACGCATTTCGTGGGTACGTACACATACAAAGCCTACTTAATTCAAATCGCATAGAGATCTAAACTGTTTACATCACGAATTTTTGGTGTTCTACAAAACACACTAAATCATCTTTTGTTTTTTCAATGCACATATCTTCATTAATAAGTGATATAGTCTATATATTTTATCTTAATTATTTATAAAATATAATTTTATTTATATTATATTGTGAATATTGTCAAATTATAATGTCGTAAAGCATTTTTGCACTGAAAATAAATCGAGGAACCGACAATAACTTTAAACTGTCTATTTTATGTATGCCACACAATTTTAATAGAATTTATTATCATTATATTAGTATATTTTGACATTTATTTTCTGATATTAATGTCACAATGCTAAAATATATAATATTGTGACGTAATGTAAAAAATTTAATATAACAAATGCTATATCATTTAATATTATTTTAAATTACTTTTCTACTATTTGTAAACACACATTATATGATTTATTTGAATTTAATGTCATCTGAATTGAGAATATGATTTACATTATAAAAACATAATGTCATTTGAAGCATAAATAAAAGAATCTGATGATCACGATCTTTATATTTAAGAAATATATTTAGTTTTAACTTTATCAGTAATATTTATTCCACATCTAAGTAGCCAAATTCACAATTTAACATATTAATATTACATTTTTATAAATTTTGATACTGTTAAATTATTGTAATAAAATATATAAAAATTATTATAATATTTTTAATTCAGAAAAGTCTTGATGTATTTATAAAATTCCTTAAGTATAAAGCATTTACTTAAATCAGTCTGATTAAAAACTTACACAAACTATAAAATGAATAAATGATTTTCGGTATAATTTATTTTGATTTCGTTTATATCTTAAGTTCTTATAATATTATATTATATAATAAATGCAATATTTTACACCCAAATTGAACTTGCATTATTTAAAATTAAATATCGCTGTGAATAAATGTAAAATAAGAACAATTGACAGCTTTGGGACAAATCAATTTACAATAATCGAATAGCATGCGTTAGCGCAAACAATAACCGAAACGAAAAACTGTGCAAATAAGAAAATAATAATAATTACTCAGCAAAATTAACTTTTCATCTATCGTATATGTTAAAAATCTAATATTTCTTCGAATCAACACCCAACTTGGCTCGCTTTATTAGATTGAGAATAATATCCGAAGATCCTGGTCAACTAAACTATTATGCACTGAGTAAGTAATCTCAATGGACTAATCAATTAAGGGACCGACAGGCTGTCTTTATTGAATGATAAATTTTTATACTATTTTACCGAATTCTTAATTATTTGAATTCGAATTTGAATTTCGATTATATATTATATATTAAAAATATTATATATTAAAAAATCTTAAAAAATATCAAAAAATAGTATGCAATTATCATCTGACTATAAGTCAGATTGAATTTGAATGAAATGCTACAGATAATTAAGCTAATTATTTTTTAATCGAATTATCTCAAGATCTTTGTTTCATTTTCTCAACTAACATTTCTTATTTATATATTCCAAAGCTTAATATTATTTGTAAATACTTTACCAAAAATACTTTTAAATATTATTTTAAAATGTGACGGAAATTAAATTATAATCTATGCATTAAATTGTATTAAAAGATTAATCCACATTGCATTAAATATTTCCTTAAATATTATAAAATATGTGACTGTCAGCATTTTTACTCTATGTGAGATGAAATTTTATACTGAAAAATTGACAGAGAAAGAAATTTTAAGAAGTCATTCATCATTGTGTTATGGAATAATGGACACTTTAATCATAACATTAAAGTCTTTTATTATTCAACCTTGAAAAATTGCTGAAATATATTGAATATTTATATTAAAATTATAATTATTTCAACTTCACTCGTTCTTCGTAATTTGCCATTCGAGTGTATTATCGGGTGCTTTAAACGTTGATCTAAACTACTTGTCAGTTTTGAAACTTTAAATATCGATACTATTATTTTTGAAATTGGTTACATCCAATAGAATAGTATTTTCTTCTTTGTGATTATTATTTAAAATCCAGTTTTTAAGGTACGTGGGACATTTTTCATTCCAGGAACAATATTTATATATCAATAAGATAAAACTATAAATACTAGAGTGGAAAATGTTTATCTTTTAATTCTTACGTTGTTTCTATTGTGTTAGTATGACAATTAATAAATAAATATAGAGTTAAGTGTAATTAATGTTAGTACGTTTATGATGCTGGTTGCTTTGATTATTGTTATTCGGTTATACTTGTTATAAATGTATTAAAATGTATGCAATGATTTCTCTATAATTCTCAATAATCGTATTCTAATTTAATTTTAAGGTCAAGACAAAATTTTCTTATAATAGACATACAATTATGACTTTAAGTTAAACTACACTCAAATAGAATAAATCAAAGGTAATTTTGAATTAAAATAGAAACAAAAAAATGCTGGTGATTCAAGTATGCCTTACTATTTAGAAATAATATTTGTTTAAGAAACGAGTTTTCTGAGTTCACGCTAATAAATACTTTATTAAGGTAAATATTTAATTTTTTTTTTATTAATATGAGATAACTTTAGCCTCATAATGAATCAAAATTGAAACAAATATATGTTTAGTTTTACATTACTTGCCAAAGTACATAATGATATAAGATACCAGTAAAATTTTATTTATATTTAGCTCACACAGATATTTACCGAATGAAATCAAACATATAGGAATCCAAATAAAACAGATCAGCTTGAATTTGATGCGTTACAATTTATTCGACCCGCAAATTTAAAAGAAAATTACCCCGTGATACAGACTATTACTGTAAAAATCCAAGATGCAAAGAGAGACTTACTACCCGAATATACATCCTCCGTATATAATTATCTTTGTAATATACATATACATGTATTACTTAATTGACGCATAATGTATATTTTGATATGCAAATGGAAAACATGTGAAAAATATGCACGCAAATATATTAATGTCAATTAAGAAAAAGTCGAATTTGAGTGAAAGTGTGTTAGTATAGCTGTGGCATGGAGCGTCAGATAGAAAAAAAATTTTACTCACGATAGTGTGGCACGTTTTGGTGATGCGGCAGGACTGTCATTATCGGATGGCGGCGGGAGCCTCGTGAACCAGCAGCAAGTCTCCGGCGCGCGCAGACTCTATCACAGCAGCTCGTGTAATCTCTCCCTCTTTTGGAAACTCGACTACTGCGCCACACTACGGGCATCAGTACCAGCAACCCTCGTTTTTCTCTTTAGCGTCTTCGTCGACCTCGACAACAATTTTTCCCCTGTGTCCGATGCGTCAGTATTGGTTATCAGGGCTGTCGATATTGGTAAATGTTACTCTTACGGAGATTGTATGGGCTCGAATGATGCTGAAGTGATAAAGCCGTAATCAAACTCATTTAATAAATGTTTCTGAAAGCGCAATTAATTGAAATGTTTTGTTTGAACGTAATCGAAATGAACTTTTATGGTGAGGTCTAACGCAAACATATTACTAAATAATCGTCGTCGTCGTCATCATCATCATCATTAGTCATTAATTTGTATACTTTAATATGCACATTAGCACTCCATGCCTTCGTGAACTGGATGAAACGGTTACTTTGAGCTATGTTCTTCAGCAAAAGTATCCGAAACTGTAAGTTCCAAGTTCGATGATATGTCATTGAGCGTATAAATAAAAATTATTGACGATCAAATATTCTATGTGTATTTCCCACATTTTGAATGAAAAATTTTGTGCGCCTTTCAAGACATATTATTCAAATGGATATTATTCTCTCTAAAAGAATTAAAGAATGTTTTACCCAAGTACACAGCTACCGTTAAAATACAACACAGACATTGACTTAGGTAAATTTTAAGCAATTTAATTCATTTCATTTTAGCTGCATTTTATACATTTCGATACTCATTGCACTTAAAAGAATTTATTGAAGGAAAAATTTATCGGTTTAGATTGATATATTTTTTATTTAATAATTTAAAAGATAGTGTTGTTTAAATTCATATTTATTATTATTATTATTTTCTTTATAATTATATGAATTTGTATTCAATGCTTTCTATCATATTTATTTTTAACTTTTATGATACTTTAACACTCATAAAATTTTGAAACTTTTTTCTCTCTATTTCTGTTTTATTTGTAGTTTTAATTGTATCAAATTTTCTACAGATCTTTACGCACTAAAGAGTATTCACAGAACTAAATAAAGTACTTGAAATGTTATGTGATCACTATTAAGTTAAATACAAGTTTTATTTAAACAAAACGAACGGTCTGTTTAACTTATGTCAACTAGGTTCACGAATTTCACGAATCTTCGTAGTTAAGAATACATATGAAAAGGGTAAAGTTTTTAATTTTTCTAAGAAAATTGTAAATAGGCATATTTCGATATGCATAGAATATTCTTACAAGTAGAGAACCTACTTTATAATCTATAAAAATTACTGAAAAACATCTTTTTTGTCAATTATTTTCGTTTCCTTAAAATGTACAAATTTCATTGAAACTATCACTATCACAATAATTTATGGGAAAAAAGCCTCTATTTGGGACAAACAAATGACTTTAATTTAAATAATTGATGATATACATACTTCGTCAGTACACATACTAATTTTAAATATATATATAAATTAACAGTATCTTTTTTTGAATTTACTGTAAATTAAATGAATAACGTTCTTGTATATAATACACTTAAAGCAATTAACATGTTGGACACATTTTTTAATATTAATATTCACGTTATAATATTATATAATGAAATACTTAATTTATTCAAAAAGTGTGTATAGTACAGCTATTTTGGAATTACTGTATTTACTAAAATTATTCCATTAAAGAGAGTAAGAAAATTAATGTCTTAAATATAGTTTTGGTAAATGAATGAGAAAATGTAATCAATTAAAAATATAATATAAAATATTTAAATATTATTTTGAAAAAAGACACTACAATTTCAATTCGCTTAATAAATTTAAAGAAATTTATTTATAACTATATATTATTAATTTATAATGTATATATGTATATTTTTGTTTCATTAGAATTAAAAGCGAAATTATGATAATAACTCAAGATCATACCTATTTTCAATTTTATCAAATGCTCATCTTCATTTAAATCAGAACAAAGGTTGGACATTCCTCTATAAAGAAATTAGATTCCTTTTTTGACCAGTACATGCTTGCTTTTTATTTCTCTACTATGTTTACACCACTAAAATAGTACCTTTGTTGAAATTATACATATCGCTATCTAATTATTATTAATATCACTTATATTTAATATCTCCCTAACTCTTATATGGTTTTGCTACAAATAATAACTTATCTACCTCTATCAAATTATTATTATCAGTTCTTGATTTTGAAGCGAAACAATTCTTTTTTTTTTATATTATTCTTTGTCCTATTTTTCCTCCTCGTTTTCTTGATATATAGACGAAACTTATTTTGCTATTCTTTACATTCTCATTACGAGAATGTATGCTACTAATTATCATCCGAGATTTATGTAAGCTCAAACAAAGTAAATTTTGTGCGGATCTTATATCAACACGCTTTGATCTAGCCAGTATTATGACTTTGGATAGTGGTGAATCAAACTTTTTCTTTCGTGGATCTTATTTAGTTTGTGCAAAAAAACGTACTTGAGAATGCAGTTAAAAATCATGTTAGTTTATCAGAACTACAAAATATGATTTTGGTATTAATATTCGGGTTCTAAAGTTTTCTCTGTAGCCTATTCTTGATGCTTATATTAATTTTTTTCCTCGTAAGCTTTTTATGTATATAATAGATAAACATCCTATACTTTAAGTTTAAACGTAAACAGATTTATATAAAATATTTTTTATAAAATATATATTAACAGAGGTTTTATTATATACCAATAAACCTTTCCCAAAAGAAATTATTATATTTTTAATTATGGATAGATAAATAAGACCAGTAAGAATTAAATCTGATTACTTCATAGTTATGCATAATTATACCATCATTTTTTATTGGCTTTCTTACCGCTTATATGAAAACAATATGAATTTTTTAGTATTACGAATTAATACTTATTGAAAGTAACTCAAATAAATGGATAAATCAAAATATCTTCGAAAACCACAATAAGATTTCATCTGTATATTGATAAAATCCACTCTGAGATACTTCTTAAATTTCCATTTTTGTCTGCGCAAGTATGTAACATCGTGCAAAATGTCTACTTTTTAATTCCATGATGATCCCTTTAAATCTTTTCACTTAATTATTAATCCTTTCTGAAATTTTACTTAACTGTTTCATATATTCTGAACGATATTTTATAATTATGATTATCATCCTAAATCGATGGCAGTCCTCTTAGTATTTTACAGCTTACGTGCACTTTCTTGTGTAACTTCGCCTGTTCACATATTAGCTAAAGTGTTAAGAGTGTCCTGAGAAGGGCAGTTAGACACTTCTTGTATATCTTGTCGAGCTTATATTGTAAGTTTTATCTGATCTGAAAAGAATACTGTCTCAGCGTTGGCCCTCTTCTTTGTTGACCTTTCTATTGTCCTCTTTTGAGGATGGCTGTCCACCTTCTTCACGTATTGAGGCTTTTGACATCCCACTGTAAGGTTTCTCGCATTATATGATTCTATATCAGCATTTTCTCACTTCTCTTATTACATTAGAGGCAGATTTTACCGCCCAACCATGGATTGGTACGATCCTGTGCTTAAAGATATGCATGAATGTTGTAAATCATGTATAACGAGAATTGCTAACCCTCATATACGTCAGACTTCTTTATTTAGCCTTTACATATGCTTCATATCGCCTTCGAATAACTTTCTGATAGTTTGTCATCATCTCAGAAATAGTTTTTTTGGATAAATCAGACACCATTTTTTTCTAGATCGATGGGAACATTATTTAATGATAATTTAATAATATCTTCACTGACTACATAAAAAGTATCTATATATCTAGCTAAAAGAGAAAAATGTCTTGTGAAAATTCTATATTATATAAAATGAATGAACAACTTCTTTATTTTTATTATAATAAAAGACAATTGTACAGTGTAAGCTAAATATTGTTAGCAAGTAATTATAATTTTCGTAGATAATTGGTGAATGCAGAATACGTACTAACGTAAATATGTTAAAAAATATTTTTCCTAATGATATAAAAATCAATTAGTAAAAAATTAATATTCCACCATAAATGAATGATTAAACCTAATTCATTTAATTATTTCTAGACTAAGAAAGAATATGGAAATGAAAGATTTGTTAAAGAATAATATGTATAAAAGTTAATTTATTGTTTGTAGTATATACGATAATGAAAAAAGATTTTCATTCTCTTTTTTCGTAAAAATTGCTTTTTTATGGAATTAGAAAGAAAATGGTTGAGCTGTTAACAATAAATCTTTTTTTTCTATTACCTTATTCAATCAAGATTATCAATGTGAATACCTTTAGTTCGTTAAACGTGTACACATCGAAATTCTATATAAATGTTCCTAGCAAGTACGGACGTATACATTACCTACGCGTATATAAATAAATATATATATATATATATATATATGTATGTATGTATGTATGTATGTATGTATGTATTTAAGTATATATGTACATATATTCTCATAAGCATACCACTCTCATACTTACATAGTAAGGGATGGGACACGCTTAATTTTTATATGAACCGTTACCGTTTACTATAAAACCCTACATCTTTCTCATTCCAACCTGTCTTATTACAGTCATTGTGAAAATGGACTAATGAGGTTTTCCTAACCAGCTTATTGTCCAGAAATTACCGTTTATTTTTAGTATAAATAAAAGTTTATTTTACATTTGTTTCAAATAACTTAAAATTAAATATTAACTTAGAAATATACCTAATTTACAGAGAAACATATAACTAATTAGCAAAAATATATATTCAGGTAAACATTATAATTCAATGTAATTAGAAAACTTTCCAACTTTATAATAATCCTTAATATTTAAAGGTGAGTTTTAGTTGCATAAATTCAGTATTCTCGAATATTCTTCTACTTTTTCTTACGAGTGTGGTTAAAATTCTATACAAAAGTTTTTTGTATATAATAGAATGAACCTCTAATAATTAACAGCAATTAATAAGGCTTACTTTTTTATTTTTAAGTATTTAGCACCGCCATTTTTAAAGAATAAAATTTATTACTAGAAAATAGTAAATTCTTGTATATTAGCTTAACATCATACATAAACAGAATGAAAATCTACAAAAGCTACAACAAAACAGAATTCTTTAACATCTTCATATACCTAGAAGTTATTTTCGATATATTACATCTAATACCATATGTTTGACTGCAATTTAAATTATAAAAATTAATGTAACGATCTTGAAAGTCATATTTTTGTAAATATTTATATACTATTCAGCAATACTTTACAGTCAATTGATATAAATGATTTAATTAATATTATAAAATTAATGAAAATTAAGAGTAAAATTAGTTCAATTTTTAACCGATTACTGTTTTTCATTTAAATATTAATTTTTAATTAATAAAAATTATTTATATTTATTATTTATTCATATTTTTATTTATATTTAATATATGAATACTATTTATATTGCTGCTTTTGTTCAACATTAATAATTATTAAAAGTTTTCTAATGTAAGAAAGATTCAAAGAGCTTGTAAAATGTAAAGCATAATCGTGTTATATTAATATTAATATAATAATTAATATTATTATATTAATATCTCATTAATTAGAAAATACTTTCATACCAAATTGATTAAAATAATGCGTTCTATCCTAAAAACATCTAAAATATTTTGCATTATTAAAATAAAAATGCCAACATATTTTATGAACAAAGGATTTACATCCCTTAAATTTCCTCTATATTTTAGGAACTTCCAAGATAATTCTCACATGTCTTTCCTTCCACAAAGATCCGTTGAAGTGTCAGAAAATTCCGTGACATAACATTTCCTACTGTTTTCATACAAAAAAAATCACACCCCCTCGTATTGAGAAAATAAGTCTTAGAGTTTTCAATGTCACGTTCCAGTTTTTATTAAAATTAAAAGTTCTAAAATCTACAAAATAGAAAAAACTACTTTTTTTAATTAAACTGTATGAACCAATAAGAGAAGATTGATTAACATATATAATTATTTCTCGACTTCATAAGTATAATTTAATTAGATTTATTATGGAATTTTCATTAAGTGTACTAAAATAAACATTAATGTAATTTATCATGAATATTATAAATATGAATATTCTACGATATTAAATTTAATTAATTTTACACTAATAATAAACGAATAACTATAAGAATAAATATAAAATATAAAACATACAATTGAAAATAAAAAAATATTAAAAAAAAGTCTTAGCATTTCGTTGAAGAAATCGGTTGAATATACTTAAAATTATGAAACGAATTAATTTACTAATAAAATTATATGAAAAAATCACCTTGAATAAAAATATAAAATTTATACGTAAATAATGATTATCGATGGAAATATAATAATTTTTAAAATTATTCCAAATTTGAGAATTTCTATAAATATTTAAATCTATTCTTATTCGGTTTATTTCTTTGCTTGTATTATTCAATAAGAATTTATTTACTCAATTTACTTAATTTCATACATTTATTCAAGAAATATTTTTATTTAACACATTAAAGTCATAAACTCTTGTGATAATGAAAATTATTATTTACATTGTGATATTTTTTAAAAGTATTTTAGTGTGTTTCATAATACAGTTACTATGTATAATTTTGAGTAAGGTAGCAAAATAATTTAAAAAAAAAATAAGAATATGTTTTAGCAGAAAATATAAATTATACAAAATGAAAACTCCAGGTACACCATTTTATATTTATGGTAAAAAAAACTGTGTATTCTTGGAAAAAATTTTACTTAAAAATAAAGTCTTTTGTATACCTTGCAAAACGATTATTTTTAATTTGCTTTTGTATTCTTCGTCTGTCTTGTTCTTACTTTCTCATCCATTCGCTCACTATCTTCACTCACGCTTACAAGAATAATCATAAACGTATTAAAAAATGGTCATTAATTGAGATTTCACTTATTTTCTATGAATTTACAAAAATATAATTTTAACAATAACAAAAATTTGGAGATAAGTAATTCTTTTTTTTTATTTCTTATTTTACTACAATAAAAATTTCTCCATTTTATTTCTCCATTTATGCTTTGTAATAATAAATGAATATAAATTTCTGAAAAATAATTAATTTACATAGTAAAAAATTGCTTTAAATTTATTACTATAGATATATAATTACTTTTTTATATACGTAGCAAGTTATTGAATTTTGAGGTTTTGAATTTCAATATTATCTCACATCAAATAAAATGAATTGAAACACCACAAAACTATTTTTAATCAACTATTGATAATTTCTGGCAATTTATTAAAATATAAAAAATAATTATTTGACAAATTAATTATATGCATATAGATAAATATAGTTATAAAATTAAAAATGTTATCTGTTTAATAGTTAAAAATTCAGTTTTTAAATAATAAAAAGTAATAGTTCGACTTACTTAAAATAACACTATTCTTCTGTTTAACTTTAATGAATTGTTAATAAGGTTCATGAGCTAATTAGTATATTTAAAATAAAACTAAAATATGTTGAAAAATATTTTCATTATTATAAATAGTATATTTGGTAGACCAATACCGAGTGATTACAAATTACAATGCTTTAAGATAAGCTTAATCATAATTTAATTCGCGTATAAAAAACCACAAAATAGAAAATATGTTGAACAGTTAAAGGCAAAATACAGTTTGCTTAAAAAGTCTTCATTAATTTTTATTTATTTTCAATAATTGATATAATTCCTTTATATTTTATGTTTGAAAAAATTTCCAGTCAATATAAATTAGATAATTTCATCATACTCGTATTTCCTCGTACATGATAAATTCGTCAAATAAAATCAATTAAAATGTTGTGAGCTGACAAATAAACATAGTTCAGTAAAGGCAAAAGAGGTGTTATTTCGTTACCTTATTTAGAAAAACTGAGAGAATATTCAACTGCTGTGACATGCAATTCTAATTAAAAAGTTTCCTGACGCACATTAAAGACACCATTCTAGTATCTCCTTTAATTTTTACTCGGATTCTTATTCTGTCTTAATTTTGTAACTATTTGTGAAACATCCAACTCTTGAAATTAAATCGAAAATGTAGTTTTATGTAGAAATGTTAACAATGGTTAAGTGAAGCTTTATTACATTTCATTTAATAGATAATTCTCTATTAACCGTGATTTATTTCAAGCGCCCATCCACAAAATAAAAAGTGAACAGGAATTTTCTTATATTATAGATATTTATATTATAGATATTTATATATCTACCTAATGCATTAATATTGATCAAAACCGTTTTATAATGTATATTTTAACATGTATATGTATTAAAATTTAAAAAATATCAAAGCTCTTTTCAAAATACGGAAACAGTATTTCATAAAACGTATTTACAAACTTTGTTTCATTTTGTTTCAAACTTTGTTTCATCACATTTTTTAAATATGTTATTATTTTTTCTTTAATTTACAATAACATTGTGACTAATAGTGTTTAAGAAATTTAATTTTTTTAAAGAATTGAAATTATTTAGCATTAAAAATTGGTAACAATGACAATTTCTAATTGTAGTAAAATTCAATTGAACTGGAAAAATAATGATGTTTAGGGTATTGTTCTTCAATATTTTATGTTTTATATTGTATATGTAAGAACTTATATTAAAAGAATTATCAGACTAGTTGTAAATATATTATTTGATTTATAATATATCAATTATAATTTGTACTATTGTAAGAATCGTCATGTAATATTTGATATATATATATATAATGAAAAATCACAAGAATATATTATCTTTTTAATGTATAGACATATCTTCTACGTTCTTTCTCGAAAAATGTTATCAATTATGTAATCAAATTATATAATGTTATTCAACAAAACGACCACTTGCATTTTTCGAAAAGATATTTTCCATCATCTTTTCTGACATTAATGCAGTTTAAAAGACATTAAAAAATTCTCTAATTTAATTATTTCGTAATTTAAATATTAACAACTGTTACGAATCAGCGCTATTACTATTTACATAATATTTACATATTATTTTCAGTCTATTAAATTAGCAAATGATTATTTTAATATTTGCGTGCTTTATCAATTCTTTACATGCTCTACCAATTATAAAGAAAAGTGACTCCAGTTCTTTGAAATTTTCTCATCTATTTATTTCCTAGAAATTTGTTTAAATACTGTGAATTCGGTAATCGAAATTCTTAATATCCTAGTAGTTTTATGACTTCCTAATTCTCTATTTTGTATTAAAATATATTAGGTCCTTTTAATTCTCAAATTATTATTTCGTTACTCATAAAATATAAAAATTACTAATAAATTATTATTATTAGTGAATCAAACTATTATTGATTGCATTCCAAAAGTAATTTCTAAAAAACACTAACAAAATATTGTTTGATATGTTTTTCACAAATTATTTTAACAGATTAGTTAAAATGGCTAATATTGAAGAAATAACTTATACATTTGTCAAAAATTTATTTATGAATTTCTATTTCTTTGTATAGAAAACGGTGCAAATAATCTGTACGAAATCTAGCACGTTGTATGTAGTAATAAAATATTTCGTACGTTAAGCTTCTTTCGTAAGTAAATATTAAGAAGGTAGAAACTTCTTTCACACATACTTTTTGCATAAATATAATGGTCAAAGATTATAACAAATTTTCACGTTACATCGTTTCAGGGAAAACGTGAATATAGTAAATTTTCAATCAAGTAATTAAATATTTAATTTTTATGTAAGTGCGATTATTTAGAAAAAGTAATTATCAAACAAAACGCATAATTACTAGAAGCAATTGAGTTTGAACAGGAGAATAAATTACAAGGTTAGTGTTGCTTAATAAATGTATATCACACATTGCAGACATATGGTGCAGCGCTTGCGCAAAGAAGCCACCTGTGGCCCGAAACCCATTTCCCATTGCTAATCGATACGATTCACTAGCTGAATTCAACATATATCAGCTACTATGTGTAAATTACACCTTAGTCGTTAACTTCTCTTTTTAGATCTATCAATTCCGTCTGAATTTCACAATGGCTAGTAAACCTAGTTCTCAAGGGATTAAATGAATTACTAGTTCGATAGAGTTCTTAACACTTATTTGATGCTTAACTCTTGTATTTTGCATTAGACACATTATAATTATTTATATTATTAACACCTCATTTTTATTCCGAAATAAAAGTTCTAAAATAATCCTATATCATAATTTCGACGGAACTGTATTTTAATCAAGCAGCAGTATTCAGAATACTGAAATATTCTTAGAAACATTGTTCTTTAAATTGATTTTTGTCAAACTGAAATTTTGTAAATTTTACGCTGAGTACATTTCGATAATTAAACGCAAACTCTAATATTTCTGAAACACTTATATATTGATAAAAGATAATGCTTTTACTTCTTTGGTCTCGAATACCGTTAAAAAATAACTTAACTTATATTATGTAGGCAGTTGAGAACTGTGCATATAGTTTTACATTTCCGATTTTACAGCGACCATGAAAGATCATTAATAAATAATGTTAATATTTTGGAATATATCGGAAAGAAAAAGAAACTATATATTCAGAAACTGATATTTAACATGCACAATTTTCATTATGTAAGATACCTTTTTACTTATAATTTCTATAAAATAATAATGATAAGCAGCTGTTTCGAAAAGAGCTTCACAAACAAAAAGATACCGCCTATTATTTTCAAGTAAAAATAAAAAAAAAACTTTTGAAGTCTTAAAAAAACGTATTAAAATTGTAAAATGTTCATTTGTTAATAAGTAATACATGTTTAAAGAAAACAATGTGCGCAGCGAGCTACTTACGTACAATTTAAAATACCAGATGAAAAAATAATTTTCTTTGTATAATTGATATTTTCTCATATTATGTAGGTCATATGCATTTTTTAAGATAAGAAAATTAATTTTTTAAAATCTAAAACCAATGAGAAGAAATAAACAAAAAGTTGTTTTAAAAATAAAAACAATAATGTTTAGTAGAAGATGTATATCTATAGAAATATTGAGCAGTTAAAAAGATGTAATGACAGAACTAAATTGACTTGCATAGGAGTAAAAATTACTGACTTTTAATTATTTTGAATAAATTAATATTATACTTTAATAACGGCAATAAAAAAGTCAATAATGAATTATATGAAACGTTTAATTTTTTATTGAAAATTATATAAATCAAATAATTAATTATTAAAATATTAAAAGACATATATTACATAAGTAATCAATTCGCAATTAAAATTTAAATGAAACGGAAGTGAACAAGGATAATCTTGCACACGACAAAATAGTTTTCATTATTTAGTTCTGGTGTTAAATCATTTCCTTGCATTCCAGGCGTTCATTTGCTCACTCTTAGTGAAATCTTCTGCGGCTTACAACTCTTGACAAATTACTATTAATTTATTAAACTGTTTGTGAAAATGCTAGATTGATTTTTGTCTTCTTTTGTACACTGATTTTTGCGATCAAGACATCTTTAGATCGAAATTATGCAATTAACATTAAATTAAGAGAACGCTTATGTTTAATTTTATACGTTTCTTGTGCATGTAATGAAAATGATCTCTTTATTCCATTTACTAGGAAACTCAGCTTAACCAGTTTATAACTTTTTTAACGTTAAAGTTATTCTTCACGTTTTTAAATTAAGATTAAATAAAGTTAATAAATATTTAACATTAAACTAAATATTTAAACAAAAATGACTTTCTAGCTAAAATTCAAAATCGAATTTCAATCAAATAATATTTGGTAATAGGATAATCGTTTTACGTAGTTTTGTATAAAAATATTTCTATTTAGTTCAAAAATTCATCTAAATTAAATTATGCGATAAGTCAAATTACAATTTTATATAAAAATTCCATTTTTTCAATTTCATAATTATACCAAGTTTTCCTCATTATTAATATTATTTAATAATACTTTCGTTGAAAATAAAATATATTGTTAACTTTAAAGAAAAAAATGTACGTCGAATAATAATGTCGAATAAAAACATTATATAATTGATAAATGCAAATAACTATAATTGGATCGCATGTAAAGAGCTCATCCATAATCTCTATGTAAATGCTTCCAACTAACTTATGGAAAACTTTTACAAGTCAGATGCAAATATACAAAAGAATAAAATGAGTAAGTAGAACAGCAATAAACTAATCTCATTACATACGTTTACTTAATTACAATAGAAAAGGCGTTATAGTACAGAGTTTAATAAATTACTTACCATTTGTACCGTGAAATAGAGGTATTTTTGGAAGTATGTACTATTTTCGATGTGAATTACATGAATAATTATATTTTGTCTTTAATTAATAGTACAGTCAAAATATTAAATTCGTTATGTTCCTCTTTTTTGTATCATCTGTTTTATTTTATGAATTGAAATTTGTTTAGTTTCAATAAATAATAATAAAACATTAGCCTCTATTCGTAAATATAAAATATGAAATGGCCAATACAAACAATCGTGTTCTTTAGTTTTACGAATTTTCATTTAAATGCTGAATAATACTGTGAATACATCTTAATAAATACAAAATTTGTGTCACATAAAATTTCTATACGCCGAATTTAATATAACTCGATCTAACTGATTGCTTACATAATATAGGAAGATGTAATTCATGTTACATTATAACTTCGTAATCCACTATTTCACACATCATATAAAACTGATAGTGTTTTTATAAGATTTTAAAATACTCTTATTATCATGTTGATTTACTATTTCATTAAAATGCATCGACGGAAAAATGGTCTCTTTTTAAATCTTTTCAGCTGATTTATGGAGATTTTTTATAATTTAACTTCTATCTATTTTCATCTTTCAACAATAAATTTATAATTTCAATTTAATTACAGTTTTGGACGTGTAAAATTTACATTTTAGCTTTGAAATTTGTTTACTCTTAAGTTAATATTTAAGTTATCCCACGTTGAGAAATTAATTACCAATAAATTAATGTTAGCAGTACATTTTATATATTATTTAATTATTAGTGATTTAAGAAAATATAATTAAAGAACAAAAATAACTTTATTAGAAAGTCTACAAAAGAATTTAAATTATAGATTTATAATATGAATTATTTAATATATCAATTTATTTATAAAATTTTAAATATTGACATTTAATATATTATATAATATATTAAATATAATATATTTTAAAATAAATTCTATTTTATGTATTACTTTTAACTATTCACGAACGTTTTGTAAATACATATTAATGTATAAAATATTTATATTTTATGTTTCTAGTCTTTTTTGAATCTTAATTCAATAAAACTCTTTTTAATTCATGTCATAATTATAAATTCAAAATCCATTTCTAACATATATTTTAACAGCAATCATATTTCAAATAATTATATTTTCTAAAAAAATATAAAATTATTATTATTTCAACTAATTCTAATTGTTGTATTACTTTTTATTTCTCTCAGCATTAAATGAAAAATGTACGGAATTAGGCAAAAATTAAAAAAAGACTTTTTCCTTTTGATATGAAATTTTTAAAACATATTTTTTAAAGAGCTATCCTAATTAATAACAAGAAATTATAGTATGCACTATCACTGACCTTTTATTCTCTCTCTCTCTCTCTCTATTTGTAAAATATTTTGAATAATGGTAATCAAAGAAGACATATAGCTTAAAATATTTGCGATAAGTCAATAAATAGTTTTATAAAAGACAGTGACAAATTATGTAGTTATGAGATAACAACAAATGTCTCTGCACATTGTAATACAAATCACTTGAATCGGGTAAAACACTTACTTAATATATTGTAGAGAATTCTATGTGGCATGAATTTCAATTGTATCGAATTTTCATTAACATATCATTATACGTATATACGACACGTTCCACAGTATTATTCAACATTGCGCAATAGCAATGTCTTAAAATAAGTGATATTTAAAAATTAATTTGCATTTGTATTCAAAAGTCTTTTTAGTACTTAGAAGCGCGTATAGTTTATATAAATAAAATAATAGCTTAATTTCGAAAAATACTTTTCCATTAATTACTTCAAAATTGATTTTAATAAGATTAACCAATACAAAATATTTTGTATTTACTTGTATAATATTCTGAAGCATTAAATTCTTCAACTATAAAATGATTTCATATAAAATGATTTCTTTCATTTTAATAAATCAGATGACGCAGGCAAACGCTTATAGTAATTTAATGTAAATTTATGAAATGAATTTTTTTTATTACTTAGAATTATACTGTAATTATTTCCATAAGTAGTTTTATCTGTAAGATCTATTATAACAACAATTAATAGATATTTAAAATTATGAAAGAATTGCATTAGTAAAAGAAAACGTTACGAAAAATACTGTATTTTTTTACAGAAATTATCTTACATGAAATTTATAAAGAACAACATTTAAAAAATATACGCATGTTTCTATGGGAAAGATGAAAGTTATTTATGCTGTAGCTCGATTATGACACTCCATAGACGTAAGGACTTATGGTATCTTAAATCTAGAAAAGGGCAATATTGGAGAGAGACTAGAGGGTAAAATATTAAATAGTTGCAACGTGCTTTTGCTTATCTATATTCACGTATTCCACACTTTTTCTCTCCATCTTTCTTCTGAAGTGTTGTATCGAAACTAAGTAGAAGATACCAAGAAACTAGAATAAAAAGAAATTTTAGAGCTCAAAGAATCAAAAAAAGATGCTGTTCCATCTTGTTTAGAAACGTATAGGAAATCGTTTCTTAAAAAATAGTGTGCCAATACTTTTACTGTTTTGTTAGAATTATTATATTTTCTGAATAATAAAATAGCTTAACCACATCATATAATTATAATAAATTTTATACAAATAAAAATTACATTGAAACCTATATAGCATATATTAACTTTCTCATATTTTTTCAAAGTCATAACATATGTTAATTCATATATGCATACATATATATATTGTTGTTATTATTCAATTTTACAAATTAAATAAATGGAAAATTAACACAGTTATATACTTAAAATCTCTAGATCAAAGACGAATTAATTTAAGCAAAAAATATATCATTTACGCTTAATGTATTTTAAATTTAAATATTTTGGCTTCTTTAAATTTAAATTTATTTACAAATTAATAGTAGTAATAACAAAATATTTTATTGTAATTACCTTACATTATAAAAATAATTTTTAAAAATCTATATTATTAGAATTTTCTATCTAGGCATTGATAAAAAGAATAAATATTATTATTTTCCTTAGTATTACAGATTCTTTATCTGTAATTATTAATAAGAAATTTGAAAAACTATTATATGCGGACCGTACTTATCAAGTATGTAGTCAGAAGATCATATGATTTGAATAATGTTATTCAAATGTGCGTGGGAGCTTACGTGTACAAAAGTATGTGAGTGTTATGCGTGTGTGCATGTGTAATTAAATATATTATACAAAATATAACAAACAAAATCGATAAAAGTATTAATGTTTAAAATTTTTATTTTGGAATTTTACCAAAAATGATTTTATTTTTATAATTTCAATATTTAAATTTGCCACATTGAACTATTAATATATTTTTTTAATTCATACAAAAATTAATCACTATCTTAATAATGTATTTGTATATATTTATATATGTAGAAAACTAAAGGAAATTTTTAATTTCTGTACAGTAATAATTATTCTCGTAATTTTTTAATGCAAAAGTTTGAAATGTAATTATAAATGAAGTATGTAACGTAGTTAAGCTTTAAACAAGTTGCAGCAATCGTTTTAGTAGAAGTTGCTGCTATACCTATTATAGTAAATGTGAATTTATTTGTTAATACTTTCTCCAGTGTATCTGTAACATTAATAATGTAACTTTAGATTTTTAAAGAGAATAACGTATATGGGAATATTAATTACAACTTCGTCAAGGCTTAACTGTTTCTCGCACTTCATTTATAGACGAAAATTAAACTTTAACTCTACGAATTACGGAAATGATTATCACTAAATGTCTAAATAAGAATGAGAAAATAAGTATGCAGTTTGGTTTTTTATATAAACAGTTATTTTTACAATTTATTAATGAAAAATGAAGTAATAAAATAAAATTATTAGAATTTTAATTTTTAACAATTGAATCTACAAAAAATAGTTATTTTAAAGTAGTTATTTAAAAAAATAAATTCGCAATGTTTCATATTAATTCTTATTTTTAACTACTATTCAAAAGAACATAATTTAATATGATTTTATATAAAATTTTTGCTGCAAAAATGTATAATAAAGTATCATTAAAATTTAAAAACTCTTTTTCATTAAGCAAAGACAATTTTCTTATAGTACTTTTTATTTCAATTACATTTTCCACAAAATAACATTTTATAACAAAAATTAGGAAAATATTTGTAAAAGATAAGTGTATTAGATATACACTAGTAAGACTTTATTTTAATGAAATTATTAAAATATTCCTTTGAAATATATAAGTGTGACTTTATATAAATCTTAATGTATATGAATATAACCGGAATTTCATTTGATGTGTAGTTAACAAAAATTTTTTATTTCTTGCGTTATCATTATGAAATTATTGATTTATTAATAAATGTGAAAATGTTTTTTTTATTAAATTTTCAATTTGGTACATTATAAATTCATCAACATTTTTCAAAATATAATCAAAATCTGTCATTATTCTTTTCATCACTTTTCATCATATTATAATAAATTAGTATCTGTATTGTAGAACTGCTATATTTCTGCATAAAATATTTTGTTAGAAAGTAATACACTACACGTTGATGCTTTACTCAGATAGTTTTATCTTTTGCTTATAATACAATCCATTCATATATACAAAATAGACAGATCATCCTTTTCAAATCTCTTTTGTGTATTTTCTAGAAAGAACTTTTAAAGATAATTTCTCAATTACAAAACAGCAGGCTCGTTATACGATGAGTCTTAAGAACACGCGTAATTCTTCATGTTAATAGAAAATTTATCGCCTTCGTCGATGCAATCTTTGTAATTGCAGAATATGTTATTTTTTAATGTAACTTGTTTTTAAATTTATTGTACATAATATATCTATATATCATTAATAAAATATCCATTATAATACATTAAATTAGCTTCAGATGAAACAGAGGATTATTAGATTCTGGCTCAATTTTATACAAATGCTATTCTGAGTTTGTGGAACTTTTTCTCATTCATAGACATTTATACACATAGATAAACTGAACAGATGATCATTTTAAATTTCTAATATTTTAAGATTTACGTATACTTTTAATCTTGTATGATTTATTAACATACTATAAGTATTTCACATAATAATAATCTTTAGAGTTTATCTAAAATGTTTTGTACCATGTATGATAAGATTATTTCAAAAATTACTATAGCATTTATATAAGCTGTTATAATTAATACATTAGATTCAGCATAATATTTACTTAGTTTGCTTTTCATTTCGTAGGATGATTTACTTTCGAAAAAGTAATACATGATGACTTTTGTCTACCCTATTACAAATTATACTACTTGATCAATTTAAAGAACCATTAGCCACTACATAGTAGTAAATATTTATCGATAAAATTTAGTATATCCGCGTACTAGAGATACCTATGTAAGAGAAACTAAGAAAACAGTCTTAACACTATGTTATGGGCATTATCTTGTAACTTGCACTCTTAGCAAACTCATATATTTACTTATACAACAAGTAGAAGCCACAATACGAACAAAATAGTAATCTTTTAAATATTTTACTGTTTTTATAAATCAATTAATTTAACAAAGAAATCAACAATTATCAGAGTTTTTTAAAATATCATTACAGAGCACATCTATTTTGAAAAAAATTAAAAACGATATTAAAAATATTCAAACGCATAAATAAGTAGTACAAAACTTATATTTTATAGCTGTTATCTTTAAAATATCTTAGAACCATTTTCAGAGACCAAACTTTCCTCTTTTTCTGTTACTTGGATAAATTTCAAAACTATTAATAAAAGATCATTTTTAATTTAAGTTACCTTTGAAAGATGTCAACTTTCGAAATTTGTAAATTTTCGCCTCTAAGCAGATTTAAGACATTAATAATGGGATATCATGAAAATTATTTACTTATTTATTTACTACAACTTTAGTTTTAGTCATTAGATTTTTCTGCATAAAATATGTACAAGAAAATTTGAATCTGACCAAAATAATATTATTACGCAATAAATAACAACTAATAGAATCATATACGAAAAACTATCATGGTCTTAAATTTATCTTAACATATATTTTTATATTAAAGTTGAAAATTATTCTATGTATAATGTAAGCTTAGATACTTAATTAAAATATCATTATTCTTTTTTACCACTAAATTCAGATGATGAAAAGTATTAATCTTTTTTAAAACTTTCTATCTTGATCGTTTATATTTTTCAATTTTTGAATCATATCATTTAAGTATTTATTTACAAGTTTTTATATAATATTATATGTATCTTATTGTAATGGATTTACAAAACGAGAATTGTTAATGATTTCTTGATATACATTTGAAGCTCAAATTGTTTTATTTATATTTTAGTGAAAAAAAACAATAAAAATTTATTATAGTTGTAATATTACAACTTTCCGTCTAAAGACTAACTAAGCATATATAACATATATTCAATATTGAATATATGTTAGTAGTATCTGTATGAAAGAACATTGGTATTAGCCATTTTTAGTGTAATCGATGTATCTAACAATGCTTCTACTATAAAACGTATTCATAACTTTTTAATTGGTATTGCTTGCGTACATTGAAACTATCGTACAGTAATGTATTAACAAATAAAATTAACAAAGGAAGATAAAATAATTATTTATATTTCGTAAGATATATTATAAACATATTGTTCCTATTTCTTTTTTAAGAAAAAATTTTAATCTCTACAATACAATGTGCTAATAATTTTCTTTACTGATTATATTTATAAATCATAGATAAAGAAACATATTACATTGACATTTAAATAACAAGCAAATTGTAAAAATATTAGTCTTTTCTTTAGTTTTACATTTGATGCACTTACAATTCTAGAACAAACTTTAATTACATATTCAAATAATTTACTAAATACATGTTGTATTAACAAAGATATTAGTATGCCGCGCAAATAATTTTTCTTAGAGTTGGTTTTATTTCGAAATACATATACATACATACATGTATATAACTGAATTTATGACCGAATCTACCAGAATTAAAAAAACAGATTTTCTGAAATTACCTAAGTCTCTCACCGTGTCATAATATTTGAAATTTCTCTTATAAAGTATCATTCTTATTAAAAAAGACATCGAAATGACTCAGGTATAGAGTTTTGTGCCAGGACATCGACAATATTCCTTCTCTTTTTTTCTCCAGCTTTCAGTTACAATAGCAGCAGCTTTGCCTGGTTTTCGCTTGTCTAGCTCTTTCTTCAGCTCTCGCTGGGTTACAATCGATATCTCGGGGTGGCTAAGAGTACCTCATAGACCGGCAGTGTAGTTTTGCCCTCTCTGTGTGCGTGCGTGTGCGCGCGTGCGTATAACAGTACGTGTACGTGCGCAAACGGAGGCCCTGACGCAGTTTATATTTAGAATTTACCTTTTACATTCAAGGCCGGTGACAGCGCATGACTTTTACATAGTGCGTGTAGGCGATAGGCAGCAAATTCGTAGAGTACGCAATTAATTTTTCAACACTCATTTTTAACTCCCGTTTTTGAGTAAGTGAATACCTTAATCGTGTACGTTAATGAGTGTTAATGAGTATCTTTGGTGAATAATTTAAATATGAAATTATTTCTCTTTAATACATTGTATCCTTTTTTAAAAAATTCAAAAATGTTTCTATATGTATATACATATATATATATATACATACCATCCATTAAAAGAATCTGAAAATATTTCACTTAGTTAAATACAGTTCAAATTTATTACCTGATATTGCTATAAAGATATTTTATTTTATTTATATACATTTTTCAAAAATGTGCTACTAAAGTATATACATACATATTATATATATATACATATCTATATATACAAACGTACGCGGGCGCGCGCATAGTTTTGAAATAAATGTTTTTAATTGTTTTTAAATTAATCTACTGTTACGTATTAATTGTACAATAAATCTTAGGGAATCAAGAAAAGGATTTCAATTTGTTTCAATATTACTGCTATATGATTTATAAATAGTACTCAAAATAGAAATTTTACTAATAATATATACGATAAAATTTATTCCTATTTATAAAAATATGTATATTTATAAGTATGAGGATGTACTAAATATAGTAGTAAATTGTCACTAATGGTTACTAGTTTTGTATAAAAGAATCTTGTACATAGTTGTTCGTTATATTTGTATAATACATACAAAAACAAACTTTTTCATTGCATAATATTTATTAACTAATTATTTCAAATTTCATAAAAATCTGTGCCATTTTTTTCTTAATTACATGTTTACAATGGTATTAATAATAAATTCAGTATACTTATAAAGGAGTTAAAAATAATTCCTTTTTTTATGAAATTCCAAACGATTAATAAGTTTGATTGATTTTAAATACAAATTCAAAATCTGATAGATGTCAAGTCATGGTGTTACACGAATTTATTTGTTGTTTTATGAATTTTTCAAAAAATATTTATTAGTTTCTCCAATGAAATAATTTATATTTGAAATGTTGACTCGGTACAGGCCTGCGGCGCTTCTCAAAAGAAAGCAATAAAGAACGGCCTATTATTCCGACTAAAACAACAGTTTAGGAAATCTATGAGGCTTAACTTCTCTTCCGTATCTCTATGCGAAGTACAAATTTGCGCCCTCAAAAGGTTTTTGAAGCTCCTATAAACCTCATGAACTTATTCGGTTACTGTGTAATGAACAACAAAATATCAATACGCGTTAATAGTTTATTGTTGTGATTATGTATAGGTCGTATTTTTTATTAGAAAAAGGATTTATGACATTTCAGTAAACAGGGTTCTAATGATTAACGATCTAAAGTAAATTTACCGCTAAATGTTGTAAGTGCGTTATGATTTCGTAAATATGTTTACGAATTATTTGCATTAATAGCGACGTATATATAAAATAAATTAGAAAATTAATTAGGAAACCTGATTAAAAAACTATCAAAAGTGCAAACTGTATGCACTGAGTTAAAGGTTGATTTATGTAGATACTTCACGTAGATTGTTTGATACAGTAAAGGTGCTTAACAACTGACCCTGATTGATATTTTGGATCTTAGTTATTATACAAACTCATGCAGATAATTAGAATAAAACACTTGCAAATAACTTATCATTCAAGCAAATGGCATAAGCTGTCACGAGAAAGATAGTTTGATTAAAATATTATCTATCATCTTTTTGAAATTCGCACAGTGTCTAATAAAGATGATGTAGGAGTGTCGACAGCCGAACGTTTACGCAGCGGTTGTTTAATACAGAGAAACCAAACGACAACTACTCCAAATTTGCAAATCTACTAAAATTGGATGAAAAATATTAAGCCAGTAGCTGTTACTCATCACGAAATGTGAAAAGTTTTCATTAATAAAGAGTTTTCCACGACTCCATATGTTTTCTTACCCTGAAATACTGTCAAAAATCCTACGCAACCTTCCAATAACGACCGAGTAAAAAAGTTTGGTCCTCCTATCTCATACAAACTGGATTTAAATAAGAATATCAGTTATTAAATTAGAGCGATACAAAATATTTATAAATCATTCATAATCTCCTTAGGCATTATTTTTTTTATAATAATAACTTGTATTTATTTCCTAAATGATAAGTTTTTATAAATTTGCTACTGTTTATGTTAATTATGAATTATTTTAAAAACCTGATAGCAACCTTATATAAATTTTCTTTAATATGACCAATTTGGGCAAATAGCATAGTATTCAATTATTGTTTAACTATTTTTTCAAGCGTATTAATCATCTGCTAACTTTCTAAAATTCAAGGTATAATACGTTATTCATAAATATATTTAAGTGCTTGGAATATTAAAACGTACGACGTAAGAGTCCAGTGAAATCTTCTTATATTATTTGAGACTGGTTCGTGGATACATTTCTCCAAATTATTTATCCAAATTATATATCTCCAAATCGTTTTCGAAATCTACCGAGAAATAGAAATAAATGCAAATTATAAGATTAACAATCCAAGTAATATGCACTTTTAATATAAAAAAATATTATGCTATATTATTAATATACGTACGATTGAGGATGCTAAATTTTGAAGTTTTAAGTTTATTAATGTAGGCATTGTCACAAATAAGAAAATATTTATTCAACAATACCTATAACTTTATTCACAAATGTATAATATTAACGCATATCTTAGAATGTTTGAAGAAAAATGGACTCTCGTATTCGATCAGACTTGAACCTTAACGGCGGTCATGAAACTCATCCTCTTTTTTTGATTGTTCATCCTTAAAAATTTTAAGTGGATACAAGTTTGATATTTGATATTATTTGATTTTCCTCAACGACTTCATTTATATAGTGGAATTGACTTATAATATTTAATAATATTTATACTATATTTATACGTTTATAATGTGCTCGATACCTACACTAAATAAACCAAATCAATGATGTAACCATAATTGTCCTGCAGACATTAACATTTTTATTATCTAATCTAATATTACTTTTACTTTCACTACACTTTTTAAAACATCAAAATTCCATATATATATATTTCAATAAAGAAATCCGTTCTGTTTGATTGAGAAAAGATATTTGTTAATATTCCAGATCTCATAGATTTAAGTCTTCAGATTTTTATTTAAAAGTTACAAAAGCTTTGGTTAACATAGCTGTATTTTATTGAAGATTCTATGATAAAAATATTTTCTAACATTTTCCTGTTTATTATGCATCTGCTGCCTCTGATACAATAGTTTTTCAATACGAACATTGCCTCTAATTTATCTGATCTATATCGAATAATTTATCATTCTTATTTAATGCAAAACTCAGTTAATTTTTTTTTTTAGGTGTAGATATAATTTTTATCACACTTTCATAAGTTAATACTTGAGTACTAATTAGATTCGATACAATTTCTCTTCGTATTTAATCAGTGTACTAATTATGTTCTGCAGTTTAATTATGTAAATTATCGAAGACTTTTAATATCTAACTTTTGTTCATTATTTACAGATCTTCGTACTATTAGAAGAAGCCTTTCAAAAATCTGACATCACTATTATGTAGTTTGATATCATTAAACGATCAATTTTTATTACATTCTATGCTAAGATCTCTTACATCTACTAATAGAGAATTTTTTATCAATTCAGAATACAAATAGAGTAAGTCAATCATCGGCTATTTTAAAGTATTTTATCTATGCAAATAATTCTAATCAAAGTTAAACTTATCTTTTGTACAAAATTGTTTCACATTAAGAACATTACTAGTTAGTGCCTTGTTGCTAAGTAAATTTTGAACAAAGATACTATCACGTTTTCACCGAAGTCTTTATATTCTTAATTTGCTTCTAATGAACTTATATTTTTTATATATAATAATTATAAATAAAAGTTTTAATGTGGAATATTCAACAGTTTAAGCTTATCTTGAAATTGTAGTACAAGAAAATATAATGTGTATTTTCAACAAAATTTTTCAAAAGAAATCTATGTTTAATACCGGTACTAATGAAGAAATACGCATATTAAAATATATATATATATCCATTTAATAAAAGAAGCGGTTGTGCAGTTAAGTTTATAAAAGAGAAAAATTATGTAATAATATAATTAAAAGTATAAGAAAACAATTAATATGGCTTTTACGCAAAATAATCTCAAAATTGTGAAATTCATATGTGAGTATATAAATATTATATAACTGTAAATACGTGTAGAAAGAAGAAATTACTTGGTCTCTTAACTCATGATTCATGCTAACAAGATTTAAAAATAACAATATTTTATAATAAAACTAAATGTATTGTAGTATGATTTACAATGAGCCACTGTAAATAAATATAAAAATTTATAAAAAAGAAGTTTCGTTTAGAAAATATATAAATAATTTTTATCATGATTTTATAGTTAATTTGTAATTAGAATAACAAAATTTACAACCAGATAACAATATTATTTGTTAAAGTAGGCTATGGTATAACCGAAGGTAACTCTATAATAAATATCACGAATTTACTTCAGAAGGTGTTTTAAAAATTATTTTGTTAAATAAATCAATTAATGAAAGTACTTGTGTTGAAAATAAACGATAAGATAAAAATGAATATTTAAGAATTTTTGTTTGATGATACAGAATAAAATAAGTAAACGTATTATTGAAAGATAAATTTTTTTATTTTACATTTAAGGAAATATAATCAAGTGTATACACTTTTCCTTTCAAAAAAGTATATTAATACATTAAAATATAAAAATTATTTGACTTTTAAATAATAAAATAATGCTACCTAGAAATTAAAAGAATACTTTTTAATAAAGGTTATTTGATTTTTCAGTAATAAAGCAAAAAAGGAAAACTTAAAAATTACTATAAAAATGTTGCAAACAATCCAGTTTCACATTGTAAAAATGTAAATACAGAAGTTATTTATACTTCCGTTTAAAAAAGTTTTATATTATTCATTTTTTATTTAAAGGAAAAAATTATAAAAATAGTTATTACACCTTTTTATAAATGCAATATCATAGCCGATTCCCTAATAAAATCATCGAAAGATATCTTATTTACTATTTAGAGTCCTTTTTTGTTTCTCTCGGACCTGAAAAATACGAGAAAAAGCTTATATTTATTACGTACATAGAGAAACATATTGTTGAAATTAGAGACATATTTTATTTTTACGTAAGTTATTGAATTTTCTAATTAATTTTGTTAAAAACTACGCATTAATAATATTATTTCTTAATTATTATAAATTTTCCGATAGAATAGAACTAGTGATTTTATATATAAATTATATGTAAGAAAATTTATGTAACCAAATGTTTGATAATCTTAAGTAAATAATGTTAAAACGTAGTCTTAGAACGTTATATTATAAAATGGTGATTGTAATTGATTAATTCAAGAGTTTTTCAATTTTATTAATTCTTTTTGAATCATTTATATAATAGAAATATATACTATTATGTCTATATATCCTAAATTGCAATAAGATAAGCTTTTATTTAGGAGTACGATCAGGTAATCATAATATTGGCTTAATAATCTTTAAAAGATCGTCTTAATCGTTTAAAAAAAAAAATAAGATTTTAATACAAAAAAGAAATGTTTAAAAATCGCGTACAAACCATTTTAAATTGAAAATTTATGTAACTTTTAGGTAATATTTGTGTGCATCTATCTAGATAGGCAATATTTATCACTACAGTTCTCATAATCGTGAAGATATCAAAAATAAATCTTATATATAATATACATAACCATTGAAAAGCAGTAGATTAAAATATTTTTTTGTAAAATTCTTGAAATTTTTAAATTCTTTGTTTAATATTGCAGTAGAATAAATCAGCAAAACAATAATCAACATATTAAAGTAAAAATTAAATATAATAAAATAGAAAAATAGAAAATTAAAGGGATCAAGAGCAGTTTGAAAATAATAAATATCGATTTTTCGTTTTCTACATTTTTTGTCGCCTCGAAAGTATTCTATTAAATTTGTTAATTGATCAGACAAAAACTCTCATTTAGTTTATTGAAGAGAAACTATTGAAGACAGTTATTTTCTTTTCGGTTTGTATATATATATATATATACATACACATATTTTGAACTACTCTGTTATTCAAATGCTTTGTGGTTGAAAATATTTTGAATTCAATGTTTATAAGTAAATCTGAAAATATATAAAATTTGGAACTGACAATGTTGTTAGTACATACGCCAACGATCGATTTGTATGTACCGAAAGCATTGAAGCATATTTTATATACGTTTTCACCTACATTCCCCAAATTCTTAATAATGACAGATTCAATACGGGATTTTTTATTTATTATTATAATTCAATGAATACAAGCCTGAATCACATTATCTATTTTACAAACAATCACTTATCTTGCTCCCACGATTGCGCTAAAGCAATAGTAGAATTGATGTGTACAAACAGTATTATCAACCATTTTTTCCGATATTTTATGTGCTATCAAATCTGTACAAAAACTAGGTATCCATTGCTTAGTCGAAATAATAATGAAAGTTACTATCGGTTAGATGCTGATGAGCTTAAAAACAACCTTGTAACGTAATTATTGTAAAACTAACCGTATATTTGGGCACCTGCATAGTTAATGGAAGAGTACGGGTGCATTATTACATATTTGCATGACATCTTTAATAATAAATAAGTATTTTAGCTATGGATGTGTGTAAGGTGAAGGTGTACTGTATGATTTTTTAACGAAGGGATTCTATGTAAATACAAAAATTTACATTTTATTTATGCGTAAACACTATTTAAATCTGTTACGGTATGTATCGTAAATTGCATGTTCAAATTTTAGGCCTAGAGTTACTCGTAAATCTTTCAACCGATCTAAAATGTTACATACTCTAACATACAATATTTCTTAAGGTTAGTCCAAAATAATTCAATTAGGATTTTTCTTAGATTCCAAGATTTAGGAAGAAAAAATTAGTACTTTTCTTTCCTGCTCTTTGTAAACTAAATTGAAATAAAAAGTTTATAGTAAGTATGATAATTTACTTTATTTGACCGAATAGCATGTTCACTTATATACGAAGCGCCGTTTTCTACAATTTGAAATGTAAACAAGGAACATAGTGAAACAGACGGACTGCTCGTAGTCTATGCATAGTAGTCATCGCATAGATCCGCGCACCCCACATCACGTCGTAGTATTGTAGACAGATTCAAAGCTTAGAGAAGCTCGATTACGCGACATTTCATTCGACAAAAAACCGATATAAATACGATTTCAATGTAAAAAGTTATAATGTGTAAAATGTGTGTACAACTTATGTATAATTTAACATTAACATTTTCTTTGCGTTCGCGTCACGTAATCCAATCTATTCAGACTTTTAAAAGGTAGTGAGTGAGTATTAAGTATCAATAGTGTCAATTGAACAAATTTATCTAACATAATTTATCTTACGTGTAACTTATTATAACCTAAAAATGTAGATAATTTTTATCGTGATTTCGAGAGGTATGTTTTGGAATATTAGAACATTCTTGAGGTTACTTAATCTTCAAACAGCTTAACGTAAAGTATTACATATATATTAATTAAGTATCTCGTTTATTAATTAAGATCCGATTAAAAATTGATGAAAATGCTACTCAACGAATTTCGAGTTTGAAAGCTAACTATTTGTAAAGAATATGGAAGATGAACATACAGTGAGAGAAGCCAACAAGGTTTGTGGTGTATGCGGAGATCGAGCTCTAGGCTACAATTTTAATGCAGTCTCTTGTGAGAGCTGTAAAGCATTCTTTAGACGTAATGCTTTAAAAAATAAGGTATATTGAAAAAATTTATAGTTTTTTTGCATTGCTTACTGGTCTCAGTTTTTTCAGGACCCCCTATGCTTACATTTTATATCATTTTTACATTCAATTGTGTTTGTTACATATATTGTAAAATTTATCAGACATTTTATTGTAAAAAATGTGAAACACGAGTACAGTTTTTAGGTTTTCTTTTATTCATATTTTTCATACAAATATAAAATTTGTTATTGTAGTGAAACTTGGAATTTTCTTAAATATGTTTAATAAAATTATATTCTTACTATTAATCGTATAGTGAACTTTAATATTACTAATACTTATGCTAATAATGTTCTATTCATTTTTTTAGGATTTTCGTTGTCCCTTTAGTGAGAACTGTAACATAACGCCAGTCACGAGACGTTTTTGTCAAAAATGTAGGTTAGATAAGTGTTTTAGAATTGGTATGCGAAAAGAGTATATTATGTCAGAGGAGGACAAAGTTTTAAAACGACAAAAGATAGAACAAAATCGTGCAAAAAAACGACCTAGCTCTGAGAATCATAAAAAAATAAAGATGAAAAGAGAAAGTATAGATGATTCAAATTTTGATGAGACTTGTGCTTCTATACCTTCTGTTAATTCTGTTATATCAGAAACATACTTTTGGGAATCCGATAAAAAATACGCCAACCTTGATGCAAATAAACAGTCATCGATGGATAGTATGAGTCCTGTTACAGCCGCTAGTGTTCCAAGTCCTTCAAGTTCTTCAGAGAATTGTGATATAGCTGGTACTAAAACATTAGAAATGTTAAAAGATTCTTCTCACAGTTCTCTTACAAATTTTGTTAAATTTGACCAATCTTTTTCATATAATCCGAGTGATTTAAACATTGAAAAGCATTCTTCTAGTCGATTAAATTTTGATACAAATTCTATTACTGATTATGAACAAGAAAAAAGAGAATTACTAGAATCAGTAAAAGTAATTGAACCAATAAATAAGTGTAAGAAAATAGAAAAAAAAATACAATATTCTGTTGATTCTTCTGCATTTTCATCAAAACGTTCAAGATTTCAAAACAATTTACTAAATTATTCAACTTTTAAGTCATCTTCAGAAGAACAGAAACTATATGTACCATATGCAGAATGTTCAACAAATGTAAAATCAGTAGAATCTTGTGTAAATCAAGCTATGCCACAGCCAAATCCAGAAGATTCAAGTATGTGCCAAAAACCAAAAGACAATTGTTTAAAAGAGTTTAATTTAGCTTCAAAAATGATGCAAGATCCTGAACTTGTTACTAAATTACTTAACAATCCAAATGTAGTTGCAAAAGTTATTCAAGATCAGAATTTACTTTCAAAGTTTATAGCTGATCCAGAAATAATTAGCAAATTAGTTTCTGACCCTCAAATATCACAATTTCTAGAAGAAAAACTTGTTACTCAAAATCTACAAGAAACGTCTAAAAATAATTCAGATAAGAGTGCACTAGATAAACTTATTAGTAATGGAATTTCTGATAATATGATAAGAAATATGTTAGATAGTGATCAGAATCACATTGAAAATCCTATTTTAACAAACTTAATTACCAATCGTAGCACTGAGGAACATCAATATCAAAATAATAATAGCACAATGAATGAGTGGAGTAGAACAACAGACGATGTTACCAAAGATGTTCTTCAAGAAGTACAGAGGTACATTCACATTTTTAAATATTCACCAAATATAGTTTTAAAATATTCTAAAAATTTATGTAAATTTTTAGAATACCTATAGCTGCAAACTCGATTGAATCTATTTTATGTGAAGCTATAAAATTAGAATTCTCTGCATATTCAACATTAGGTTGTAATCAAAATAGCAGAGAATTAAATGATGCTGAAAGAGCAAAATTAAATGAGCTAATAGTAGCCAATAAAGCACTTTTAGCACCACTTGACGATGATATAACAAACTTAGTTGGTGAGGAATGTAGATTTAAGGTAATTCTAATAATATATATTGATTTTATAATTGATTATACAATATAATAGAACAAATATTTCTTATAAAGGAGAATTCTGGACAGTCTGATCCTATGCTATTAGATGTTATTAATTTAACAGCAATAGCTATTCGAAGACTTATTAAAATGTCAAAAAAAATCAATGCTTTCAAGAATATGTGTCAAGAAGATCAACTTGCTTTACTTAAAGGAGGATGTACTGAAATGTTGATTTTGCGATCAGCCATTAATTATGATCCTGACAAAGATATTTGGAAAATTCCACATAGTCAAGACAGAATGTCAAAAATCAAAGTAGATGTATTAAAAGAAGCAAAAGGAAATCTTTATACAGAGCATTCGCGGTTTGTCAGGACATTCGATCCTCGCTGGCGAGATGAAAATATTATTCTGATATTAAGTGCTATAGCACTGTTTTCTCCTGATAGACCAAGAGTTATTCATGGTGATGTTATTAAACTTGAACAAGTGAGTTTACTTTTGTTATTAAATTTATATTTCATAAAAAAACATAATTAGATTGGGCAAACTTAATGTGTAATTTAAATAACATTATGTACCTAGGCAATATCACAGTCAATCTCGATTTGTATTGAAATTCTAATGTATTTTTACAGAAATTTAGGTTTTTAAATAATAGATGCACAATGTTAACTAAACTTTGTATTCTTACTTTAAATTTTGAGCAAAATAAAAAAAAATATAGTAAATATATTACTTCAAACATTAATTCTTTATTTCTTGATTTTAATTTTTAATGTTTAGATTATTTACTTTAAATTTACAATAATGATAGACAGTCGAATATTAAAATGTTTAAATTAATTAATTTGAAATTGAAATACAGATAAAACTCGTATTATTTGGTATATAATATTATTTTCAGAGATTAATTATTGCGAGATATTTTTAATTTTATAAAATTTCATTAAACAGGATAATGTTAAATCTTTTTAATATTACTTTTATTTTCAGAATTCTTATTACTATTTATTGAGGAGATATTTAGAGAGCATATATCCTGGATGTGAGGCGAAATCGACGTTTTTGAAATTAATTCAAAAAATTTCAGAATTACACAAGCTCAATGATGAGGTAGTTGGAGTCTATTTGAATGTAAATCCATCAAGTGTGGAACCATTATTAATAGAAATATTTGACTTAAAACATTGAATCAGCCAATGTTATTTACTTTTAATTATTTTGTTTAACTAAAAATTTTCTTCTACTGTTGAGTAGTAAAATTGCTACAGTTGACTTTCTTTTTGTATTACAAAATTTTAGTAAGAAAAAGTTAAAATTCATTTTTTACAGTCAATTATAACATTCGATTACTTTTTTAAAACATAATATTATATGTACTATTAGCTTAAATTTCATTACGACATATTGATATATTTTTCCTTTCTCTAAGAATTCTATAGTAATGACAAATATTAAACTCTAAGAATCAAATAATACCCTATTTATGCAAAATAAACGTGCCTGTGTTTTATTTCTGTATAAGTGAACATGCATGGATGCATATGGAATAACGAAGTTTTGAGAATGGTTTAACCGATTTTAATTTTTGTATTCATATTTTTTATTTATAATGTAAAAAAATTTTCAATTTACATATAAAAACAAAATTTCATTTTCTTATAATAAAATTATAAAATTAGTTTGTAAATTAGTGAAATGTATTTAAAAAACATAAATTTCAATTATTTTTCACATTACCTGACTTATTGAAAATAATTTTAAAAATGTTAATGTGAATAATCATATTTTCTTTTATACATGAATATAAAATACAGTAAATATTTCATTGTTGGGAAGTATTTTGTATAACTATGTATAAAAATATCTCATGTACCTAAGCAAAAGACTTTTTGTACATGCTTCATATTTACTGTATTATAAATATAAGAATGTTAATTTTGTTAATGTTAATGAAACTTAGGTATATAAATTTATTAGGCAAGTTAATTATGAATCCAGTTGCAATTGAAAACCAGCTTTATTTTAGAAGCTTTAAACTAATAATTTTATAATAAATTATGGTTAAAAATTTATTGTTATAAAAATCTAATGTAAACATACCTGTATAATTAAATGTGTACAAATTTTAAAAAATATTACAGTTACCCTATTAAGGGCAATCCATTCCAATTGAATAATAATATATTTATGATTCTTTCATCTTATATCTGCGGAATCAATCTTCTATTGTACAGGAATGTGATAAATCAATAAAATATATTTTTTTCATAAAACTACGAGTTTTTTTGTACCTTCAATACAATTTTTCGTTTAATAGTCATGAAAAAAATGAACTTTAAATTTCACTACTGTCAGGGCTGTCATCATTATTTGATGGTATTAAAACTTCAAGCAAGAATAAAAATAACACTATAGTTGTAAATACTAATAGTATATAAAGTAATATTAAAAATATAATAAAAAGAAGAAAGTAAATAAATCCCTTGATAAGAGTGCAAATAATTGAAAAAGACCAATTTACAATAGATTTGAAAAAACCAAATATTCCCATTTTTAATTTTTGAACATTTTCAAGGTTATTACGTATAAATTTTGACACCTGTGATATTTATATTTTAAAGAGGTGCTAAGAATGTTTTTGTTTTTCTGTAGATATATGTTAGTTAAAACAAATATTATATTAATTCAACATTTAAGCAATAACTATGAATATACCTTTAAATTAAATGTAAAATACTCATTTTAACAAACACTTTACAATTTATAATTTATTTCTTTTTTGAAAAATATTTCTGTTGAAGTTCATTTCATTTCATTTCATTTCATTGAAGTTCTCGTTCAAATATATCTTACATTCCTACTTTCGCCTATGTTTTTTATATTGAGCGATGTAACAGTCTTGTATAAAATAGATTTTTTTACATATATAATGCTGTTTGTGATTTACATTGCATGACTATGAATTAATTTTATTAAACTACGTTTTATTAAAGATTACAAAGGCACATTCTGAAATAATTCGAACAGAAATGAACTAATTCTAATTTTAATTAAAAAATATATTATAGCCTGTTATAACTTTTAATTAAATTTGAACATTTCTAAAAGGTATAGAGTAACAGTTAATAAAACTTCAAAGTTAAATCATTAACATACAAATTTAAATTATAAATTACAAATTCAAATTAAAATCAGGATATTTAAATTTTGTATGTAGACTTGTTACATCGAAATAAACGAAATTTTGAAATATCTCTTTAAATCTTTCTAGTGATTTTTAATTTTTAGGTACAAGTTATAATAGGAAATAAATTTATTTGTGATTTATTAAAATCAAATATTTATCTGTATTTATAAATGTAGGTAAAAAATTTAGTAGTTTTAAATATGAATACATCTTTTTAAATTATTTTTTCACTCATAAATTGTTAAGATTCTATAAACCACTGATTACTACAAGGAAATGTTTAATTATAATGAGAATTTCAATTTCGTTAAAAAATTTTCTTTCGCAAGTTTAATTTTTTATAATCATATTTTTTAATATGACAATAATCATTTAAATAAATTTTAGCTGCTCATTCGTTGTATTTCACAGATTATCTAAATTAGTTGTCAGACACTGATCAACACCATTTTTGTCATTTTCAGCGGATGCACTGCATTCAAATGTTTTTTCGCTCGTCAGCTTGTGTGAAACAATGGAAGCGGGTAGATTGGCACGTTTGTAGTGATAGAATTTCTCCGTGTTCTCCTTATATGTTTTATTAACGGTCGTATAGTTAAGCTTATCAGCGGCTATATAACAAGAACCAAGAGCTGCTGAAGTTGTCAGTCGTAATAGTGACAACTCATCTATAGCCCCACTTGTATGAATTTCCTGGATAAATCCAGGTTTGAGATATTTCCACGATTTCCAGATCGAACCCACACATATCACCTTCAGTCCACCGTTTTCTAATTTTAGATCCTAAAATCAAAAGCACATTTATTTTGTAATATTTTCCCGCATAAAAATGAATGCAATTTATTAACTATAAATAAAATATCATGAATTCTTTATATAATATTATACGTTTTATGTAAGATCTAGGTTTTAAAGAATGAAAAGAAAACTTGTAAATTAACAATTATTTACATTTCATACAATTTTAACAAACAAGAACGAAAGTATATTTCTTGATTGAAGTCGAAATTATGTTTCAAAATTTTGATCTTAAAAGCTTGGTGCTTGATACATACACTTCAAATAAGCTAATTATCGATATAACTTTTATACATTATAGAAAAGTTGATATTACGTATGTTAATTACCTCTTCAAGAAGTAGTAAAAGGTACACATATTTTTAGTATAATTTTGGGGGCTCACGGGCAATGAGTTTAATATTTTTCTCAGAAATTCATATTTTTCATGAATTATAAAAACGCAAAACTTTTGTAAAAGTTTTACTCTTTTCAGAATATTATTTATTATTTTACTATTGGTTATAAATTTCTTGTAAAACATATTTTCTATTATAAATATTATAATATATTATAAATTTCATTAAAAATTATTAAATGTTTCGCGCACAGTGGTAAAATGTATAGTAAATCCTCTTAAAACTCTTAAAAAATAACACATAAAATTAAACATTGAATCATAAAAAATAGTTATTTTGTTAAAAATGTAGTCAAATAAAATTGAAATAAAAAATGTCTTTTAAATATATGTATATGTGACAATTTATTACTATTAATTAGTTTTAGATGAATTAATATTCAATAAAAGAAAGTTACGCATCAGATGTACAACCAGAAATAAGTTAAATGTTTCGAGGTCTGAAAACTGAAGAAATGAATTATCGGTAATTCAAAATAGGATAAATTAAAATAAATACTTTATTAGAAAATACTTTTCTTTTTAATAAATAATAATAGCAAACATAAAAGTTTAACGCATAAAAAGAATATTATGATAATATAAGAATAATATAAAAATGATTGAATTAAACTATTTTATCGATGAAAATATAAAAATTGAACAGTGTCTTCGTCCTTAAAAACGTCGATTTTTTAATTTAAGTTCTTAATTTACCTAACGGCATCAAAAACTGATTTAAAATGTTTAAATTTCTGTACGAAATGTTCTGCTTCATAACGTTACGTTAAACGTCAATTGAGAGTCATATTAAGAAACTACTTTTGCAAGCGTATTTTGCGTACATTGTGTGCATTACAAGAGAGAGCGTTCACATATTTGGCGAGGGATGCGCCCGCCTGTTTGAAAAGCTCTTTGCATAGTGGATCATCTCTTTCACAGCCAAAGACAAGCTCTTTTGTGAACATAGCAAATTTGCATTTGTCAAAATTAGAATAAAGATGGGGCATCATGCCTTGCTGATCCGTCACATCAAAGTACTGCTTCATGGCTGGCCAGACGTACGTCGTCGGATAGGTTGGGCAGTTCAAACCATCGAGATCATCAAAAACATACTTACATGCTCTTTGTGCCAGCCAGAAAGCTGTAACAAAGATAACATTTATTTATGTATACACGCGTATATTTAAAAATGTGTTTTTCTCTACTGGATAAGCTAAATTATTAAATTATTTAAAATGTAACTTTGAATGAATAATAGCTAACTGTTATTAAATAAAATATTACTTTTGTCATTCAAATGTGCCGTCAAGTGAATATAATACATGCGCTGCGTATGGATATGTGTGCTTTATTTCTTTTTCTCGATTGTTTTACGATTTAATAACAAAGGATCAAACTTATGACTTTTCACGTAATGTATTTTTTATGACATATATGAAAATGTCTTTCGCATATATTACACTTCATTTTACTGGCTGAATATAACCAATAGCTTCGATTTCAAAAAGTAGAAATAATAAAAATCAATTTTTTGTCCTCAACCGCGCAAGTTTTGAACAAATATAATTTTTATTTGGTAGGAAATAAGTACAGTGAAAATAATTTATATTAGTATATAAAAACATATATTTGAATTTCATTGATGAATCAGATACGCATACGATTAACGGTAATTCCTTGAATTTTTTATAGAATGGATTTCTCATGATCAAACATTTAATAACTCTACGAAATGAAACAAAAGCTATACAAATGCTGCTTATAAATATGTGCTGTGTACATCGCTTAAGAATAATTATTCTATTACTTATTTAATGTCTGACGTATTTACGTTTCAACTAATATGAGAAAGTTACTGCTGAATATTTCTTTTTTATCTTTAATCATCAACTAAAATATTATTTATATGAATTCACGTTTTTTTTAATTCTAATGGCTAAATATTATATTTAATTCTATTTGATTTCCAATTTTTGCAATGTAAAAATTCGTTCTAGGTATAAGTTTTATAGATATGGTATCATATAGAACATTTTATTGTAAAATTAATAATTATATAACAAATTCTGCCCGTATAAAATTCATTTTGCGAATTCTTTTTTATTGATAGTCAAACAAATTCATTGATTTTCTATGTTAATTTTTGAAATCATTTTAATCTATGATATTATCATTAAAAATATATTTCTTTAATTTAATAATTACACGCTTATTTTATTATCATATTAAGTCTTATTTAGCATTTAACTAATCAAGATAAAAAATTATCTGGAATTATTATATCAGAAGTTCACAAATATTTCTTTTAAATTAAAGAAAATCTTTTCATCATCAATAATAATTTATTTAAATAAACATGTTTACGTAGATGAGAATGTTAATTTATTAATACAAATATTTTTTATTTCATCTCTAAATAATTATGCATAATTATTAAATAAATAATTGATAAGATTATTATTTTCTATGCTTTTGGATATATTTCATATGTTTTATAATAAAAGTTTTATTTTTAAAAAATTTAAATAACGTAACCTTCATTTCCTTTTTCTAGTTATAAAGGAAAATACAAAAAGGTAAATATTATCTATAAACCTAATTTTTTTCATAAATGTTTGAAACATAAACTATACTTAAATTTAAATTCTAATTGAAAATACTTTATGAAATATTTTACTTGTACGTATTTTTTTATGATTGTTAAATCAAATATTTTAATTTGTTATTTAAACGTACACTATAATACTTTTACTCATATAATACACTCAAAAATATCTTTGATTGCTTATAATAAGAATTTAAAGTTGTAAATACAGTTAATTGTAAGAAGATTTAAAATGCAAATATTCTAAAAAGTATTTATTAGAATCTTTTACTGTAATTTTAAGTCTGCTTGACTAAATACATATTGAAAAATTCTAAACGATTTGACTAATAATAAATTGAAACGAAATACACACGTTATGCATTACATAGACTTAATACGTTTTTATTAATAAGTTGCTTAGTCACCATCATTATCAATAATTACATTGTATCTTGCAAATATACTGCTTACTAATTTTATAATATAATCTTCAAATAAAAATCTTCATATAAATTTAATTGATCAAACTAACTAATTTAACTGATTAGCGATGTACATAATTTCTTTTCACAAAGATTGAAGTACAAGATCGTTTAACCTTAACTATGAAATATGTGTATCGGTGACTATGACAGATATTTCAATGCGTCAATATCATCTTAGATATTATTGAATTTGTGAAAATTTTTGTCTGAAAACGTAAAGTTCTTAATTTAAATGACAGGTTCTCGCGTGTATCTTTATCGAAAATGTTAATGGTGCCATGAATAAATCCATTACGGTGGATACACTAGACATGACTAATAGCTGAATGTGCTATTAGTTATTCAAAAAACAAGCTTCATCGGAAATAATTAATTTATCTGTTATTTGCTGATCAAATGTTCATAATCATAAGCGAGTCTTTTCCTAAATGTTTTCTGGACAGAAGAGATTTTTTCGCTATGCTTCAAATTTTAACTCCATGAGCCATTAAACATTTTTTATAATATCGCTTGATACATATTTATATCTTCTTGTGTAATATTACTTACTCACAAAAAATGATTAGGTAAGCTTTTTCTCGAACACTCGTAAAATCATTCTGTTCTCCTTCTACGTCATTGTTTAAACAGAGCCACGAATTAATAGGGCATCAGCGTTTTTTACATCGAAATAGTATTTCACCTCATTATTTATTAATGTTTTCAACTTTTTCGTATATTTAGCAGCCGCTCCACAAAAAGATTTTTTATCCTTCTAATGCAAACATAGAAGTAAAACTTCGTAGCGTTATATGAACGCATCGCGAAGGATAACATGTATCCTTAGTCATCAAATAACGATTTAAATCTTCTACACAAGACATTTTAGAAGTAAGTTCATTATATTTATTACGAGTTCGGACTCAAATCTCTTCTTTATCAATTTTCATTATACAAGTAAACTTACCATATGAAATAATTATAAGAAAGCAAAAGAAATATTAATGCATTTAAATTGATATTGTTACATGCAGGCTTAATTATATAAATCACAATATAATTTTGCTATCTTGTTAGTTTTAGTCAGCTGCATTTGAATTCTAATATCTAATTTTATTTTATTTTTTAAACTCCAAGGTTAATCCAAGGTTATTAAAGTACATCAATCGTAAAAATTTACTAAAGTCAGTAAAACTGCTCATGTGCTTAAACTCAAAATTCATTGGATATATTGATAAACTTTATATGTGAATGAAGTTAGTGTACTTTTTAGCGGATTAAATAAAATTTTATCCAAGAAAAGAAAAATAATTAATATTTTTAATGCCGTAATTAATTATTATTTCAAGAATTGAGTACATCTTACCACTGCCTTCGTCGCTCACCATGGACCCCCAACCCCCACATCCATAGGTCGTACGATCAGGATTTTCAAGCATAGAGTTGCTACCTGTACCAGAAATAACTACAATTCCACCATTGGCAAGACCTGTTTTCATACTACTAAGAGTGTCTGAGCCGACTGTGTAGTCATTAGATGCCGTTGGATACAGTCGGTGCAAAGTCTCTGTCAATCGATTATTACTTTCCTCTTCCTCGCACCCACTGAGGTTTAAACCCTGTACAAACAAAATATTAATGCTCTTTCCTTGAAGGGGGTGTAATAAATTGTCCTATTAAAAGGTGACAATTTAAGTGATATTAAATTATACGAATTACGAATACATTGCACCAATGTGAAAGGAGTTTACTTAATAAATGTCCAAATTTTGGATTCAAATTAAAATTCGATCAAATTAGTAAAAAATAATACATGCAACAGAGTTTTGTATAATAAACACTGAAAAAATTAGGCACACTTTTGTGTTGCAGTCATTATTTTGATTTTAATGAGATAGAATAAAATAAATGGTTAAACAACTTATTCAATCAACAGCACATTTAATTAAATGATTTTGCATCAAATTATTTTATATTATTTTTTATGCTTTTATATTAAATATGCGTAATACGCGATAAGTAATATAGTTCACAGTAGTAGGATTAACTGTTTAAAATTCCTATTATATTTCGACACCATAAATAGTACAGTTAACATAAACTTCTATATTATTCAATTATTCTTAATTCTTAAACGTAATCTCAAACTGAATTCCTGCCACATATAAAGCGTATAAAAGCGTATACTCTATCGACTATGTAAATTTCAGTTGTCATTGGGAAAAGAAAATGAAATTTATCGATTGAAAATGATTTTTGAAAAAAAACTTTTTATTACAAATACGTCTACCTATATATCGTGAAACCTATGAATAAAACAAATTTTTTATTCTAAGCCTATTCTTTATTTTTCTTAATCTAAAATAAAGTTGAATTTCTTTTTCTCCAATTTTACAATATCAGTAATTAGTAATATTATATAAATATAGTATTTTAAATACATTTACGTAAATGTATTGCATAAATTATTTCGCGATAAACTACATTTTAAAGTTAACAATAATTATGATCGATTGGGTTATAAAAAAAAATTATTGTTGACATTAACTTTAAAAACATCGCGATACATGTTCTCTCTAGCTGAACATTTGTGTTAAATAGAACAATACATATAATATAGTATGTGTGTATGTACAGAATTGTATTTCGGTGCGTGCGTAATTATATATGAATATACACAGTCGCTATACACGCGCATACATTCATGAATGTAAGGAGGAAATAGTGATTTACCAATATGACTTTAATAGCACTTAAGAAAATATCTTACCGTATAATTTTTTATGTTGCGTGTACTCTACCGAAGTTTATATAATAGCTATTTTCGACTATAGACTTTTGTTGTATAAATAAAATGCTTACTTGATTGAAAAAGATGGTTCTAGAGAATATAAATAAAAAGATAAAAACTGAATTATTTTTATCGGTAAAATAAATTGCTCTATATAACAATGTACGTAAGCTTAAATACAAATGACGCCTCTGACAATAGTAAACAAATAAATTATTAGTTTTATCAAAAAAGACTTTAAAGCTGTTAAGATTATTAATAAACATTTGATTTATTTAATAACATTTCAGTTCAAAAATTCTGTATAGTTAAATGTGTTTACTTGTACAAGCTCATATACAATGAAACATATCAAAGCTATCAACAAATAAATAATGCTATCTATTGTAATCTATATCGATTGCAACAATAAATACGACACGTAATTTGACAATAAAATCAAAATTATCATTTATATTATTATTTCACATATTGATATCTTATATCATTGACTGATAAATAAGAAAAGGTTCATAAAAATTTGTATAAATACTTATTTCAAAATTAAATTTCAATATCAATATAATGTAATAATTTTTTTTATATTAACTTTTCGATTGATGCCGAGAAGAGAAATAGCTGAAGTTGGTAAGCAGCCCAACCATTTATCTAAGCAGAAGTATCAATTTCGAAAAGAATCTGTATATATTAATAATAGACATAATCAATAAAATCATACCGTCTTAACAAGGTAAATTAAAGATAACATTTTTTAAGAGAAATATCCACACGTCATTAAGTCACCAATACAGTTATGTATGCTTATAATTTAATGTGTGATAATAATTTGTAATCAAAAAATAAAACAATGAAAAAAAAAATAGAAGATTCTACAATCGAATGACTCACTTGAATCAAACTTTGGGGACTATCAGTTTCTCGGCACACGACCTTTTTAACTTAATTACAGATATCATTGAACTTTCTTCCTCGAGTCATCTTTGAACAATCAGTTGTACGAAGTCATCGTTCGTTACATCGTTACATCGTCGATCGTTCAATCAAAACAAAATATTTATGTTTACGTTAAAAACGTGATAATTTTATAACTACGTTCAGCGAAATACTCTTTTAAACAATATTATTTTACGATTTTCATGATAAGACGAATCTTTGCATTGATAACAAATATTCATACATGTATTATGGAAAAATGTATAAGATTCACAGAATACAAAAGTAACAATAATATATAATTTTAAATAAATAATATAAAATAACATGAAATGTGCACGAAAAATGATATCCTGATAATTCTTTAACAGATAATTGCATCTACATTTCGTTTGAAAGTTTATAAAAGTAGAGAACAAATCAGTTGAAAAGGCAAGATTTATTGTAAATTTGAGAAAAGAATAAAATACAAAGTTCATTATTTATCAATTTGAAGTAATAGGTAACTTAGAAAATAGCACAATGAATGTACAAAATACTATAATAAAATAAAATAATGAAAGTAAAAGTAAACAAGTAAAAGTCACAATATACTTTTATGAAAGGCAAATTGTTCAATTTGAAATGAAATTTAGATAAATGTGCTAATAACCAAAGCAGAGTAAATAATATAAAATAAAGTAATAAGTAATTAAGTACACACATATCTTTATGAATATGCATGTGTGTATGTACGTATGTACGTATGTACGTATGTATGTATGTAGGCATGTAGGCATGTATATACATAATACTGCCAATATATTACAAATGGTACGGATTGATTCTTTATTAAATTGTATATGTTGAAATTTTTAAAAAAAATTTTTAAATAATATTAAGGCCGCCGACACCGAATTTGCGCCCCTTGCTTACATTTTTCATTTACAACCTGTGTAAATTGCGCCAATTCATCCGAGGCTAAGGTGGACATCAGTTTCATTAAATATCAGTGCAGTCGGGGCCATAAAAGTCCCGAAATCCTTGGACAACGATATCCGCCGTCGGAGATAACGAAGATCGGGAAGGACGTGGAGAGTCTAGATATAGCTCGCACACTATATATTCGAAAGTTTAATATTTTAAATAAAAAAAACGTCTTTTATTTCTAGCGCCATGTACTCATGCTCGTCTAACTAACGTGTACTATCAACTATTTTTAAAATGAGAATTTAATATCGTTTTGATAAAAGATAAGTAATTTATGGTTTTTATATACGCAGGAAAAATAAATCTACAATCTGAATATAAAAAGTGGAAGGATATATCAAAACAAGTCGTTTTCAAAAATTACAGTATGTAAAACATTCGTGTCTATACTTTCGTCTATGCTTTCTGTATGTCGATAAATGGTACGTCAAATAATGAATGAAACATTATTTGTGTGTCTTTCATAGTTATAATTCATTTAATAATTAGAGAATATAATTAAAACGAAGTAATTTTATATTTTTCACTAAGTAAGCTTTGTACACAAGAACGAATAACATTAAATTTTTTTTAATATTTCAAATACAAAGGTAAAAAAACTCAAATATACTTTTAAACAGTTTTTTTGCTCTTTTTGTAGGTGAAATTCCATTAGCTTCCCTCAATGAAAAAACGAGTGTAATTTTTTTCATTTAGTCCTTGCATTCGCCTTATCCAACATTGATTTTCTTGATGTATAATTCTTTTACGCGTCTTTTCGAATATTGCTGTTCCTTACGTGCAATTCTTGCACACACTTAATCGTTTATTAGCGTCCCTTACTGACGATTCTGATACATGCCTTATCTTACATTGTCGTTCCTGATGCGCAATGATCGATCGTCATCAATTAAGAGACTGATTTTCACATCCGTCTTATCATTACCTTTTACCAACACAGCATGATTGATAGCATCAGTTGTTCTCTTTATGGTGTGCCATTAAATTACATTCTTATTACATTCTAATTACATTCCATAAATATAGGATCCTTTTTATAACTAAAAACGGAATGATTTAAAAAATAGAATACTAAACTGCCTTTTTACTTGCACACAACAAGCAATCTCATACTTCAATATTAGTCACCTACACGTGTCCATCTGCCCACCACGTCAAGAGTTTATTACATGCGCATGCTTATTTCTTTGTACACATTTTTCGATGAATTCCAACAAAAATATATTTTATAGTTTAAATTATTTCTCTAAAATATTAAAGATTTTAATTTCGATAAAGCAATTATTAATTCTCTGTTTATTTGACTATTCATTTTCTCGATACGCTGTAGGTTTTATTCATTATTAACTAAATTCTTTAAAAATATAATATAATATCTCTATTGTAATTTAAATTTTAGTTTATAAAGTTGAACTGTTATATAATTAGTGCAAACAAAAAGTATTGAACTACCATTCAATAGTAACAAAACCCAATATTAAAATTCCTTGAATATTAATATTCACTATTTCTTCCTTTCTAAATTATGTAATTTCTATCTTGAATTGAATTTCAAATGAAATAAGATAATATTGAAAAGTATATAAACATTGAATATTAGTGCCCAACTTGGTTTCAAATTAATACAGTCAAGGACAAAACTCCACTAAATCTCACGATATTTTTAGAAATTTTAATCAACTTAGAATAAACCTAATTTAAGAACAACTTATAAGTTTACAATATCTAAAAATTAAAATGTTTTTTTATACTTACAACGATATCATACGGAACTTTTTCCGAAATTTTAAGTTCGTCCTTAGATCTAATGATCATATCATTGATTCTGGCAGCTGTTTCTTCCATTCCCAATGCCTGAAATGTAATAGGTATTACATAGATATACAAAAATAACCTGTCGCTATCGTTATGTATAATAAAAGCTTAGTATAATACGCATGGGTCATTATAATATTGATTAGATAGATCTGACCGCTTAGACTCCAATTGTACAAGAGTCATTGCTAAAGATAGTGAAAGAGAAAAAATAATTGCATACTATATACACGCATAATAAAACCCAGTTAACGCTTGTAAAAGGACCGTATTAACGAATTATTCTCGCCCCTCTCTCAGTCTCTCACTCACTCTTTCTCCCCACATCTCTCTCTCTCGCTCGCTCGCTCACCTCCCCTCCTCCTACTCCTCCTTTTCTGTGAAACTCAAGCAATAACATTTTTTCCTCAAGCAACTACTTTCAAACATTTGCATTATGAATGACACTAGAAATTTTATGTTATGGTAAATAATAAAAAAACAATGTTGAATTTATCTTGTCATGGACACACTAATCCACTCTACAATAAAACTAAGTTTTAATAAGATTTATATGTGCAAAAAGATTTTCATGAGCTTAAGATAAAAAAATGTTTATAAACATATGAAAAATAGTATTAACGTCAAACAATTTTAATTTGTTACTTTTAATATAATTTAATATAAAAATTTAATTAATAGTCGTATATAGGAAAATCGTTTAATCTGAATAACTAGGAAAAATTATTTTAGCACACAACATTAATTAGAAAATATATTGTATTTTTGTTCGGAAGCTATGAAGCGCATGTTACCTAAAAGGTTCGTAATATTTATGTTCCTAATAGGATTTCTATCTTTACTTTAAAATACCCCCTAATCATGTGGATCAATAATGTTCATTAAATAACTTTAATAACAACTGTACAAAACCACATGATTTAGATTCCTCATTTGAACTATTTATTCATTAAAAATAATCAAGTTACATTGAACCAATTAATATATTTTTTATTATTTCTGAATAACAAAATATCTTTAATGCTGATGTTTTAAAAATAAATTATTATTTAGTACTTAATAATTAAAAAAAATAAACGCATTGGTATATTAAATCGATATGCTAAATACATATGAAATAATATATTTATAAAAAATTAAATCATTATATCAACTTTTATCTAGAATAATTTTTAATTTATTTAGTTTTGTTAGCAAATTCAATTTTAAGGCTTTTTACAGAAAGGAACGTTAATATTAAAAAAGTAAAAATTCAAAAACTCCTTACATTTTCTCCCTGCTTTGCTGTATTTGAGCACGTAATATGTTATCTAGTTAGCATCTACGTATCTGCTTTTTATATAATAAAAGTATTTTTATGTAATTATTTGGGCTAATTCAAGAAATCAGTAATAAAAAAATATGAATGAGGAATATCTTCTAAAAATTTTAAATTTCGATATACTTCGTTATTGTAAGATTTTGCTTAGCATATAAAAATTTATAAAAGTATCGAAAAATTATCGAAAAATTAAACAAACTCATGAGAAAATAAAATTTCAATAAAAACTTTAATAACTTTAAAATATATCGATATGATAGTATCGTTATAATAACATAATAATAATTGTTATATTATCAATCATATCTTATAAAGACATAATTACGTATTCTGTATAACTTAAACGTACATTTTTTTGCATAGAAAATATTTCTCACTTTTAACTAGCTTTTATACGATTCAAAAATAAATTTATCTCATAATAATAGAATAATTATTCAAATATAATTAAAAAATAGTTAATGATTAAACCAGAGATTATGAAAATGATACTTATATGAATAACAATAAAAAATATTTTCACAAGTTTATAAAAGTATTCTTATTTTATATAAATAATAAATTATAGCATTAGAAAAAAATTTAAATTAAAATATAAGTTGAATTGTTGAATATTTGAATTGTTGAATATAAATTTATAATAGTATTTTCATACATATATAAAGAATAGAGTGCTTGTTTAACAGTACAAATTTTGTTTAGATAAAAAAAAATAAAATAATCAAGTTAAAGTTTTATTAAAATTGAAAATACAAAGATAATAATGACAGTAAATTTAAAACTTGAAGAAAGTTTACCCATTACCGCACGTAACTTATCAATTTAAAGCTTTCCCAAATCATAAAATAAATTATATATTTTTATTTTTTACAACGTAGGCTATACCAGCATTTTACATACGTTTTCTTTAATAGCAATCACGTACGTTTTTTATAAATAAATATAGCTTTTAAAACTAACAGAAAATATCTAAATTTTTTTGATAAATCTAATACTTTGCTAGAATTGGGTATTAAAAATTGAATAACAGAACTAACCAATATCAAACTATAACATGAAACAGATAACTTGTTACATAATATAACATCTACATTCGCCTTTTGCTCTAATTGAACAAACAATTTATATTTTAATAATTCATTTTAATAATACCTGTTCTCTTACTTTATGTTTTTAATCTATATTTAACGGCACATACTGTTTGCGATTATATTTTATCGCTTTATTCAATGTTATATACATTTAAAATGATTTATTAAATAGTATATACTATTTTAAAATGATCAAAGTTTTTGTGTTTCGAAGAATAGATCGTAAAAAATGCTAGTCCATGTTAAACGCTGTATATACATATATACGTATATATATTTCCTTTGTCACATATAATTTAAAGAACTTTTCTATTTCTTTTAACATTTAAAATATTTTCTTAATATTCAAAGGAAAAATCTATTAATTTATCAACTTCGAACACTTTATGCGTTATTTAATTCAAAATTGATTAGGCGACAAAATCATTATTGTCCACTAGCTAATATTATTATTCAGAATATAACTATGAAGTAAACAAATTAGTACATGTATTCTTCGCTATTATATATATATATATATATATATATATATATATATATATATATATAATCTAGATGAAATACAGAATAGATCTAGTCATGTTTTTCGATAAAACTATTTGACACAACATGTGAAATAATAAAAATATCTTTTACCCAATGATTTGTTTGAGGGCCTCTAACTTCACATAATTTTTTGCCCCATCCATCTATCACATAAAGCATTGAATGTGACGAACCTCTGTAAAAAAGATATTTTAATTTAAAAAAACAGTCAATTTTAATGTTTCAACTTTGTTATAATGAATGTTATAATACATTTTTTATAGTATGATTTGTTATAATTTATAAATGATTTAATCGTGCAAAATTATGTAAATAATTTACGGAAGAACTATATATTTTTAAAATATTCAATGATTATTTTAGAAATTTCAATCTTTTATTATATCAGAAATTTTAAAATTAATATAAATCATTATATAATTTATTACAACGAGATACTACTTTTATGTAAATAAAGAAAATTTTCCATTCAAATATGACTTTTTTTAAAGAACCCTTGTTTTTACAGAATATTTATAACCTATTATAATTATAATTTATAACGATTGTGAATAATTGTAATAATTTTTGTAAATGCTATGAAATTGAAAATAAAGATAAATAATAATAAGGCTTTTGACTGTTACAGAAAAAATAAATCAATTAAGAACAAGTAGATAAATACTGATATCCCATAATATAAAGAGTAAAATAAAATGTAAAAAATTAGATTTTAATTGAAGATCTCAAATTTTAGTTCTTGATGTGATTAATATTTCGTAATATCGTATCTGAAACAACAAAGTACTTATCTCTAAGTATCAAAATTTTACGTTGACTTAAATAAAATATTTACTAATCGAATTTTCATAATTGTGACTTATAACAACTTCCGAATATATTTGACAAAAAATATCTTTCATATTACAAATGCAATAAAAGAAACTAATTTTCATTTCATTTACATCAGTTATTTTAAAAAAACATCTATTCTGATAGATGTTATTATTAATCTGATATATACATTGCATATTAATTTTATAACTACTATTCAATATTTTTCAATACTTTTCATGACACTTTAATATCATTTACTAAAATCTTAATTAATTACTAGTTTATTTTAAAATCTATATTTTAATTAACACTGTATACTCCGTTGATGTAAAGCAAATTAAACTTTTAATATATATTACAAAGCAAAGAGTACTACAAATAAATTAATAATTCAATAAAGAAAGTTCTTATTTTATATATGTGACAATAATAAATTTCAATTTTATATATTAATGTATAATCATACTTAGAATTACAAGGAAAAATATTTATCTACCATTAATCCTTGTTATCAACATAGAAGTAGTAAGCAACACCATGTAAATTCATATTTTTTAACAATAAGTTTTGTTTTAATCTTGTATTGTAATCAATAATTTTATTCATTTTTTAAATTTTGCATTATTATAATTGCGCAAGAATAGCAATATAAGTGATATCATATAGATCTTCTTTTTAAACATTTTTCTTAAAATTACAATTATAAAAGTAACAAGTATAAATATATTATTAAATTAATTAGTTAATTAGTTCATAGAGAGATTATACTTAGATAATTGGAGTTTCATAGTTTAAATTAGAATTTTATTAATTAGAGAATTTGTAAAACCGTATTCATTGTAAGAAAACAAAAAATTAAAAAAAATTTAATTATCTGCTATTAACATACTTTAAAATATATTTTTTTAGACATAATGTAAACTAAAATTAAAAAGTTAATGCTAAAGATTACAAATCTTTCCATGTCGGTTTATGTTCTAATGAATTTGATATAATCCTAGTTTATTGATTAAATTAATGATTTCATATTTTATAAGAGGCAATTCATTTTATATATTGACACAACATGGAAAAAATATAAAATAAAATATCCAGTTGAAAAAATCGCATTTTAACTTTTAAAATAATAATATTTTTTTAAACGTACTTTATTCAGATAATTGTAGCAATATTTAATAAGTATTTTTAAGTCAAATATCTACTTTTTATGATTAATTAAAACGCATATACACTTTATTAAAATATTTCATATTATTTGACAAGTAAAAAATAAATAAAATCAACTCATTTACCTTCTTATACAAATGTATCACTATTTATAACATTTATATTTTATAAGATAAATAATAACAAAATAAATATTAGAACACATATTTTATACATATAGCAACAAATAAAATATTTTATCAACATTATAAATATTTTATATGTAATTCAATATAATATTTTGTTTCAAACAGTATATATATAGCAATATATGAAACAGTACGTAAGAGTAGATATTTTTCTTCTTTATTACATTAGCTATATGATATGTTAATAATTTTATTAATAATAAAGTTAATTATGTCAACTTTTGAAGAAATTCTATATTTATGTTGGTGTGCTTTAATCAAAATAATATTAATTTTATATGACGTTTTATTAATTTATTACAGAAAATTGCAATTCTGCATCGGAATTGTACATAATTTACATAATTCAATTGATAAAAAAAAGTACTTTATCGATAAAGTACTAATTATTATCAACTTTGTAAATCGTTATAATTATAAATAGTGCTTTTAAAATGCTATTGTACATGTTAAATACAATAATTTCTTAAAATATTCTTATACGTGCACACATTTTTTTTTTCTTATCATCTACTGCTAAAACATTTTGAACATTTAAATTTATATAACTAATTTAGTTTTTGTAATTAAATCGATTAAATCTCTTAAAATATGAATTTCTAAACTATTTATAAATAAAATAATGGCTTAATATTGAGAATTTAGTTTATTATATAAAAATTTAGTTTGACCCTTTGAAATTATTTCAATCAATTACGTTTATAATAAATATATCCAATTAAATAATTTTAAAAAATCTCAACTATAAGTCAATAATCTCAAAATCTAAATATTGAACATAAAAATTCACTCTATATAAAATTTTAACTAATAAAATTAAAAAATTCTACATTATCTATAATTTGACATATAATTTGATTTCAGTCAAAGTATAAATTTTTAATAATTTTGGACTAACGTAATAGCGTTGATGAGGAAATTAGTAAATTGTTTTAATGACAAACAGAAATCTTGTATAAAAATCAGAAATTAAAATTTTTTTATCATAAAAATATTTACAAAAAGAAGAAGCGAATATATTAACATTACTAATTATATAAAATAGTTTTTTTTTTTTCATATGAACTCACTAGTTTAAGTGACTGAAAAATATTTCTCGAATTTACTATTAACAACTTAGATTTTAATTAACATATAAAATGTCTCAGTCAAAATACTTATGGCTAAATACATATCACTAAAATGAACGAGTTATTCAAGTATACGTAACTAAATACGATTTATTTTAAAAGTTTTTAATAATTAAATAAAGATACTTAAATAATGTAAGTTTCATGTAATAGTAAATATATTGTAATTTATTAGCTTTTCATTTTTTATTTGTGACCGAGTCAATTTAATATAGTAATTTATGTAAAATAGCTACGAATTTGAGATTTGAATAAATGACAAGTACTTTTTATTATATATTAATTTGGTATTACATGTTGCTGTTAGAATTTGTTATCTTTTTAAAGTCAATTTTCATATTTAAAAGTAGATTCGTGATTGATAGCGCAGACTTTATCAAAGATAGGTCTGTGCTTATCACGAATTTTTAATGGAATTTTAACATTTTTACTACTAACTAAAAATAAGCATTGTGCTTGGTTTTATGATGAGATTAAATCATCTACTTGATTGTAATAGTATCACATGACACAAATGATACCGTACGAAGAAACAAGTGTTACTACTACTTGCACTGCTATTTGTGTAAATTTTGCTTTGACTATTTACAAAAATAATTATTATATTGTATATTAACTAGAAATTCTCATTAGCTTATTATTCAACTATAATTTTCAAAATTTCCTTTAGAATATCGATGTATTCGAATACAACCACAATAATTACAATAAAGAAATATCAATAGTGTCGCAAACATGAGGAGAAGAGTTTTAAAATAATAAAGTGAAAATGAATTAACTCGTTTCTTGTTATGAAGTATATGTCAGATATATTTGTAATTATCATTTTAGCTTTGCCTTATCATTATTGAAGAGTTTTACGAGTATTTACCACAAAATAAATTAAAATTTTTTATCAAAATAAGTACTATATATAAATTAATTTACATCTTAATAAACTATTTTATCTACCACAAAAATAAATAGAAAATTAATTCCTATTATTCTAATGATATAAAAAATGGTAACGTAAGCGAAATATACATATTTTATTTGCAGAAAAATATTTGAATTACGAATAATATTTTATTCTGAAATAAAATTTGATATCATATAATTCCCAAAGTTTTACTTGAATTAACGCATTTATTATCAATTTCAGTGTCTGTTCTATTAGTTTTATACATTTTGTATCTAAGAATGACTAATTTCTTAAATACATTAGCAATCTAATTACACTATAGATATAATAAGTTAAAAAGTAAATAAGTCTCCCTATTTTTCGTATTTTAATTTTTCATAATTTAAAATTAAATTTTTGAAGCTCAAATGAAGCTTGGATTTGAGTTAATGTTTCTGTTAATGTTTCAGTTAATGTTTCAGTTTTTTTATACTAAACATAATGAGAAAATATGATTTTAGTAATAATTTAATAGTTACTCTCGGGATATCATAAGTAAAATGCATAAACACTTAATAAATTAAGTACTCGTTAATTGAAAAATCATATACATATATATACATTATTTTAATGAAATACGTGTAATGATTTGGAACAAATACTTTTTTAATCCTTAACCTTTCACTTATTACTCGTACATCTTAGTTTTACTATTTTAATAAATTCCTTTTCAATGAATTATTATGAGTGATACTTACATAGCCACTAAACAAATTCAAAGTCTTGATTTATATATTTCCCTTATACTGAATTCGAATAGAAGATAGAAAGTTCTACTACAATTGATACGTAGGTCATAATACTAAATGAATAATTCTGTAGAAGACGTATAAGGTGTGATAGATGATCTACATTCATATAAGCTTTAAGAAAATAAAAAAACTGATATTGTAAAATGTTTCTTTGAAAAAAATTAAATTAAATTAACGTACAAAAATTGAAAGAATATTTTCATGTAAACGTCCCATTTAAATTATATTTTAATAAATTTCATGAAACTAAATAAATAAAATACCAACAATTGAACAATATTATATAATAATAATAGTATACTGATTACTATTGAAAACAAATTCACTTATCAGTAAAAGTTATAATACTAAGCTTATTTTCATAAATAACAGATGTAATGTACTCACCCTTCGATCCCTCCAATTCTAACATCTTCTGGTTTTTTATCGTTTATTTTTCCGTTCATCTTCCTTATTGAAAATGTCCAGCGCTTTTCTTTAAATTACGAAATTCATTAAACCATAAGTCTTACTAAATGTATAACAAATTTTTAATAAATAAATTTCAACAAAAAAAAAAACAGCAATTAGAAAAATAGATGTTTATGAGCAAAATAATGTGGGTAAAACAACTAATTTTACAATATTCAAGCTGAACGTGACTTCTCCATTTTTAATTTTTTTAAAAAATAATAAAATGTCGAATGTTTATAAGCCAGTGTTTCAGCATTTTTGTGTCAATAAACGGAATATCAGGGATGCTGATTTTCAATTTTGACGATACTGTAATCCATGTAAATGAAACTTATTTCTTAAAAATACAATCTATACTTAATTCAACATTTTTCAGTTATTTAAAGTGAATACATTTAACACAAAGTTTTAATATTCATGTAATTATGTTTCTTTTTCTAAAGCAGATTCAACATACTTATTATAGAAGTATTAATCTTGCGTCAGTTTTTGTAAAAAGAAAAAATAAATTAAAAATGAAGATTATAAATCGTTGAAATAAAATTTAAATACAGAAAAGGGATAACGTTAACTATGTTACGCAATAATAAGATTTAAATAATTGAACTTATTTAAGGTTAATAAATTTTTAAGGATACTAAACGTAAATACTTGTTTAAAGATAACTTGTAAAGTCTTTAAGATTAAATTGTAACTACTAAGGATTAATAAATAAATAATGAATAATGGATCATTAAGTTTGTGTATTTTATGTCAAAAAACCCTTTTAAAAATTCACGATCAATGTCTTTGTAAATCTTTTATCAAATATAGGAAAAGAAATATGAAAGAAATAGAAAAAACACGATATCAGTTAATCTTAGAAGAGTGTAAAACTCGCTTGCTAAATTATGTTTAAAGATGGATCCAAAGCATATCATATACATACATCTACGTGAATCCCTTTAAGCAAACATGGTCTAAAATTAATTTATTGACTTTCTGAGACATTGAAAATTTATCGTGTTATCTGCAAATTTTTATTATCATCGTCATTGGTAAGCTTTTACTATAAGCCAAATGATAATTCAGACTTATCTAAGCGCATGCGCTTGCGTATAAAACGGGTAATGAAAATTCCGAAGAAAGTAAACGTTATAAGGACGGAGAACCCTAAAGAAATACAGCACTAATTATCGGCAATTCTACTGATTCTCAGCACTGCTCCTCTCGACAGTATGACTCTCCAACAATCTCGCTCACCGATACGCGTACACGCGCGCATACTCTCCCTTGCATCATGGAACGAACAGTCAAAAACATTCGGGGAGCAACACGTACGCAGCCATAAAACTACGAGCATATGTTTCATTAATAAACACGAGAACCCATAAAAAGATGATTATCAATTAATTTCAGACCCAGTGCACGCAAACGCTTCACTTCTTGTAACATTGCCTATTCACGTATAGCAAAGATTAACAGCGTATCAATGATAAGCATTTTATAAACGCAGGTGAACGTACTGTTATGGGCTACGGAGGTGCAGGATCGTGAATCTCAAAGGGGTAGTTGCCAGCAGAAGTCGTCGCTCATCAACACAGTCGTGAAATTCTCGCGCGCGTGTGCGCGATGGCAATGGCAATGCGCCGTGACACGTAGCGGTACAGGCAAGCGAATTACTTATCGTATACGCACTCTCCCTCTAACCTACAAAGTTATGTTAACTGCGAGTGAGCGGGAGCTCGTTGCCGCGACAACTGAAATGCACGTGTCGCTTGTTCTTCGAGGACGGGAGCGGCGAGGCGAAACTGGAGAACGAATGTGGAGAATGGAGAATGTGGAGGAGTCCGACGAGCTTGGAGCGTTTACTTAGATTGCTGTTAGGCTTACGGGCGACTCGGCAATCCTGACCATGAAAGTGTAGATTGAGGGCCGTCAATGTTTAAAATGAGAATCTCCATTTCTCTGTTTTTTTCTTTTTTCTGCTGGTTTTCTTTTTGTTTGTTTGTTTGTTTGTTTGTTCGTTTTTTTTTTTTTTTTTTTTTTTTTTTTTTTTTTTTTTTTTTTTTTTTACTTGAATTGCAACGGTATTTGTGTAAGCATTTATCCAATTGTTCGAGTTCTTTTGAAGGGTGCATTGCATTTAAAAAAGCGAGAACAACGTTTGAAAAATGATGTCATTATATTGTAATGTTCGTTCTTGTATGATAGTAATTTTTCAAATTCTTATTTAATTTCAATCGAAGCAGAACATGCACCTACAGTTATGCGGTGCGGCTGCAATTTCTATATTAGTTTTTTTTTAAATAACTGTTTACCTCCTTTGTTGCTAATATGTTATCTTTTACTTGCATTACAATTTGCTTTAAGGATAAATGAATAAAATGAAGTTTCGCGGTCATTTAGTGCATCAACAATGCATTTCGTAATAGAAAAGGTTTCCCGGTGTTCGATCGATTATTATAAAAAATATTATTTTTATTGCCCATCGAATATTAATGTAACTCTTACGCATACGCTAGCAAAATATTGATGTCAATTTGGAATATAAAATTTAAATTTTATAAATTAAATGTGTTAATTATTCAATCGATAAAGTTACATAAATAAGACTGAAAATTATTTTAAAATGCATTTCATAATTGATAACATAATTTGTAACAATTATAACTATCTCATTAATTTAAAAAAATCAATAATATCTAGTCTGACGACACGTACTTATCAAGTAATTAATTTGTAATAATTTTATTTCCAACATATAATATTGGCTAACATCGTGTATTGGATATTAAAAATAAAAATTAATGTAATAGAATTCTCTGTATTAATCTTATAAATATCTTATGACGAGAGGATGTAAACGGGAGAAAAAAACGGTGAAGTGATGAATATGTTTAACTGATACTTTTGTGCAGATCTTTAATGCTTAGGTACATTTTTTTATGTAAATATATTGATTAAAAGAGAATTAATAAAACTAAGGCATTGCAGTCGATGAAACGTTGAAAAGTATTATAAAGAAATCTATATTTTAGTTAGGGGTAATGATTAAAAAAGTTTAAAAAGTTACGAAAAAAATAAAAATGTACATTATCTCTACGCATGCGTAGAATACTCTTTTCATCCACTCCAGTCTTCATCAATTTGCTACTCCACGTCTGATTTTTTGTCGCATTTCTTGTCCCATGAATCGTTGATCCCCTTTTTGTTTAAAGGATAAAGTTTATTAAAGTGAATTAAAGTTTACGTTTTTCGTACTAACAATCAAAGGCTTTTTCTTTTGTAGCTATGATATTTCCTTATAAATATGCTAATAATTATAATGATAATGATAATAATAAAAAAAAATATATATATACAGAACCTTCAATACTTCAGAACTATTTTTACAATGCTGATCATATTATCCTGGCATATATTTCTGCGGCATAATTATCCGTATTCTTTTACATGTACGCATTACGCATTACATCAAACATCAAATCAATTAGTAATATTTTATTTTGATACATATTAGCGCACGTATGACTTGTGTATAAAAAAATTCATTAAAATGTACTTTGCTGTGAATAAATACGTAATTAATATTGGATAGAAAAGAATATTTTACAATATTAATCAGTTAGCCCGATCAAGTACAGTGTCACTGCCTACTATTAATGAAACTCTTCACTGTTAAACTGCCTTCAAAAGGACATTTGACTTTCGGATTAATGATTGAGTTTACATTCTAAAAATTATATCATCTTACTTTTGATAAGCTATTTCAACAGATTTTGTGATTGATTTTATGATATCCGATGACATCGGTATAATATATTTACCAAAGAAAAAATATTATTCTCCATCCAAAGAATTTAAGAATTCTTCAAGGATTTGTTCTTTTGCTGATTATATGACGTAAATAAATATATATTTTTTTCAATTAAAAAAAGATTATAATATATCATAAGAACCACAAGTAAATTCGTGTTTTCTCCTAATCATTTAAGGCAAGATTGGTCTAGACAACTATCCAAACAATCTCAACAGATCAATTCGTGATGAAACACCTACGCATATAATCTATACTTTGTGAACTACTAAATATTCTTACTAGTTGTAGAGGTTGCGAATTATCCAATCTTCAACGTATAGCATAATCTCATATCCACTACTTTTCTTGAGATTCAATTTTAATACATACAGTCATCATTTTCGTATACCTCATTGTCTTTCGTTACAACAGCTGACTTAACTGTTAAAAGCGAGTGTTATATGACTCATTCAACATAAATGAGAATACGGTAGTACTTTTTTAAAGTGAATAATTGAATATTTCTATTAGTGACCTATTGAATTATAAGTATTTGAATATCAGTATTATTATTCTGGAATTAAATCATTAAGCGACTTTTTTGTAAAAATAGAAAAATAAATCTTTCTATCGATGCCCGTAAATATGTTAAAATTTACTTACGAAATCTCGACAATAACCGAGCCAAAAATATTGTGAATAAATTTTAGCTGTAAAGATTTAAAGCGAGTTTACGATAACAGTGCAAATATCATAAAGATAATTATAGTGTACGCTATACTAGTTCAATAAATCTCAACGTCAATTCTCACAAAACTGGACAAATGTCGAAATAAATATATACTACAAATACGATAATACAAACTTTTGCTACTATAATGCTTCCGAGTATAAAATTTTTAAAACTGATTTATTAAGCGTAACTTTGACATGTATAGGGAAAACTCGGCTCCGACGTATAATACATTTTCAAGTCCATCTCGTACAATACCGCTGCGTACAGGAGCCTTAAAATCTGTACCGATAAAAATAAGTACACACGCGCGTATCGTGACCTACCCATTGCGATCCAAACAGAGAAAGAGAGAGAGAGAGAAATGAATAATGAGCCAATTCATAAATCACCATTGGGGCCAAAGCTGCTATTGAAGGAGTTAAACTGGACCAAGAAGAACTGCTGTTAAGGAAGAGGATACAGCCTCTCATTGACGTGTTCCTGCCTTGCCCAAATGAATAAGGTTGGCTATATTTAGACTATATTGTCAATATCGTTTCGTTATCGAACAGTTCTCCAGATCTTAACAGATTAATTATTAAAGGGCCGCAGGCAAATTGATAAATGAAGGATAACCGAGCTCTTTTACAATGAAGCCACGTTGCAACTCTTTCTCTCTGTCTCTACCAGGATACCAATAAACACCATTCCCTTCTATCTTGGCTTACTATCGATAATTTTCAGAATAAGTAACTACGAAACTTTTCCCTTATCATACCAAATGTAGGAATAGAATAAAAATAACCGATTGGCAGATTCTCCGTCAAAAGTAGGGATGAAAGCTACGTGATTTTGAATTCCGACTACTTTCATTATTGAACAGCAGCACTTTAACCTCATAAATCATTTCCCACAGTTCATTAAATATTCCACTGTTTCTTTTCTGCAAGACATAACTAGATTTAGTTCAAACTATGTAATGACAGCTAGCTTTACTATAATATGAAATACTCTATGAAATAAATAATACAAAAGAGGACATACGCAAATGAAAATTAAAGATATAAAATTATCATAATGTTACTCTTAGTAAAGGTCTCTATTTAAAAGTAAATTGAATTAATTTTAGTATCAACTTAAATCTTTATAAAATGACTGAAATGCATAAAGCTCTTTGAATTTTAAATTCTTCAGGATTATTAATGCAAAAAACATTTACAATCGGTAGAGGATTTGGGATACATTATGCTATCAAGGACAATTAAAAGTCTAAATCTATCATATTATTTGTTTTTTCTTTAGAACTACTATATATATAGTTTTGTATGTATGAATAATATGTGCATTTTATTCAAAGTATATTTTAATGAAAATTTTGATTAATATTTCAAAATTTTGAGAAATTAAATTATAGACAATAACTCTAGATGTCTTTGAAAATACCTTTTGCAGTGATAAATGCCATTTAATACTATATTATTTTAAATAAATAAAAAAAATAGATTTTATATAAAAATTTTTAGTTTTTTATAAAATATCTAATCAAAGACTTCGAATAGCGTGATAAAACGTTCGTTATTGCACATAAATTTTTTCAATGCTTATATTTACAAAGTTCAAAATATAAAAGAATGACATCTGTTTGTGTATAAGTCAGTGATAAATTATTATAAAGCTTTACAACCTCATACTCATATCTCGCGCGTACAGGAAGACCAATAAGCTTGAAGTTCTACTGCGCATGCACTATTATTTTATCCGCTCTAACCATATTACACGCAATGCACAAGCGGCCGTTTCCTGTTCACGCACGCGCAGTAACCTAAAATATAATTAAAAACTAGTTTTCTTAAATTTTGAATAATTTATATCAAATTTAATCTAATTTGACCCAAAATATAAAAAAAAACAATTAGAGCATAATGTTCGTAATGAATATCGCATATAATTTTTAATTATTTTAAATTATTTTAAATATCTGCAAAACATTAATGGCGGTTTTCATTTAATATGGCGTTATTCTTTACTGTATACCTCGTAGTGTCCATTTCCTATCTCAGTATAATTCATAACTCAGTGTCCAAAAATCAGACACATACCGAATACTGGTACAAGCAGTCGTGCACGTTAAGATTCGCGTTCACATGCATCGTTTGAAAGTTCTGTTATACAATTACAAAGTTATAAAATATTATCATACACTACCGTACAGATATACAATGGCGCGTGTACCTGTTTACAAGCAATGTAGTCAAGTACTTCGGTTGAGTCGTGTGTGTCAAACCCGAATTTGTTGATCTTCGGATTTTACATCACTTTTTGTCCCTCGTTGCCGCGACACCGCTATCCGCAACTTGCAGCTACACTCGTTCAGAGACAGCAGCAGAGGCGACAGTTTGTTCCTACCGATGCTGTGCAAGCCATAATGGGGATAACAAATTGGCCCGTCGTCCGGAGGAACGCCTCAACCGTCGACGAAACAGCGCTGAACTGCAGTGAAGTAGCAGCAGCGCTACTCCTCGACTCGGGTCGCAAAACGACAACCCTATTAGCACGCAACGCGTAACGAGGACAAAAATCAGAGTGTACACTGGTCGAGAGAAACAAACGTCTTTCGAGGATTTGTTTGTAATCCCCTAGCACGACTTCCTCGCCGTCAGCCATTGTCTCTGCACGCTGACATGGAAGCCTATGAAAATGGCAGAAGCTGCGCAAATGTTTTTGTTCCTGTATAAGTCTAAGTACCGGCGAAAAGCTGCGAAAATTCCTGTTGTACGGGGTGAGCGACGAAGACGTACGGAAGATAAGGACGATGAGGAGGCTGAAGAGGAGACAGGCACCGCCAGCCGAAGACGAAAGCTCGCCGGTTCGTCTGTATTCTGGAGCCTCGCTGTCTGGACAACCTTGCTGCAGTGCGCGGCGCCCTTGGAGACGTCTGCAGCAAGCTCGGCAACTAGTCTGGCTGGAGCCAATGCATCAACCTGCGACCTGGAAACTTGCCTTAATGGGAATTGCGTCAACGGTAGCTGCTTCTGTCGCGAGGGCTGGCAGGGACCCAATTGTCAGTTTTGCGCTAGTAAAGTCAGGTGCAGCAAAATTCTTGTTTTTACTCTTCGTTTATTCTTCTTTCATTTTTCAGTCTAAGTTTGCATAAACATGCCCAAAAGAAATGTATAACATTTTCTTTGAGTATATAGCTACTATTTACAAATACAACGATAAATCACAATTATCTTTTACACCGATATTTTAAATAGCACATTGTTCTTAATTAGTCAGTTGCTAATTGTTTTAAAATATATTGGTTGTTTTAGGTATGTACCATATATGTCAAGATTAACAACTTTATTCGAAAATTTAAATGCATTTTAATATAAGTGTACTGATTTATAAAGTAATAGCTTTTATACATTCTTAAGTTACCTGCAAACGAAATTTCATTAAAAAGTGGATAGGAGCAAGGAAATTATTAAATTATTAATTGTAATGTATTTTACTTATAACTTATAAGTAATGAAATAAATCGTAAATAATACAAATATTATAAATTAAAAATTTTGTTCATTAAAATGCTTTTTTTTAATTACTTGCTTTAGTTAAAGTGATATCGTTACATTTTTTCGTTTTTTATTAAGAAAAAATGTGTCAAGCTTATTACAATTGATTAAATTAATTTACAATTATAATAAAAATATGGAAATTATTAATAACTTGAAAGCTATTAATAAAATCAAAGTTTGTATTTCAGCAAAAAAATCTATTATAAAATACTTTTTTCATTTGTCTTTTTAAACTGTACATACATTTTGTATATTTTAATCTGTCATTACTATCTATCAAGATAAAAATAGGGTGCAAATACTTTAAATTAAAACATACAATAATTTTTATAAAAACAAAAAGAAATTTTTAATATTTTTTATAATGTTATCTACAATAAAAACTTAATAATTGATTTGAAATTTTTCTTTCCTAATTTGATGTTCCATTTTATCGATACTTTGACAACTTAATCATACCTATCTAATAACATAACGCTACTACTATATTGTGCATAAAAACATAAGCAATCATAAGGACAAAAATTAAAATTTATTAGCTGAAAATATATATATATTCAGAGACAAATGATATATTTTTTTTAGATTTTCTACTAACACATTTAAAATGAAGAACTACGCTGCAATTAGATAAAAAAATATTCATATTTATCTATACAAAAATATTGGAAAATTATTATTCCTTCGTGTAATGCCATTGTAAAAATGCTACACAACATTCTTTTCAACTATAATATCTATTTGAAAGTGTTTTTATTTTTATTTTTTTTTCTACTTTGTATCAGCTTATAATTTAAGAAACCGTATTTATATTAATACATATCATCAACTGCACAATGATCAACCTCCTAATATTAAAACATTATTTGTGAAGGACATTCAATACTTATTTTGTTTTTGGTCACCTTCTGTATCCCTCAAGAAAATATAATTTACATTACTTCAAACTCTGTGTTGTAAAATAATCTTTTTTGGCTGATATATAGACATTTTTTTAATTATCATTGAACTAAATTAATAACATGTACATAAATTTAGTACAATATAATATAAAAAAAAATTTTCCAATTTTTTTGATTACTCAACAAAAGTTTTTTTGTAATTAAATTTATTTATATTATATTTTTACTAGAACTTCGTTAAAAAAAAACATTGATTTAATATATTTCATATACCTGGTTTAAAAAAATTTTTCAATTACTTTAATGAAAATATTTTAAAATACATTAATCTTTTTATAATGAATAATAGATTACATGTCAAGCTAATGGATGCAAATAAAATTAACATAAAAAGTTACCAAACAAATATTTAATAACATGAGTAATTTAATCCGTTGAAAATACAAAACTAACATATTTAATATATCAATTAAAGCGAGGATTAGCCACGCAGTAGCGTCAGTTATATATCGTATCAAAAAGGCTTATACTCTTTAGCAAATGGAATAAACTGTATTAAAATTGACGGGTAATTTAGTGAACTGCTACAAAATAAAAGAATGAGTGTTTTTTTTTCTTTTTTTTTTTCTTTTTTTTTTTCTTTTTCTAATTGCACCAGATTCGATGAACCTTTATTATTTTTATTTACATTCAAACGAATTTCTACGACAGTATGAGTTGAAAAAAACAGTTTATAAAAAAATTTCAATGAATTATAGTACGGAGAATGTTTTAATCGTTTACTGCATCATGTGTATAAAATTGGTTTCTTTAAATTTTGAATTCACGTGTCTTCAATGAAATTGTAATCAAATTTAAAATATTTTTAAAACTTAAAAGCTAATATCAATGTAGAAAATATATTTTGATGAACAAAATTGTTGGGGTAATTGGATAGTTATTTTGAAAATAAAATTTAACATTATTATTATTATTATTATTATTATTATTATTATTTATCATAATAAAGCAAATACGGTTGAAACTTGAATTTAGCATATTTTGTACTATACGCTTTAAAAATATAATACGTGAAATTGTGCGAATAGTTGCATCTAGCAAGCGAAAAGTTTCTCAAGAAATGACAGTCCATTATATGTTTAAGGGGCAGTAATAATGAAATTAAAAATAACATAATTTGCAATATCTTACTAAAGGAAACAGAGAAAGTTTATCCATGAGTTTTCTAAATGAAATGAAATAGGATTCGAGTCTCTCGTCCCAGACATTACAGATAAAAAATTTCTCGTTAGTGCAAACGTGCGAGTCAAGCTACGCACGCTTTAACGGTAAATCGACCACTCCACCAATGAACGACTCGGTCGTTGCCTATCCTCAATGCGAGTTCAAGATCTTTCTACATAAGCGCGTGTGATTTTGCGTGCTTTGTCATCGTATAAGAAAAAAAAAATCGCGTGACAGAAAAAGCCTCGAAGCTCAAACGCATGAGAACAAGACTGTTAATGATAATAATTTAGAATACCTACAAGTGAGAGGGCTCTAATGGGCTAGCATAACAATTTTACACAGGTATTGGAAACATTAAAAACACTTCGTGTAAATTATAGTAAGATTAACATTGTAATGCTAGAGCACAATAAAGAGGATCGTACTGGAATGATTGAAAAGATAGTATACAAATTAGGAATATTTTCTTCAACATTTCTTACTAATTTTTCAAAACTACCTTATCGTAATGTAAGACTTTTATTAAATATTTTCAACAAAGATAAGCCATTGTCCTTTGTGGTTTTCATTTCTAGTTCGTTAAAGCATTTGTCTGTGCATGTACCTGGTAAATGTGACGATTGCGATAAGCCTGTGATGTTAATTTTTTCAACAGTTCACAAATCTAAATTTAATATTGCAATGGAGAAGATGATATTAATCATATAAAAGTACTAGATACGTATATACGTACAAATTGCACAAATGTCGCAAGCATTCATACGAGGTTCGTTTAAAATTGTTTAATTTTTCATTATTTAAAATTTAAATGTAAATCAATTTTAAAGTTATTTAATACTTCCATTGTATGAAATAAATCTATCCAGGGTTATTTTTATATAATAATTGAATCTATAATCGCAATATTTAAGTTTTATACCGAATGTTTTAATAACAATACTTTGTTAATAATAATTTAACACTAAATGCTAAAATATGTAAGCATTATTTTAATCATGGAAATTTTAACTTGGTACGTATTAAGAAACACCTTATGAAAAATTACAATTTTTATTTGCGACTTTGTTCTTGAACTTTGTATAACAAGAACTATTTATTTTTATTATAATTCTATAAGCATTTTTGTAACCATGTTTCAGAGCAAAGTTTATCGATAATCGGTAGATTTATAAGATGAAATTGAAATTGAATTATAACTTTCTCACTCTGGAATATTATTAATTAAAAGATTACATAGTGCTCATAATTTGTTACATAATTTTGTTCCGAGAAGTTTTCTAACGTGCATTAGCAACGTGAAACAACATTTCATTTTTCACGGGCTAAAAATGTATAAAAATTTAGTTTGAAAAAGAAAGGATTATTTGAGTCGATCGTTTCGAGTATGTAACTTCTATACTCCTGTTTCGTAGTAAAATTTACTGACATCTTCTCAACGCACTTCTGATTGACTTTACTTCATGTCTTTGATTTCACGTGTGCGTAGAATATGAAAGGATATGAAACTGAAATTCCTTACTTTAAAATTTTCTTATGGATAATATGCATAGTATTATTACTTTACACGTTTAAAAAACAGATACGATAAATTCAGAAAATTTATAAAAAGCTTCTTATTTGCAATATTATTACTTAAACTCTAGGAATTTGATATTGGTTACACAAGATTTTGTTAAACAAGCTTGTAAACTTTTCAATTTTTTCCTTTCACATTAAATTTGAATAATGTCTTTGATTACATGAATATATATATATTCATAAAATACCTTTAATAAATTACAAATATTTATTAGTTTTTAAAATTTTTTAGAAATTAAAATAATTAATGTAGATATATATATATATACGGATAAATAAAGTGTGAATATCTACTCACTCGGAGTCTACTTCGTCATATCTAGGGGAAAGATTATGAATGTGTGCGAATAGAATAAAACAAAATAATTGTTAGTAGCAGTGTCTGTATAGAAATTCATGGAAAAAAATACGTATCCGTATCGGACGATGTGGCACATGCCTATGCATGAAGAATTTTGTTTTTACCTACACGTCTTTCACTGGGAAATGTGCTCTTACTAGTGAAAAGAAAATATATATAATATGTATGTATATACATCAGCCATAAAATACAAATAAAAAATAGTCAATTGTTTATAGAAATATAATTGTATATTAATTATCCTCCATTGTCATTTAAAGCTGTACAAAAGTGGTTTTCCAAACGGAGAGAAAAATGTTGGTTTAACCTCAATACTTGATGTGTTTCAATAACTATGCTTTCTTGCAAATTTAAAGCATAAAACGCGTTTTAATAGCACGATAGTATTTAATTTAACGAAAGAACAAACGCGCAATCCTGAAACGGTTCCTTATTTCCACTGCAGACTATTTGAAAATGATCCTTTTTCATCAATTTATGATTTATTTTGGGATTTTGTTCACCTATCAGCTTTCAATCAGTTACTGAATAATTTTATAAAATAAAACTTTTGTTCGATTTCGTAGAATTGCTTCGAAATAGAAATTTCCTCATACTTCGAAGGTAGCCTCTTGTAATTAATTACCAAGAATTTAAAGATAGGACAAACCTCAATTTCGTAAAGGTACATTACGAATATTAGAAGAGGTTTAATATCCAGCATAAGCATAAATGTTTTAATCATGCGTATCGTAGGTAAACATAGTTTCGTTCAAATGGGTAATTATCTGACATCATTGAGAGTTTCTTAATAGCAGCGATTCAAAAGCCTCGCGAGAAATATGAATTATCTCTGCGTGAGCTTAAGAACGATCTACTCGTGTCGAGTGAGCTCGAGCCAAATTCCATGCATATAATTCGTGTTAATTATGCCGATCGAGCAGACCTCGAATGAATATATGCTAACGTACAACGGCATCGTGACCGAGGCATCTCTTTTTCTTCTATTAAAATATTATCAAATCTCCTATTTAAACATTACCATTAAGTAATTAAATTAATTTTATAGCAGAGCCATTGTGTATTTATATTTTTATATTTTGGAGTTAATGTATAAATTAATATATTTAATACCGTGTACAAGTAAAAATAATGGTAAAAGGAATTCCTGTAGTTTCGAAAAAATAATATTTTAGCAAATTTACTTTTTAACGAAAGTTAGAGTTGTTAATCAAATGTTTTGATTTATCATTGAATAATCAGAATACAAAAACATTGAAATTCTGAAAGCTAAACAATTAAGCTTAAAGTCTGTACTTATCAAGTTTTTGAATCGCCAAAACTTAATTTATGAAAATACGAATTAAAGGATTTTTATATAATTTTTCGAAATCATTCAGGACTTAAATGTGGAATTCGTAAAGTCGATTTTTATAAAGAATTAATCGTATTTATGTTATAAAATAGCTTTGAAATTACAATGGAGTTGGTAAACCAACTGAAAAAAAATTGCATATTTTTTAAATTTATAAAGTAAACAATTACTATTTGATAATACTATCTTAGGCTTTATAATATTATCCAAATTACAAAGTATTTCATAAACTAATGTGTTTCGTACAAATATTTTCAGGTTATTCGTAAGAAGTACTTTATTAAAACTGAATCCAGTTTTCATTTTTTTCATTACCGTTTGACATTGACATTTTAAAAAGCTTTATAATAATCAAATTTGGAATTTTTCCTCGAAAATAAAAATAAGGATGTATACGATAATAGGGTTACGATAGGGACTATTACTGTAATTTATTAAATTATTGGATGAGTAGAATTATACGAGCAGAAAATTAACTGTGCTTTATTTGTGGAAAATGATTAGTTTTATTGCTCGCTAATTTTTCAAAAAGATTTCCAATTTAAATTGTATGAAGAGTTATATTTCTATTCATAAAAATTTTTTTAATCTTTAAAATGGCATACTACTTTTTTATTTGTTATATTTAAGGAAAAATTAAATTAAACAATTGAGTACGTAGTGATTAGAAAAATGATTCTTTTAAGTTAAATTTAGACGAATAAATTGAAATATTTTAGCGAATAAGAGATAGTAAAGGTAAAGAAAATAAAGACTAAAATAATTAGTTTACTAAGGTAATTTATATATAATTTATAAAATTAATTTTATTACACGTAAACTAATTTAGAATGAAATCTATACTTTCTTTTTTCGGATTACTGTTCTTCGCGATATTCATTAATCTTGTGAATTTTTAATAAATCTTTTTATTTTACTTGATGAAAGAATCGAAGCTAAATGAAACATGCAGAAGTTGTTGCATAAAATCAAAGTCAAAAAGTGTAAAATCTTAAATGTCATCAAATTGCAATATTTAAGAACGCAACATCATAACATTTGCCATAGTGAATGGCAAAAACAAAAATAATGTAAAAGGTATGCGAGTTAATGGTTTTTTTTTTTTTTTTTTTTTTTTTTTTAAATAAAAACTTTAATATCAGTAAATGTGGTATTTAATTTCTTAAAAAATTAATAACACGATATTGCAAATCTACATTATTGCTAAATATATTTGGGCAACTTTTAAAAGTATATAGAGAAAACATCGTAGATCTAGAAACAATCCACAAAATTTTGAACTGCCTACTCTTCGGCTAGAACATCATAATTCAAACTGTAAAATTACCATCGCGCAATTCATTATTACGATTGTAATTTTGTAAAAGCAACAATTATGACTTTACACTGTCGTAATAAGAATAGTTACAAAGTATGTGCTTTGTTATTTGATTGTTTAGATCCAAGTGTGACATACACATATCAGGGTAGGAGGGTGTATTTGTAACACAAGTTCCTTTTCGAATTATAGGCTATCTGAACCCTCCGGCAGCATTCACGACGGCGTGGGCAACTACACGACTGACGTCAAGTGTTCGTGGCTGATTGAAAGTAGCCCAAATTCAACGGTACGCATGCACATAGAAGAATTTGCCACAGAATGTGGTTGGGACCACTTGTACATCTTCGACGGGGACAGCGTAGAAGCGCCTCTGCTCGGCGTCTTTACCGGTCTCATGCATAAAGACGACTATCACATAAGACGGGTACCGGAAGTCATTGCCCGTTCGGGCAGCGCCCTTCTGCACTTTTACTCAGATGTTGCTTACAACATGAGTGGCTTCAATATCACTTACAAAGTCAACGCTTGCCCGAGCAGGTGAGTGAATTCGTTAGCCCCGCTTGGCCTTTATACTTTCTTGGAATCTTTCTTGCGTTGCTGCACTCAACCACCTACTCAGCTTACAATAATAAATCCTTTTTTTGAAACTAAATTTTGCACTTGTACTTTGCAAAATATATTTTGCAAACTAAACTCTCTGTTCTGTGGAATAAATAATGCTCTCGATATAGAGGGAATAATCTTATTAATCAATTACTCTGTAGAATAATTCCAATGTATCATTCGAATTTCAACCACAAAAATCATTGGTTCACGATCATTTTTCACTTAGTCTTTACTTCTTGAAGTACCAATCAAAATTTATATTAAAATTCTGATTTATTTTATTAAATAGTCATTCTACAATGAAGTTAATACAACATAGTTCATAAAACTAATGCATCTTATAATTTATTGCAAGGAATTTGACGAATTTAATTTTTATTCTTTATTATAATATATAAGAACGAAACACATACGATGAATTAAAAGAATTATAAAAATAGATTTTAACTGGTGTTATAGATTTAATAACGCATAGATGCTTTTTTAGTATAAAATAGATTTGCTCAACTTCGTTATGATCGAATACATTTTTTCTTTTTTTTTCTTTTTTTTCTTTCTTTTTTTTTTTTTTTTTTTTTAAATAATATTCATTTAAAATAAAGGTTTTAAAAAGATATCGTTTTTTTAAAGCGATTGTATATCTAAGTATATACTCGCAAGTTGGAAGTCTACAAGGACGAGACACATCCGCTACTTAAAAATCCAAATGACATCTTTATCCTCGCACATTGCATATCTTTCCGTAATAAAAACCGTTTTTTTCTGTCGAGTTTGAGGATAATGGTTGCTTTAACAAAACTTTCAGTTGACTTTAAAATTTGAAAATGAGCGAGGTGAAAATATAAGGGAAATAAAAAACAAAAAGTATAATTTGTCGCATGTGAGCGACATTCGATTGCTTTTTATTTATTTTATCATTTTACGAGAGATTTACAAGGAAAACTTCATTTCTGGCTCTTTTCGGCTTTCTGCGATGCGTTTCTCCTGGTACTGTGATGTTTTAAAATAGTAGTGAGCTTGAGAAAAAGAAGAGGCGGAGATAGAGATGACGGCTCGTTGAGTCATTTTACGATATCTTTTATGGACAAAGAATATTTCGTTTCCTTCAAAGCTTTACGTACATTAATGTATTCTATAATATCTTTTGTTTTAATTTCATACATTGGTAAGAGTTTATTACTTTAGCGCAAAAATAATTTTAACAAAAATTGATGGTTTTACAAGTTCTAAATTTGGACTCAAAGCCATAAAAGATTTTAAATTTTATTGTTTATATATAGATGTATAAAATTTCAATAATTCAAAGATTTTCATTCTACGAAATTACTTTTGAGCTATATTATTTATTATTAAATTTACAACACCCAACTTAATTTATTTTATTTTTAATTATTTCAAGACTAATTTTAGGATTTGCATAAAGACCGAGCACCAAGTGTAAGAATGAAATTTATTTTTAAATTCCAATCGAGATTGTGAAAATATGTATTTCAAAAATATAATTTTACAGCTTATTTTGTAAGTGCATCTACATATATCTAATATTGCAAGTATTGAGTACATGGAATTCGTCATACGATTATCTCGTAAAAATGAAGTTTAATAATTGTATTCAATTTTTCTTACTTTAATTAAACTAAAGAAATTCAACCTCGTTATACTTTAAGTAACTGATTTTTTACTCTTTAAATTTTTTACTCCTAAATTAAAACGTAATATAAGAGATACATTCTGTTATTCTTAAAAAATGTATTCATTCTTAGATCTATTAAATGTTGATTATTTTTATTAATATTATATAAATACAATTACTTGTGTACGTTTTTACATCCTCACAGTGAAGGAAAATCGTAAGACACCAATTAAAGTGTAACGGTACCGTAGATAATTTCAATGGTTTCATTTAAATCCATTTATAATTGAATTACAATTCTCAAAAGTCAATGCACAGTAAATTGAAGTAAGATTTGAATCTTTCAAGTAAAAAGCAAATACGTCCGTAGGTTTATACGTACAAGTAAGATACCTACGCAAACCATAATTTCATACAAACGGGAAATTGTTCTGCTAGAAAAACAGTATACTGGAATCGTGAAAAGCTGCGTATATCATCATTCTTGTTTGTTTAATCACCAATAAGAAAATCGATGCAATCTAGCTATACTCGATGTCGTTTCTCTTCTTTGCCTAACCCCGGCGTTTCTTCATTGACCTTCCGAGTTTACTGACACTTGGCTGATCCACGTTCTGAATCATAATTGTATATAGCAGTATTAGCCTTTACCTCCATATTAAGATTTAAAAAAAAAAAGCGATTTACTTGTGATATAAACATTTACATTAATTAGTTTGTGTTTTAGTCGACCAATGCTCGTAAGAAGCAATAAAAATATTACGAAAAATTATACATATTTGTGAATGTGCTGTTCAATTTACGAAAGTGAGAAAAATTTTTTTATTTCCATATATTTCCCACTTACTAATTAAATGCATTTCATGTACACGCAAAATATAACGAATTAAAAGGAAAAAACCTGCTTTCATTCGGAATCATTGGAAGTCGAAAATCATGTAGCTTTATCGAATTTTTAGTTGCAGTTCAATACGATGAATAAGACAAAGTGAATAAAATTTGAAATCGACATTCTTTACCGAATCGAATAGCGTTTTTGTATATAAATGTTTATACATCCTCAAGTAAATTTCTATCGATTAAGTACGCGCGATAAACTTTTAACAGCATTTCTAACACGTTTAAGAGTTCTGATTGAATTTTGCGAAAGCGGTAATAATACAATTAAGTTACGAATAAATACCATCCGAAAGAAACAATTAATAAAAAAAGTATATTTTTCAGTTCATGTAGCTGTTTGCACTTATTAGATCCTTTAATAAAATGTCGAAGAATATCAGTTTGCTCAATGATATATAAAACTAAAATAATTTTGAATGCGTTGTTCGGTATGCAAAATTCGTTAACACGGTGTCTGTGCGTTGACGTTCTTGGCAGGGATTCGCACATCGACTGCTCGGGACACGGAGTTTGTATCGAAGGCATCTGCACGTGCGACGCTACGTGGATGGGTGAGGCTTGCGACGTGCCTGTTTGTCCGAATAATTGCTCGGCTCATCGAGGACAGGGCAAATGCAACCACGAGTGGCATCGCTGCGACTGTTATCATGGATACAAAGGTATACACGTACACGCTTTATAACGAATCGCAATTACGAATCTTACGATGTAATGGAAGAAATCCTTGCCCGTGGTTGCGCTCACCGTATACGTAGCATTTGACATTTCAAAGCATGAGTTTTTGCGTATGTCGACACGTATCCTCGGTGATAACTTCCTTTCATTCTGTGCTCGTTTTCTCTCTATGTTTACTTTTGCATGAATTCTTTTTTTCACATACTTGTAAACAGTCGAGCAATTGGTTAAAATTACGTCGATATTGCAAGCTATCGACGCAATTTTATTCTCAAATACCGAACGAAAAAATTAAGTACTCGTACATTTTCTGTGTGTTTATTGAGAAATTTTAATTTAAATAAAATATACTTGCAAAAAATTAAGTCACAATTGAAACTCGTTTAACGAGAACTTTTTAATCACATTTCAATCAATTATCATCCGAACAAAGCGTTCATAAAAATGAAAATTTGAGTATTATCATGCTCTTGTGGTACGATGTAAACTTAAGCTCTTTGTCTTCTTGGCCGAAAGCTTTGCGCAAGTTTTGCGCAAGTACAAGAAAAAGTTAAAAAAAATCTGATTGCATTATCTGACGAAGAGGATACAATTCTCCTCACCTAAGATCTTACTTCAACAGTTCGTTGTCAATAAGCTAATAAAATTGTGAATTAGGAGCGGATTGTAACCAGACCAGCGAGCAGGGATACTGGGAGGTGGTGAACTACAATGACTTATCACCGGAGGGTTCGGCAAGTCACTGCGCAGTAGTTTGGCAGGACTCGCTCTATATTGTTGGGGGCGAGAGTTTTCATCAGGCTAAAATGATCTACGTATACGACTACAACGGTAACGTATGGGAGACGCCGCACGTTGCTGGAAGACAACCCTTACCCAGATACGGTCACTCGTGCGTTTTGTTCGGTGATAAAATTTACATGTACGGCGGTGTCATTGCGAACTCTACTGTTACCAATGAGGTCTGGGCATTTGACGTATCAGCCAAGCTATGGGAGAACGTTACGGTCCACGACAACTGCCTTAACAAGACCATTTGTGGTCCACTCAAGGTTAGTCGTGAAAAATACAAATTTTTATATTGGTTTTATATTTTAAATTTGAGTTTAAAAGAATTATCTTATAACGACATTAAGACTGTTTACTACAAGATTAATTCTCGTGTTAAAATATTGGCAAATTATGTATCTATGAATTTATTCTGAAATATGAAGACCATTCATGAAAAATGTATCTTTTAACATTATTCTGTTATTGTACGAAGGTTTGTATTTCGTTACAAAACAGAAACTATGTCAATTACGGTGTAGTCGCCCAAATAAGAAATATTCAAAGATGTACATTCTACAAACAGTCATTTTGTCAAACGAATTATGATTAGCGTATCCAGACATTACAGTATGATTACATTGTACAGCTTCTTCCGATCTTTCATAACTGCGTTTGATCATTAAGACGTTCGTCTCTTGTGGTATTAAAAATAGTTTCCTTTTCCACTGTATATGTACATATGAAGTCATAAATTTTAAACGTCTCCATAAATATTTTACTTGCTAACAAATTATTTCATCGTTTGCTATTAAAAAAATCTTTGAATATTATCGCAAAATCAATAACACAAACATATAATACTTTCCATGTACATTGAAAATTATGCACCTAAAGAAATATTCAAAGTAAAAATTAGAAAAACTCTGTGTGAAAAAATGCATTTTTATTTTTTCCCTGTTGTGCGATTTTTGAGGGCGTATTTAACTTATTTTCAAAGCTATTTAAAGTTCAATACGATGCCAATAAAATTCTAAATACTAAACATAAATTTCTAAATACTTTGCTACAGAATATAAAAACCCACAGGTCGCAGGGCATACAGCAAATCTCGTACAAAGCCACGACAAGAAGGAAAAAATGGTTGTGATATTTGGGCACTCGCCGCAATACGGCTATTTAAATACCGTCCAAGAATACTACTTCGGCGCACGGGAATGGCAAATCGTAGAAACATATGGATTTCCGATAAAGGGCGGCTATGGTCACAGTTCAGCCCATGATCCGCTCAGTAACCTCATTTACGTATATGGTGGATACGTGTCCGAATCCCAGCTGAACCAGGTCCTCACCAATCGCCTATACTCCTATAATCCAAACATACCACGTGAATGGCGTCTTTTGACTTCGGCCCCTTCGGCGCGATTCTTTCACACTGCCGTCTTTCTAAGCGATTCGCTAATGCTTGTCTTCGGAGGCAATACGCATAACGACACATTGCACTCGTACGGAGCAAGATGCTACTCGGCCGATACGATTGCCTACGACGTCACGTGTGACTCGTGGAGGCAATACAATATGCCCAAAGAAATGGCTGACCTGTCGAGGTATGGCCACAGTGCCACTATCTTTGGAAAATCGATGTATGTTTTTGGTGGATTTGATGGACAGATGCTCTCGGATATGCTCAGGTAACTACAACGACGATTTTTACGTTTTCTTCTACTATGGTTTTCCCAAAGAAAAATTTGCGCCGAACTTACATTTTTTAATGCCAACGGTATTTTTATATTTTTTTTTTTTTTTTTTTTATTTTTACTTAATAATTTAATATTTAAAGTAAATAATTCGCATTAAAGCTAAATAAAGCCGCCATTTATCGATATTTGGGTTTTAGTTTCATTGCATTAAAGTGCTGTAAAAGTAACGACATTCATATGTATTCGATGTACTCAACATTTGTGCAAATAAAATTATTTATTCAGAAAAATGATAGAATTTCTCAAGGATACTGTAGAAAATTTGTGTAGAATTCGAGAGATAAAGCTACAAATAAAAATTATTCGCATCATTTTAAATTAATCTTCAAAGGACTAAATCCGAATTTTCATGAAGATATGCCAACTAGTATTGATTTGAGAGTCTCTCAAATCAAACAACTTCTAACTTCTCGATCAAATGGAAAAAGGTGAATTTCACGGTCTGATTAAATAATACTTTTTACGTGTAAAACCTCCTGATATTAAAATACTGCTCGATAGATATTTCCTATCGATGGATTTATCCTATCGATTAGAATGATTCATGACAATTGTCATGAATTTCCTGTGGTTCAGCATCAATTATGCTGATCATCATAGAATATACCAAAGACACTGCTATCAAAGAAATTATTGAAAAAGTTCCTTCTTTCTTTATGAAAGATTTTCGAGTAAAATACATGAACTGCTCGACTTATTTAAGAAGGTATTAGACAAATTTTGCATGAAGAATTGCATTTGAAAGTTTGCAGCAAAAATTATTTCGCGTTTTATCATTACAAGCTAAAGACATAAATACAATTAATACAATTTTTATAGACTGATGAAAGTGCTCCAAAGCAGGTAAAAACAAATGTATGACCACTACTTGTAGAAAATCATAATTATTAATTATCATCAAGAAGAACAGAAACAAAAATAAAATACTATACAACACTAATGGTTAGATTAAACAACGAAATGAAATGAAAATAATAATACAATGCTTTCAAACTAACCTCATAAATCGCATTTTATTTAAAAGATATGTAGAATTTTTTTTAATCCAAATCAAAAGAACAAATCAAGAAAATAATCAAGTTACAAAGTAAATTGTACATATATTACATAATGAAAATTGTACTTTTGAAACAAGTAAACAATATAATGTAAGGAAAGATTGCAGTTGATAACAATTACATAATACGTACACATAATTTATATTTGGAACCTGCAGTTCCAAATTTATTTCTCGATTATAAACGAAGAGCCCTATCTCGGTTTCTGAGGGTCTTTTCAAATCCCGGCTCTTCTACTAATCTTTGTATATTTATATAAGATAAATACAGAGAGTACTTTGATTAGCATTTTTTTTCAATATTGATGTACTTTAATAATATTATAGTAATAAATTGAAAATTTTTTTTTTTAATTTTGTTATAAAAAAGTAGGGATATAGTTTGAATAGAAAATTTAGTACTTATTTCAATCATTCCGTAATTTTAAATTATAAATTTATATAATCGAATACTCAAGCTTTATTATTGTTCTTACACAGGTATACCCCAGGCAGTTGCGAACAGTTACGGAATTACAGTCAATGTCTCAATTCGAAAATTGGAATGAAATGTGTCTGGGATAAAAAGCAAAGCATCTGCCTATCAATAACAAACGTACCAAAAATTATTCCAATGGCAGATGATCCTCATGACACTAAGTACATGCATTGCTTGGATGACGCTCTACCGCGAGGCATGACATCGCACAAGGAGCTTTGCAAACTAATAACGGATTGTGGCGCTTGTGTACAGACATCATATAATTGCGTCTGGTGCGGCAAAAGTTGCTCGCATGAAATCTGTAGAAACATTGCAAACGCTCCTTTGTTAAGGACAGTCAATAGCTTAGAGATGTGTGACTTACGCAGTGGCGTTGATTGCTTTCAATTGCATACTTGTCAAGCTTGCGGTAGTAATCCAAAATGCATTTGGTCTTGGTCTAATGGTCCAGACAGATGCAAACCTTTGTCCGAAATCGCGGTTGTAAGTTTCATAAATATTTAGAAATTACTTTTGACTTTTTAAATAGCTGCTTATTTATTTTTTTATAAGCTAAGAAAGTCTATAAAGTGGAGTTTTGCTTATTGTGTTTAAGACGAGTTCGAATAATACGATCCAGCCGCAGCGTTCGCCGGTAGATATTTGCCGGAGTCCCTGCGTTGATTACACATCCTGTCGTAATTGCACAGAGACCGAGTGCATTTGGTGCCAGAACGAGGAGAGATGCATCGATAAAAATGCTTACCCTGCAAGCTTTCCTTATGGACAATGTCGCGAGTGGACGACTTCACACGATAAGTGTCGCTCGATTAAAACAGGTAGTGAGTGGTGTAACTCGCACAATTCTTGCGCCAGTTGTAGAGCAGATCCAGCCTGCGGTTGGTGCGATGACGGATCTAGTACGGGAAGAGGCAAATGCCTACCAGGAGGTGCACGACAACCGAGTCACAAAAGTTCCGAAAGGTGCCCTTTAGATCTTTGGTTCTTCACCGAATGCCCACGTAAGTTTTATTATAAATTACTTAGAAATTTATTATTTATAATCGTAGCTCACTTACAGTTTTTTTGTTGCGATCGAAATACGTACCTTTACTGCAATTCCTCGAGAATAATGACGAATTTTTATAGTAAATTAAGTTCATGTTATAATGTATAAAATATATATTGAAAATATATTAGAAATTACTTAAGAAATAACTTATTTTTAAATTAACGAAATGTGTAGTCGTTTTAATGAGCTAAGTCACTGTTAATTTATAAAATTACTATTTATTTCACGTATCTGACGTGACGTAGAGTCAGAATTTATGATACGATTATAACATGACAACGCCAAGAAATAAACTTATCAGTATCGAAAACGTTACATCTCAAGTTTCATTCAGGTCCGAATAAAGCTATAATACCAATTTTTTCGATTCTACCTCCAGAATAATTTTAATTATTTATACAATAAACATTTTGTGTATATCATCATCTAAATTTGTATTATATAATCAATTGATTAACTTTGATGAATTTTTACTAATTAAATTAAAAATATAATAATGGCACATTGTATCTTATAGTATGTCAATGCAATGGTCACAGTATATGTCATCCCAACACGAGTGAGTGTATACAACCATGTGGTAATTTAACGCAAGGACAACATTGTGAAAAATGTAAACCAGGTTATTATGGAAGTCCTCTTAATGGTGCTTCTTGTCAACGTAAGTGTGATAAAATTTAAGTAAAACTTATCAAAGTATGTTCAATATAATATGTTCATAAAACATGTATCTTTAATATTCCTTTGTCTATGTATCTAGCTTGTTCGTGTAATGACCAAGGGACAAATTGTACTAGCGAAACTGGAAAATGTTTCTGTACAACAAAGGGTATCATAGGTGATCACTGTGAAAGGTGTGATGTGAGTGGACTTTATCATGGTGATCCTACAAACAAAGGATCATGTTTTTGTAAGTCTACTCGTTGTATTATTGTAATAATATTTTGTTTCAACCAGAACTAGATATTATTATTTGAAACCAATAATTGTAACGTTGAATAATTAAAAAAAACTTCTGAAGCCTTTAAATTATAAAAAATTTATTAAGAAAATAATTAAAAATTTAATAAATAATTCTAACTAATAATTACAGTAAATAAATGAAGTTTTAAACCATACAGAAACGTTGAATTAGCAAATAACATTAGTAAAAAAATAATCCCAATTTAAATAAATACTTAAGTGAATCAGTCACGTTTAAAAAATAAGAAATGCATTATTCATTGTATATATTTTAGATGATCTTGCAATTGACTATCAATTTACTTTTAATCTAAGTAAAAAAGAAGATCGACACTATAGAGCAATAAATTTCAAAAATTCTCCACCAAAACCCGATGTGGACGCTGACTTCTCCATAACATGTTCTGTGATAGCTCGAATGAATATAACTATAAAAAAAGCCAACAGTCCAGAAAAGCCATTACTCCTCGGAGCCAATTGTACAAACTTAACATACAAGCATCGATTCAGCAAAGCCGATTACAATTTTGGAAACGAGGACAATAATACTCTTACAACGTTCTACGTTTACGTTTACGATTTCCAGCCCCCGCTATGGATTCAAATCTCCTTCTCGCAGTATTCTAAGCTAAATCTACAACAATTTTTTATAACATTTTCTACGTGAGTATTATCGATTGTTATTAAAATGATAAATTCATATTTAATTAAAAAATTATTTATGAATGAACTTGTTGTTTACTTTTTTAAAAAACTTTTTCAAATAAGTCGCTGTCTTAAAACTCAGGCAGTATTTACTTGTAAACTAGAGATTATATGTTCCCACACAGATGCTTCCTTGCTTTATTATTAGTCGCCGCAATTCTCTGGAAAATTAAACAAAAGTACGATATGTACAGAAGAAGGCAACGGCTTTTCGTAGAAATGGAACAGATGGCTAGTCGAGCTTTCAGTCAAGTATTAGTGGAAATTGAAAGACGCGAACTATGTATTTCGGAAACTGACGGAAGTGATGCAGAAATTAATAATTTTCGTAAGAAGAAAAAGAAAAAGGTCTGCACAACTAAAGCAATCATACTTACACATGCATTTAATTGACAAGTATTAACTTATTCATCATGTCTATAACTGAATAAGTAAAAATTGTATAAATATTACTTAGATGTACGAGTTGTGTACATAGATTTTAAACTCGAAAAATACCATTAATGTCTAATTTATATTTTCACCATAAAGAACTTAACATTAAAATTAAAAAATATAGTAAGGCATACAAGTATTTATCTTATAAAATTTTCCAAATAAATTAAATACATATAAACGTTTAAAATTCACTAATATTGTTAAAATAATTATATTTATTTTCAAAAAACAAATCATTAATTACTTCTTTGTAAATTTTATTCCAGTTAATATCTTATATATTTTCTACATGTTTTTACTGTATTGACAAATAAGTCTTGAAAATTTATTTTACTTGGCTTTAATAATGTAAAAAGTTAAAGTTTTTTTTCGGAAAGATTATTGCAGTAATATTTTTTTTTTTCTATTTTTTTTTTAAGTATCGTACATTTTTCATTACATTTTTTCAATAATTCTTTTATACAACTTTTTACTATTTCAACGATTGATGATTAAATACTCGGCAAAAGTTGAATTGATAAATAAACAAAAACATGAGTCAACTAAGAGGGTCAGGAATATAACGTAGAAAATAAAATTTTTTTACAGGACGCTCCAAGTCCAATTGCTTTGGAGCCTTGCTGCGGAAATAGAGCAGCAGTTCTTTCTTTACTAGTCAGGCTGCCAACCGGTGGAGAACTCTATACACCAGCAGGACAAAGTGCAGGATTGGCGGTCGCCTCAGCTCTTGTTACCCTTGGCAGTCCACGTAGACCCTCTCAAGAACTAACTATAAAGGAGCCTAAAAAGTCGAGAAAATCGAGCAATCAGCATCCAGAATCGACGTGCATTTAGTGCTAAAGCATAGAAAAAATAAACAAATCAGTCTCATCATAATTTCAAATTTTGTATCATCATAGGCCTTCGAACTTCTACAAGTTCACGTACTCATTGAAGATTCTCATATTGCCGAGATTTCCGTTATCTCTTATTAACCACAAAACACAAAACTATCAATTACCGGTTCTCCTTCGCAAAGTATCATTTTTACTCATTCCTTTCAATTTTAATAGTTCCTGGTACTTACAACACTAATCTCCTGCTATAAAGACTGAATAAAGTTAAGCATTTTCTCAAATTCATTTAATATATACGTAAATATGAAATACGTAAATAATTGACAAGAAAATTGGTCTCGCATCTAAACAAATCTTTACTTATATTATTCAACGACCGTTTGTTGCGGAGGAGAAAAGCCAAAAGAGATTCGTACAAAGAATAAAAACTGTAAAGAATCACGATGAGGAAGATTGTACAGTTTTGTATATATAGTTATACAATGGATATCGAAACTTTTTTATTTGACGACGAAAACATTTTTCATTTATTATACATAAAATATTAACGTGAATCACAAATCTTCTTGACGACTTGAAGGTGCTAAATTACTAAGGTAATGTTGCATACAATGAAAGCGATAAACAAAGAAAAATTACATTATTACTTGTTAGTCATTCGATTACTTTGTGAGGTTAATCATTCATTAAATATAAACAAACAAAGAATTAATTTTCGATAATCGTGCTTTGTCGATTTGTACATATTTCTATACACTTTATTATGCCAAGTTAAAGTCGGTATCGACTATAATAACAACAACAATAATAATAATAATAATAATAATAATAATAACAATAATACTAATAATAATAATATAATACTTATAATTACAATAATACTAATAATTATGATGATGATGATGATGATGATGATGATGATGATACTTTAATAATAATAATAAGAAAAATAGTAATAATATAAAAAATGAAAAGATAGAGTGGTGAAAGCTAGTTGTACAAAAAGTAAATATAAATTGAATGCACGAATTTTAAAAAGTAAAAATCGCGTATATAGTTGCCAATAATTATCAGCGCAATTTTTACGATATTTTACAAAAGATATTTGTTAAAAACGATGCAATAACGGTACAAGTACAAGTGGAATCATCTTTGCCTACTCTTAAATGTAACATATTCAACTTATTTTTAATTTAACCCATAAATATTTATATTTAACCATTGCTGTGAATTTTTTTTTATTAGCTGAAGATAAAAAATATGATAGTATTGTGATTTTGAGCATTATTGTTTCTATTATTTCAACGCAAAGTAATTTTTTCATAATTATACTATTTTCGTTTTTATTTATCATATAAAACGTACACAACTTTTATAAATTTATATAAAATAATAAAATTTGCTATTAAGTTCATATCAATAAATTATTTTATTTAGAAATCAACTTTTTTAAATGTTGAAATGATTTATGTATGTTTTCTAACGTAGCATTTTAAATATCTCACTAAAAGATAATATGCAGCATTGTTTAAATACCTCATTCACAGTTGTTTCTAGTTGAAGATTTAATTTCACAAGTAGATTTTTCGTCGATTTTGATATTAAACTATATTTTTTATTCTTTAACCGAATAAATTTTATCTAATAAAAATTAAATTATATTTTCTGTATTATGAAAAAAATATATATAATACATAATCGTAAACAAAAGATGATTGGATTAAATTTAAAGCTTGATTTTAATTATTGCAAAAGAATTATAAAAATAAAAAAGAAAGTTATGTGTATTTAATAATCATTCCAGAATTTGTGAAACATTACAGATTTATTAAGATGCGTAATACGAAAATTTAATATCAAACTCCGTGTTATCATTGTAAAACTGAATACATTCTTTTTCATTAAAGTGTATTCAGCTTTATCTAGTCTATAATGAGAAAGAAATTACTTAGAGGATGTTGTATTACAGAAAGTGTATGTCAAACTTTCATAATATAAACATTTTGAAAATACAATTTACCGCGATTTAAAAAATATATACTAAAAAAACCCTAGTATTTATTTTCTTCGTTTCATACGATACTCGTATAAAAATATCGAACAAATAATTACGTATTCTCTCATTTCGAAATTTAATTACACTGTTAATAGCGTATAGATATGTTTTAATTATCCTTTAAATCATATCAATTACTATTTAAAAGTCATGTTTCTAGTGCAGGATTAAATAATAAAATTACTCTAGATTTTTAAAACTTGCAAATAATTCATGATATTCAATTTTTCTTAATATCGTAAGTATTGATTAAATGAATCGAACAATTCTTTAATACTTCGAACGATTCTCTAATATAAATGAACAAAACAAACAAAAATTAAAATTTTAAGAAAAATTTCAATCCATTGTATTTATAAACAAAATAATGAACAAAAAAATCTAAACAAAAAAGTAATTAACTTTATGACGTGTAATGTTTTCATTTTTTTCCAAAAAGAGATCAATATTTCAAGACTGGTGAATGGCATTTTAGCCGAAAGAAAGAGAATGAGAGTGTATGAAGAAAAAGAACTATATCTATGAATGAAAGTATAAGAGTGCACGTAAGAAAACAAGACATGGTTGTTTTTTATGCTAGTATCATAAAGACTGCAGGAGCTGTATGAATAAATTAAATATGTGAGTCGCATGAATGTTAAAAGAACATACTGTATTATAAAATAAAACGAATATTATTTAAATAAAATTGATATATATGTAAATAGAAAATATTTTATTACATTACTGGGAGCAAGGGTGGACCAAATGGAAAAAAACCTTTTAGAGACTATATAAGATATATTTATATTCTGTTTCTGTCATCATTTTAGTCCAAAAAAGAATTATTGATTATTTAATTAGATCTAATTACAAATATAATCCAAGTGCAAATTGAGCTACAAAAAACATTTTTAAGGCAACTATTGTGCCAATATTTAAGGTGCTGCGTATTACAGAAAAATTAGCTTTGTATTATTCATTATTTTTCAATTATTCATTGAAAAAATCTAAGGTAAACGATAATATATATTGATCAAACAATTTTATCAAGCTCTTTGAACTTGTATATCAATATCATCAAATATTTACATTTGTCTCCATTATTTTGTTTGAATACAATCACTTGTGCACTCAATCAGTATAATGTTTTTTGACTTATACTACATGTGTAAATATCCTGTGACCTTTTCACCATAAAAAAGTACATTTCAGATAATTTTTATAAAGAGTCAAATTATGCTCACCTAATTACTACACTTTTTTTCTTTCTTATTTTTTAACCATTTTTTATATAAACATATCTAGGAACTTCCGCGTCTTAAAAACGCTATTTACAACGCTTTTATAATGCTTCTCATTCACATTTTTTTTTCAAAAGCTCTTATGTTCACAGTTTTAAAAATGCACATGTCCCATTATTACAGTTAAATTTATATAGCAAAGGATTGATTCATTGCTTTGGTTTAACTGCACAAATGTATAACAAATTATAGAATGAAAGAAAAAGAAAAACTCAAAAGTTAACAAAATAAGAAAATTCTATGTTGCTTTTCTAATATTAGATTGATCATGAATCGAATATCTATTCCAACACAATGCAACGGGTTCACATTGTTCACCTTCATTATGTCTTGAATTATTAGGTTTCTCGGATGCTCTATCTGCTTGAGCTTCTAAAACTTCTTCACATGCTCTTTCAAAATCCACTTCACATTTTAATTCACTTTTCAATGTATTGATAATGTCATATGAAGTAGCTCCATCTTTAACTTCGGGAAGGCTAATTCTTGCCAGTTCATCATCTCCAAGTCCTCTACTTGCTTCTGGAATTTTATGATCATCATGAATATGTAGTACAAGACAAGACATAGTGTGATATATTTTTCCACAGATTTCACACTGAAATGATGTTCCATCCTCAGATTCTAAACAATGAGCATAGTCCTTGTGGGAGTGATACATTTTTTTATGAAGTGCCATATGTTTTTCATGATCTACAGCTAAAATAAACTCATATGAACATATCTGACAGTATAAATAATGTTTCTCGTATCGAGTATGCGATCTTAACCGATGGACACTGTCACAAATTTTGCTACAAACTGGACATTTCAAACACACATGGTTTTGTAAAGCTTCATCGGTATCGAAAAGGCCAGAACAATTATTGCACTGAGACGTTTTTCTGGAGTTGCAGGAATGTTTAAACCAATGTTTCTGAAGTTGATGAGATAAATCAAAACCAAGCTTACAGAAAACACAAACAAACCTACCCCACCGATCTCGTTTTACTGTAAAGGACATTGACATTTCTGAAAACTCCCAATGCTTCTTGAAACTATTTTTTCGTGTCAAATTCATATTGCAGACTTCACATTGATCCTGATGCATGAATAAATGAGTAAATATTGTACTGGGATCTTCACTATCGTATTTGCAAAATGTACAAACGTAATGGTCTTCTTGTTTACGTAAGTGACAAGATATGTGCTTTTCAAAAGATGAAGCCTTAAAGAACATTGCAGTACAAGCTGGACATTTTACATATGGCTTTCCAGACTCTGTATAAAGTAATGTTAAAGAATGAAACTTTTTTATCCAATTACCAATATCTCTTTGCTCTTTATTATCAATTGCCGAAGGTGTAAAATCACCAAAATTTATAGTCATTAATGGACTATCGAAATCATTTTTTTCTTCTTTAACCATTCTAGTTGTAGGTTCTGTATTAGTTTCTATAGTTGCAGTTTCTTGAGGATCAATTTTATGCAATAATATAACCTTTTTTTGTAATTTTGTATGCTTTATTTTATCATCGCCATCTGCTACTTCATCTGCATTTAAAAGTTCGTCTCCCGTTATACTTTGTGTTTCTGGTTCTAATAATGTTATTATAACAAACTTGTTACTGTTTGGAACAGACTCCATACATGAGATAGAAGCTACGGATTGACAATCTTGTTCCGTAACGGTGGCTTGTTCAAAGGTGACTTCATTCGAATGCAGTTCATTTTCATGAACTTCAGGCTTATAAGTAACTGGCATCAGTTCATGAATTTGTAGTTCCTCTTTCATGTCTTTTTCTTCTATATCCTTTTCAACCGATAACAAGGCTCTTTTTTGGTTTTTATCATGCTTATTTCTCTTTTTACCCTTTTGTCGCTTTCGATCACCAGCGTGTCTTTTATTTTCAGACTCTGTCAGAGTCAGCATTATTTCTAAGTATTAACTTTTCACACTGAAAAATTTCTTCAACTGATCAACAGTATGCCAAACAATCTGAAAATATATCAGACTTTCCTTTAATTATACTTGCAAAATTTTCTACTCCGTTATAGTTTCAGTATGTTGATAGATACAACACAATCTCAAGGCCTATAAACATTAATCATGTATTAGAAATCGTTGTAAATTAGATACATTACAAGCTGACCAGCCATAAAAAGTAAAGGGAAGAAGACATTTGAAAATCAAAGTATTACCTTTTTTATTGTTCGCCCATATCGTTGATCTTTAACGAGCCAATCTAGCAAGTGACATTCTCGAGTAAAGCAGCTCGATGACGACGACAGTAGCAAGAGAAAAAGCATGCTCGGTCATATTGTCGCAAGGCGTAATGGCTAATATCAAGCACAAAGCGTAGCAAGACACAAGAACTTTCTTGACATACGTTTCAAATGAGCACCGCAGTCGAAGCTGTTACACATAAATTAATTACAATTCACAGCGCAATTCTTCGTTAACGTAGTGTTAGTATAGTTTTGTGTCAGCGAAATCTGTTGGGTTTGGTTGGTTTTCATTTCCTTCTCCTTCTTTTTTCTCCGATATATTTATGTATATGCGCACCAACACCAATAACTTATCAACACATAGCCATATGGCCGCCGATTATACAAAATGGATATGGTGTACATGCATGCCAAGCCGCAATAACAAAGTATCGTATCGCCAGCTTCGTTTTCTGCGTTTGCACGTACGCAACTGAGGCTTATAAGTCACCTACATGAACATAGCTGGTATCGCTTGCTATTGGTACATGAATGGTAGCCTATTTCACGAAGATACGAGGAACTATTAGTCGAATAATTCGTATATTTTCAAGACAATCGAACAAAAACATCTTGATTTAATATAAATTTAAATGTTTTAAAATTATTTTATTGATTAAATTTACTTCTGAAGTTCATTTACGCATCGTAACACGAAACAGATTTACAGACCATAATAGGCAATAGAAATATTCGATGTATAATTATCGAAGCCCGCCTTGGATGTCCGACCATTTTCATTTCAGAATACTATTTCTACTTAATTCGTAAATGTACATTGACGCGTACGCACTTATGCATTAAATAACAATAAGAAATGACTCTTTGAAATATGTGGATTTCGTAAATTTTCTTCGAGTACGTCAATATTTGTATAGAAATTTGTTAATATTAGAAAATTTAAGGAAAAAACGATTGATTAACGATTGATTAAATTATGAAAAAAACGTTAAGTAACAAAAAAATGTTAAATATACATCTCAAATACGATAAAAAATATTATTAATTAAACATTCTTTTCAAGAGCAGCATAGGATTTACAATTTAAAAAATAATGTAAATAAATCGTGTAATGTTATTTTAACAGATATAATAAATTGGATTAACAGGATGCAAAACTGATATGCAATCTTTTGATATCGTTAACAACGTGTTATAATAATAATGATGAAAAAAGGAAAGGCTCATGCAAATCCCCAATCACTGACTCTTAATGTGTAATACTATAATATAGCTACTATAATATAATGCAAAGGTTAGAGTAAACATGCGTTTGTTATTTTTAAAGTTATCGAAAGAGAAAGAATTAAAATGTACTCGTAAATGTTGTATATTACTTTTAGAACTTGTTAAATGTAGCACGTATTTAATTTATTTACAGAAACGAATTTTGAATTTACTAATGCTCAAGAAACCTGGAAAATATAATGCAAAACTGAATCAGAATAATATTCTTTTGAGGGAATCGTTATAATATTTCAATTATAATAATTAACGCGTGATATTTTTTTTAAAAAAAAATATGGTTTTTACCTTTAAAATGTGATATTCAAAGTATGTAATTCAACTGCTTGCGTATTCTTTTCTATATCATTAGATTTATTTTGTTACTTTTGTTACTTACAAATGTATAATTACCTTTAGTGAACTCGATTACTGTGTATCTGCGTGAGTATCTGTGATTTTATTCTATCACATATTTGATAAAAGAAAAAGTCGAACATATTTTTGAGTATTATTTTAATCGTAAACCTACGTTGCTACCTAAATATCATCAAACTCTCAAGTAATGCTTTTAACTTTTTTTTATATTCTCTAGAATAGAATAATTTCACTTTTAAATGAACAAGACACTATGTAAGTGAATTAGCTTTTGTGCTTGTAGTGCCAATTATTACCTTACATTGCATTATCGAAGAAATATGGTTATTTCATACACTTCGTTGTCTTTATATATTATAATACCGTACGGATAAAAATGAGCTCATTAACCCATTTTTTCATATAAATAATTATTTCTATTCCAGTTTATTTTATGTTTTTAATACAAGTATCCAACTCTACTAGTATTCATTTGGGCGTGTTATGTAATGTCATTGTAATTACATATAAAAAATGATCTTAACAAAGAAAGTATCATTATAAATTTTATTATACGTGTAAAGGAATTTAATATCTGCAAAGCACGTATAATGAGATTTCTTTATAACAGTTTATTACGTATAAGTGAATGTGTACGTGTACATGAGAATTTTTTAAAGAAAAAAATGATAAAAGAAACAATTACGGTAGAAAAATAAAGTGTATTATTAATAATAGTCCTTTCTTTTTACACATCAGACAATCATTCGAATATCGTCATTCCATCACTGCGATTCCTGTTCAGATGCGTTTTTGAAAATCCCCTTATTAAGTAAAAACCATTATGCTCTAATAAATATATCTCTTTTTCTAAAGTCTTTCATATATGCTCTGATACACATTTTCTATCTCTTATCCCTCACTATTCATGGATTTAAAAACCTTCTAGTCTCCGAGTTTCCCCCACTCTCTCTCTCTCTCTCTCTCTCTCTCTCTCTTTCTCTCTTCATGTATATATAAAGTTTTGCTATATAACATTTGCTTCTAAATCTTTTTCCTGCGTTACTGCTCATGCACATCAAATAAGTTTCAATTACTTAAAGAGGGACAGTTGGCAGATACAGATTTATTTTAACTTATACACGTATAAGTTAAAGTTAAATATATTTAAAAGTTTCAACGTGTATGCTTTTTCTAATTTAATTTCCAAGAGCTACATTATTATTTACGACTGAAACCTCTCTCCACGTCGATAAAAAACACATAATATAATCAATACAATTATATTTATATAATTCATCGTTACAATATTATCGACATAATTTTATATATAATGTGATTTATGCCAACACATTCATAAATACTACATTTACGATATTGTTACACTGTTGCTTGCACAATGTTTATTAGAATACATTTATTTGTACAATATTATTTATAATGGTTTTTTTGCATGATATTAATTATTAAATTTACTCCTTCAGAATAGGTAGTAGAGTTAATTACTTTACATTATATTTACATTGGCTTGTCAGTGTTTTGATCGTTATCATGCGAATTCTGTTATTTTTACTTACATGACTCTTAATTACCCACACAACACCTGATGTATTGACAATAATTATTCTCCTCAATTAATATCATAGTGCTCTTCTTTACAAAATTATCTCCATTGTAATATTTATATCGAATATTTAATTCGTTAAAGTATTTTCTTTGTCACCTTGACTAAAGTCCCGATAAATTTTTTTAATGAATTTCTAAGATATAAATCGATTAATAGGTTTTGATGTAACCTAATGATCTGAAGCTCGATAATGTGTAATCCACGAGAAAGTTATCAGATGTGATAACAAGGATCGTTATGATCGGTGGAAATAAGAAAGAGGGGACGAGAGTTTAATATTACTTCCATTTGAACTAAAAGCGTATTAAATTCAACGAATGTAAATAAAAGGCTTAGGATTACTCGTTGAAAATGATGTTCAAATAAATTTACAGTGAACTTTTAAAATCCTCCAAAATATGATGAAAAGGGTGAAATTAATTCCCACTTTATATTGTTTATAAAATTAGTATGCGTTATTGTTGATCATTACTATTGAAGAACTTGTACGTCTCACTCAATTAATTTTGCTAACCTACGAAATTCGTTTCACAATCGTAATGAAAAATATCTGCCTTGCCTTAATGTACAATAAATTGCATTGATGCAGTAAGAAATCTAGTTATAATAATGTTTTTGTCGTATCAAATATAGAGTCGTTTGAGCCCTATATTAAAGTTCTTCAAATGGTCATGTTTAATAATCAATTCAAACGTTATTAGTTAAAAGTAAAATGTTATTTATCATGTGGAATATTGACATTATTTTAGCACCATCCAAAGTGTAATATTCCATCCTGATCCATAAATGGATTGAGCTTAGGTAGTTGATAATAATAAATTCTTATTATTAAACAAGAATTTCTCGGCATACTTCAATTCTTCGATTTTTAAGCTTCTTTTAAAGCTATATATGAGAATTTTTTAGAGAAAAAACATAATTACGAACCATTAAGGTAGAAAAAAATAAATTGTATTATTAATAAACGATAATTCTTTTTAATGTATTAAACAATGAATCAAAAAAGCTAATTATCAAATGCAGCGTTAAAACGTTGTTTTTTCTAATTCTAATATCACCACTTCGTTGGAAATTTTATGAGAAGACCAAGTCGAATCGTAATTTTATAATTACCTTAAGTCCTCGGTTCAAAAATGATTTTTCAAGAAATCAATCGGCAACTTTTTTTTTAATAATACATCTTTTATGTTACCTTCGCACGGCACATGATGTCATACGTCAATTTTCATTTTTTTCTTCAACATTTTGAAACTTAATTAACTATAAATGTTTTAAAAATGAGCATTTACATACCGATTTAATGGAATACAGTCGAAGAGTCAATCAAAGAATTAACTTTATTCAAGGAAACGTTAACAGTATTTTGTACACGAGCGTATAGATTTGCTAATAACATTATGCGCTGAAAATTACAGACTTGGGATCAGGATGATGTTCAGAGGAGCTGCTCCTTATTTTAGCCACAATTGTTGAGAGTGTACCTCATTATTTTCATTTATCCATCTAAAATAAATACATACGCTTTATTACTTACGCTGTACAATTCGACTTTTTTAATTGAGAAATAACAACCTCTAAATGTTTTAGCTGCTTACAAAATTCAACCCATTGTTTATATTATTATAGTTTATATTATTATAGTATTACCGAGGACTGATTCATCCTAATCTTATTTTTTTCCATTAAAGTAATTGCATGATTGATTTTATATGTAAAATAATTGGTCCTAATAGGCTCGACGTATCGATTACATTAGCTTTTTCAGATAAAATTGTTCTGTTACAAGTAACTGCTTCTAGATTCTCGGAATTCACGCTATACGTTAAATAATTTTCTCGTGCAAAATACGTTATTCAGATAATTTCTTAAAGTCTGGATATCTTGAAGCGGAAAGTTAACGCCGATTTGATTTTCTGGCAGTATCCTTTTAATATTTGAGCGTCATTTGAGGTCCATTGATGAACATAAATCGCTCGGACTGTAACAACTGAATATATTGTTTCCGAATCTCGTTAGTATTTTAAAGGAATTCTATACGTGTGTATGAAGAATCTACATATATCTCTTTTAAACCTTAATCGTTCTTAAATAGTAAGAAATGGAGCACCAGTTAATCCAAAAGTTGCTCTATTTAATTCATAATGCACAATGCGATCATCTATTTTCCATAATTTCGTTGATATTTTCGAAGTTATTTGTAGCAATTTTTGAGGAAAAATTATGTAATCTAAGTATTTTCTTAACCAATTTTTTTCATGAGAAAAAATTAATCGCTTATTAAAAATAATAAAAATTCTTTTCAGTGGCTTGACATAATATAAATAATTGACAGTTTTTCAGTTACTATTATATAAATCATTCATATATCATCAATATGCAGCTCGTGCCATTCTCCAAATACATTTTTATTTCAACAAATCCAATATATATATATATATTTTATAAGATCAATTTTTTCATATACTTAACGTTTTTACATATTTTTATCGAAAGTATCGATAAAATTATAATTATTTTTAGATCTTCATAATTATCTCACTTCTATCTTCATAATCATCTTTTTAATTAGATTATCAAGCTGTATTCTATTTTATTCGTTAGCTTGATAAAAGACAATTTTGAAACTCTGAAGAATCATGAAATTTTTTATTTTAAATATTCTCCACTTGATTATGTGATAAATCGAAAATGTAGATTATTATAAAATAGATTTTCACACACATTTAACGTCGTATTTTACCACTTTATATCATTTATCATTTATATAATATATATTAGTAAGGAAAATGTTTAAATAAACGACTTAATGAAATTTAGAGTTGAATTCAATTTGTTATTTGATAAACTCTCTACAGTACGTAACTCAAGCTATGAGATACGTTATACATTGTAAGAGTAATTCGAGTAATTTCTTCTAATACCGAGGTGACATAAGAAGTATCAAACTGCAATAATGCGTATAATTAATTACGCAATATTGTAAACATTTCAGATAAATGCGTTGATTAATTCTTCTATTCAACGGTTTGTTTATAATTATGTGTAGTAAATTATTTTTTTTAAATAGATGGTTTTTTATGACAACAATAAAACAAAATTAGTATGATCTGATTTTCAAATAATAGTTTTATGTATTGTTGCATAATTAACCAACACGCTTTGATTATATTTTTATATTTGCTTGTTTTATAATTTATTCTTGTGTTCGAGAAAAACTTTCACTTCATTTAATAATGAGACTTAAGCTTCTGTTAATCTCAAATTCTCTCTCTCTCTCTCTCTCTCTCTCTCTCTTTCTCATCTTTTTCTCCGAAAATTGGGCATTTATATAATAGGCTCTAAATATACTGTAAATATCCTCTCATATTCGTAAATCTTTCTACCTTATGTACATATCTCTGTATCCTCCGTCGTACTCTCAGTTTTATATTCAGTCCTTCTAATGTTTGTCTAACCTCACAGAATCAATCCCTGCCTACTAATACTTTTCAGTCCTCGTCGTTGCACGCTTCTTCCTTATCTTTTACGTTACTTAACAGATACTTTTAAAGATCCTCGATGAAATCTTTCTACATAATATCTTGTCAAAGACAAGCGATCCTTCTTTATGATCGATCGCCGCAATTACGTAACGTTAATAATGGTTACGTAGATATCTTGAAAAGAATCAATGTATCTTATGTCCCAGCTCTTGTTCTTTTCATTTCGTGGTTACAATATCTTCTTCCCGGTTTGTTGTTTTACTTCGGTATGAAGTTTATCTAACGTTGGTACATAACGTTTATGGTGTGTCATATCTTACAAACGTATTTGGGTCATATCAAAAGTTCTTTTTCTCTATTCTACTTACGAAATTTTTAAATATTTTCTGCCTCATCTTAATGTTTTTAATACTTTAAAGATACCAATTGCCAAAATATTTCAAATATGCATCTTGCCTTACAAAGAAATTTTTATAAACTTTCTTTGTCGAGGATAAACTCACTTGATTAAGATCTATTATATGTCACAGTCTGAGATTCAAAAAATAAATTAATTTTTTTCTCTTCAAAATTAATTCTTCTCTTTATACTGAAGGTTTGATCGTTTGCGCTCTTTTTATAAGTTTCATTTTGAATCTTTTTGATATATCAAAATTCTTCAAATCCTTATTTCTTTTACAGCCTAATCAATGTTTTAGTGTGTTATCCATATATATTTCGATCTCAAACACCGTCTTCGTGCCCGTTATCTTGTCATTTAGCTTTTAAGTTCTAGATAACCATTTGATAAATACATTATCAGCGATGTAGATCGGCTCTATTTGGTTAAAAATATTACGTATTTGTGTGCAGGTTCGATGGTCGATAATACACTTGAATTCTTCCGTGAATATGATTCAGTTTCGTATTTATGAAGTAAGCTTATGCTTATTACGGTTTACTGAGAGGTGGCACATTGCGTATCATTTGAAGTTTCCTAACGCACGCTGATTGAAATTATTTTCAAATGCTGAAATAGTTTTTGAATGCCTAGTCGTATGAATGCCTTTGTAGAAGATTAATGCTATACACATTTATTTGTGGATGTTTGCAGAATACGAATTTTTTTTGAAACTTTTTATGAACATTTTTTAAAGCTTTTTTTAAACCTTTTAATATTGATATATAGAAAAATCATGCAAAATTAAATTTAAATCATATTAAATTCATCAACGCAGCTCCAGTGGTTCAAAAAAGAGCTTATAATATTAACTCAAAGTTATTGCGTTTTAAGTCCATACATTCAGTAGGAGAAAAAAACTTTTAAAAAAAATTTTATTAAAATTCATGATTCAGGGATATAGGACTTTTTATAAGACTCATATAAATTATTATTTTTATTTGTTTTTAAAATATGATTAACTAAACTGCAATTAATAAAAAATTAATTGCAAGGTTTTTGTTCTCCAACATTCACGTAAATATGTTTTCTTTAATTAATTAATATTTTAAATATTAAAATTAATTTTCAATTATTTTCTCATAAGTAAAATATATTATATTCGTATCATATGGCATGCAAAAATCAATTCAAATATATAAATTTAAACTTACAGGCTCAAGTCTTTTTATACATATGAGTACAAATATTTTTAGAATATGTTTATAACATTAAATAAATTTTTGAAAAATAACTTAATAAAAAGAATTTATATTAAATTGTTTATAATTATTAAAATTTTGAAAATAAAAAAATTGTTTTGCATACAAAGAAAGATTGCATAGAATATAAAATTCAATCTATTTTAGAATAATCTTTCAAATTTTCAAAACAAGATTAAAGGAAAATTTATTTACAATTATTGCATAATAGTTAAAAAACATTTGTAATTAATGAAAAAAGTTTTAAGCCAGATTCTTCACTTTATTTCCTTATCATAGAAATAATAGCATTATCATCATTAAAATTTATGCAATATTCAAAATTATGTAATAAATTTAAGAGTGATGTAGCTTAATGAAAAATCTATTTATAAACATATGAAATTCTACTTTAAAACATATTGACATTTTTTTCTAACTTGTCTCCCCTGACATGACGAGATTCGATTTAACTTTATTGTAATATGAATTAAACATTACATAAATTGTTCATTTTAATAAAATTCTTTTTAAGCAAACTTTATTTTACACGTTTTAATATCAGTATGTATAGTAATAATGTAAATGTTAATAGTTCTCAAAATATCTTATATAGTGTCTATTTTACAAATAAATCTCGAAATTACATAATAAGTCTGGAAACCACTAGCTTTCAAAATGACAACTGATATATTTTTTTTTTAATTTTTTATATTGGTTTTATAACGATCTATAATTCTTTCAGATTATTAATACAATTACTATACATATATATATATATATATATATATATATATATATATATATATATATATATATATATATACAGCTTATGAGGAGAACATTAAGAGTGGAAGTCGATACACATTTAGTTCGAACTTATAGACACATATTATCAAAGGTATAGAATATTTCAAAAATGCCTCTTGCCTTACAAAGAAATTTTTATAATCTTTCTTTATCGATACATCTATTGAATATTTAAAATCATATAATCAGTGAGTAAAAGTGAGCTTTAATAGGCATTTATTGGATTTTATAAGATATATAAAAAAATATTCTCTAAAACTGCTATTATTTTTTTTCTTATGATAATATATAAGTTATACTAATATACTATGGTTATACTAATAAAATTGTTATACTATAAACAATACTTTTAGAAATTGTAAAAGAAAATCTACTTATACATGCATTAATACTAAGTAGTTATCGATTTCACCATTTCGCTTCAATCTTTAGGAAGTTCAAACTTAATGGACTTTTAAAATATAAAGTACTTTTTTAGTATCTATAAAATGTCAAAGTTCAATATCGGAGCGTCCTTTAAAAGATTTCTTTAACTAATGAACATGTATATTTACTGTTTATTAATTTTTATTGCTTATTCACATAAATACGTCTTATGCTGGAAAACGAAAAAAAACTCATAATGTGATTTGCATAAATGTTTTTGAAAACTTCATATTTTTTATTTCTATAAGGGATTCGCGAAAATGACAAAGAAATGAAGGAACACAAGCTAAATACTACATTATCGATTACTCTTGCATCTTTTATTAAGAATATAATTTAATTTACATCGTTCTTAATGTGGTAATAAATATATACATATAATATGTAATTATATATGCATATAATCTTCAAATTCCTCATGTATTTGTAGCATACGGTAAATTTGAATATTTAACTTTTATAAACACAATGAATATATACACATTTTTTCCATCTCATTCAAAAAGCAGTATTTCTAAGACTTATTGAATTGAATTAAATAAAATACGAAAACATATTTTTTTAAACTATATTTTAAATTTATTATACACGACAAATTTTGTTAAATTTTGTTGAGGATACAGATACAAGGTTTATTATATAAGAAACTTGTAACTGTCACTAAAATATCTTCTCTAATTAAAATTTTTAAACATATTTTATTCATATTCCTTGATATTAGTAATTATATTCTCGACTATTGTTTATGATTTGCGTGAGTTATAAGATATAAAAAACAAAAAATTAGAAAATCAATGTTAGCTAAAGTTCTTGTCACATTTCTGTTCTACGTATTAAATACATAATAATTCATACGTTCCTTACTATTAAAGTAACTGAAAGTAAAAGATTACTATCGCATTAAATTTGCTGCATCGAACATCGAGTAACGTTCGATCAAAAGCACACAAATAATGCTATGTTTAGAAAAAAGTTTAGAACAATCCTGCTATAGAGTAAAAACATTAAATACAAATGTAATGGATACACTGAATATTTGTTTTCTTTTTGATCATTTAAACATAATAAAACTTTCTTTTTCGACATGCAAATGAGGATACCGTGAATCCAAGGCCGTATAGGAGGAAGACGATAAGGTCGGTAGTAGATTGCTGTGCAATATATAAATATGCATTATTGCCGGTATTGATTGGGTGACGTCATATTATTGCTTGACTTGCGCGACCTCTAACTAACCCAAGAGGAAAAGGAAGTGGCAGGAACAGGAGCCAGCCAGATGCTTCGTCTAACTTATACAGTATGGCTTTCGTTATGGTATTACCGGGCAATAAATGGCCAAGAAAGTAAGATACAAGATATCACCTCAAAACGCCTTCTAAACTAGATTCCTGAATTCACCGAGACGACTCTGACGAAATTTTATGTCAGCTTTGCATAACTCTTTGAAGATCTGAAGATGCTTAAGTTTTTTCATCAATATTGTAGCGTCAAACTCCTGATGCATATATATTCAATATACTGTGATTAATAATAAAAGAAAAAAATTCTGTTGCTGTTTCAAATTTCAGTCTGTGATTAAAAAAAAATAAATTCATTATTTCTCTCGAGAAAAGAAAATTAAATCAACAAAATGTACAATTGTTTGTTGAGAGTAAAATTTTATATCTTGACCGAGAACTACTCAAATGAAAAATATTTATTACGATAAGAAAATCACTTTTTCAAATGTAAAAAGTATCGTTAACTTTAAAGAATGAAAAGCATAAGCATACACAATATTACACGTATTTAAGAACTTTAAAAAGTGTATACATTTTTTTGTTTGTAACTTTTATATTTAAAAGTGAAATGGTAAGTAGAAAAAAGTAATAATATTTTTTAAATTCAAAAATTGAAGCCTTAAACTATTATAAGAAATTTATATTTAATTATTTTTATTTAAAGTTAATATCTTCACATTCGTTTTAAAAAACTTATTACTTGTTATATTATGCTTGTATGATACAAAATTTGTACAAAATAGTTATAGTTTTTCATTGAATATTCTGTAAGAACTCGCAAGATTAGAATCAATTTTAAAATTATTAAAGATTTATTGTTTATAACTGTATTTGAAAACGAGATCATACTTATATCGATAAGTGATATTTTTCATAAGAATTTAAGTATGAATATAATATATTATTAAATTATGAAGAAATATTTTGTTTAATTAAAAAAGAAGTAATTATAGTATAATAATTATTAAGGTATTTATTTGACTAGCAAAGTCAAAGTCATAAAAAGGAAATTTTTAATTTTTATTAAGTATACAGTTTATAGAAGCATTTAATGGTAAATCTTTGATGTTGAAGTGATTCGAATTATTTGTTATATAAGGAAGTTTAAACATCGTTTCATTGAAATATCCCAATTAGTTCAATACTATAAATGATGTTATTGTATAAATATCGATTAGGAATTTAAATCATAAATCACTTTATTGTTTAAAGCTATTATTTATATTAATTTTTTGTTTAATTGACTAACATAAAATGTCATACATTATTGTTTATTGTATAAAGTATACAATACACATATATGTATATACTATTTCGGGTAAATTTCCGATAAAATTTTTTCAGAAATTATTGCTTTATTGTTTGAATTAATTTTCGCAAGCAAAGAATACGTATAATAAACAATAATTTCTTATTATCAATCTTTTTATAATTGTATCATCTATTTTATAAAAGACGCATGTAAAATCTATTTAATTAAAATATTTCAAGATAATTCAATAGAATTAATCACAAAAATGTTCTATTAAGATGTTTTGTTAATAAGTTAGAAGTAGAGAATCGTAAGTTAAAAAAATCAAACTTCTATCTACGGCCTAAGAGAACATAGAGAGGTACAAAAAGTTTCTTTTATGTTTCTTCAATTAAACTGAATCTGGATCTTTTGATCAGCATACGTAGCAAAGTTACGTGCTCCTTTATTCTTTTAGTATAATCTCGGACGTGCCACTGTGAATATAGAGAAAAAACGTAGCTTCCCAGGTGTGCGAGTATAACTAAACATAAAAGAATTTTATCGTTTCGATAATATCAAACAGACATTCAGTAAAAATGAAATTGTTAATACATATCAAATAAGAAATTTAATATTTTACTCTGCTTTAATTCATTTCATATTTTTTATTTATCTTATAAGATTATGTTTAAACTTTCAATTAAACTTTTCGTGAAAATATCGCATAATATACAACATAACTTAAAGAATAAAGATTTAAATATATTAGATATCAATAATACGTATAAGATGAATCATCATTTTTAATAGGTTTATTGAATACACACTTTTAAATAATTTCTACTTGGAACAAATCAACTCTCATAATAAAAAAAAAATATCCAAAATTGGAATAATTAGATATATTAAATGGCCTAACTTTGCATAATCCTTAGCGTAATCTTCGAAAACAATTAAAGTAAATTGTATTAAGCCAAGAAACCTTCCTTATACTTATTTATATAACTGTTATAACGTTAAATAAACATAAAGTTTATTGAATCAAAACGTATGTATGAGAAATTATTTTTAAAATATGTCTTTTTATAATAGACCGATGTTGGAAAAATTGAATGATAATCTCGCCCCGCGAACTTTAAGAAGCCATACTGAAACGGAAGATCTACTATGATTTGCCCTTCATGATTTACTTATTATATAACCTATTTGATATACACCTGTGAACGTAAATGTGTATTCGTGGAATTTACGTGAATAAGAATCTATATTCATATAGTTTGTATCGAGGAGCGCATATTTCTTCTTGATGCGTGTTATTAATAGCAATAGACAAACTTCCAATTTATTTTAAATTTTATTTCATAATTAGTTCATAATTATGTTCGATTAACATTTATAATTTTCATAAATGACAAGGACTAAAATTTACTTTTCATGTTTTGTAATGTACACAAATATATATATAATTTGAAATATAAATAAATTTTTACATTATTATCTTAATTGATATTTACGCTGCAAAGCAAGTACTTAGATAAAACGACATTTTTTGTCTTCTAATAAATATCAGAAAAGATAATTAATTTTTAATATTAAAACTTTTAGGAATAAAATTATAATCATTTTTATTTATATATAATATTTGTCACTCTATTTAGAACATTTGGACACACAATTTAAAATTGTAACTTTAATTATAAAATAGTTAAGGTTCAATGCTTACATTTATTATAATTAATGAAATGTATCAACTTCGAGTAATAATTTCAAATATTGCGTGATCATACTCTCATTTAATGTTTGAAAATCAAGATCGTAGTTCTTGTCTAACTAAAGATTCATTAATAATTTCAATGTTCTATATACTCAAATATTCCTATTTAATGCTTAGGATAATAATATAAAATAATAAATTAGAAAAAAAATTAAGTTTTTAAATCTCAAAATCAATATTACGTGGAATCAATTATAACGAAGGGAACCTGAAATAATAAAAACCTTATAAAATCAAGGATTTAAAAGAAAATTTAATGAAATGTAAACTTGGTGAATTTTTTCTTATTAGAATCATGATGAAGCAATAATCAATAGCAAATAATCAATAAGAAATAAATTTCTTTAGTATTTTCATTACAGCATGTATGTAGTTATATTAATATCAAGACGAATAATGATAATAATGATATACCACTTTCTTTGATGCTAGCCATTAGATGCTCATTTCTTGTCCTCTACTTCATATTCTTCAACATACGGCCAACTGCTAATAATTTATTATTATCTAAAATATAATAACTAACTTAAAATAGTCATATGAGCAGTGATAACGATTAACGTAATAAATAATGCTGATGCTGAACTGTCAACACAATTTTTATAATAAATGTAACTAAGTTAAATTTTCTGAAGTACTTGCGTAAAGATAATATGTAATGTCATTTGCTTCCCTTAACTAAATATTTCGTTAAAGAAAATCAAACGATGAATTTAATCTGCGCGTAAAGTAAAAAATTAATATAAACTTGTCAGTAAATGAAATGTTTTTTTACGCATTATAGTTGAACATTTTAATTTAATATGTACCTCCTAATAAAGTATTACGAAGAATATCTAAAAGATTACTATGTTTTTAAAAAAATATTAAAATATTATTTCAGGCTATTTATTTGTAATCAAATTTAAAGTAAAGTAAAGAAAAATTGTAATTTACAAAATAAAAGTACGTATAAATTATTCCTCATAATATAACGGATAACATAGGGTAAAATAAGTAATATGTCAAACAAAATTCTTTACTGATTTGAATAGATTCCATTCTAAAAGGGATATCGTATTCTTTAAATGTTTCCCAAACTCCACAATAGTTTAGATGATAAAGAAACCTAAATTTAAAAAAAAGTTCAACACGCATCGGGAATGGTAGGAACATCGAATAGTGTTGGCGTTATCAGTGCCTTTCGATTCTTATCCACGATGTGATACACATGTGATGTAAGCGCACATGCGCCACGAAGAACCAAAAGAGGGAGAAAGTTTGAACGAGAGAGAAAGAGCGAAGGGGGAAGGATGGCTACAAGAAAGAAGTAGGGTCAATTATCCCTCTCTTTCTCTCTCTCTCGCTCTCGCTCTCGCTCTCGCTCTTTCACTCTACTATACTACTCTAGTATATACACGCTGCGCGATGACTACACCAGTATCAGCGTGGTAGTTGTGCTAATACAGGAGAAGGGAGAGAAATCCAGTTGAAAGAGAGGAAAAGAGACAGATAAACAAGAAGAAGAGAAGAGGAGAGGAAGCATAGGAAGCGCAGGAAACTCACGGCTCATTCAGACTTGGACCAGCGCGCCGCGAGAATTACTCCTGCTAAACGCGCGCACCCGCTGTTATAAATAAATAAATATATATACATATATACGCATACATGTACACACGCACATATATACGTATACATGTATGTATGTATGTATGTATGTATGCATGTATACACGTACTTATAAATGTATATAGATATATTTTTGTTACCTCCATGCCCTGCCTATAGTGTCCTAGTCGTCCTTCTCTATCTTTTCTCGTTAGGGTCCAAGTCTCTACAATTTCTTTACGCAGTCGGGACTGAACTCTTTGCTTTATTTGTGTCATACTTGAACATGTAATACATGTTGCGCTGGTTCGCAAGAGTATTGTATTTGTACGTGTAAAGAAGGTAGGATCCCCTCCTTGAATTCGGTTCACGAAGGAGTCGATCTTTTTCGCGCGTGCGACAGTGTTTCACCGTTCTACCGAAAAAAGTTCGTGAATTCGCTGCATGTTCTTAGTGTACTGTGTCGCACAATTCTCACAGCCTCCTTATTCAAGAGAGAAAAAGGAAATAAGTTTTCACTTTAAAAGCGGTAACCTTTCATAAATATCTCAGGTGAGTGCCCAGTTTCTTGACTTCTGTATCTTACCGAGTAGCGCATAACAAGTCAAAAATCTTCTCGTTTAATTAAGAATTGTTTAAAAGAAATTGCAATATTTACCTATCAAACGAAGTTTATAACGTACGAGGATAGGTATTTTAATTTTCAGTGAACGTTTTCATGTAGTAACTCCATTTCGATGGAATAAAAAATAAATTACTCATTCTTATAAGTACCTTTTCAACGTCTCCAATTAAAAAATATTTTAAATTCTGATACAGTTTAATAATTGTGTATGAGCGCGCGCGCGCGTGCGTGTGCGTGTACAAGCTCCTTTGAAAACGGATGATAGGTAGGCTTGAGAAGAAAGTTCCTAGATTTGCCTCATTTAAAATCATTCAATAGGTACAAAACTCACCGACGATTGGCATCACCGTCATCGAATGCTCCGATATTTTTACAACGAATATAAAAGACCTGTTCCTTCATTTTCCGCACATCGGATGCTAATGCGATACAAATGAAGCGATAAACAAAATTTATACTACGAGGGTGCAAAAAATTCAGCTGCGACGCCTATTCCACGGTCTGAAAAGCGCACATAGGCGACAGCCCACGTGGTCTTTATATTGATTTTCGGAACAACGCTGTCTTCACGCCATGCGAAGCGAAACTTCGACGACGCCTTCAACAAATAGGTCCTTCTTCCTCTGAATTTCACATTGTAAATCATCGCTTCTCTAGATCTCCCAGGTTCTCAAGAAAATATTCAATTAAACACTGTTTTCGACATTTAATGCCGTAATTCAATGTATCACGTAATCGTAAGCCCTTTTCTTGGAAAACGATCAGGACTTTTCGCAAAATTAGCTGCGATATAGTCGTGGATTTCTCCGATCTTGTTTAAGCACATAATCTGAAGAGATGACTTCAAAATGAGTAACGATTAGACAATGTTTTTACTTTTGCTCTTTAAAATATTTGTTAAAATAGTCAATATCTATTGGAACAAAAGCTGTTGAAACATTAACTTGTCGAAGAATTATTTTCACAATAGTGTGCATATGAGAGTATTTGAGTATGTAACAGAAAAAATTTTTCACTTTTGGAAATCGAAAAGCGAAAACTATTCTACAAACACCTGCTTACAATCAAATTTATTCTCTTTTTAAACATATTTTCTTCATCACTTCGGAATATTAATTAAAACTACTATTTACATTTTACATTTGTCGTGGAACTGTTTATAATTTACCGATATTACATTTAATTCGTAAATTGTATTTAAAACAATATCACATGTAATAAATACACGAAAGATATAGTTTCCGCAGGAATTTCAATAATAACATATTTTTCAAAACTTGAAAACCGAATTTCGAATTAAAAATTTGGAATGAATTGATTTGAGGTATTTTTTAGTAAAAATAAATTTGACTAATAAAATATAAAGCTTTTGTTTTTTCTAAACTTAAAGAAATGATATTAGTACAACAGTGATATAGTCTTCTATTATATTATAGTAGTTTTGAAATATCAGTTTTAAATAAAATTTCTTGGCGATAGTTTAAGCCTTAATTCTTGTCAAGTTCTTGATGTTTAGAACTAAATTTTTTATGAGTAACTATAAGTAATGTAAAACGATAAATAATAATCTATGATTTTTAATTTAGTACGTACAGGAGAATTTAGATTACGAATGTTAAATATGGCCTAAGTTTACATTATTTAAGTATAATTTTCATACAAAAACATCCTTATAAGATAATTTAAGACTGAATGAGACATAGTATTGTTATAAAATTTAAATTAGTCGAATTTAAATAAACTAAAAAAGTAAATAACAATTATTTCTTATCATTTCTTTTAAATTGTACAGTAACAAAAATTACATAATTTAACACTATTAACAATACTTATTTATTTCACGTTTTCTATATAATTTTAAAAATAATTTTTAACATTCTTTATCACGACTTTTATATAGTAAATTGAAATAAATTGTAACTTTTTGCAAATAATAATAAATTAAACGAAAGCTAAATATATTGCTCATCGATTCAATTATTATCGTGTCATTTGATAGATGAAGATTATTGTAAATGTGAATTTGCCTGAGTTTATTTTTAAAAATATAATATCAATTTATAAAAGTATAGTCAAAGTAATAGAATCGACAATACACACGTGTGTGTGTATACATATATTTTTCAAGTAAAATTTAAATACCATATTATTGCCAACTAAATTAAGTTATAACTTAGTCTAATCCTGAGAAATATTCAATTCACATAAGGTACTCATATTTCAGATCATTAAATATATATAAATATTCTATGTATGTAAAATGGTACATATAGATATGGTACATAGATACAATAATCATGTATAAAAACCATGAATATTGTAGAAATATAAAAGTGATACGAAATTTTCTATTAAATGATAGAAAAAGTTTTCGGGTATTTCTAATCAAGTTTAGAATTTCAATCTAATGATATATTTACGATTTCAACTGTGTATGTGTATTTTTCGCTTTTACTTAAACTAATTAAAAATTTTCTTTTCATTATAGCTATCGAAAATAAACTTATTAATTAACCAAATATTATAAAGTTTTTAAACTTATGTAATAACATATTAATTGTTGTAAAATTACGACTTTATATAAAAACATTTTTAGCTCAGACTTTTTTCTGAAGTCTGTAACAAAAAATCTACTCATGAGCAGATCTTAATAAATTAGTTTTAATAATACGTTTTTCCCGACATCTATTCAATTTGAAGTAATTTTTATATTCTAAACCTTGGAATGAAGAATGTTTTAAATAAAGAACTTCTTTGAATTCTCAAAATTTTGAGAAATTGATTTTTCACTGTTAGTAAACTGCATGATTTTAAATATCTTAATAAATTACATTGATTTACTTCACCGATAACAATGAAACATAAACAAATTTTTTTATACTAAACAAAGGATAACATTAACGCGTTTACTGCAGCTAACTTATAAGATATTATATCAGTTAATTTTATTTTAAGAATAATACTTAACTTCAAATCTTTTATTTATTTATATACCTATGATAATTAATGATACAGATAGTGTAAAATTCAACGCAAATTATATAATTCCTTATTTAAAAGTGGTCTTAATACCTTACTTAATATTAATTAAAAATTTGTATAAACCTAAACAAAATATGTATTTATACTGATTTATTCTAAACTATATAAATTTACTAATTTTTTAGCAATAAATGTAATAATAAAGAAAAGCGAGCACCTGTAATATAACAATTTACACTTACGTTACGTATTTATCTAGCACAATGGGATGTGCTACTTCTAAAAGATCTGTTGAAACAAGAGAAACTATAAAAATATAAATGCTCGCATAATTTGTGATATGTCAGTATGATTTTCTCAATAAAAATGCAATTTTTAATAAAAGTGACTTCATTAAAAATTGATTCTTTACTTCTCGTAATCGAACTATCGTTAAAGTGCAATAAAATAGTATATTTTTATGCAAGTGTTACAATATGCGGAAAGGCATTTATTAGTTTAATAGTTGTTTCTAAAATTCTAATAAAACAAATGGGTTTTTGTTTCTTCAAAATTATTGCGAAGCGGTAATCGTAAAAGAATTCTTGACACAAATTTGTCAAGTAATTTCTTTGCAAGCAAAAGCTACATAAAAATTATTACAAGTATTCTTGTAATTATATTTTAGATTTACTTAATTATTAACTTTACATGCGTGTGCGATACCTATTACGATAATCTATGAAAATACTATTAAAAATCCCATAATAAAATTTTATAGTAAAATTCTATCAAACTGATAGTTTCTGTCATTCCCCGGTCAATTGGATACCTCTGCAAGTTTATTTTCACGTATTGTTACCTTTTTTATAGTCTAAGGACAATTAAAAGTATACTTCAATAATTTTTAAGAAAGTAAGTGCTTTAAATTATTTACATCAAGCTACGCTCTCTATCGTTGATAGAGATCGTAAATTCCAAGGTAAATCTTTAATTATTTGCAGTAATCCTAATAATATTGTAATAATAGTTTATTACTTCATTTTATTAATAAATTTCAGGCTACTTTATAATTTTCATTGGAAGCTTTCAGTTAATTATTCAGTTTTTACTGTCATTTCTTTCTTAAATAAAGAATTTTTCAAATAGTAAATCTTTATTTTCATGCATGAAATTTACTGCAAAAAATATACGATTTGGAGACTTTCTATTCAGAGAATATATTCCAATTTTTGTCAATAATATATTTCAATTATTATTTTTTATAATTGTAAGAATTTTATGGTAGGGCGAGACATGACATAAGTCCCAAAAAACAAAGTAATCGCACGCTAACGTACTGTATATGCATTTTATACGCTAAATTAATTTGTATAAATATTGAAATTTTATGAAAATAAGTAATTAACAAGTGCGTTTTCTGATGAATGAAATTGTACTTTTTATTTATAAATGACAATGGCTCGCAATTATTGATATACATAATTTTTCAATGTTAAAATCATTTTTCGTCTTACTTATTTCTATTTGTTTATATAGGCCGATATACAAAATGCAGATGATAAAGAAATATGTATAATTACTCAAGAAATATGTTAACTTACGTACAGAAATAAACCCTGAATATAATGAAAAATATCGAACATACCAAGCAAAGTTCTAAGTTATTCTAAGCATAATATGTTTTCATTACAATAATGAGTCTCAAGTACAAAAATATTTAATGTAACAGAAGAGTCTAGCCTATCTGTATGTATATATTTAAATACGCATATACAATACGCTTCAATATGTTTCGACTATATTGTTTAACTATAAGTACAAAGTAAAACAAATTCTAATTCGTCCCTACACAGGAATACCAAATATAAAATGCGTAAAAAAACAAATATTTTTATAAAACTATATTTCTATTATATATATAATTACATGTAAATACTAAGTACACTTTGTTACGACTTATTCTACACTTTAATATAGAAATGACAGGCCATTTGTGCATACGTTGGATTAATTTTTCAAATTTATGAATTTATAAATTTTGCTTATAAATTCTATATCCAATTAATATTAAAATTAATTTTCAAATTAAAAAAAGTATGATAATTGGAAAACTTTTTGAAAATGTAAATATTTTGTAACATAAATAAATTTATAAAGAAAAAATTTTTTCAATTTCAAAATAATTGTTTTTTTTTTAGATAAAACATTAAGATATCATTTTTAATAAATTATATAGTGCCTGTAATTTGCAGTAGATTTAAAAATGTATTTTGATTTTATGATTAACTTCATTTTTGCTGAAATACAGTATTGTTCGTTATTTGTATTATCTAAGTTTCTATTGTATATCTCTAAATATACGATACCAACATGTTTTAACTTAAATATACCTACATATGTATATAAAAGTTATTTATCCTTTTAATGTCACTAATAGAGATTATGAATTAGGGAACTAATTTTATTTTCTCAATATATTGGAGAGAAATTCAAAAATATCTTTGATCGCATTATTATTTATAATCGTACAATTCTCACATCTTACAGGAAGAATCAAATTTCAGATCGATATATTTCATGAGAAATATTCAAATGCACTTTATTTGATACATTAGTTATTGAATTTTCGCATTTATAACATAATTTACTGAAAATGGTGGAAAAATTGATGGTATTTCATAGGGTAAGTAATTATTGAAACAAGCCTTAATGAATTAATTGAACACTTGCAAAACATATGAAATTTTTGCTCAGAGAAGTATTTATTTGCAGCGTTTCAAAAAAAGAACATAAAAGCATATTTATAAGTATTTAATTATTAAAAATTAATTTTACTTTATTTATCATACTAATGAGTGACTTTACACATAATACTGTGAAAACTGACTGTTTATAATAAAAATTTACGTTGTCAACATTAACAAAAATTAACAAAATAATCTTTATAACAGTGTATAAAGTTAAATAAATACATAAATACGTACTTGAACACAATATACGTATATGCGTACATAAATACATACAAACATACATAAAAAAAATTGCATGCATGTACATATGAAAATTAAATTTATAATTTTAATTAACATATTCGTAAAACTGTATTTTAAAAAGAAAATTCAGATTTTTGCAATATTTTAGAATTTGATTATGAGTTGAAAAGTAAATACTCGAATAAACCCACGGTGTTATTTTATTACTTACAAATATTACAATTAATGTACAAATTTTAAACACACTTATAAGAATAAAAAATAATTTTAGTCAAAAACTTTAGTGAAATAAAATTACAATAGAATTATAAAGAATGAAAATAATTTATCGTGCCGAATTTCACATCAAGTATTACAGTTTTTAAATTTAAATTTGCATGAGTTAGAAAAAATATAGTTTATTTGGTGAACGCTATAACGTTAACAATTCAAGTAGAAATTTTTTTGTGAAGGTGTGACTATATGAAACATAGAATAATTCTATAGAAAGTCAAGCACGTTTGTGAAGTCTCAGGTTTTTGAAAAACGCGGCAGTGCAAGAAACTACCGACAGTCTTCTTTGTACGTTTCTAAAGTCTCTGAAGGCAGGGGGTTGTGCATTTAAAATCTCGTTCTACGGCCAGTGACACTGGCATGGGATTTGTAGGGGATAGAAATCGGAAAATACACGAGCTCCACATAACCGAAGCAGTACGAATGCTGGCATCGGTGTCTGGTTGTTGTTACAAGCCTAGAGAGCGAGAGAGAGAAAGAGAAAGTGAACACGTGCATGCGTTAAAAAAAAGGGGAGAAAGAGAGAGAGGGGGGGGGAGAAAGGGAGGGAGCAAGAGTAAGAATTTGCTACGAAATCCAAGAACGCGTTTTTGTTACCACCCTCAGCTTCTATCACAATAGCTTTCTTTCGCTCGATCACGTATTTGTTTCTCTTTTATTTCATGGCGGTTTAGAATACCTGGATCGTTTATCTGAATTTATATGTATCGGATAGATTTCAAATGAATTTTGAAACTGGAGTAATTCAGGGTTGTATAAAAAGGTTTCCTTTGTGAATGAGTAAAAATAAAAAAATCACGACATATTATTTAAATATTTTCATAACTAAAATTAAATTAATTTTTTAATATTTAAAATATATTACTGAATATAAAAGTAATAAATTATTATTATTATTATTATTATTATTATTATTATAAGTATTTGATTTAATTTATAATAAACAATTGTAAAGTAAATATTGTTTGCAATAAATAGTCGATATTTCATACCAGGCGTTTGAAAATTAAGCCGTAGTTTAAATATTTAATTATAATAAAATTATTATTGCAGATATATCAGAAATTTTTGATGAAAACGAGAATAAAATTAATCAAATGCATTTTCGTAATATTTTATACTTATACTGAACTTACTTATGTAACAATTTGATAGAATTTTAAAAATCCAAAAAATTTTGTAAAATAAAAATAAAAGCAAGATAATAAATTTAAAAAATAAAATATGTACATATTTTAAATAATAAACAATTTTTTTGCCTGAACATTATAATGACAACCTTTCTTCTCACACTTGCGCATATGCACGAGCATAATTTTACACACGCGCACACTCCATATAAAAGTCTTATCTTTTAGTGCTGAGAATTCAAAACACATTTTTACATCATTATTTCATTACTAGTTTTTCATTGTCGAAAAAGTTTTGCATTCTTATAAGTCATTTATAAAAAAAGTAATATACACTGTTTAATTAATATGCATGGTAAAAAATATTAATTTTGTAATTTGAGGATTATAGATAAAATTTGTTATAAAAATTGGTTTTTAAAATTGACATTTATAATTTATTAAAAAAACCGTTTCTATTTCTATAAATATTAGTATGTTTTAATAAATTTAAGTATGTTTTAAATAAATAAAATAGTATGTTTTAAAAATTTAATGAATTTAATAAATTTCAGTTATTATATTTTATATCCGATATTTCATATTTTTCTTATAATGCTTCGAGCACAATAATTACTCTACTATGCGTTGTTTTATTCATGTTGATATTTATATCTTGTTTTCTTAGTTTAACATTTTTCATAATCATAAGATAAGTAGATGAGTCTATAGCCAATAAATCTGTTATTTTCTTAACACTTTTCGATATGTGTCATATCTCTTTATTAGAGATTATGTACTTCTACCGAGATTTTTTGATTCTTTAACATCATTACATGTTTATGCTTTCTATAAATAACAAAAACAAGGGAACGGAAAGTAAAATAATGAAAGTTTTACTAGGTTACTAAGCATTAGTGCAATTGCTTATAATAGTAGTATTTTTTACTAACTACTTATTGGTACATATAGAGAAATCTACTGCTCAATACGGTCTATTTTTGTAATCTATGCCTTCACAAAGTGCAATTAAATATAAAAAGTCATTACAAATACAGAATTACTTATGAATTATATTCACAGTAAACTTAAGTAATTTTACTACGTTTGGTTATTAATTCAATACTAATTTCATAATTCTATAAAGTTTTATTAGTGCGTGTTTTAAAGTCTTCGTAACTTTTATATAAATTTACGATTAATTTATTCATGCATAAATTTATAGATGCAATATTTAAATTAGTGAGTTGATTTCACGAAATCTTATATTTAAATTAAAATTAAATTAAGGTGTCAATTAATATTATTTCAAATAAAAAGTAATCAATGTTTTTGGATATCATGTAAATGTAAAATTATGCCAATTGAAATGAAACATATTTATTTAAGCCACAAACATAATCAATATTGCAAGTGTCAATGTTTTTGGTTTGTATTTAACAAAAGTAACAGAAATGTTCAAAGAATTTATAGAAATTAGTCATTTACTATTTTAATTTAATCGTATTTTTTAAATTAATAATTATTAATTTTTCTTTAGTATTTTTTATATGATTAGCTGATGATGTTACTTACTACTGAAAGTATTAAAATACAAAATTTTTTTTTATTATGAATTTATTTTAACAATAGCTATAAGAAATTCTGCAATAAATTCTTCTACGTGTAATATCATAAGCCTATAAATGTTTATGATATGGCAAAGTACTTTAAGAATATGTAATAAGGTTGATTATGAAAGGACATATAATTTTAGAGATCCACAAATGATCCTGTTTTATTTGGAAACATTTTTTTGGAAACATTAGTTACATACATGTTTCGAATTAAGTTGTACAATTATTTGATGGTCCATATTTTCATGTTTACACTGTATATCTTATATGAAACATTTACTTATATTTGATCATAAATAGGATAAAGTAAAAAAAAAATGAAATTTCAGACTTTTATAAAAGTATATAAAATTGAAGAAATGACCAAAATATGGATGGCGAAATGTGAGAAATAAACAAAATACAATAAATAAAAACAATTTCGTTATATCTAAATAATTATGTTATATTTAAAGGATATTTAAAGGCGTTTTTATTTTAATTTATTTATTATAAACCATAAATATTAATTTTATCTTTAGTCGTGAATTTTTTTTTCCATTTGTAATTATTAGAGGTATAATTATCGGCAACCTATTAATATAAGCTAAGTAAGATATAACTAGTAAATTATATATTTATTATTTTATTAATAAATTTACTAATATTAAAAATATTTTCTATAAAATTTCTTAATAATTAACTGTAATAAGCTTAATGTAAGTATTATGTTGCAAAATATAATTAACTAGAGATTTTTATTTATGATATAGAAAATTTAAATTTAATAGGTAAAAAGAAATTATAATAATTATAAGTTTCGCTTTCAATTGTTCCAAATTAATAAATATAGATGTTCAAATAGTAAATTTTGAAAAAATTACAGTAAGAATTATGATACTATCAGCTGATTGAGGATAAAAAGATAAACAGATTCGTAACCTTACCTACGTAATAAAAAATGCAATTTTCAGCCTTGTATTAGTCACTTTCAATACTCACTAACAAAAGTATACATTATTCAACGTAATAAAGTAAGAAAGCGAATGTTCACTTTTATTATATAAAATCTACAAACAGAAGTATATCGTTTCAACAATCAGAGAAGATAATTAAATGTAAAACCTTAGTATTATTGTTGTTCCAATTTTGTTGTTTGCTATATAAGAAAGTTTTTATTTTTAATTCGCAAAGTTTACAAATTATTAGTATTATGACGTTTGTAAGGGTATAGGTTTTGTCATTACTAGCATAAATTAACTATTGTTTCTATTATCACGAGGAAAATTTTTAAATTATTTATAATATAAAAATTAACATAGTTTCTAAAATTTGCTAAGTAAAAGAAAGTTTATATGTATAGGTATACATTTGTTATTATATAATATTGCACATTCGCAACATAAGGACATGTAAAAGTTTATTTTACTTATTAAATAAAAAAAAATAAATAAGAAAAATGACGTTAATACAAAATTTATTTTGCAGTTTCATTTCTTCTTCACTAATAGATTGTACTTTCTTAAAGAAAAATTTATCCTAATTCCTTTTACATTAAGTAATGAAAATTACAAAAAAGAGTTATCACATTTTAAACAATTTTCTAATATTAAGTCATAAAAATTATTTTTTGATTAGATACATTTTTTGTTTCGTTACTCCAATAGCTTACTAAATTAAATAAATACAAATATTATATAGTAATTGTGATGCTCAAATCGATTATAACAATTACAAATATTCATAAGATGCATTTTTTTAAAATCCATAATGTGTTTTATGATAAATGAATTTTCTTACTTATTATTACCTAATTACCTAATATTAATATAATATTTATGCGTATCAATTGAAGTTTGAAATATATAACATTATAGACAGCAATCACCATTGTTATTCTAGTATCAGTAATAAAATGTTATTAATTGAGAAAATTAAAAATTTGTATGTAATGATGTGTTTAATGAAAATATAATACGTAAATAAACTTTTGAATTTCAGAATGTCGAAATCAGGAGGTATAAAAGAAAATACAAAAGGCAGGTTGAAAAGAAGTTTAAAGGACGGAGAGATAAATGGTCCTTACGATCCTGTCGAGGGGAGCGGTGATGAAGTCAAATTGGAAGCAAAAATGTCTTTACTGAACGGGGTAACAGTTATCGTTGGTTCAATCATCGGTTCTGGCATCTTTGTCAGTCCAACTGGAGTTCTTATGTATACTGGCAGTGTAAATGCAAGTCTTCTGGTTTGGACGGCCTCTGGAATTTTTTCTATGGTAAGTATATATTTTATAAATTTGTATTGCACTTGTGATCTTTTTCTTTAGTCTAAAAGATAATGTAGTTTTAGATTATTTTTTTGTTAAATAAAAGTTTAAATATCATTTTGAAATCACGATTACCGACCACAATACGTCAGACTCACACATATTGGATACTAAGAAAAAAAGAGTTAATTATCATTACCTATTCAACTAATTAATATATAAAGAATAAATCATTTTTATATTAAATTTAGTAATCAACGGTATTATTTTTGTAACAAAGCTTATTCTGGTCTTTTTGTGATTTAGAACAAAATAGGGTTATATCCGTATGAAAATATTATAATTCTCTTTATAACTTCATGTAAGTCAAAGTTTTACAATAGTGTAATTTTAACTCTGATATAATTTCAGCTATTAGAGATGTCTTTATTTAACTAGCAGATGAAACATGAAATCCATTACAATTAAGTGTGCAATCACAAAAGTAACGCAATTGTTTTATCATAGATTTACTTATTTTTTATTTATACAAATCCACTACACAGTGTTTTGGTTAATATTAATGATTTGCTAATAAACATGTCATTCGTAAATGACAAATTATAGCTAAAATATCATGCTAAAAAAGTTTATCTATGTATAGGAGTGCTCACAGCTAGTTATGCGTAAGTGTAAAAGGTGAGCGATTTTAAATGTGTAGGTTGGCGCTTACTGCTATGCCGAGCTCGGCTGCATGATTCGGAAATCCGGAGCGGACTATGCTTACATCATGGAGACATTTGGTCCATTTATGGCATTTATGAGGCTGTGGATCGAATGTATGATCGTACGACCTTGTAGTCAGGCCATTGTCGCTCTAACGTTCAGCAAATATGTGCTGAAGCCCGTTTTTCCAGACTGTACACCACCTGATGATGCGGCCAGGTTATTGGCAGTCTGTTGTATATGTAAGTACGTTACAATATTAAACAATTCCTCACGATTATTTGCTTCATTCCAACCTCCTAGTATCCCTTGGAGATAGAGCTGCAGTTTTACTTCTGTTCAACGTTTATGAAGAAAGTCCGTTATAGCACTGCACTCTTATAAAACTGTGTAATCTCAGATTTTTATTTTTTTTTTAAATTTTTATCCATAAAATTCTAAAGAAAAGTTATGCACAAAATACTCGAAAATAATGACCTAATCAAGCATATTCAGGCTCAGTATTGAATCTTGTTTTAAATTAAGCATTTCATTTAGTCGGTGGCTTATTCTTACCAGCTTTGCATTCACGTATATTTACGTAAAAAAATTGGCTATAACAATATATTAACTTTGTTTATGCGATTTCAGTCAAATTGTCAACAATTTTGAGAATGAGTATTGGAATAAAAGAAATATTTAATTTGAAATTTACTCAATTTAATCTGAATATGTTTTCAATTGTCTAGGTCATTATATTTTAATGCAATATATATAAATTTATACATACGCATACATACATGTGTATGTATGTGTTGTTTTCTTAATCTGCATGCCGAAAAATTAATAATGACGTGCTACTTTAGTTATATAGCAAAATAGTTAATGACAATTTAGATTGATAGAAATATATTCATACTTACGTTATATTTTTGTAAATATAAATTATATCATTTACAACTTATTTCTTAACTTTACATTAGATTTTTTAATAGTAAAAGGAGATATAAACAAGCAAGATAGAAGAAATTTTTAAGGATACAGATCTTGATTCATTACACAAATATGTATAATTGAGTATTCAAAAAGCTCGATCAAGAAACAGATTTATATATTTCATTTTTATCAAATGTAAAATTTACTAGTAAAATTTAATTTTTGTATTTATAGGCATATGAAAGTTAATATTTATTTAATTAATTTATTATAATTTGGCTTGTTTTTTAATCGTAATTTAAGTAATAGTTGAATTCATATTTTGATTTATAATTCTAATTTTTTATGTTACACTATATACAAGAGAATGAAATGCAAAATTATTCGTAATATGTATATAATTTGAAAATGGATTATACATTTTATATGTATTCCATCAAAAATCGTTAAAAACGAACAAACGTAAATTCTATAACAATTTTTATTGTAATAATTCGATAGTCCAGTTGATGCAAGCATTTTTAATCTTTCATCGTTGGAATTTCGTCAATATTCGATCAATTCTTTATTACATTACTAATTATGTTCTTTATATTTTTGCGACTTATATGAGTTTTTAAATTGTTATTATTTGGTTTAATACTGCTCGTCTTTATGTAATACACTTATTATAGAATATCATATTTCATTGCTTTGTGATATCTTCAAAAACTGCTATGACTGATAAAAATATATAATCAACAGAGTAATTTAATAACAAATAAGATCACATGAGAAATAAAAGTTTGATTTTTTGAATATATCAAGTTTCTACGCATAATAAGTAATTTACTTGTGCTTTTGCCTATCGAAGCATATGACCTTGTTAGACGATTTCTTCTTCTTGCATAATTATGTACTCAGAATATAAAATCTCTTCTATACAGAAATATAGAAAAAAACAAGAGTAAAAAAAATATTTAGGCCATTAAAAGAATTTTTACTGATGCAATATCATAGAAAAATTTCGTATTGTATAATATTATTTGCACGCAATCTCGTCATTGTTTAAGTTGTAGTTAAAATTTTGCAATGCCTAGATCTTTGTTGTTAGTTGAATGACTGTATATTTTTTTCTGTCGTAATTACCCTTTTTATGTCTTATCTTTATAGAAAACAACGACATGATCAAGTAATACAAATGTACATTTGCTATTCTACACGATATTATTTGAAATATTTTTCTGATTATTATAATACGTAAATGATTTATTGTATTACAATATGTTTCGTTTGATTATTTAATTAATGTAGAATATTTTCAAATATCTGTGAAATTTACGTATATAGAACACAGTTCATAAAAACAAAATGCACTTTAACTTTTTTTTCAATTTATAAATTTACGTATATAATTTTCCATAAACTTTATTAAAATATAAGTTAATTGATAATAAATGATGTTAATGAAATTGTTTTTACAACTATATTATTCGCAGTAATGATATAATAATCTTTTTTGAAATTGATACTTCTTGTACGAATTATTATTCTAATTTCTTGATTATCTACATTAACTCCAATTTAATATTTAGTTATCATTAGTTGCGCAATAAATTAAAAGAAAATTTTTACTTTTTACTTGAATTAAGTATAAATTTATAGAAATATATTATTATTTTTTCAATATATTGTAATAGAAGAATTTTCTTCTTTCTTTTCATACTTTGAATTTAGACGAATATTTTCTGTACCATTTAATAATTCTCGCTTGTCTGTTAGATTCTAATTCTTTTATTTACAGAGTGGGACAATATATATATATATATATATATATATATATATTTATTTAAAATCGGGTATTCAATTAATATATATATATATTTAAAATTGAATACCCGATTTTATAGCATATTATAATTAAACATAATATATTATAATAGAAACGTATTATAATTTATGCGTGAAAAATTTTGTACATCTGCATAAGTATATACATAGTAAAATATAATAAATAATATTAAAGAAAACAATTTTTATATATTTTGAATAAATAGGTTTATTAAAAATGTTTCCATTAATGTTTAAAGCATTTTTCAATTTAATAAAATTAAATATTCTTTCCGATAACTTAAATCTAGTCTGTTTTCAAAAAATTTATATTATCCATTTTTTTTATATTATCCACTTTTTCTACTTTTCTAATAAACTTAATGGTAATTACTATAATTGAAGAATTTATATTTATTTACTTAATTACTAATTCAAGAAAATTTATTGGAAGTAACAAATTTAATAAGTCTATTAATATAAGTAGTTTATTATAAAATTCACGAATAATTAAATTTATATACAATTTTAAAAAGCGAAAGTTATAAATAATTTAAAAAATTAATAAACTTACTTTTTCTTAAAAATATATGAACTTACTACGTTGGTAATAAGATAAATATAAATCGGTACATTGAAAAATGTTCATAATTATATAAATAAAATATTTTATGTAGATTTTATTATATTATCAATGTTTCTAAACAAGTATATAAAGTACTTATTTTATGTTTTTTTACTATAATTGAATTTTTTCCTAAACTGAATAACATGTATTTATTACATTGAAGTATTTACCTGATTTCAAGTTATTGTTATAATATAAATGTTTGATGACGGTCTAATGATTTTTTCAATATTTAAATGTTATGTTTACTTTTGTAAAGCTAATTTATATACATTTTCTTCTTTAATTTACAATATCTTTTTGATTTGGATATTTCAATAACAATGTATTTATCATAATGATATAATGAATTTTTTAATAAAATTAAACTATATATTTAAGAGTTTAAAATTTTAAGTATAAATTTTGCAAATCTAAATTTAAATAAAGCATTAATCAAAGGTATAAATAAGATTCAACATTGTTACTTGTATTTTATTATGTAATAAATTACTTTTTATATACATTTATACAAAACTCTTTTAGAAATTGATTTGAATTTTAAATTAAATATATGATATTCTTAAGTATAAAACAATAAATTGTAGTCTAGATATTTTCGAGGTTGTATATCTGTAGTCCTTTTCACGTTTATGATTAAAAAATATTCTTTGTAATAAAATTGAAAAAATAACATATTTTAGATTAAACTAAAACGTAGTATTCACCTAAATTTATTTGTATAAAAAGAAAAGAAATGATTAAAATCATCTAAGATTGAATATTTGCAAAGTATCATAAGTACAGATATTTTTGCCTTCAAGACTTTCCGTAAGAATTTTATAAACTATCTCATATATTGCATAGAAGAGTAAAAATAATTAAAAGTTTGTGATACAAAAGTGTGCCTTTTATAAGATGAGTGCACGCATATAACAATAAAAGATAATCCAATTTTCTAAAAAATGAAATTGAAATATTCTTTTGCTAACTTTTTCTAATATAGGTCTTATGGAGGATATCTACCTATAAGATATCTACTTTAGAACGAATATTTTACTACAATTAGAAATATATTTGCATTACATTTCTTATCGATTGTCTAATCTAGATTTCTTTTATTTACAATAAATTTCTAACACTTTAAATATGTATTTTAATAGAAATTACATCAAAACCTTGCTTTATCTTATAATTTATATTATAATAAATTAAACAAGAAATGAATAATTTAAATAAGAATTATATCACTGTTTTTAAAGCAACCCTAGGTATAATCATATAATATAGTAATGACTTATTAGTAACTCATTATTAACGAAGGTGATTCAAAGAAATACTAACTAATAATTTAATAATATAAGAAAAAGCGCTAGTCATTTTTTAAATTTGTTATATATTATATATAATATTTTAATTAAAATGTAGATTTTATTCAACGAATATTTATGGATAACAGATTTAAAAAAAAAAAATAATAAATTGATAAGTTCTTAAAGTCAATGATATTTAACGTTTATGAATGGAATTCAACATTTTTATTTGATATAATAATCAAATAAAAAATATTCGTTGAAATATCAAAATATGTTATGGACCATGAATTACACTATTGTTCAATAGGAATAGTAATTCGAAAACTAACGATCTCCCTTTTTTAACTCTCACTCACTACTCATTTCTTTGTTGTTTTCCGTTTTACTTGAATTTTCTACATTAGATCTGAAATTATTAGAAATACAATCTTTAAATAATAAAGAGTGTATTCTAAGTTAAGATATCAACTTATTTGTTAGGAATCAAATCTATTAATAAAATAAAAATGTTTGTGTATCCATAAACAAATATGTTTTCATATTAATATTTGTAGCAGCTGCTTAATATAATACTCCAATTCTTAATTTACGTGAATTATTTTCTTAATACTGTATCATGTACGTATTGTATTAGACTTTCCATTATTCTCTTTAAAAAAATGTTCGCGTATGCCTATTGTACATATTGATGGGATAATATTAGCTCACGGAAGAAAATATATACTACTTCTATTCGTCTTAAAAGTCTCACTCATCTAATTAAGTCCAATTCGTATAAAAGTCAAGGCTATCCGTGCACATCTACATAAAAGCAGAGGCCCCTCTTTTCACTATTCTCATGTCAATTGCTCGATCATTTAAATTTCATTGTTGGTATATAAGAGACGTAATTCACGGTTTAATCGCTAAATTTTTTCTTAATAAAAATCTGTATACATGATCGTCTCACTCTTCATATGTAATATTTGCCTGTAAATCAGATTGTCTAAATTTAATTTAGCCTGACAATCGCCTTTCATTACTTTCTGAGACATTTAATTAATTTTTATATCGATGAAGTTCTACGTTATAATTTTATATTCTAGAATAAAGAAGTATTATCATTACAAGTAATTTTGCCTAATTAATGTTCAATGCGTATAATAGCAAATGTATAATTTTTACTTTCATAAAATTAGGTGACTTTTTTTAATGAAAATTTTTTGTTGTTAAGTGATATATATTTTCAATTTAGTGTACATATTGAAGGGTAGCGTTAGTACAAGTATTTTTATAACAATTATATAGATCTTCCATATAAAATTGTAAAAACAAAATTGTTAAACAAATACTAATGGGTATAATAAATAAATCCATTTTCTTACACATAATGGTTACATATAATTATTAATTTACACGATGCATTCATTTTTCCTTAAAGATAAGATGTGAAGATATGATACAGAAAGTAGAATATATTATGAGTAACTACATAATACGGGATTTATATCTACAAATTACTAAAATTACAAATTTTTTATTACTCGTCAACATGGGTAAAAAGTATTAATAAGCAGTGATATAATTGGTAATTGATATAATAATTATTTTCATTACTATCGATAATGAAGAAATTGTATGCGTTGTTTATGGATGTATGCATATGTTTTATTATCGATATTTCTTTAAAAAGGTGTCTTAGCTTTTGTGAACTGCTGGGATGTAAAATGGGCCACGCGCGTTCAGGACGTTTTTACGTACGCCAAGCTTTTAGCGTTGTTCATCATCATCGGAGCTGGTGGATATCAACTTGCAAATAGTAAGTGCCCTCGAATTTTAATAAATTCGATAATGTTTCAATAATATTTTGCCTTCGTAATTGAGATATACATTGTAAATTTATTTTTATTTCAATATCCGTAATTCAGATGCATTTGTCACAAAGCTCGTTTTATTATTAAAACAATTAAAAGGCAAGATGAAAATACACAAACGTCAATACAGAAAACATAAAGTTTTACACGTGTAAAATATTTGTATTTATAAAAAATGAATGTATAATTTAATGTAAGTTGTAAGTTGATGCCGCGTAAATGAGCGAATCAACGTAACGTCTTTCAAGCACGATCTTTCTTGACAAAGCTCACACGCCGGACGAGACAATTTGTCCAATCAGAAAGGTGGTTAAACACGTTATACATTAGACGCAAGCATGCGAATTGACACAATGCAGTTTATTCGTGTAAGAAAATTCTCAGAATTGATTTATACGGTTCTCTTTTGGCTTACGATGAATTCCAAATGTCTTTTTCAACGTGGTCCACGTCTCGGAATTTGCTATTATTATCAATATCAATCAAAGCCAGATTATAAAATATCTTTAAAATACTAACGCGTAATTGGACAGTTAAATAAAGCAATACGTTGGAAAAAATATGTGCAGCAAACTTTGTTTTATGTTCTAATTTTTTTGTACACATATAAAGTTTGTTTTAAAATATCGGAAATCTATGAAAAACAATGTGGAAATAACCTGTCAATATTTCAACCAGAAGAAAAAGGTTTCAGAAATAACTAGTATAGTTTTTAAATATTAATAATTGTTTACAAAGTAATTGTAAATTTATATAAAGCTTAGCGTGAAAATATTTTCTATATAATTATAAATATATATAAAATAACGTTGGGTATTAATTTCTTTATTCCGTATATTAATTAAAAACTTCATAAAAACAAGCGAGATAATTCAAATAAAATTATTGCTTCTCAATTTCAAGACCAAACACAGTACTTCACGTTCGATAACACAAAAATGGAAGTGACGCAGATAGCCTTGAGCTTCTACTCTGGTTTATTCGCATATAATGGATGGAATTATTTGAACTTCATAATAGAGGAATTAAAGGACCCTGTGAGGTATGGTGAAAGTTACTTTATCTCTATTTTGAAGTTTATCACTATTTTGTTTTGCGACTATAGACCTTTAAATCGTTAAGCGCTTGAAGACATATATTTTTGTAATATATGTATAACCGAAGATATTATCGATAATCAATTGAAGTTTATAAAAAGTTCACTTTTCCTGAAGCTTGAAATATCATCGTTTACAATGCCTATAACGTTGATTAAAATTACATGATTAAAAGTTGTCGTTTAAACATAAATATAATATATAAATTACAGCGAACGGCAATAAAATAGTGTGCATTTTTATAATACATCTGCATTTTTTTTAGGAATCTACCTCGGGCTATCGGTATCTCGTGCACACTGGTGATGGTTGTTTACGTGCTGACAAATGTAGCTTTTTACACAACGCTTAATCCGCAGGAAGTTTTGGGCAGTGAAGCTGTCGCTGTTGTAAGTTATGTTTTTACGGGAATTATTCATTAATATTGATACGTCTTATTATTGTGCTTGATGTTTCGAGTTGGCTAGAAAATTATAGACCCACAACGTCCGCTTTACACCCAAGCTGTCGATTGTTCTGGCTTAATTAATTTGCTTATTTAATTTGTCCTTAATATTTTTCAGCCAAATATTTAGGTTGTTGAATTTATAAATTACTAATGACATACTGCGTCTGATTCATGCATTTTTTTATGATTGAGTTGTAACCGTTATTATATTAAAATAGAATCACTTTCGTAATACGTAATTAAAGACAGAATATTGCACTTTCGTTTGAGGTAAATCATTATTAATAAATCATCATTATTATATGATAAAATTATCATTTTTCCTTTGTGTACATTTTTCATAATATCTGCACTTAAATACTTCGTACTTAAATACAAAATTTTCTATTAAAATGTGAAATCTGAAACTTAAAATTATGCGTTATTATATTTTTTATTTTTTATTCTGTAATTAAGTTATTATTTTGTAGTAAAAATTCAACATTCATTATAATATCTCGTTAAATATTATGCTTCTAATAAAATATAAATAGCTTAAGAGACATGATGTAGCTTTCTATTAGGGTATATTAGTTAAAAGTTAAATTAAAGTGAAATTCCATTATACATATATGCGAGGTGCATTCGAGACTTAGACTGTAGATTAACTTGCGCATAAAAATTAAATGATCCTAAAACATTGATCCTAAAAACTGATTTCATATTCTAAATTACTCCTACCTTATTCTCATACAGACATTTGCTAATCGATTGTTTGGACCAATGGCCTGGACAATACCGGTATTCGTTGCCCTTTCAACTTTCGGCGCGGTCAATGGCATCCTTCTTACATCATCAAGACTCTTTTATGCCGGCGCCTGCGAAGGACAGATGCCAGAGATTTTAACGATGATACAGACCTCGAGAATGACACCAACTCCCGCTGTGATTTGTATGGTAATTCGAAAATAGATTTCTTTTCATATTTATGTATAATATAAAATGCGAAATAAAAATGGAATTTTACTGATACTCACTGATAATTTATTTTTTATTTGTGAACTTTTAAGGGTGAGTAATATATTGATTTTCTTAACAGTGAAGATTAATGGAATAAACTTTAATAAATTTACACTTACCATAAACAATATTTTAGATTGCTATTTATTTTTTCAAATATAAAACAAGTTCTAAACAAGTTCACGGCAGTCGAATAGAAGTAAATTTTTAGAAAAAAGTTAACTATAATAGAAAGTATGCATTTTCTGTTAAGATTATATATAATATAAGCTTACATAGAGTTTCACGAACAAAACTTTAACGTTTTGATAAATTTATAAAGCTTCTGATGAAATATTTATGCAGACTGTTTTTATAAACGTATTCTATAAAAATAATGTTTAGTTAGTCTAAAGATTTTTCTAATCGTTTGACGATTTTTTGGCATCTTATCCATGCATTATTGCAAATTTAATAATATACGTACTTAATCATCGTATTCGTAGTAACGTACGCTGCTAATTACATTGTAGTACATAGTCATATGAAAAATTGTTCTTATGAAAACCTAAAGCAATAGATTATTTAAGCACGTAACATTCTAATGGCACGTTTACGGATTAATTTTAAGTAAATAAGTTTCAACGTGTAAAATCGTGACTTCTATTTTTAAAGAAAAAAAAATATTATAAATACAAAATTAAAATTCTGTTAATACATAACGTACTTAATTTAATACTAAATGAATTAGTAGACATAATTCCAATAATAATATTAGTATAAAGTATTATTGGTAATAATTAAATGATTTTTTAGGCCTTGTTGTCCATGCTCTATTTATGTTCTTCCAACATCGTAGCTCTCATTAACTACGTAGGCTTTGCCACATGGGTAAGTAAAGCATATTATGTCTTAAAAAATAATTTTATCACATCATGTAGATACGAGATTTATGTACTTTCGACCCTCTGTTACTAGTATTTTAACTAAAGGTGCTTTACAATTTATATACTTCAACAGCTTATTAAGCATAAGATATAACATGAAAGATCTACTTTTATTTATAACTTATTATATCAATCGTAATTTTAAATTGTAAAATTTAATCTTATTTAATGGAAAATCTAAAATTGTGAAAATAAAATTATGAAGTTCTAACTATAACTAAAGTGAGCCATATATTTGATAGAATAACGTCAAATATTTTTTTGAAAATTATGAACAAATTTTAAAAAACTAATAACACCAGCGATACTTAATAAACTAAATGTTGTAAATTACGATTGAGTTAAACGTTTAAAGGAAAATTGACTTTATTATTCACTAATTTTTGGTCAACTTTTCAAAGAACTTTTATTATACCCGAAAGAAAAGCCTATTGAACATAGAGATAAATAAAATTTGGAATATACAAAAAGTAAAAATAGTACCCAATTTCAAAGCTATATATGATCTAATTAGTATTAAGTAATGTAATTACCATAATTATTGTAAGGTTATATTCATATTTAACGTTGCAAATATTCTAATTATATTCACATTCAATATAACATCATTTTTCAAGCTTATTTTTCGTAAGATTTCATAAAAGTAATTTCATAACTATGAGTCAAATACAGTTTTAGAATACAATATCCGAACTTCTAATATATTTGTAAACGAGATTTTTATAAATTAACTTGATATAAACTATTTATAGGGCTATATCAAGAAAGTTTTCTAGTACATAAAAAAATGTTAGCATTAAAGAAAAAACGAAAATCTATATATTAAATTAGGCTTAAAATCTTTGATCTGCTAATTCAAAACGTATCTTGTTAACTATAAAAATCAGTCACCATTCGTATGATTGCGATCACAATAATTGTTTCTTGAGATTTATATTGGATTTAAAATTAACAGTTGAGCATCGGTGTATCGGTGTTGTGTGTTCCGTGGCTACGATGGGCTCAACCAAATCTGCCAAGGCCCATCAAAGTTAATCTCATCTTTCCAATTTTTTACATCCTTTGTACGCTATTTGTCACCATCGTTCCTATGTACGCCAGTCCTCTTGAAACAGGTGAGATTCAATTATAAAAATTGGGCTATTTTTCGAGAATATTTATTTTTCTTTTTAGATAAAATGTCCTTTTAAAAAGTGTATTAACGTGTAACGTTTAGCATGCAATTTTGACATTTTGGTACGAAAAAATGCGGAAAAAACTTTCCGCTTTAATAATTGAGTTACTGTAAATATCTCCTTAGCTTCTTTTTAATATATCTACATTATTTTATAACAGTTTAGAAATATTACATTTTTATTTATTTTATTTATTATATTTTCTAATAGAAGCAATTCCTAAATATACAATATAAACATAAAAAATAAATAATATAGGAATTACTTTCATACATGAATGATTTATCTATTGATTATGATTTTCAAGAATTTTATATTATACCTATTATTTCATCTTTACTTGTAAGTTATTTTAACGATTCTATCTAACAAATAGTATTTCTTTTTTACTAAAATCAAATAAAATTTAACATTAGAAAAGTTGTAATGTCATAAATAATACTAAACAGCGTACCAAAAACTTCAAATTGCTTACGTATAAACAAATTAGAATTTTCTAAAGTCAGTAATACAACTCAACAATAGTGTTCTTAAATCTATTTACTCTTAACCGTGCATAAGTTTAAAAAGCGATATTACAAAAATCTGTTGCCCCCATAAGTATTAATTTTTAAATTCGTCCTATATAATTACAACGGACTCTGAAAGTTAAGGGAAATTAAATTTAATGGAAAAGATATCGTTCAGTGTATAATTTATTTTTAACGAATTATATACTGCACTATATTTTGCTTTCGACTTTACTCTGTATTTCTAAGAATATTTGAATATTTTATACTGAGTATTTTATTTCTTTGAGAATTATATGCAACAGAAATAATTACTGCAGTTCTTTTACAAAAGAAATGAAAACTGATTAAATATAATCCTTTGATTAAAATATCGTTGGTTATAAAATTTTAGTATATCTAGACTTTCGATTAATACAAATTTGTATTTCGTTTTTATAATTTTGTATTGCAAATAAACAGATTTCTTTAAATATTTATGCATTGATATAAATGTAAAAAATAAAAATATGTAATGTTGCAGGCTATGGATGTCTCATGATTCTTTCCTCTGTACCTGTTTACTTCGGCTTTATTGCTTGGAAAAATAAACCAAAGTTTTTCCAAGACTCTGTTGGTGAGTTAAATAAAGTAAATAATCGAATGAATAAAAAAAGAAAGCTACAATTGCAATTGAGATAACGGAAACAATAAAACTAGTAAACTTTTTTTATCGGTTTTATAATTTATTTATTCCTACAGGCGCCGTTACCAAAACTTTGCAGAAGATGATGGTGGTCGTCGGACCAAATAAGTCGCAGGTTCAAAAAATACACAACAAATTTTACTCTACCATATCATGCAAGCAATTTTTTTGGTTTCTATCATTCAAAATTTTCATATTTCATGAGTTTCAAGCATTACAATGACTTTATGAAATAAATAAAATATACTTAAAAATCATAAGCATGTTCATTATATTAATTAGATAAATTATTAAATGACATTATCAATGATTCATGGTATTATATGTTATGCACCAATAGTTAATTATACTTTTTATCATTATCTATTTCTTGAGTTTGCACGTAAAACCTATTACAAGTCACTACACTATTAACAACAGACACGAAATTTTCTTCTGTAATATAATTAATTACGCAAAAAGAAAATGTGTCATGGAAAAGATACTTATAATAACAATAAAATTAAATTAAAAAAATTATTTGCACTGGAATACTTGAAACATATTTATAAAATATAAAATCGTATTAATCTATTAAGGAATGAAGGGCTCTTCTATTTTATCAATTAATCTTTACTCTAGATAAGCAAAATTTAGTTAAATATTTTATTATTTATTTTTAATTTAAATTTTCTTTAATTCCGTAAATGTAAGTTTAAAAATAAGTTTAAGAATGTGGCACTCTTATTTAAAATTTAAAAACCATTAAATTCAATGTAAGATATAATATAATGCAGGTTTATTCCCAACAAATTGTATGCTGTGCTACGCATAGTTCTGTGCAGTTTTTATGAACTAATAGCCTAAAATTTCGGAATATTTTATAAAAACTTATTTTGAAATCCTATTAAAATACATACTTTTTCTTCTAGTGTTGATATTATCTTATATCTTAAATATATTATAGTATTTCTAATATCACGGATAAAAAGTTACACCACGTTGTAAAAATAATAATATTCACGAAAATTTTGTGTAATATATTCGATTTATTAATTATTAAATATTAAATTTTATTAATTATTAAAATTTTATTTTATTGATTACCAAAAGGCGAATATTAATATCCAACGTTCCTCGATTTTGACAATAAACTATTCACTTTTTATGTTACTTCCTAGTTAAATGTTAAATTTATAAAAATTAAATACTCTTAAATTATATATGTGTGTAATCAATTATTCGAATTTTTAGAATAAAAAATAAAACTAATTAGAAATATTTTAGATATTTCTCTACACTTAGAAGAATAGTAAATAATTATGACTGAAATTGTAGTAGTTACAAATGGAAAAGAAAAGAGCAACTAGATTTGTGATTACTCATTCGGTAGGACTGTATGAGTATCATCGACACTCAAATCTATGAGTAATAAAGTTTTTCATAAATTGAATTGAATATTTTAATCAGTAATTTATTCGATTGAATTTAATAAAAATCTAGAAATATTTTGAAAAATGTGAATGTTTGACTTCGTAGCACAATATATACTTTGCAATGAAATTAGCAACATTTATGTACCATTTTTTTTCCTAATTTCGTAGCGTATAATATTGTCATTTACTGACATATAATCTGCTTATTATTCAGATTACAAAATATGGAATATATTGTTCTATATAAATTTTCAAGTTCCGTTTATATTTCAAAATATAACACTTTATTGCATCCTTGTTTTAAATATGCGTATTATAAATAATTTGAACACATAATCAGATTTTTTACTATTATGTATGTAACAATGTAAGAATAGTTTACTATTAATTTTTATTTATTATTATTAATTTACTAACATAATTTAATATTATAAATATAATTTATAATATTAAATATAACAAATATAACGAAATAATTAATATATATTATTTATTATTGTCATATATGTAACAATGTAAGAATATAAGAAAAGAAATGGTAAAAAATTTACAAAAGTTATTTCAGAATTGGGAATAAGCCTCAATCTTCTTAATATTATAATATTCTTTTACTGTAATTCGTCAGAAGTTTTCTTTTATAAGAATAAGAAAAAATTATAAAATGGATCTATATTAATGCAATTTTTTTTACTTTCAGTAAGTTTCACCAAGTTTCTACAAAAGATTATACTAGTGGTAGGCAAACCAAAAGCCGTCAAGGTTTAAAAAGGCTTAAGAAAAAATAAAAATTTCTGAAAATATTCCTTCTATCATTACAAATCGCCTATATTCTTATATAAGAGTAAAGCATAACAACAACAAAAATAGAAGAAAAAAAAAAAAAAAAACGAAAAGATGCTTCATTTTTTCAACGTACATTCAAATGGCCGTCCACGATCAACTGTCAGCCATTGATTGGGGATGACTCATATCGTTTCATAGAAGAAAAAAAATGAAAAGTGCAAGTTAAATATTTTTGAAAATGGTGTTTGACTGTATACCGTTACTACAATAATATGCATGTTAACAAGCGGTTGCGCAAGCGCATATGTACACACGTGCATTTAAATGTATGCGATAATCCGGTCTTAACATAGTTTTTCATTCACATTTGTTTACATTTATTGGTTTTAATTAAAACAATTTTTTATTATATGAAAAATAATAGATCACAATTAGAAATGTATTTTTAAAAAGTAAAAATAATATGCTATTGTTATATGAAAAATACCGTAGTATACTATTCTACAGTAACATTATAGTATAAAATGTAAAATTGGCTTTAAAAAGTTAAAAATTTCTAATCGTGTACTTTACATAAAAGAAAAAACGATAAATTTACGAAAGATATGAATAAAATTTATGTTAAGATCTGATTTCTTCTATAGATTAACCTGTGTAAAAAATGGATATCATCGGAGCGACAAATTATTTTGTTGAAAATAAAATTGTTGTTAGTATTGTGACTAATTTTTGAACAATGTTAACGCTTAAATATTCTAATAGCACATAGAATATAATTTCAACAAAGGAATTTGTTAATCAAGTGGTTGTGCGTTCCAGCTCGAATTGATCTATTTACTATTGGATAAAGATTAATCTTTGAACAAGTAACAAATCACGCTATTTTATCATTTTATTAATGTTAATGTGTAGCTTTAAATTTTTATTATTAATAATTATGTTTTCAAAATCGGGGTCTCTTATTGATATTTAAAAAATATTTTAAGTGAATCCGAAATTGTAATCATATCAAACTTATAGTAGACATTATAAATTTCGAAGAAAACAAGATTTACAATTAATTCCAGTTTATAAAGTTTTAGAAACTTATACTATAACTAATTTTTTATAATGATTATTAATCGTATATTAACGAGTAGTTTATATTGCAAATATGGGTAATTTAATAAACTCTGAATAATTGTTTAATTAAACGACATTTTCGATTACCGCCAGTCGTGTGAACCGTATAATAAAGCGTTGAATTTCTCTTTTACGAATTGAAAAGCGAAGAAACAAATAAGTAAACTGTTTATAAATACCTATTTCAAGCCTAAAACTATCGATTTAATTATTCTAGTTAACTGTAATTGTTTATTATATAACTTATTTACAAATATTTATTGAAGTCGTAAATATTCGGACTTATAATTGAATAGGAATAAGTGTATACGTAATATAAACTCCTGCTGAGTTAAAGTTTTTTATGAAAAGCTAAGTAACTTTAATACTGAATATATTCTTTTACATATCAATAACGACGATTTGCTTATCTTTCATTGTTTAGCTAAATTGTTACTCGCCTTATTTTTATAAACTAAGGTTACGTAATTTTTGTAAAAATCATTTAATAGTTTATCGTGTATTATATAATTTAATAATAATGTACAAAAATTGTGGAGAACTTACAGATAAATTATATTCTTAGTAAAAGTATGTATTACATCTATTATAAAATGAAGAAATTGTACGCCAATCTTTACCAATTGAAAATGAATTGATCTAGTATTGTTTATTTTGAAACAAAAGAAAAAACGCGTGTTTTTCGTCCTTATCGCATAAGGCACGTGAAAAATTGTGTTATTAAAAATAGTAAGATATCTCTGCAATTAAAAGCATAATTCATACAAATTACAAGAACTTTGAATATCAAAAAGAAAATTATATTTTATGTGATTTGCTTTCGATAAAACATATCCAAAATACAATATTTTTTATGAGCAAACGGAATATCTAACATATGTAATATTGATAATAATGTATTTCATTTTTTTTATATACATATATACTTCAAAAATTTTGATTGTATTTTTCATCGCGAAAGTATAGACTGAATTATCGAAAGCGTTCCTTATAATCATTTGAAACAGAACGTTTTAAAGAAATGATTATCTAACTTTCTTACATTTGTTGCTTAAAGAAATTTTTTTTCCTTTAAGAAGAAAAAAAGTAACGAAAGGTATCATTTCTAATACATGATTTATAAGTGAAATAAGCCATTTTGAAAACTCAGACAATAAGGCTTTGACTGACTATAGGACTTTATAGGGAATTTTAAGAAGAATCTACAATTTTCAATAATTATCATAAAGAAAAGGATCGATATTAAGACTTCAATTGTTTTACATTTTATTTGTTTAGATACACTTATAATTATTTCTACAATATTAACGAAACACAAGCTTATTTCCGATAGAAAATTTGAAATTTACTATTAACATATTTTTATTTTTGAAAATTTTATATACACCAGTTTTTCATGTACATTCGAAATCATTTTCAGTAATTGTAATTGTATAACTTCCGTAAAAGAATATTTTAGGTATATTCGCGTATTTGCTTATAAACTGATGCATATTTTACTACGTGAAATACCGTGTAGCTACATTGTGTAGAATAAGATGTAATAATGCATGACACTCTCGAAGTAGTTTCTTCTCGAATATATTTATGTATAATCATCTACGATAGCTTCTAATTAAAAAATATATATATTTTTTTGAATATTTATAAATAAATTTTTTCATGCATATTTACATCTGGTATAAAAATAAAAGTTTTATAAAATAATGATTAAAAAATAGTTTTGTATGAAGAAGTCTAATTATATTTGACAATATGAAATTTTAGAACGAACGTGTATTAGCCGCATTGTACATGTTTTTATAATTTAATACATAATTACATTTAAGTGCATAAAAACGGCTATAAACTATTACATAATTATATACTAATATATAATATAATTTAATACATAATTACATTTAAGTGCATAATGATGGCTATAAACTCATACATTATTATCTACAAATTTTACACAAGCATAATTTCTTCAATTAATTACATTAATTATTACGTTAAGCAACGTATAGTTAAAAACATCAAAGTCAACCAAAATATTATATACCAATAGGTTCTGTAAACAATACGCATCAAATTTTTATTAAAATTACAATTTGCAGATGGACTACTTTTATACTTTTTACAATGTGACTGTAAGTATTCAGAAATTGTAGGCAGTTTTACATTTGATGTTTTGAAATGCGATTCGTTTATAATTATTTATTCTGAAAAGGCGTGAAGAATAATTAAGAAGAATCTGTAAAATAGCTCTACACGTGTAATTATCTTAAACAGGTATTCAAATTATGTATGCATTTGGTATGTAAAATTGTGAAATATCTGTGCCCTTGCTCAATCTAAACGTATCAAAAGTGTCGTAACACACGTGCGCAATAAAAAAATATGTTAAAAACTTGAAGATCACACGCATGATGAAGCTATTGAGATTGAGCTTACGAGTCTACAGTAGCTTAGGAACTTTATTCATTTTGAGAAAAATCATGAATAAATAAATGAACACTGACAATATGTATGCCCACGTATAAATATGTGCAAAACTAGTACTTTCTTGCTTCTAGATATTAAGTTCCATTTTTCGTGTACTTTTTATATTAGAATAAGAGATTATATTAGCTAATTAAAAATAAATAAACAAAGAGGGCAGTAGTCGAGTGAAATAAAAACAAACAAAAGGAAATAAAAATGTAATATTTTTCATGAGACTTATTTTTTGTTCTTTCAATAATTGATAACACATGGTTTGACTTACCTACCTTTATTTATTTGTCTTTTAATGTATTAATTTAGGATCCAAAGTTTTAAAGAAATACATCTATAATTGATACATTTTATTGTATGTACTTGTAGTATGAATCAGACTTCAGGTGTAGAAATTATGTAAATATATGTTGATAAATATTGTCTGCTATTACAGATAGGATTTGTGTTCAATTACGAGACCTTGTTGATAACTGAAAGCAAAGTTGAGGTATGGTAACTGAAGATCAATATTATGTTTTTTTTTTCTATTTGCTATATCCTTTGTAAGGGGCTATATTTTAATCAGCCACTGTCGTTATTTTTTAATAATATTATTTTAAACTAGCAAGTATTGTAACGTATAGAGAACAAACAAGTATCACTTTTGTTCCAAAATTATCCATCATTGATTGAAAAAAATTAATACACAAGATTGTAATGATGGTATTGTGAGAAAAGCTTTTGAAGTGACTTAGAAATGGAACTATTTTTGCATAATGTAGAGAAATTTTGAAATTATTCTTTTATTCCAATGGTTAATTAAATTAGAATACATCGGTATTACTTTGTAGATAAAGTAGCTTTAAGTAGAGTAATCCATTGAAAAAAATGAATATAATTTTTTTATCGGAAACAAGTGGATCTTAGTATTACCTGTCGTAGTACTTTTTTCTGTTCATTTTATAAAGAAACATCAAGAATAACAAGACAATATTATATATTTTATTCTACCGTTTTAATAAAGAAATAAAGAAAAACAATCACTTTTGCCAAGAAAAAAGTTATTTTTCTTTTTAATAATGTATGATTCCACTTTACCTCATTATATTTTGAATTATGTTAAAACCTTTTTATATATTTCTATTAATTAAAGTTAAAAAGACTTTTGTAATATATAAAATGTGACTTATAATATAAAAGAGATTTAACGAAATATTTAATTTTTATGAACTAATCAAATCAATTACCTGCATTGTATAATTGAATAAATAACATTCGTTAATATTATAAAATTTTAGTCTAAATGTATAAATTTGAAATAAAATCTCGTTGAAGATGAAAATCATTTTGTTGAGAAAATCGAACTTTATTTTATTTTTACATAATATTACAAAATTTGTGTTATATTCACACATTAATGGCTAATAAGTAGATTCCATTTAACTTCAATTCAGATTTCTATTACATGAATCGCTATTCTAACATTTTTACCAATAAAATGTATACTTCGTTCCGATAAATTTGCATCATTAATCGTTGATTCCTTTATGTGTTTAAGTTTATCAGCATATATATTTTTTATCTACAATAGACACTATGATAGTAATGAAGAAATATTTTAATATTCGTAAGCTTATTTATCAGTATTTGATTTACTAATACAATTAAGTTGTTATCCATATAAAATACATTTTAATATTTAACAATTTCAATAAAAATGAACATCTTTTTTCTATTATACAATGTCTAGCTTTAAATTCTCTAGTAAACCTCGGTAAGTATATAATTGATTTTGTTATAGGTATTACGATATTGATGTAAAATGATTTTGAGATTATAAATACGTTGAGCAATTCCCAGTTGCTGGTGGAAATTCTCCCTAAACTTAGCCCCTACGAATTGCGGAGTGTTCGGCGTAACAGGGGCATGTACGCGGAGATATAATAAAGAAGGAAGTAAAAAATAGAATAAATATCTTGTAGTTGAAACGAACGGTGCGGTATGTCCCAGCACACGCGCCCTAGTAAAAAGAACATTGCTCAGGTTTGGTGGTTAAAAGTGTAAACCATCGCAGTACTTCCGTCCTTCTTTCTCCTTCCACCATGAAGATTTTTGAGATCTCTCGTCCTTGCTTGTAGCGGTGGTATCTTCACGTCCAAAGTTGTCCCATCGACAGCAACGTCAAGCCAATCTAAGATGGTCTTGCCCTTCTCTTTGATTTCGACCTTCTCCAATGACAGACAACTCTTCGGTCTCCCTTCTTCCGACAATGCATAATGCGTGTGCCGCACCGACACGTTCGCACAAGTACAATATGATGTAAGACGTAAGCGGACACCGGAATACAGTTTGGCTCAGCACCGCCAGAAACAGACGGTACCCAAGTCTTAACAATATTTTCAAGTTTGTTTAGTTATAATGTCTATTCGTTATACACGAACAGATTTAGAATAGCACTAGTGAAAGTATCTATTCATTTTCAATAATAGAGGTAAAAATCGGTTTAAATGTAATTTATACGCAGCTAATAAATAAAAAAAAATTGTGATATTCTATTACTCGGTCATAAAATAATGTAATTTTTGCATTACTTGTACATAAAAAACTTGAAAAGAGGTTTACGGATTTCAATATTACTTTGAAGAATTGATTTCAACGAGTTCAACCGTATATATAATTTTTGTACAACAACTCTATGCATTAGATTACAATGGTTTTTAAGATTCGAATTTTAACACGTATGCACGTTTAATAATTCTGTAATTATTCTGAATTAAGGACTTTTTAAAAGTCTTAAATAATAGAAAAAATAAAAATAGCTAAATCACTAGCAAAATCATTTATAAATTTACAAATGGTAATTATTAATTTTAAGTATTGCGTACTGATAAATCACGAACAGATACAAATATTCAAATTATATATTGTCTAATATCCTGAGTTACATAGGTTTACATTGAAAATATATGGTGTAATTATAAAATTTAGTTAAATTACAACTTCTATTCAAATAATTACGATTCGTTTTGGTTTAATAGAGTTTTTAAATTTTTTTATATCTTTGAAGTAATTGTGATACATGCTTAACAAAGTAAAACATTCGTACTTTCAAGTGGTTCTGCACGATAAACGTACTGTAATAGATCATCCATAAACAAACTCATCCTAACATCAAAGAAAAAGTTAAAATATCTTGACTTCAGCTACATTCTTAAAAAAGTTTTCTAAATTTTATTATGTATATATTTGTATTTGACACAGAGTTATCTAACTTTTTTACCGTACAACACAGTGATATATATAAGTTATAAGCGCAAAATATTTCTAATAATGAATGATCTGTATATTCATTACATATTCGTCATATCATTGTATATATTGAGTCATGTTAATTATGTAATTATTTTAGAAATATTGTATAAACAAATTATTCATATAATTTTAATTTTAAATTCTGTTCCTGACTGAGCTCTAAATATGTACAAAGAACGGAATGAGATAAATAGAAATTAGTTTATAACAGGATAATAACGGCAATAGAGGTCACAGTACAATCACCAATATGATCGTACCTTATGTAGTTTTTGTCGAATTGCATTTACCTAAGTATATAAATACTATGTGCGTGTTCTACGTATTCGTATGCAGCCTACATTTACATGCATACTCATATATTGCAGTAATATTCAACAGAATATTGAATTGACTATGTAATTAATTGGTCGTTGGTTCTACTTTTTAAAAAATCACGAGCTATTACAATATATTATGTACGTTGTTAGTAAAGCATTTATACTTAGACTTTCTAGTTGATGAGCCTAACTCTAACATTAAATATACCAATGTCTCAAATATTTATAATAAAGAAAATATTTTGTTTATTCTGAGGAATAGAATCATCGCATTATCTATAACTGAAGTTCCACATTATTAGATATAATACTTTACATTGATTTCTCTCTTTCCCTCTTGTAGCTATTATATTAGTTCTTGTTAATATTTTGATTTTAAACTAAACGTATAAACGAAAAATTTGTGAGATGTCGAGTCTTACAATTTTTAAAAAACGCATTGGCGTCTTAGTGCATATAAATAACCCTAAGTGGAAATGAAATAACTGAAGCTTTTTTTACAATTAGAATATAAAATATACTCATTACGTTCTCGTATTTAAAAAATTCTAACAAATATCATAACTATGTAAAATGAAGCATTGATGTTATGAATGAAATTTCGTTTTTATTACGATTAACAATTTTAAATAAGTAAATTATAACATTAATCAATTAAAAAAATCTTTTATTTATCAAATAAATAAATTTAAGCTAACAATAAATATGACTAATAATAAATTGGTTCAATATAGAGTAAAGAAAGATAAATTTTCTGCAGGTTAAAAAGAGTCTTGAAACTTTCGTGATTTAAAGGGAATACTTGTATTTGTTTAATAATTATAAAAACATTGTTTTCCATCTGTTGTTACTTTACAAAAGACTTATACAAAGTATTTAGATGTGGCATTTCTTTAATAAGATCGACTCAGAATTTTTGACGTAAAAATAAATTTTTCTTGGGCATATACTAAAAAGCCGACTAACGATAATAAAAAATAAAACTACTATATCTTTTATATCTCATTACACCTAGATAAATATTTTATATGCTTTATAAAGTATCAAAAATTAATGTCAAACGAATATTTTAAACTAAATTTACTGTAGGTTTATCCGAGTAAATATTTTCTCGATAATACCAAATTTATTTAAGGATAAGAGCTTATACATTTATGCTTCATTAGAATTGTCGAAAAAATACAATAATGAAATCGCTTTTTGACGGTATAAATAATGAGCACTTTTACTTTGTGCGAAGGATTTACAGGTGCAAAAATATTGCAACTTGTAGTCAGACTTTTATGTTTAAAAAGGTAACACGCAATACATTTTTATTGAAAATATTAAATGGGTGTATATGAAGAAAAATTAAATTTTCGTAAGTGCTTGTGTAATTGCAAATTACGCACCTTGTAATTTATGCTGAAAAGAGAGGAGAATATTTATGTGTTTACGCAGATTCTTTTTAATGAGATTCAATAAATTGTAGCACACACGAGGAGCTTCTCATTTCACTTATTCTATTCTCACTCTCGCTCACTCACTCACTCTTTCTCTCTCTTTCACGTGCACTCCATGCTTTTTTTGGAAGAACAGGCTTTGTGTACAAAGTTAAGTTTTATTTTATATTTTCTTCTTGTTCTTTCATGCTTATTCATCCTTTCTTTTTCTCCTTCTATTCTGTGATTATGATAATGTACAATGGTTACCGCGTTTACTTTTGCACACAACGACTACATCATCATAAGAGGTATTGGAAATGCTAACTTCCTGGGATTGTCGCAGCTCCATTATTTGCCAAAGTTGTTAATATAAGGAACGCGTTTTTTTTTTAAATGGCTTGATTTTTTGCACTATATGTAATTGCGGTGTTAAGTTATTAACTGAATTTGTTATGTTCGTTATTAAAATGAAAATATGAAAGATTTATAAATAACGAAATATTTTGTACAAATAATTAAAGCTTTTCGTTACTTGAAGTACAGAAGACAACGTTACTGATTCGATAAACTAATAATTGAAGTATATTGAGCAGGCTATATCAATTTTTAAGAATTAGTTTGTATTTACTTTAAAAAGCAATTGAAAAATATATACTTTTTGGAAGATAGTTTTATTTGGGTACAAGAATGTATCTTTACTTAGATTTGTATAAATTTGTTGAAAAATAGAAAATGTATTTAAAGAAAGTTATGAAAAACTTCTGAATACATAATTTATATATCATTCTTACTGCATTCACTTTATTTTTTACCATTGATTATTAGAAAAAATTTTCTTAAATATCATTAGAAATATCTATTACACTAACATTTCTTATCAATTTTTCAATTACGAAAAAAGAAAATTGGCGAACAAACTTGTTTCTTGAACAAACTTGCAGCATGATCATTTTTAACGATCACTTTTTATGGAGTATTATAAGAAACAAGAGAGTCAGTACATTACACGTCTATACGAGTATAATGAAAACACATTACAATGTGTATAATTATATTAGGTATATAAACATATAAAATCAAGTAAGAGCAAGGAAACATATTTTTTTACAAAATGCCACTCGCGTAATTCGTTCACCCCTTTCTCTCTTTCTTTAAATTGCTTTTGCTGTCATTTATATTTGTTTATTAAATTTCTAAAATTGCAATTACTTACACGTACATATTGTAATATTTATTCGATTTGTGCTAAGTTTCGAAATAAGAAAATTTGCACTTTCAAGAATATTTTTGTTTTCTTACACCGCTTTCTTTCTCATAAACATAAAAAATTATTCGCGAATTCAACGAAATATTGTATCATTTAAATGAATGGGTGCGAATTTGATAATTTTTTATTTTATAAATACCAGATACACGGTTAGACAAGCTTATTTTATATACTTGAGTTTCATAAAAAATTTCGATTTTTACGGCGAAAACTACACATGAAAAAATCCAATTTGGAATTTAAAAATGATTGTTATTAATATAGAGATAGTTCGATATTCCAAATATATGCAGTTAGTTGAAGTTCTATATTACTTTTCGATAAAATCAGCGAAATATTTTTTCATTTTGAAGATTGAATGATTGAATCTACGTTATTAAAATCTTAATCAAATACCATTATGGGTAGTCAAAGTTATGTGCTTTAGTTTTCATCGCTATCGTCTATGTTCTTTAATTTTTATTTGCTAATTTATCAATTACCTCTCAAAGAACAAAGTTCTTTTATATGAGGAAGCATTTATGAAATACTTATGTCTTTTTTGGTAATAACGGTATCATTCGATGGTTGTAAAGTAGCGATAAAAATACGTAAATAAAATAATCTCTTGGAATTTCAACCGTAAAATACAAGAATATACTAATATTGCACTAGTGAATTTCATAATTTTATTCATGCATGGTATATATAACTCATGTGTGTACAAGTAAAAAACATTGAATTATGTATAATTAAAAAAGAACAGCGACGACAAAAAATATTTTATTCAAAGTAGGTTACTCACTTTTATAATTCCTCTAGATATTTAAAAAGTAAAAGGAATTACTTTATTTTAAAAATTAATATTGTTTAATTTCTATAGTAAAAATGTCGAAGCTGTTTGTTAAACATTTTTTGCTACAGCAAATTTTCCTATTCGAGAGACATTTGTTCATAATTTTATTATTCTAAATTTATAATAAAATCGCTCAAATCGCAGAAACACTGCCTTCAGTATTTTATTGTTAATTTATATTCTGATTTTATAAAAAAAGTCCTTAATTTTCTAGTAAGAATACTGGAATTTTAGCCTTATTTTTATTTAAAAATGTTTCCACTATTTGACACGAATACTCGTTCTAAATGTAAAATTCAACGAATTAGATTCCTAATTGTATCTACGTAAATATAAACTAAGATAGTAGGTACACGTTTTTTACTCTTTAGGCGTCGACAAAAATTTCTTTTTACAATCCTCGACCTGCGCAATTTTAAACAAAATCAGATCTAAATATATTTTTTGGCTTTTAACACGATTAATGTACGTCTAAAACCTTTGATTTATTAGTACAAAATATAAAACAAATAAAATAAAACGCAAATAAAAATAGAAAATTGTGCACCGACAGTCACTTTTTGAAAATTTTACGACGTTACTAGAAGTTATTGACAAAGATATTAATTTATTTACATGAATATTTATTCCAATACTTCTAAGTACACATTCTTGATTCTTATTAACATTTATTGGTACTAAAAAGCTTTTACAAAATAAATATTTTTTATGCTCAATAGCTATTATTAAGTTGAAACAAACGTCTTTAGATCAATTGGAATATATATTAATGTAAATTAAATTTATCGTATCCCGATGTAAAAAGTTTGATTAAACAAATTGCGAGCATAGCTTCAACTTTTCCCGAAGTTGATTCAGTTTTCGACGATGTAATTGGTGCCGTTGCGCTCTTCGTCCACTTGCTTGTTAAACTTCTTTGAGGACTTGTTGAAAACGTAGCTACACAGGTAGCAGCAGCAGCCGCTATAAAAATGGCGTTGCACCGCTGCGGTTCGTACCGAGTCGGTCGTCGTTACATTGCCATTGACGAAATTCATCTTGGATCAGCTGGCTGGCATCTCCGAGCTTTGGCTTTGCGATAATTCTAACAAATGGCACTCTGACAGCGGAACTTCTCGTGTTCGCGCGCTCTGCTTTTTCTATAGAAAACACACAATTGAAGAGAACGCCATCATCTTTATTATCTCACTTATAAAACGCATTTCGTATTCCTAATTATCCGAAAATTTCTTACTGTTAAATTGCTCGCTTTATAGCTATTTCTCCAATCATGCGATCTTTCTTGGGACGAAATTAATTTCTTTTATTACCTTATCGTGCATGTTTCTAATAATACAATATGTATAACTTGTACTATTAAATTAAAGATTTTTTCGAAAGATTGTTTAATTTTAGTGTTTTAAAGGCCAACGCTGTTACAAGATCCGTTATTTAAGTTACTAATGTGTGGTCACCAATCAAACGACTTGGACAGTAAATAATTAAAGAGCGATATTAACCGTTGAACCATTATAATTGAATAAGTGACTTTGTTAAGGGTAATGCATGTCGTTATTTTAAAATGAAATTTTATAGTTTAATTTCTCCGAGAAATAGTGGATGCAACATCTAAAATCTAACCGAGTGCAATTTCATGCATTAATTTCACGATCCGATTAAATTTATTGACAAATCAAGCCTATAAATGTTGATTTTTACCATCATTTTAAAGTCCAATAGAAATCTTACTCCATCAAAGAAAAGTAACTATGAAAATGAATAAGTGTGGAACGATACGATATATTAGCGTCGAAAAAGTGAAGCTGTAACGGCAAATGATAAATAAGCAAGTGCGAATGAGCACAAAAACGTTGGTGATAAGTACAGGCACGCAAACGCAACTTTTCCTTTCGGAAATTGCGTACTTTCGTCATACCTTTCTGCGGAAGGGGAAACACCCTCTGTTTTCATTATTAGAGGGCGAATGGTTTATGAGTAGATCTGCTGTGGGCGTATTATTTGGTCCGAGTACGTTGAGCTCTTTGAAGCACTCGGTTTCTATCATCTGAAATGAGAAAAGCGAAGTTTGCAATAAATCGATATGCGCACTGCACCTTAAAGTAAATTATTACCATGGAAGATCAGAAAAGTTATTTTAATTCTTACACATTTTTATACAATTTTTATTTTTAATTTTTTAATTTTAATTTTTATACCTACACAATACGCATAAATAAATAAATAAATATTTATATCAGAAGGAAACATCGAATTTACGGATGGAAAATAGATAAAATATTTTATTTTCTTTGGAGACAATTTATTTATAAATATTTCGATTAGAATGAAAATTTTGATTTTGTTATATTGCAAGCACGAAGTAACACGTATTTATTTTATAGTCTAACGAAAGCATTAAGTCCTATTTTAATCAAGTCTCTGATACGTTTAGTTTCCCTCTTTAAGAATCCTATACTCACTTCATTTTGCCAAGGAATTGACACACTTCCTGTATTAAATTTGCTGTAGAACGTGTCATCCGTTGCGTCCAAATTGACGCCCTTCACAGTAGAGAATTGCTCAATATCTAAGACGTCTTTGGCGTACACTGCGTGCGGCTTTGCAAATTAAAAAGAAAAGATTAACTAAGGCTTGATTTCATTATTCCCATTGATTTTTTTCATGATATAACATTTCATTATTTATGTATAAAAATCCTATTTAATTAAATCGATCTTAGAGAAACGCGTATCAACAATAACTTGTTAATGTAAGTTAATGCAAGCTATTAAAATTAATTCTTTATACTAAGATGTCGTAGATGATTTGAAATAAGGCGTGAAAAATGAACCGAATGTAGCAAATAATAAAACTCGTGAAATATGTAATGTCAAAATAAAAATAGCGCGATATCGAAGCTTTTTGAAAGTTGTAACTAGTTTTTATGGGAGAAAAAAACGTAAGATATAATTCCTCTTAACAATTTGAAATGTGAGCTTTAATTTTGTATTTCAGCGGAATAAGTCAGACCGAGAAGAAGTTAGGAAGTTGCGACTGAAAAATAGGTGCTCACATCAGGTATAAATGGCGGTTCCCACATGCCTGCTTCGACCCTTTTCCAATTCAGACATTGAAAAAAAGTGTGCAGCTTAATCTCCTTGGCGCCATGCCTGCCACATTTGCAGCCCAGTCTACTCTTGGAGCTTTTCTTCAGTAATTGCTGGCACAAACTTTTTGCTTCTTCCGTGAACTTGTGCGAGTATTTTTCCTGATCCTCCTTGACCCTTCTGTCGATCTCGTCTCTTTTCGCCTTTTCCTTCCGTGTACGAAACGGCGCTTGGCCTTCGATCATCTCGTAGAGTAAGCAACCAAAGCTAAACCAATCGGGCGAGAAAGTGTACTTCTCGTTATCAATGACTTCAGGTGCCATGTAGCCAACGGTTCCCACTCGTCCGCGCACCATGTCTCCTTCGGTAATTTCGACTGCAAGCCCAAGATCAGAGATCCGCACATGGCCGTGATCATCGAGGAGGATATTCTCGGGCTTACAGTCCCGGTAAACGATACCTTGTAAATGCAGATGTTCCAAGCCACACACCACTTCCGCTGCGTAAAACCTATAAAGCATTTGTCAGCTTCATTATTTGCTTGGTTTGTGTTTCGATTTTCAACTTCAATCGCGATAAGTGGTTCTACATGAGTAGTTTTACGTACGTATAATGTTTCTACGTTCGAATGGAATATGATAAGACTGATAATACTGATAAAGAAACATCGAGAAATAAATCATTGAATACTCTCACATTGTTTGGTTTTACAGTTTCTCTGCTCATTTAGCTAACGCTAAACATTTAATTTTGAAAAGCTTAGAAAATCTCTGAAATTTCCAGACTTACTACTGTGGATTTGACGAAGAAATTTTAAATATATTAATTTTTTATGCTTTCAATGTTAAGAAATCTTTAAAAAATGTGCCAAATTAAAAGAAACAATTTGTTATTCGTTTCAGAATAAATTTATGGAGTTACAGAGAATATTATTCTATGGTATCCACTAACCTGGCTCTGTTAATGTCAAATCCTGGTTCACCGCCCATATTATAAATGTGGAACTTGAGATCGCCACCATTCATAATAGTGAGTACGAGACAAAGCGCATCCTTGGTTTCATACGCGTAGGCCAACGATACGACGAACTTGGAGTTAATTTTTTGAAGGATATTCTTTTCAATCAGTACCATAGCCTCGCCCTTCCGTTTCTTGATGCGTTTCTTTTCTAGTTTCTTACATGCATACATTTTCCCGGTAGCACGCACTTGACAAGCGCACACCTCACCGAAGCCGCCCTTACCCAACACTCGGTACATGCGGAAGGTTTTGTATGTCACAGGCTGCGCTTCCAACCACTTCCACTGCAGATACCTGTATGTTCATTGGAAATGCATCTTTCGTCAACGACGCAATAGTCAAGCGATAGCACGTATCACATTACAGTCGAAAAATGTACAAATATAATTAAATATGCACATGCGTTGATATACATGTACATATGTAAATTTAGAGTAATCAATGCATTGGTGACATATAAGAGACTGTAATCGTTTAATAAAACAAAAGGACAACAATTGTAATAAAAGGTAAAGTGTTCGCTGATAAGCTTGTCTAAATTGTAATGCAATAACATCTTTGAGATCAGCGAATCAAATAAAATGTTTCAATTACTAACAAATGCAAAATATAACTGCAGTGATAAAAGTAAACAGATACCTTTGCACTTGCTTGCATGCATGCACATTTATGAATTATTATTATTAATTATTTAAAGTAATACAATTATTTTGTATCCGCGTCAAAATCAACTGTGAATCTGAACGTGTAACTTTTCATCACAATGTATCATTACTTAATACTACCGCATCCCTTTGCATTACAGCAACAAAGTTAGCTATTATTATTATTTAGCTTTAAAGTGAAAGAAATTAGCTACAAAAAGAAGAAAAAATATCTTTATGCGTTGTTTCCTCACTGGTATATAAAACCAAGCATATAACGATAATAAGACCATGAATGAGATGCATTTCCATTCGTTTCAAAGGACTTTTTTTAAAATTATATCAACACAATATTTTTTCATTTCAATTAAGAATTAATTTTCACGGTCTTGCAAAACTTAATTTTCAAAATGAAAATTTTAATTGAAAGATATTTAAAATCCATGTACAATAAAGTGCGTTCCACTGCTTCAGTAATCAGGGATCAGTAATGCAAGTACGTGCTTACGTTCGAAAAAAAAGTAAAACGCTTCATAATTTTTTAATATTTTTTTCTTATACTTAAAGGAGGACAAACTGTCGCACTTCTACTCTTTCTGAAAATAATGCGGGTACATTCATTTCAAAAGACCTTTTTATGTGTCAGGTATACTTTGCTTGAAATAACCATGGTATATTTACATTTAAAAGAAACGTAAAGACGATACAAGTAGTAAAATAATATAAACTGAGTATTCTAAATAATTAATTCATTTTTCAAACGGTTCTCTCTGTGTAAATGATAAAATATTAGCGAAAATTATAAAGTTAATTAAAAATTTTCATTTCAGTTTAAATTGACATGTCTCCGGAGTAGTGAAATTGTGTTAAGTTTCGAGTTACGATTATGAAATAAAGACGTCTCGAGAAAAATACGTAGGGAACGGTAGCTCGGCTAGAGGATCATTTATCACGAAAATGGAAAATCTTGGATTCAACTCCTAATAGAGTAAGATCAAGCTCTGCTTCTTTTTCGAATCCTCCTCTAAAATTTTTATCGTTAATATAAGTAACAATTTGTTTTTCATTTTAAAACGACTCAAGGATAGAAATTTTGTTAAATTTTTCAGACCATTTTGTTTTTGTGAGATATCGAGTAAATTTTGTCATTGATGCATAAAAATGCTTTATAATATCGCCGAAAATGAGCGCTATCCGAATGAGCAAATATTCCCGAGATTCTTTTCTATGTTATGAAATCGATTGTCATCCAAACAACAAACGGGAACAACGTATTATTGAAATAAATTTATAATTTTCTATTTCTTTTGAAGTGACTTTTTAAATTTTTAAGGATTTTTTTATAGAAATGACATTTTGTGTTACATCGAAATATACTTTTTAACTTTTTATACGAAGTTTATCCAATATTCAACTTTCCTAAAGAATAATTCTATTAAACAAAATATTGTAAATATGTTAAATTTTGTCCTTCAAAATTGTTGCTGCATAATAAACGGGAGAAGTTTAATCTCGAAGTTGCTATTAAATTGCACGCTCTTCAAAATCTAATTTTAGCTTACAACAATAATCCTCCCGAACTCACCGATAAAAGTAAAAGGTCGTGAGAAAAGCAGCGAAGGGTTCGCCAGCCAGGAAATTCTTAACTGTCTGGGCAATTTCACCAAAGATCTCCTTGCCAGCACTACCTAATTTTTCCTCGCATTGAGTGATAAGCGAGTCATTGAGTATATCGGCAACATAGGAGCCTGCGTGTTTCAAGTGTTGCTCAAACAATATCTTTGCCAACTCTGTTCTGTTCTCGTCCATCTCCACCTCATATTTTTCGATGGCGTCCAAAAAGAGGTTGTAACGGTAATAGGTTGGCTTCTTGTCCTGACAATATTGCCGAAAAAGCAGTCGTCCGATAGGTTGTTGATCCACCACATAGCTGTATCGAATATCTACAAGCATGATAAATTATGAATTATTATAAACTATTGCACGTTCTCTCTTCGACTATTTGGATTAATTCAACAATATTTTTAATTCGTGCATTGGTGTATTAACTTTATTTTCATTCTACGTAATTGACAGGTAATACACCGAGAAAAATTCTAAAGTCAATTTGAGAAATATGTAATATGTACAATTGTTATTTAATGTAACTTCAAAATATACAAATATTTTGTATATTAGTTGGATCGCATATTTGTGCCCTCATTAGTTGAGGAACGAATTAACGATTAGCAATATTCAATTAGTAATACTTGCATTACTCATCGTGTATATGGTCATTGTGTTCATAAACTTAGCTTAAAGTAGTTATCGTAACGAATGATGTTTTCTAACATTGTACATTATTGTACACAGTAGCAACAGTATCTATTACGTAGAGGAACATTTATAGCTGCCGCGTTTCAGCAGAATTTATATTTTTAATCTTAATTTATTTTTATCACGCTAATGGTGCTAATATTTCCAAGTTAATAATTCATAATATTTGGATAATTTGATAACAAGAATGTAAAAAGACTCTTTTTCACTGTCTAATCAGTATGTATTATATACCATTATTTTTAAGATATTTGAATAGATTACAATGTGGAAGTTAGACATGTAAAAATTTTCTAAATTTCCAAAATTTCAAAATATCACTTCTGAATGTAAGCAATTTGTTATAACTTGAAATACCGACAAAATAGTCATTTGGTGTTGCTCCGTGATTGTGTAAGAGTTATTCGTAATAGAGGATTGAAAAGAAATTGTAAGCACAAGAAAAACTTTTTCGTGGAAAAAAAAAAAAAAAAAAAAAAATTCAAGTATGGGTTTTGAATCTTATAATCATTTTATTGATATTCGATTGTAATATAAATCTTACATTCCGAATATATTTTCCATTTAAAAAATCATCCCTTTGCATAGAATTACTTAAAGCTCGCTTTTCCAAAATGTGTACTTTTACGTGCAATTTTCGAGGGAAACGAAGCGTTGACAAGAACTCCTTTTATATACTTAGTTTACGGACTTATATTTCAAAAGATAAACCAGCTTTTTAATTCATGGACATTTCCGAAAGAAAATACACAAACTATCAACGGGTAAACGTTGACACGAATATTTGCTTTATTTGTTGTTGATTTCATTTGCAAAGGTTTTTTATTAATTTACTTGTGTTACCTTCAAAAGTATCATAAACTCAACAGTTCAGTTATCACTAAAATTGCTATTCTATTGCTTAAAAATCTAATACTAATTGAAATGCAGAATTTTAGAATGGCCACATGTCGCGAATAAGCCCAGGCGAAAAGAGAAGGCGCGATAATTCTATGCCACAAGAATAACGGTATCAACTTTAATTCGTGGAACTGTTAATAGACGGATTCACAATATCGGCTAGGTATAACATTCGTGCGCTTTCTTTTTCAACTCCCGTTTCTACTCTTAAAGTATACATTTTGTTGTAATACGATAATTAACTAAGTTTTATAAATTTTCCGTTATTGTGGCAGTATTAATACAAGTCATAACACATGCTTTCAGAAATCGAGAAAAGAAATGACTTGAGAACGAAAAGAGAAAAAATACGTATAACGAGTTTTCTTTATAATTCGATAATTAATTATCATTACAGACGTTGGCAAGCACATCAAATACCAGACATTTTTCATTCTTTTAAATGCACTGGCAACTTACATTTGTTTGAATAGATAAAAATTACGTGAAAACAATTTAATATTTTTTACGATAACTGTTATGGAAATTTTTAAGGAGTCTTGCAGAGATTTTTCATGTAGTACCTCTACATTATTTATTAAAAATTATTAATATTCTCTTATAGTTATCAGTAACATTCTTTTCAATACAAGACTACGTTTAATAAGAATTTTAGTGATATGACTTTATCAAATTTAATTTTCCTATTAATAAAGGAATTGGTATTTTGTTTTTACTCAATTTATCGTGCTTTCAATTATATCACCCCAATCAGGTAATATAAAAAGTTTATAGAAATTATTATTTAATCCAATTACAAAACTTTATGGATCTAATAAAGAAAGTTCGGTATGAATTTTTTAGAACATACATAACTATTTTTCTTATTGTACATTTAGGGAAAGGTAAATTATTGTTTATATTAAAATTTAATTCGTGAACTAATCTTTTAATTTAACGTATTATTTTACATAATGAAAAGTTACATATAATTTTTAAATTAATAGATATGTATGCTATTTCATAGAGGAATATTATAATATTTCTTTAACTAAAATTTATTACTGTATTTTTTTAAAGAAAAAATCGAATTATCAAAGAATTCTTTCACCGATGAAGAGAAAAGTAAGTTAGATGATATAAAAAAGAGAGAGCTTGGCTTGAGTTGAATGTGTATTTACTTTTAAATGTAAATTTAAGGTTAAAAAAGCAAGATACTGAATAAATTGGGACATTTCTGAAACTGATATTTTTATTCAGTTTAAAAATAGTATAAGAAGCATCAACAGTAAATAAATATTAAAGGAGAGATGTCATTCAATTTTCTTTTATATACTTTAATAAAAGGGATTTGTAGAAATATATTTCTACAAATTATATCATTATGTATCTTAATTCATTTGAATAATAAGTATCTAAAGCGATAATAGAAGTACTAACGAACTTTAATTATTATTAATTTATTATTTACATTAAATACTATATAAAGAAAACATTTCAAGAAATTATTTTAATGATATGTATGAATAAATGATTGATAAAACATTTATATATTTCGATGTTTATAATCAATGTACGTATATAAGTCTTTGTATTTTTTTTTTTTTTTTTGTAAAATTTAGTTTAATTTATTTAGAATTAATACAATCATAATAATTTTTGATCAAGTATAAATTTCGATCAAGTTAAACTGAAATTAGAAATTTTATATAGTCTTTAAAATGTGATGTACATATGGCAATTTGTTTAAAAAATAATGTATAAAATTTTTTTATTATCTACATTCACCCATATATATTTACATAGCTTAACTCATAAAACTCTTAATAATGAAATATTTGATTTAATTATTAAACTTAATACTTCTTAACTTTTTTAATATCGACAACATTACTACGTTTAATGCAAAATAGAAAAGGCAATTATAGTTGCTTATATTGTAATACATATATGTAGTTACATAAATACTGAACATTTTATTTTAATACATTGTTTTTATTTAGCTCCATTTTTAGAAAATTTCCAATTAATTTGTCCAAATTTTTCGATAGATATTTCAATACCGATGTTATTGTGATAAATCTTTATAGAGAATTTATTTCGAAATACATAAATTAAGAAAATTATATGCGTGAACAAATTATGCGATTAAATGTTTACCAATTTAGCTAATACAGTTAGTAGAAATGACAGAAATTAGATAATAAATATCTTTGCCTTTCTTTAAACTATTATTTAAGTAACAAGTTATATGTTAACGTACACAAGACATCCAGGCATTCATTGTCTGGAACCATTTTAATATAAAAAGCTCTTAAAAAATTTTTAACTAAAAATTATGATAAATTTGTTATCTTTGTTAATTTTTTTCTAATTAAATTTTGTACTAAAAACTATAAAGAAAGTACAAGTTTTAACTTTGATTTATCAATATACAATTTTTGGAAAAGACGTTTTGTAAGTATAATTATCAATTAGCAGCTTACACACATTTTAATCAGGAATATACGTCACTAACTGCTGCTAAATATTAAACTGTTAATGTCGTTTCAATATTCAAGAATCAACTTAGCTCTTCTGTCACAATTTACAGCGTGAAATACTGCACAAAGTTTTTAATACATTTTAAAATAAAACGACTATGATAATGAAAATTTAATGCGCTAGGTCTCATGTAATATTTCATTTAAAGCTTGAGTTAAATATTTGAATTACAAAGTTCATTTATCGTCATCGCCTGTCTTCGTACATATGCACTATACTAAAAGTACTACCACGATCTATTCCACGCGTGTTCCCACAGTCCTCTTCTATACGTATTTTATGTACATACGCAATAACCATCAACGCAAATATGAAAGCGCGTGAAACTCGTTATCTTAGTGGGTTAAACAATAATAGCACTGTCATTTCATTTCCTTTAGAAAGAGGCCGATGCTAGGCAGCATTAATATAAGCACAAAAGATTTAAACGTGTGCGAGTGTATCATCTTGTAGACACAAGTAAATTATTAAATAGAAAAATCACGATAGAGGTCAAGGATGAAATTATTTCATCTTTTTCGGTTCTCAGTAGATTCCATTCCAAAGACAAAATCGAACAGCATCCTTTACGAACTAGAATCATTTCTTTTATTTTTAAATAAATGACTTTTCTCATAAGATTGCATTTCATTTCTTTCTATTCATTCTGTTTTCGTAGCCTCGTTTTTTAAATTTTTTCTTTCACCGATAGTATATCGCAATAATTAATCTTCATTACATACGAAGTACTTTTTTATATTTCACAACATTTACTGTTTTATTTTCAATTTAAAAATTTCAGAGCGCGGATATATGCTGTAATTTTTTATTAACGGATATTATGATTTTTTAAAATAACAAGTTAAATAAATTTTAAATATATTATAATCAAGTTTTTCTACAATTCACCCTTAGAATGATGATATTTAAATACTATTTCAGATGGATTTTACCACGGAAGTATCTGACAAGATTTACATGAATATTTTTACTAAGTTCGATGCAATGAAAAAATATTATAAAACTGCGAGGATCATGTCATAACGATAAAAGTCTTTGTGGGTAAAAATGATAAAGCACAGTTTATTACACTTGTTTATAGTATAAATAAGAGTATAATCAAATTTCTTCTTTGTACGAATGAAATCATGTGCCAAACATTATTTAGTAAATAATGTACTTGTTTAACAGTATAATAGCATAGCATGCGACGGAAATTTTTACAATTCTTGAAAGTATTTGTTAGAGAATATTTGAAAGTAAAATGTGATAAAATTTGAATTTTGTTTTTTTCTAAAGTTTTAATCAATAAAAAATAATTGAAAATGATAATTTACAAAGTATTTTTCATTCGAAAAATCTACGGCACATTCATCGATTTCTAGTATTACAATAAACATAGAATGTTTATCAGATAATAAATCAGATAATTTTCTTTATACGTGACGTAAAGATTTTGCAAAATAATTAATCATATTTACAGCATTAAGAAAAAAGTTAAAATTGTATAATATTAATCTTGTTATTTATTATGCTTTTTATTATAATAAATAATTTCATAAGGAAAGGAATAGAAAAATATTTATATTAAATTTGGGCTTATAATTTAAATTAGCAACAAAAGTTTCTGTATCAAGTTTATAAAAATGTTAAAATGAAAATAGTGTGATTTGATAACTCTTTCATGAATATAAGATATTTTCTGAATGTTTATACTATTATCATTTAATGTTAAATATAGAATAGCATTCTTGAGAATCAATCAAAATGTTATTTTTTAAAGAGAATAAAATAATTATGAATAAATTAATTTTATCATTAATCGCAATTTTATTGCGGTTTGTTAAAATCTTGAGGAATTTAATTTCAAATTTAATTATAGAACTCTTAACTATCAATCATTTTCATTTATTGAAAAATAGTTATAATAGCGTTAATGGTTAAGTATGTATAGAGATAATAATTTCTCTTGTACATTACTTTTACTAATGGATAATTCATTGAGAATCATTTTCAATATCATTAAATATTCGATGTAGGCAATTTGAAATAGCTATTTAACGTTATTTTAATTTATCAAGCACTAAACTTGGTTTGTTAAAGTAATTTATTTGTACTTTTTGCCCCACAATCGGCAATTTTTTAAATTTTACAAAACAAAGATTATTTCATACATAGAATAATGTTGTGCGCATCCAAATCATTTTTTAAATTAAATTTAAATCTATCTTAACTGAAAGTTCTTACAAAAATTTATAAATATGTTAAAGCATCCAGTAGATGTCTTTCGAAATTTATTCATGAAGCTATTGACCTCGTTGCATACTTGATGACATATGATTCTTCAGACAAATTGTACGTCTTGAACTGTAGAGTTCATAAAGAGCACATGTATCAAATTCAATATCGTAGACACATGTATAATTACTTTTACGTAGTAGGCGCCCATGCACATGCACGTGTAGCTTTGTGTAATATCAAGATTTAATAATCTAAGAAGAGAGTAAATTAGAGTAATTTTTCTTTGATATTTAAAATGCCTCATTTCTTTTAGAATTACTAATAAAATTTTAAGTGAATTACATTTTTAATCTAAGATAAATTATCAATAATATGAAATATTAAAATTATTCTAAAAAAAAAAATTATAGTACTACTTATTTTTTTCAGAAATAATTTCCTTTGAAAACAAAATTTAGTTAAAATCATAAATAAAATCGAATACAAACATTCACCTAGAAAAATTCTTCCCAATAAATGCTAATTTCAAGCATATACGAAAAAAGAATGTAATACGTGTATCAGATTTTATTCAGCATAATTATATTTCTATTAGTTCTTTTTTTTTTTTAATATATAAATGTACCTTTCAGTTTCAATATTAATTTCACAAGTGGAAAAGAAGATTATACATTTTCATTTTAATCATTGATAATAGATGAATAAAATGTAATAGTTAAAAATTGTTAAAATAAAATATATTCGAATAAGATACGATAGCGTAAAAAACTAACAAAATGTGGCAGTAGAATAATGTATTGATGGGATCGGAATATCGTATATATCATTAACGTAATTCATACACAATTATCAGTAAAACCGAATGAAAGATCAATAGTCATAACACTGAGTTGTCATTGTTATGTCAGAAATCGATACTTAGAGGTATTGAAATACCTGTTATGGTAACCAAAAATTATTTTAATTGTGATATAATTAACTAATCAACTATAATTTAACGTAGTCTGTATATATTAAGAGTGATCGTGCTTTTTCAATTATTAGATACGTAGTGGAATGTATAAAAAAATTAAAGAGTTCCCTGAAAAGGATTGAATGCCAATGATTATATGCGATACTGACCAAGGCATTATAATGCATTCACTAAATGAATTATAAAAATCAGTAAATGGCGCATAGTCATTACTTTACAAACCTGTTATTTTTGTATCGTTTCAAAGAGTTGATTTTAGTTTTCATTATATTTAACGCTAATTTATTAGCCGTAACAAATTAAAGTAAAATTGTAGTAATAACGAAGTGATATCAGTACATAAGCTATTTTACACAGGCACTGTATACAATATATTGATCGTCGTAATCTTTACAGCAATTAGAAAGCAACTGTTTGATATAATTATAATTATATAATTAAATTAATATATTCAGTTAAGCTTATTAATATTAAAATTAATATAAGTTCTTAGTTAAAATTCGGTATTCATATTAAATATGTTTTATAGATTATCATTGAAAATAGCGGTGTATCCTCTGAGTTTTTCGCGCTTTAATTTTTATATAATTTTCTTACAAATATTTCATCTTCCTCTTTTTATATAAAATGATAGAGTACTTATTTTTGTTTACACGTTATCTTTATTATATTTATTACGAAGGATCGTGTCTGTACAATATCGCCTCTGCGGTTTTGGTGATCGTAATTCTACAAACTTAATTACAAAGCCACTATAACGATACCTATTCTACTTCAATGTCAAAATAATTAACGAGTCATTGCCAAGCTTAGTTCATCACTTTCAGTGCTTATTCTGATTAAACAAAAATTATTATTTCTTAGGTATAATTAACTGTTACAACTATCGAATGTTTCGAAAATTGAAAATTTATTATACAATAATTTTCACTTTTATAAACAATTTATAAACAAATCAGATACGTACGCACACATGCACGTATCTGAATATTGATATTATGGGAAAAACAATAAAATAAAACGTTAAGAAAAATTATAAAAGTTTCAAATTTATTACTTTTTTTAGGCACAAAACGATGAAAATTATGAAAATGACGATAAAACTTAAAATCTACTACACAAGAAAATTTATTGTTGAAACAAATTTACTTTCCCTTATAGGATTTTAAACCCAGTTTATTCTAATTTATTGTTTTTTTAAAAGCATTAAATACTAAAATATATAATATTATCATAAGTTTTTTAGATTCATTTCAAAATCAATTTATAACTCTTAAAAAATTTGTCCGTTAGATAATATCATTTATCAATAGCATTAGTTGATAGTTTTCAAAAATTGTTTACTTCCTTGAAAATTCTTAAATGATTTAATAATAAATTTTATGCATATTTTTGATAAAACATTATATTTAATTTCCTAGAAAGAAATCAGAATTTAATATTTAATATTCAAAATATTTAATAACAGTTATTTTAATTAAATTCCAACGAATTTTCATTAAACTATAAAGTCTAATCGAAAGTGGATTTTTATAAACAATTAAATTATTTTATAATTACATTTTAAAGAATACATTACATTACAGAAACTCTTTGAATTATTAAAACTTTAATAATGTCAGATGTATATTTATAATTTATTAGTAAGCTATTTATGTAATTTGAATAAGATGATACGTTTACTTGATGCATTGAAAAAATATTTAATTAAGAAAAAGTTTAGTAATAAAGACTTCCTTCCTATTTAAGGCTTAATAAGATTGACGTTTTTATTCGTTATTATTCGTTTTTTTTTCACAAGAGTCTTGAGTATATTCTTCAATAGTCAATTTCATTACAAAGTGTAGCAGAAAAAGTACACGTTTATTTTATAAGTTTAAAAATCATAGAAATTGGTCATTTTGATAATAAATAAAGCAGCACGCTTTAAGATCAAGAATTTTTCTAATATTTTAAATATATATAAGTTCGGCAAACAACTTATAATAATAATAACTATAATACATAATTTTCGTTAGTTATATTTAAAAATTTAGTTTTTTACATGATTTATCCTTATTTATTTATTTCTTAGTAAAAGGAAAAAAAATGTTTGAAAGAATGATACATAAAATAGTTTAATTAACTGTAATAATCATATAATATTGCTTTTTTAAAAAAATAATACGAAAATAAGAACAGAATAATATTAAAATTTAAATGGGGAAATTTTGTTCACGTTATGTAAGGCAATTGCATGTAAGACATAGTTAACGTTTTCTCATTACGTAAGTAGTAGTATTTTGATGATAATACTAAATGTAGCCCATTCAAATTTTGAATTATAACTATCGTTTATTAGACGAGAAAAGAGTTATGATTCTGAAATATTTCTACTCTTATAGCAAATGCCGTGTATAATTCACGTTTTCCATTGATAACTGAAACATTAAGAGTAATAGAGTAAATTAAAACGACTGATTGATTTATCTTCATTGTCGATTAGGGAAGGTCGAATCTGTGAAGCTAAATATTTTCAAACTCCCAGAAATCGAATTAAATGTATAATTCAGTAAAACTAGTAAGCAGTAATGTAAAACTGAAGTAATACAATCATTCGTTAGTTTCAGATACACAGCCTGTGCCTGTATTAATTTATTACGTGCATGATAATTAAATACTACGGCCTGTTTGAATTCCAGGCGAAACTCTATACAAGAAACATATGCAAGGCACTTAGAGGCCAAACTTCGCAACAGATCTGTCAATTGAAATTATAGGAATCACAGAAACGTCATAAATATTCATTGGATTAATTTGACAATAGTGCGGTACCCATGAGAGGAATGAATGTGCGTGAATGACATAGTCTCATTGTCGCGCAAAGCGTACACGCAAGTTCATTAGCATCTCTGTTCCTTCCTCCCCCAATTGTCAAATACTCGAACAATACATTGACTCGTTTAATGACAACATGGACGCATGCCAGTACTTTGCTATACGTGGCTATTTTGGATTACTCAGCGATAAAACGACATAAAACCTTCATTTTATCTACTTTATTATACTTGGGTACTTTTCTTTCTCCGAGAAAGTGGAAATTTACCATTCACGTCATTTTCATATCATAGTCTTAGTTATTAAATTTTTGTTTTTTTTTTTCTTTCTTTTTAGATCTATACGTACAGTTCAGAATGACATTTTATACTATTTTGAACGTATTCTTTAAGAATTTTATTTTTAATATTACTTTTTATATTAGTATTGTATTTCGTGTTAAGTAACATTATCAATATTAAATTACACGATAGAATTAAATTGTACTAGCATTAATTAACAACAACAATATTTATAATAACAAAATTTTTAAAGGTTCGAGTAAGCTTAGAAAGCTTCACTAAAATCTACCATTTAATTATATTTCAAGTCTAAGATAATAATATATATATATGTTTTAACTGCCAATTCATTCAGAATACGAATGTTAATTTTCTGTAAAAATGCATTCACGTGTCTTTTCACTGCTAAAAATAAAGTAGGTTGCATGAAAAATTAAGCTAAATTTAATTTAATTATATGAGGATCTATTTCTTTGAGTAATATTTTCTGGGCACTTTAGCGCTTATTGAAATGACATTTATAAATATATATAATTTTATAAAATTTATAAATATATATTTTGAGTTCTTTTTGAGCTCTTTCCATAAATTTTGTTTTACTACTTTGAAGGTTTCATTTTTACAAAACATTGTAAAAGTATCTTAATAATATACTACTTAAATGAATACGGGCTATTTAAGCAATATAAGCTACAAATCCTCTGCATCTCTCTCATCATTTATAAACTGTAAGAAAAACCGTATATATGGATAATTATTTCAAAATCCAATAAACAAGTAATATCCCTAAGTGACAAAGCCTTAGACATTTTTGCAAAGATTTTAGCTTATTCTCTAAGAAGAAAAAAACAATATCATTGAGCATCGCCAGTAATTATATACAGAAATAAAGGAAAAATAATAAAGGAAGCTGAATACAAATCTCAGTTGAATGACTTACCGAGTTTATCTTTGAGTCCGATACATTGCGATATGTGCGGGAACTGAAGTATCTTTCGCCATTTCTTACTCTTCCCTTTGTTGCTGTCACCACTGCCTGAAAGAAAATAAAATTTGAGTGTGAGTTGAGTGTAGCTAAGTTTTAATATCATATACTAAATTTTCAAGCAGGTCAAATAAAGGAAAATCAAAACACTCTTTTTCAAATATTATAAATAAAGCCGTTTCGTCTTTTTTTAATCAACTACTTCTAGTCTTGTTATTTCAACACTACTCATAAGTTAGATTACTGATATGATTTTATAAGTATTTAAATCGTGTAAACGACTTGCAATTCAACCCGAAATATTACACAGCGCATATGCGAATATTTGAATATAATATCACTCTTTAAGAGAACAAAAAAGCCAGTGTGTAAGAGGGTTTATTAATCCGGACAATCTCTTGAATAATTTCACCGAAGGTCACGAGAAAGTAATTATCATTTATGCGAGATGCTTTTGCTCGACGATAGGTGCAATTGACTCTACATAAGCATTGTTCTTGTACATAACTACGAATTATTTTTTGTGAACTGAGTGAGGGTGTTGATGTTACATTATTCAATAAAATGACCTATTATGTCTTATTAATAAAAGAAATTGCTTCCACATAAGTAAATGTAACTGACATAATTTTAAACGACTTAATCCAAAATCGATTTATTCTTCGTATTGAAAAATCTAATTAATTTTTTTAACGTTAACACTTTTTTGATAATCCAAATTTTGATAGACAAAGTAACGAGTACTAAAACATAAATTTCTTTTTTTATAATAATTAAATAATTTTTATATTTTCACATAAGTTTACTATTTAATTTCAACAAAATGTTTATATTATGTTGAAAGTACAATAATTTTGCATAATTAAAAAAAATTATAATTAAGCACATTTCTCAAATAATTCTAATAATCACTACTCGTTTACCAAGCACTTACAATATTTGTTTTGCTACAGCAGTAGCTGTTTTATCAATTTATCAAGGCTCATTCATCAATAATTTGGAAAAAATATGTATAAATCGTTTGTTTTATTTGTAAATATACCTTCATGGATCATTATAAATTCGATAATTTTTTAAGTTACATTTAATTTTAAAGTAATTTCTTTTTTTTTACATTAACTTTTAAAAAATGAAACATTACCGTTTCTGTTTCTTTTAAAGTATTAAAACAACAATTTCACGAAGCCAAAGTCACATAGAGACATGGTTTAGTTTTTACTTTTTTATTTATTACAGCTAATTTGCATAAGAAGTGGGTAGAATTCAATGCTTGTATCCATCACATATTCTAGACTAAACTAAAATTAGTTCTATTTTATTTTTTATTTTCATACAACTATTATCTATATTTTATTTTGCCAAGCTGAATTTTCTGTTATATAAATAATACCAATATAATTTAGGAATTCTTAGAAATAATAATTTTAATTTCTAATAAAATTTATTTTCTACATTAATGTATAATTATGATGGTTTCGATGTTGTGAAAAATTTCCATATTTCCTATTATTTGAATAGAAGCTTCTTCGTTATACGTACTGACTAAAATTAAGCCATTAAATGCTTCGTTTATAATGAAGTATTTAATTGCAAAATTATCGTTGATTCATATCATAAATAATAATAAATAAACATCTTATTGGAGACGAAAATCATGAATGATTGGAGGTTATTAATAATAAAGAAATGATACAAATTTGGATTCTTCAAAAATATTTGCTTAGGTTTACGATTGAGCAGAAGGAACTAGGGAATATGCGAAATAATTTTTAGCCATGTGATAGAGAAACTTTATACCTCATCGAATTCTGAAAGAGTATTTTAATTTAGCTGATCGATATATGCAAGATTTATTATTACAATGATAAATAGAAGAGTGGCATATATTATTTTAGTAGGAAAACCGAAATGTACGTGAGTTTTACGTCGACTGAGTTAAATCAGAATTATTGAATAGTATTAAACTGGATTTAAAGATATTACTAATTTGTTATTATTATTTTGGCTTTCGATTCTTTTCGTTACTCTCTCTTATCAAGTAAATATACATGCAGATATCATATTAGGTACTTGTAATAAAGATCATTAAATACAGCATAACATTACGCCAAGGAAAACAAACTCATAATTTCATTAATGTAATGATAGCAGAAATGTAGATAAAGCTGCAGAATTTAATCATGACAGAATTCACGAGAAAGGATTCAGAGAAATATATAAACATAAGGTGCATGCCTATAGTATGTTCCTCTTATAATAAGCAAAAGTCTGTTTTGTGTCGTCGCAGTTCATGAATGCGTGCGACAGTGGTTGATAAGTTTATCGTATCTTTCGTAGATGATTGCGTCACATATTTTTCTGTATACGTACAGAGTGCACACATAAATTATTTTAATTACAAATAACAAAATAAAATAAATAAATATATTCGAAATTTTCTGCACACGAGTAACATTAGTAACATTTACTCTCGAGGACAAAATTGATCCTTAAGCTACAGATTTACGGAGGTATATGTTTACATTAAAATATAAATCTTAATTAAGATAAACCAAATGCTATTTAAATAAAAATAGTATTTATTTCTTTAAATAAATACCAAGGTCCATTTCAAATTATAAATTATAAATTACGATTTCTTGCATCTTGAGATAATGTAACATTTACGTATTAATTTTTGAGCAGCACTGGCTTTTAAATATTTCCTTTAATTTTACCATCATGAATAATCGTACTTAACTTGAAGTAAAAGTAACGAATTGTTTATTCAAACTCTAATTATTCTTCATTAGCTGCATACTTGTATTGATAACAAGAATAACATATACCTCGCTTTCATTTCACGATGGAAAGTGAAATTAAATATTCTTATATTTCTTGCGAAATTGATTCTAAATGTATGATTCTTGAAAATAAATAAATTTCTGCAAGTTGAAAATGAGTAAATATCTTATACGTTTAGAGTCCGTGCAATTTTCATTGATCTTATAATTATTTAACGCGAGTGAAAATTTAAATCAAGACCTGGTTCAAATTTTTACTAAATAAAGAAGATACTGGTGGGTAGATAAAATTTTCTAAATTTTGTTACGTTAAATTGAAAATGTGATGTTGAAATAATCGATTATTTTTATCTTCGATTTAAGAAAATTGAAAATTTGATTAATGAGAAAAGTAGTTCGTTTAGTATTACTTTTTTTAGTAATAGTTTACTTCAGTAATAATTATTTTATTTTAAATATCGGTTACTCTTAATACTTTTATATCAATACTTATGAAGTGATTTAAGCATTAATTCAATTTTAGGGCACTGCCTAGAATCAATAAGATAAAAAGTTTTAAATGAAAGTCCAAAGTGTAAATTACACTTTACAGATGTTTACTTTAGTACATTTTCTAATAAAATTTTATATCTCTAGGATATAGCAAATGCTTAGAAAATAAATTCATGAAGCATTGATAATACTCTTATATTGTTAAACTTTCTTTTGTTTCACATAATGTAACTTATTTCTTCTGTATAAAGTACAATATTGACTTAACAGAAATTATAATACTGTTTCATACGATCATACACAGTATATGTCTTATTTCGTCTCGTTAGTTGTATACGCTTTACTCTTTTTATAAATAGACTTTTTTTGAAGCAAAAAAAAAGTTTTATTACAACTTTTCTCTGTTGTACCAACAGAAAACATAAATTTAGGCTGAACATGAATTCAATGTGAAATACTAGTATTTTAGAGACGTATTGTACGAGTACACGTGTATATAATTACTGAATAACTTCAAGTGCCAAATTTAATTGGAGAAAGTCGTATCTTCCTGTTTATTAACGTTTTTTTTTTCTGTCATTAAAATAAAATATTGGTAGAATGATTGTTATACCCTATTATACGAAGCGTATCTCTTAACAGAAAATAACTGGCGTTTTTTCTTCATACAAGAGATATTTTGAGAGACATAAAAAGAACTGTAAAAGTCCTGCTGGAAATTTAAGAATTGATAATTGTAATAATGCAATATAATATATTAATAATTTGTTATATGTAATAATTATAATATTTAAGGAAGCTAATAATGGCTTAGGCTTACGAACGTTTATAATTACAGCTAATCGACAAAGGGAGAAATCACATTTTACTACAATTGTAAGTAAACGTCGTAAGAGAAAAATCTATCTTTTTCTGAGCTCTTCCCGGGGTTTGATCTGCAGTGACGTATAACCAACGATCAGCAATGTGTGCACTTATCAAAATCAGCGCGTGCTCACGTAATGCATAATGCTGGCGCGACGCTTATTCGCATTCTCTATTTCTCTTTCTTTTAACTTCTTTTTGCGCTCATATACAATAGTCGACAGTGGCTGATATTATGTGTATGCAGACTGTGTAATATACCCCGGTGTAGCACGACGTGAGCTCAATCTAGTTATTCCATGCACGGTTTCTCTCTCCACACATACTCTTTTATTGCGGATAGTTTGTGCTTAGGAAGCAGACGTAATCCGCCTGCTGCACGTTGACAAACTATGAATATGTCATATGGTTATTTAAAATAATGTTATTCAAACAACGAATGAAAAATAAACGAATGGATGGTAACTTTTATTGTAATATACTTAATATCTCAATAAAAAGTAACGTGTTTAACAAAGTGTAATAAAGTGTAATAAAAGTATATAAATCATATACGAATACCGACAATGTTTCGAAATGTGGCTAACCGAGATTGCTATACATTTAACGTAATAGTGCTTCGAGTCCTAAACTTTTTGTTCGCAAATAAACAGTTTTATGTGTAATTTACTGTTCAGCTCAGAATAAAATAATAAACATTGGGTACATATTTATTTTAATGTACATTTATAACAATGGTAATACTCGTTTAGGAAATTTTCGTCTTTAACGCATACCAATTCAAAATTCAAATTTTTGGTAATAACCTGAAGATAATTAAATTGTATAATTTTATTACCGAGGTCTGCTGCATTTGATTAGTATTTCTTTTAATAAATGAATGTACGAGTTGAACAAAAATTAAAAGTATATTGATACATTTTGGATATAAAAACATCTAGTACGAATTTGATGAAAATTTGATAAACTTTCTTTTCATTTTTATTATTTGTTTAATTAAAACTGATATGTAAAATAGTGGAAATGATATAAGTTTGGTTAATGTGCAACTTCTGAAAGATTAATTTGTGAAATGCAAGCTTATTCAAAGACACAAAATTATTGGTTATTTTTGGGATTAATTAATTTGACAAAAAAAAGTTAAATAAAATTCAAAGATTAATAAACTGTTAAAATAAATATTTATTTTAATGTACTACGAGATTGAATTCATAACGAAGTCATTTATGAAGCTAAGTATTACATAATGAGGTACGGTTTATTTATTCAGGTATAACGAGGTACGATTATCAGTGATTGTACATAGCTTAAGTGATTTGCAATTTTACGATGTACACTTCAAATAAAGTTAATACATAGTTATTTAGTTTATGTATATGTATGTATATATATATATATATATATAGTAACTGTGTAGGTATATATATTGAGCTTAATCATAACTATAGAAATATACTACTTGAATTTTCTTATCAATGCTATTATTTAAGAGATACTTAGAAGTTTAGATCTTAAATAAAAAAACATTTTCCAAGCCAATTTGGACTCATTTTCGGACATAATCTTTGTTTAATTTCGTTGAATATTATTATAACATTCGTATAACAACCCCGTTTTATTCATATTCTAAAAATGATTACGTATGACATCAAGTACCATACTAATAATCGAAGACTACTTTTTTCAAACATTTTTTGTAATTTGCAAGAAAGATTACCATTAATTACATTTAATGAAAAGTATAAGCAATCGAGGGTAAGTAACGTGAGAATGAACTCAATTTAATAATTATATGTATATCCTTTTATTCACGTTATTTTTTAAATACTGTTAACAAATAATACGTTATATGAGAATTATAAGAAACTATAGACATGACTTTTCAATCACTGGAATTGTCTTATCCATCCTTACGGCTCATATGAATTTTAAATTTAATAATATTGCTTATTATTTAATCTTTATTATGTAATATTAAATATACAGTTTACACACACGCATATATGTCTTAATGCATGCATGTACGCACGTATGAATTTGTATAAAAATGGAAGTACGCAATTTAAATACTTTTACGATGTTATTTTTTAAAGACAAATTATATACCTATTAAGAATACATTATATTTAGTCGAATTTTTTTTTAATTTGAATTACTGGTCTAGTTGAAATATCCATGTTTTACGAAACTTTTGTTTTAAAGGTTCTTAATCGATTTTATTTAAAATTTACAGTTTCTTAAGTAATTACTTGATTATGATACGTAATTCTTTAATACATAAAAGTGTATATTTAATGAATACCAAACAAATTATTTACTTTTTACAAATATTTTTTACTTGAAATAAATTATTCGTAAAATAAAGTCACATTGTGATCAATTAAAATCTATATTTATGTTAAAATTATCTATATGAACATTACAAAACCCTCATTTGATTTATATTAATACAAAAACTAAGAAATTAATAAAAATTCGTTATTTTTTTTCTAAAAGTGTTATTAAAAACTAAGTAATTGAATAAAACTGAAAGATAAGCCAAATTTTATGCTAATATTAATTGCGATAAATAAAAATACTGATTCTTTAAATTTTCTTAAATATTTCTTATTATTATTATCATTATTATTAAATATTATTTTTATTATAGCTTCATTGAAATTACTCATTGTGGAATAAAAATATTTAATAAGAAGCGCGTATAAACACATGATAAGTCTAAACGTATTTCCTCGATGAGTGAAATTCAATAGTAACTTTTCAGGAAGAAAATTAAATATAAAACAATTTCTTAGAACTAAATTAATGAAAAAAATATCTTATCTTCCTGTTAAATATTTACTAATGCACTAGTTGTATATTGGTAGTAATACTTGTAGTGTTTATCGCAATTATTCTTATTAAATTTATAAAACAAGTAATGCACGATTTAGCATACCTTTGATAAATAAGTAAAAAGGTTTTACAGAAATAATGATTCTATATTTACATATTTATTTTAATTTAAATTTTATCTTTCGTTCATGAATGTAAAATACCAATAATTGTAAGCTATCTTTTTTACTTTGCGATCTTTGAATTCAAATAATGTAGATTTACTAAGAAACGTAGGAAGCAACACAAATAAAAGAGAAACAAATTCTGAAATGGTTCCTTTAAGTCGCATTTTATTATTTGCGATTTCTTTTTTCTTTTATTTTTAAAGTGACAAGTAATTTTAAGATACCAATATTAATTTTTATGTAACCTTTCAGGTCACTAGTTGTGATTACATTTAATAAAATAAACTCTAGGTTTCCAAGTTTAAAATATTTTCACGATTTTTTTCACAAAAACAAAAAAGAGATAAAGAATAATATACTGAAACCTCCATTAAATTCGCATTTGTGTAAACAGAAATTGTGAATGCGTATGAACGTTAGATCTTCAACTAATTGATTAGATATAATTAATTTCCATTACGGCAGTGTTTACAATAGCAGTGAGAAAGAATATGCTAATCTGCAGTCTGGTCAGTTTAAATACACGCGCAAAAACAATTTAGTTTCAATTTTGTGAGTAAACATTAAGTGTAAAGTAAATTGCAATTTGTTAGGATAATCTTGAAAATTGAATAATTTAATATAATAATGTTATATGCAGACTTTTGTGCTTAGTTGTCTTTAAATTTTAAATCTTATAATTAATGATGCATTACACATCATTACAAAAAAGCTTATAAGTATAATATTAACGATTACTTGAAAATTACATTTACTTACTTAATTATTTAATATTTTACTCTGCATTAATGAAATAGTAATGAATAATCTATTAACAAAATTTATTATTGTAAATATTTCGTCATCGTTAATACATAAATATTAAATACACTTTTAAAGCAAATTAATTTATATATTTAAAACAGTACGGTTAAACTTTTATGAGTAAAATGAAAAGAAATATTACAAATTTTTAAATAAATTATTTCTTCTTCAAATAAATATGATTTGCCATTTTTAAACGAACGATTACAAAATAAATTCAGCATTATTCACTTTACTTGGTTCTCAGTCTGTTTCATCAATATATCTTAGTATAATTTTTATGAATAATTTCAAGCCGAAAATTTTAAAATACAAATCTTTATAATTAAAGGATTTCAAAAAATTTTCTTTTTAAATTACAGAAAAGCTCTGAATTAAATTATATTTAATTATACTATAAACAACCGATTAATTTATTTGTTAATCTTCGTAAAGAAAAAAGATCTGTACTTATCAAGACACTGTACTTAGCAGAGTACTTTTCATTCGTTTCCTATTTGTATTGATATTTAGTCTAAGAAATTTTATATTAAATATTTACAATTAATATTCATAAGTCACTGATTTAATAACATATTATAATATTAATATAATATAATATATAATTCTGTAGTAAAATTTGCATGAGAAATCTAGATGATTAAAGTATAATCGTAAAAAAAATATTACCTTTTATGTTGTTCACATTATAGATAATAAATACAAAAAGTGAATGTAATAAAAAAGAACTAAAAATAAATACTTAATCCTAAATGTATAAAGTTAAAAACTTTTTTGAATACATCACGAGTCATAATAAATTATTATATTTGCAGTAGCCAAAGTCAATATGTCAATTTATTTTAAAAAATAAGTACGCTAACAATCTTGTTTCTCATATTATTTCCCGACTATAAATTTAGACATAAACATAAGTTTAATGTTATTTTGATAAGTGTGTGATAAATTTTTTAACCCTTCATTTTTATTGAATACTTGAAACCTTAAGAAACTCTAACCAAACACGTAAGAAATTGAAAATAACGATTTTTATACAAATCAACACAATTCGCCAATGTTAAATCGAAATAAAATAAAAACATGCATAAGATATTAATTATTTTTATAACTGCATGTAGCATACGAATGTCGGTTACATTCGAGTCACAATAGTGGTTGTTAGTGCAATATCATCGTTTACTAGAGCTTGACATTGAGTACTTAAGCTGTGCTATTAGTTTGAACGTCTTGACCGATTTAAAAAATTGTCTGCATTTTATGTGAGAGAGTATTAAAAAAAGTACATGGATTGAACGAATTATTAGAATCGTGGTTAGACACGCATTTCTGTAATCTTTAGCTTTTTATAATTGGATGTCGCTTTGTCCTGTTCGTATTTTTAAACCGTGAATTCGTTCAGAACTTATGAAAAAACATTAGCGCAGTCAGTCAGTAAAAGCCTAAGCTCTTAGCGAAGAGCTGGAAGATTATTATGGCTTGCCTCTTTTGGACGTTTGCTACTACTACGTACAATGGGTCGTTCGAAAAATCAATATCTGATGCTCCAGTTCGTCTGTACACGCGCTTCATCACCTACATGCATATCTTCAAGCCATTACTATACACATTAAATATGTATTATACTTGTGCATTTATGTATGCACATACAATAAACGTATTTATATCAATATTGAGTATTACGAAGAGTTGTGCTAGTAGTTGTAAGTGTAATTCTTTTTTTGCGTCAGAAATGATCAAGGTTTTGATATCTCGTGATCCGAAATGTACATTTGAGTAATGAAATGAAACTAGAGAAATATAAAATGTACGTCAGTTTAACGTACGCAATATTACATATATTTATTACTACATTGTTCATTTTACGTGCTTTAATGAAATATTAGTAGAGTTTGTTATTTTTAATTGATAAAGTGAATAGTATTGATTATTCAAATCTCTAGAGACCGATGGTGAATTTTTTAAAAGCTTTAATCTACTGTTATTTTAACATTCAGGATTTGATAATTATTTTAGGTGCACTTTATAAAAAGACCGCAAAGCTCATAAGCTCATACATGAAACTAATTTATACGAGAATATTTTTCAAAAATCATACATTAGTAGAGATATTTATTTGGTATTTTTTGTTTGGTAATGTACATTGAAGTATTGAAATTCATTTTAAATATTTTCTTTTTTTTTTTCTTAAAATGACTTCATTTATTATTTTCATAAATTTCATTTTTTGTTTCTTATCTCTTTTTTAATATTTAAGTCGCAAAAGGTACATTCTTTTGGCAAATACAAATAATCAGGACAATTTTATTCTCATGATAATTTTTCGTATATGTACATACGTACATATATAAATCTTTTTATATAAATCTTACGCAATTATGTTAAAAGAAAAAAGCCTCAAGAAAAATATTTCGATATACATCCAATTGAAAACTTTATAGCAATACATTTAAATTAGGCAAAAAATTGATCTTTACAGTTTGAAAACATTTAATTTAAAATTTATACCTCCATAAATGTCATGCCAATAAAAGTTCGGAATAGTTAGGTAGTCAAAAGTGGACTATTAAGCATTTATTAAGAACCATCTACGGACAAACATATCATCTAGAACTTTAAAGTATAAAATGGGATCGTGTATCTCTTAAGAGGTTAGAATCAGTCAGGACGTTAAAAAAACACGCGTTTTGAATTTTCCTATCAAAGCTACTATATGACGTTCACTTTTATCCTTGTTATTACTTTGTTCAACTGTATTGAAATTATACTTGGTATACATTACAAATGAAAATATTAATATTTAAAGTAGATAGAAGCAATAAGTAAGTGCTTTGCGATACCCACTCTTAGTTGAAATCAAATTGTTTGAAACAAATGAAACAAAAAGAGTTATTGTTTATATAAGACTTTCTTATTCTTCATTAAAGAATTCAAGGAAAGGCTGATTTGAATCGACCTTTTGATTGCCGAAAAGAAAAACTACAATTTTCATGAAAAAAATCTTCTTTTTTGTGCATAAATTGAAAATATCAATTAAAAAATAAAATACTTTCGTGGAAGACATAGGCATGATTTACTTGAAAGTCGTGTACGAAGTTTTAAGTTAATGTTTAATTAGTTTTTGAAAAATCATGTCCATCGGCTTTGAACAAAGTGCCTTTTAAATTTCAACTAGTGTTTAATTATAAATAAAACGTATATTTTTCAACTTACATAATATATACCACATGTAGTACTTCCCCCTTCTATTGTCGATTCTAGCGTATTAATTTTCGGTTGCTGACCGAGCATTCTTTCCTTCCCTGACATTTATTTTGTTCGTCTGTTAGGTATTTTTATGTGCTTGGCATATCTATCAGCATTAGGACCACAGCTTATACCCGTGCTTTAACATTAAAAATTGTTAATAATGCTCCAGTGCACAATGCGTCTTTCTTAATAATTATTATGCTACTCGATTTCATTTTTCAAACGATTTGACTGTAGATCGCGTCAATGAAGCTTTCTAGTAAATTTGAGGCGTTTAGATTATTTTTACGTCATCACCTATGCAATTTAAATATCTTACATTATACGTTGTCCCCGAATGCTGATACTTTCAATGATGATCTCCATGTTTCCCGATAATTCTTTATCCTTAATACTGCATTTTTGTTTGTGTATATTTACATTTACAATATTTATGTTTTACAGTAAGCGCTCTTCATGCAAATATCAATAATTTGGTCGGTATAGCAGCAATTAAGCGACGAAACACCGAACAAAAATGTAAATCCGTGCTTTTGCTACGTTCTATTATCCCACACTGTGAACGCTGTACTTTTGTCCGCAATTTGTTCTTTAATAGACTGTTTAAAGAAATGTCAGCAACGATTTTACAACTTTTATGTAGTTCTTTCACAACAATCAAATACGCGTACTTTTATTCTTAAATTTCGGCAATTCCACGTAACAACGAAATTTTTTGATTAATTCCAACGGCTCTTATAGTAAATGCAAAGCGATGATTTACTTTGGACGAATAATCCGTAAAATTATGTAATGGAATAAACTGCGCGGAATAATTTTCACATAATACGGAGAACTTACATCCAAGACCACGAGCACTTAGTGTCTGAAAGGTAATACTTCCACGCTACAAGAGTCGAAATCTTCGTAAATGCAGTTAAAAGATTTCAAATCCTATATTCTATGTTATTATCTTAACGTTCAGTAATTTTCTTTAAGATCTTGTATTTTTAACCGATGTATTTGAAAGCCCATCATTGCGCTTCATTGTTTTTAAATTAAAAATTTCTTTCTTTTAACGATAATTTCAAATTTCTCGAATCTCTTCAGATTTTTATGCAATCCGCCATTATTGATGAATTATTAATAAATTATTAAGAAATCACATAAAAATTAAAACAATACGTGAGGTATGATTAAAAATCCTCGCCGTATATACCCTAAGAGCATTGTTTCAAAAATTTCGTATACCATCAGATTTACTTTTACGTTCATTTTTACTAAATTTATTAAATTTTTGAATATCAAGGCTTACATCAATTTTATATAAATTAACCTTCGAATATTTTAATGAGCATTGCTATGTGATTTATGATAAGAAATCTTTGAAACGTGTTCTTAATTAACGTGAGTCTTTTTAGAGAGGAACCGTCGCTTTGTCTGTAGCTGTAGGTTCGACCCCTTGAGGGTGAAATATGGATCCTTGTTCTCTCAAAAGTTTTCAATAGATCGACTCGAAAATATAAAAGAATACTTTTAAGGTATTGCATTTCCAGGGAATGTGGCCTTAACAGGCTAAGTAAAGTATATGAGCTGTGAAAGTTCGGACACTACAGTAAAATGGTATGACGTATTAACTTTATTACGTGTATACGAGACAACATATTTTTCACATTTTTCTTAGTTTTTAAATTACACAAAAAGTGTAACAATCATTTTTTTTTCTTCATTAATTCAATATAGATGCCAAGATTCACGCGTAATTAATTCAACTACTTTCTTTCTTTTTGAAGGTATAAATTTTTATGAATTATACGATTTTACGACTAACAAATGTTAACAAGTCGTTTTATTGAAACGCGTTCTATCTTCGTTACTCCAGCACACGAAATGAGAAACCATAACAATTTGATTTCCATGAGAAGTTCAATTATAGTAGAGCGTGCACTTGGGTTAAATTTTTATTTGCAGGTTTGAATTATCAGCAGCCAATATTTTCAACCAATACAAAACCGATAAGCTCTTGTTTTCTTTCGGAAAAAGTGAAGCGAATAAGGTGCAGGTAAAAAGATATCGAAGAAAGGCTTACGCACACTAACCTTCTCTCGCTTTGAGGTACACAGTATTGGCTACGATGTTCTCCAACTCCATCAATTCCAGCTTGATGGGTTTCGTGCGGCCTAATGTACGAAGGGCCGCGCCGGTGACCGGGTTGTCGGCGGCGGCGCCTCCTTCCCGGCTTCTGTCGCTCCTGCCGCTGTCTTTGGACTCGGTCCGCCTCACCTCCTGGGCCGATTACCCTCCCGGGCCCGGCGAAATCTTTTCCCATCTGCGACCCTACCCCAATATCTCTTACAGCCCTTTGACTTCGGTTGCTACCTAGTCTCTTGCTTTGCTTTCACTTATCAACGTCTTCTTTCGTTCTAGTCCGTTTTCGAAGCTTTCGAACCGTCCTTGCTTCCTTTTTCCTTAACTGATTAATTTTTTTACAAGTGCTGATTGCGTAAGGAAGAAGTCCTCATGGATTTAAGGACTGTCCGCCTACTCGTTCTGATCTTGCCGTGATAAGCAACGGGTTCATTTTCGTGTTCTCTCTGGCGAACTCCTAGAAAGAGAAAACGATAACGATTAATCGATGAAGTATCACCAAAGGAAGATGATGGCTCGCTTATTCGGTTTCTTTACTTTTCGATGGGAAATGATATTTTACGGTAAATGGTACGGTAAATAAACAAATACATCAGTCTTTTGTGTATGTCGGAATAAAAAAATAAAAATAAAAAAACAAAAATAAAAAAATAAACGACGGCATTCTTATTATATTGGTTAACGATAATAATAACGATAACTTATTTCATATACGCACATATTGTAAGGTTTTGAAAACTTAATTTGCCAAAATTGAATAATGCTCATGTTCAAAATAGATTAAATAAAGCCTTTTCAAAAGAAAAACGCGTTGGATTATCTATGGTGATGATCAGAAGTAAACTAAAACAATTTAATTTTCCTGATTGTTTCGACAGTTTAAATTAAATTTTGCTTCTCTCTACTATATTTATCGATGCAGGTCTTATTTCATAACGTTTTTCAACAGTTTATTATAACCGATATTTTGAGAAATTGTACAAAACAAAAAGTTAAGAACAAGAATTTCAATTTTTCCTTATTAAATTGGTTATAATTTATTTTTGCGAAGAATTTCTTTAACTCAAAAATTTTTTTCATCTTTCACTTTCAAAAATCTGGAATAGAATTTTAAATAATTATTATTTATTTGTAAGGAAATTGTAAGGAATCTATAAGATCAATTTTAGTAAGAATTACCGTATGCTATACCTCATTTTGCCGTTTCATTTTAGATATTTTAATTAAAGAAAATATTCGAACATTTTGTCTATGCTTAAATTTTATTTATTCATTATAATTTTATAATAAAACTTCACGAGATTCTGATATGTAAGATTAAACGTTTTAAATTTGTACATTACTGTTCGCTTTGAGAACTAATGCAGATACACATTTCTTAACCAAACTATGAAATATTTATTTAATTTCCCGAAAAATATTTCGACAAATATTAAACAGTTTAAAAAGAGATAATCGAGATCGTTGACTAGTAGAGCTGATAGTATTTTCATAAAGTAATTCCGATTTTTATATTTTTCATTTTCACGAAAAAAATATTATTATCATGTTTTCTTTCAACGTGTATAAAAATGTATAATAGAAACACGTATAAAAATATATTACAATCCAATTATACTAACTTAAATGCCACGCATTTTTTGATTTAGGACATAGAATTCTTGGTCCTTCTTAATATTGTCAGTTTCTTATAATATAATACTTAAAATAGTCAAGTTTAATTTAAATATACTGAATTGTCTTAATAATATAAAAATGTCTTATTCATACTGGATAAAAGTGCAAAATTGGCAGTCTGTTTATTTATAGCAGATAATTTGGGCAGATATATTAACTAATAATGTATTATAACTATCTGTAACGACAAAAGTGACAGATCGAATGAAAAACATTTTCTTAATTTAATGAGTTTCGTGAATGGATTTATAATTAAATGTTATCGATAATGTAATATTATAAATATGTAAAGCAATTTTTGTACGTATTTATACGAAGAAAATATTGTTAAAAATTATATTTAAAAATTATTTATTTATAATTCATTTATAATATAGTCTAATTTATACAGCAATCATCATCATGCAATGAAAAATTTCATCTACATTAATGAAATTATAACATAGACTTATGTGAAATTACGCACAGATAAAGATTTTCGTACAGAACAATCAGAATGTCTGGGTAAAAAAGTGCTTAGACAGTAGATTTCACATAAAAGGCAGAAGCTAAAAAATGTGTATTACAAGTTTCTTCTATATTATATTTCATATGGAATCAACAGGAAAAAAATCGACAAACTCTATGCAAAATAACCAATATTCAGAAGCAATTTTGTATTAAACAGAGTACTTAGATTTATTATTTCCTACAACAGTTATTTCTACAAGAACAATTTTTAATTAGAATGATTTAATTAGAATTATATTTTTTAATTAAAATAAAACATTTAATTAGAATGAAATATTGCTAATAAAATTTTATTGTGATAAGCATTTTATTCTATTTCCGTTCTATTCTTTTAATATAAGGAAAATACTTTTAGCAGAACATAACTATTGTTTATTATCATACGCAGTTTTATACGTAAAGCAAATAACAATTCACTCTAATTTAGATAGAACGTTTTCACTATAGTTAGAATTTAATTTAGATTATTAATATTTGTTTTGGGGTAATTGTTATAGTCTCATATATAGTAACTTTCCAAGTAAATTCATACATTTAGTTAAAATTCCTATCAAAATGTAATGCATGAAAACTTTTTTTATTTTAAACATTTACATAAATGAGTTATTTTTTGCTTAGTATAAATAGTGAAAAAAATATTCACAAAATATATAATTTCCAGTTATTCTCGTCATTTATGTTTTAAGAGAATTATTCTATTATGAAACTTCATAAGGTGGCTTTATAAAACTTGGTAAAGTTCCAAATGTTTAAAAGATAAGACTTTCAAGTAACTTTCATATTATCAACGAAGAAATAAAAAAAGAAATATCAAATAAATAGATAATTTAAGAAATGAAGAATCTTTAAATTTTTTTAATATTATGAATTTTGGTTTCCTTACATTCAGTTGGTTTTATGTTTAAGACATTGAATGAAATCATAAATATATTAAGGATTTTCGAAACCTGATATCAATAATGATTATACATACCTCGTTTAATTTCTAAAAGAATGAAATCTAAGATTTGTGATAAAATTCTATGTAAGAAATATCTAGGCTAATAGAAATAAATATCTGTTTACAGTTCTTTGTATTATAAATTATTATATAATATATTATTTATAAAACTTTTACGATAAACAATGAAAATAAGATTAAAATCAAGTTTAGAAGTATATATGGATAAATTTTCTATATGTAGACATATATTTTAGATTTTATCTAATATCATATAAAACTGTATGTCTGTTTATTTTTTTTCAATTACGTGCAAATCATATTTGGTGTTAGTTTAACATGAATTTATTTTCTTTTAATCTGCTTTCCATAAAAAGTAGCATATAAGTATAGTTATCGTAGCTAAAAATTCTACATTATACAAAAGTTCTGTACATTCGAATTTTAATTTGATCATGTTTAATGAGAAAGGTTTTTTAGCCTAAATATGTTATTGGTCTTACAGGATGTAGATCATACGTTATTTTGCATTTATAAAGTCAAAACAGAAACTTGATAAGTTAAGTTCCGATAACATCAAATATGGATTTTAAAAGTTTTCCGATTTTAAATTTTCTTAAATTTATTTCAAGATCCATTATCTTTTAATAACAGCTAATAAATAACTTTTAAATTCCAGTTAGTAAATAACAGTGAAAATCATTAATTATACCAAGATATAGAGGATATCATTAAAATAGGATACTCTTTTTAAATTTACAAATACCTTAAGAATCTTGAATGATGTAAAATAAATAATAATAAATTATCATTAATCAATAAGTATCATTAATTATTATTAGATATAATACATCGTTTGTTAAAATAAATTGAAAAATATAAACGATGAATGCGTTGGCAATAATCCAATTTCAACTCGGAATATCTTTTATTAATTATTTTTAATAAAATAAGCATACTCTGCATAATTTTTTCGCACGAAATTTCAACTCAGGGAAAATTTTACAAATCCTGATCATGCTAAAATCAGTTACGGTGGAACTAAAAGTGCACTACAGCCATATTCTCAGTCTAAATTATATATAATAAGGTATTTTAAAAAGTTATCCATTTATAGATAAAAATATTATTTTATAATAAGACTAAAGTTATACTAAATGATATAAAAGATCTATTCCTACAATTTTACAATGATAAAATCTCTTTAAAAATCAATTTTATTTAGGAATAATAATCTTTTAATTATTTTCCAACTTTATTTGTAACAATAAATAGTTAAATAAAAAACGAGGAATTAAGAAAAATGTAAATTGTTAATTTGAAATAATATAAGATAATAAATTTAATTTTTGATATTTTTAATAACTCATGGGATAACATTTAGTTAGAATTTATGCACTTTAACAAGTACATGTTACCACGTATTATGCACTGCGATTTAGGCAATAATATAAAAAGGTAGCTCTATATTACGTACTTGCAATTAGATAATTTCATCTTAAGCCAAATAACTGCAACAAATAAATTCGTTCTCTTTAAATTGTGTTTTTATTTACAATTTGAATACGTAGAATTGAAGTGATGAATTTCGTATTTTTTAATTTTCATTGGTATTATCGTGTTCTTTGGTTATATGTGAAATGAATTTTGTAAAAGAAATTGTATAGAATGATTGTGTGTGTTTGTGTGTCGTAGTTGCATTTGCATTATATAATAAAAGAATAAATCTTTGCCATTTGAGTCAGCCAAGAATTTTGTGGCTCCGGAACAAGACATTGCGATTATCAGATATCATACGTGCAATCCTATAAGAGAAGAGACAAGAGAAAGAACAAATAGGGAAGAAAGTTATAGCGATGAGATCAAGCAGACTGGCGCCAGGCGAACATTCGTGTCGTAAAAGCAACAGCACCTCAAGAGGAAAAGCGAAAAGTACTCAGACATGACGATTTTCATTCGCATTGTAGAAAAGGATGTTATACGCCGATTATCTCTTCGTTTCTAGCTCTGTCACTATCTCGTTGTTGAAAATGTACAAGACAAGAAATAAGAAAAACGTAAAATAAAATATGAAAAATGTTTTGATATTGGATTTTCATTAAAGAGCGAAAGAAAAAACATTTCCGCTATCGAACTCAAGCTCCTTAAATTAATGCTTAATAAAATCGATACTAACGCGACGTAGATAAATATTTATTTAAAAACTCGTTAAATGCTTTCTATGTTTAATGCAGTATACTGTATTGCACAAATATTTATGACACATAATTACGTATAATTGAGCGTGCAAAAATAAAAACGGAAGATTTTTTGATGATTTATAAGAAAGCATTTTGTACAAAAAATACTACTATAGTTTGATAGTGGAATTGAACCTTTATTGAACACAACGAATCTCTAGAGAAACATCCCACCATTATATTTTTATTTTTATAACATACGACTTAGAATTCCTTAAAAACTGACTAGATATATGATACGGGTTAATTTTGAGTATATTCCATTACATAATTTGCCAAGAAATGTATATTAAAATTTTATCGAGTTTCATACGTTCGGATAAATTTTTTACGAATTGTACAAATTAAAAAAAAATCATTGTCATTTTTTCATGGATAATTTTGCAAAAATTAATAAGTTAAATGTTTAGTTAATTCTTCGACACCTGCTTTACACATCGATAGGGAATGCATAAATAACAGTAACAACTAATTTCTTAGGCGAATATACACAGATACACGTTGTAAGCAAACTATAATCAAATTCTAAATAAATTTTTCGATTATATTACATTTTTCAACGTATGAATAATTAATTTATATACATTTTATCCCTGGGGAGAATGAGCGAGCGTAATAATAAAAGAGAGTTGTAGAGGAGCTTCAACGTATAGAAACGCAGTGTAGTAATGAATCAGCTAGTAAACAAGTGATACAGCAGAGAAGAGAGTTCAGTAACTTCCCGGAAACTCGTTACGCCTTTGTAGGATACCTAATCACCTTGGGCGTAACGCCATTCGTTTTTTTTTTGCACTTATTGCGGCTACCTACGCTACTCCCGTCTTCCTCTCGGTTGTCATCGTTAGTCACAATACTTCGATATTCCGAGGAGAACTCGGTGCGCATCTTCTTTACTTCGTTTTTCTCTACTGTAAACTTATTAAAGACCTTAGAGAGATCACTTCAACGAAATCGATAGTGTTTTGCGTGGTTTGCTTTCTTTTTGGTCTTTCTGTCTTTGCGTATGTGTACGTCTACATTCGACGACACAGATGAACGATTTCTGCACGATTGTGCACCGAGGTAATTAGCTGCAAGGAAATATTCCTTTACATCTGCACTCATTTTGCATGAAAATAAATTCGTGAAACCATTTATTAATGCAGCAAACATACTCTTACTAATAAACGAATTTGCTCTAATTATAAAATATACTACGAACAATAATTTAAATTTTTTTTAATTTTAACAAAAATTAAGCAACTGATGCTGAAATGTCATCTCGGTAATTTATTACGGGTTGTATTAAGGTAAATGAGTTCAATTGCCAAATTTATGAATTAATGCTAGAATAGTCGATGCCCTGTCCGAAAACGTCCTCAAGCTTGGAAAGTTGGCGATTTATATTCCTCCCTCTTCCAACTGATTCGATTTAATTCCATCGTCGCGAGATTTGCAAGGGTGTGTGTGTGTGTGTGCGCGCGCGCGAATGAATCCTTCCGGATGGCGCAGGCAGAGGAGAACCGGGTCGCCACCAGACAGGAACATAAATGGACCCGCGTGCGTTTGACCGGGGGAGAAAGCTGAAAGGGAGTTGTTTGAAGAGTGACTATGAAGCGGAAAGCCAATACAATAAACTATTTTCAAATCCGACACATCGCGTGTTACTTAATTTACCCGATTCTCTCTTCTTCCTAAGTGCTCCTTACATTGGATGACACTTTGTAATGTCCAAAATTAAATTCAATGCTTTAGATTTATTTTTACTTGCTTAATAATATCCTTTGCTTTTAATTGCTGATAAATGTTGTTTTCAAATGTTCAAAAATCATTTGCAAATTGCATCAAGCAGAAATGGAAATTACTGTATATTAAGTACACAATCACAAATTCATCATACATAAATAATGCTTTGAGGTTATTTTACGTAAGTGGGAAAATTGTAAGATCAGGCAATTGATTGTACAAAGATTGTTTAATATACTTTATCTAAAAACGTAAAACAGTCCAAATGTCCTGGGTTGCGGAACATCGGAAAAGAAATAGAAAACAAAAAAGATACAGTCTTTCTTACAATGCATAATCGTTTGTTGAGAAAAGTTATAAATGTAATTTAGATATTTACATATTTTGAATGAAAAACAAGTTAATAGCAATAAGTTAAATTGACAAGGAGATATTTCATAATAGGAATTTCTACAGCAGGTACGGATTCTTTAGTTTTTAATTAAATTCATAATTAAACATAAAAATGTAATTTTATTTCAAAGTTTCTTTAAGTGTAAATTTTATAATTAGATATAATCAAATGATAAGGACCAAGACATAAACACATACGTATTCATTTTCAAATGCACTTTATTACAAGCGAGTCCCGTATTACATATTGGCATTAAATATTAATTTAATACTCTAGTCAAGTAGTATGCATCATTGGTGGCAAAAATATTGCCAGGAAAACCGTTTACTCAAAATTTAAATTCAGACTTTAATTGTACGATTTAGAAATGGTAATTTTATAAAAATAGATATTATAATACGAATGTTTAATTAACGATTGTAATTAACACTCATATTAAAGTATTTTGCAAAGTATTTCAAATAAGAGCTAAGTGTACTTAAATTTTTGAAAATTATTAGGAGAGAACTTTGTACACTTCTCATTCAATTAAATAATAAAAGAATTCGTTCTCTTCTTCGCATCAACAGCTCTTATGTATTTTCACGTTCGTGGAGCATAATATTAAAAAAAAAAAAAAAAAAAAAAAATACTAAAAGATGGTTAAAGTTTAAGTAAGATTATTAATATTAATATCTGCTTAAGTTAAATAAAATCGTCGGTACAATAAAGATTCCCGGTATTCCTTACAAAAAGTTTTCCGAGCAGAATAACTTAATCATTAAAAATGTACGAATAATTCACAGTATTTTCGTTTTAATTGTAAATAATATAATAAGATTATATTTATGTGCATACGCATAGTAAAAGAATAATTCAAAGATGTTTCTTTAAAAACGTGAATATTGTTATTCAGATTCAGAGAATATTGTTATAATAAGCTTTTTGTTATTCAGTTTTTCATCATGACCACAGAAAACAGGCATTTTTATGACTGCAAAAGACGTATTGACGACCACGAGGATAGTCTTATTAAAAAAGATTTTCGAGGAATCCATAAAAGTTTTTATGTTTAGAAATGTAAGGAATTTGATCAGGTCTATATCCGAAGAATGAGATGGATAATAAATCACTTTAATGCTTAATGCGTTAAATTCCGCTATCGAGAGGCGGCACTTTTTTCGTGAAAAAACATTTTTGTACCACAATTTTGGTTCTTTTTTGTCACTTCTTTTTAAAGAGAAAAAATCCAATAACAGGCTTTTATTACAGTTTTATTTTTTCCCAAATAGATAACCAAGATGATTTCTTGTATATTTAAACAAAAATCCCCATCATCATTTTAATTAAGAAAATAGCTTCCGTGTTGTTCAACATACTTTCGCCGGTCGGTGTTTACTACTCTGACTACTACGTCAGCTTGGATATTATAATAATGTATCAAAATTGTATAATTAATACTATTATATTAATATATATATATATATATATATATATATATATATATATATTACATTGCATGTATTTGTTAAGTCATCTATCATAGCATTCAAACCATGTAAAGCATACTTATTTATATAGTCTCGCAAAAATATTGTGTGCCTTTCCATTGTAGATCTTCCGTGACGTATTTTCATCGTAATGTTCAAAGTGAACTTTATCTTGAATACCTCTTTTATCACGTTAAATTCAATTAGCTAAAACCAATCTTTAATATTAATATAGAGTTCTTGTAAACTTTAAACAAAGCGGCTTTGTTTCAAACAGATATTTACTTTGTTAAATATATAAAAATGTTTGATTAATTCGTGAAGTTTTTTTTTTTCATTATTAAGGCGATAATTAAGGCTTTAGTTTTAGATGTTTGAGACTAAATCAATTGAAATAAATAAATTATCGCTTTTAATTGAAGTTAAAATTGAACTACTTTGAAAAGAAATACTTATCAGTCGTCTCTTTTAATAAATATTTGTGCAAGAATTTTTTATAAATGTATCAAATTTATGAAACAATCTATACATAAACCCAGCAATATAATATTATTTTTTACTGATTAATCGCAAAAGTTATACGATTTATTCAGAAAAAAAATTTCTAATAAAAAATACATGCATCTAATTGCGTACCGTGAAAATAAAATTTGACTTTAAATCGTAAATGCGAATTCGAATAGTTTGAATACGCGCATTTGTATACGATGAAACATAATGTTATGATACGAGGTGAAAATATAAAAATAGGAAATCACAAGTACAAATTTAGCAATGAAATAGCGATTTTAATGACGTTGAAACTTATTATATAAAAATGATGCAAGCAGTATCAGATTATAATGGCGCACGCCTGATTTTGTCCGGAAGAATTTTTTGTAGGAACTCGTAAGTTAGCTAATTGGAACTAGGCGATCGATAACTGATTCTTCGATAATTTCATTCAAATGCAAAACTCTTTACGAGTTTAATCCCCTTGAATTTATAACAAAATTCCTAAAATTGATGATACGTACAAATTGTTATGTTATTGGTATTGATTTTCGATAATCAGTACTTGTCGAATTAATCAGATTACGATGTAATATTAGAGTAGATACTTAATTACATAATAATCATTACGATAATTCTAATAACAGCAATGATGAAAAATGTATGTATTATTTTTGTAGTAATACGATGTTTACTTTCCCTTGAAGATTTTTAACTTACTATTCAAACATAAAATTAGAACACAAAAACTACCGCTAGATTTATGATTGTTTCTCTTAAAGTGCCAAATATTAAGAAATTTTAGAAGAAAATTCATGGAGCCATTTTATATAAATTTCAAACGTTGGAAATTGGTATTGAGCTCCTTTTCTTTCTCAATATGAATTCGAACGAAAATAAATTTGAAGTGGGAACTTTCTTCAAAATGTATTTCAATATTTTGTATTTAAATTGTAATTTAAATTCGGAGTAATTTAAATTTGAATAACACTTTCATCGTGCAATTCGTGTATTAAACAGAAATCGGATAGAAGAGGTGAGAGAGAGCGAGAGAGCGCGTAAGTGTGCAATGAGAAGGACTACGGTCGCTGGGTCGGTTGGGTTGGGTGGGTGGGGGGGGGGAGGGAGGGGTTGAGAGAAAGTAAATGTTTTTGATGAATCAGCTACTAATGTCATCAGATATATATTCTGCGGGATATATTTTGAGTGGAATTTCAACTTTAGCGTGATTCCTTTTTTTCTCATTCCGAGAAGAGAATGAAATGGAGGAAACGAGTGACAGCAGCAGTAGCAGTTAGTGTACGTGCCCTTTTCAACATTGATGGAACAGAGAGGCGAGTGAGTGCTCGCACGTCATCGCGGATCCGAGGCTCAGCTGGACAGGGAAAGAGTATGCATACGTGTAGGTGTGTTTATGTGATAGAGAGGAAACGAATGGAGACGGGAAGACGCCGCGTCTCTGTGTGTTGCATGCGTACCATCACCGTTGCTACTACTCGGTGAAATGCATAAGCCAAACGGGAGGAACGCAGTGCGCATAGTTGCATTCGCTTCTATTACCCGAGGCGTATCTCGTTCTAGCTTTACTGTAGTGTTTTTTTTTTTTTTTTTTTTTTTTTTTTTTTTTTTTTTTTTTTTTATTAAAAGCTAAAATACTTTATTTGCTTCTGCGTGGAATCGTTTTTGAAAAAACCCAGCCATTTTAATATACGTGTTCGTTCGGATTCATAATTTTATGGATAAATTACTTTTTCACAGTGCCATGTAGTATCAGTTTATTTATGATTATGCAGGATATAGTATTTACGATGTTTATAGTCTTTTTCCGATATAACACGATTGTATTATTAAGCACTACCGCTTCTTACCCTTAAAAGTATTAGGTTCATTTTACGTTTAAGTAAATATTTAGTTAAATATGGTTATAGAAATAGAATGTACGTAGCTTACGCACTTGTTTTCGTGGTTTAATTTATTTTAGTAATTTATCTTAATATTAAAACCTAAATTATTGTAATTATTAAGATTGAAGCATTGGAAAAAAAAAAAAAAAAAAAAAAATTAAAATAAGTTCAATTTACATACATCGGCAACTTACAAACAAAATAAAATGATTACCAGTTTGGACAATTAATTGTGACAAAATTTCGAAAGCGATCAATAGCCAATTTGTGATCATTGTAATTTACTGTAACCCACATAGTACTGTATCTCATAGAAAATATTGTAAGAACGTTAAAACTATATAACTATCATTTCTTTACGAAACATAACTTTCTGTGCTATTTATAAAGTAATACAAAATGCAACATCGGACAATGATTATTTAGTGTTGAAACAATTAAAATAAAAGGTGCCGCAGTTAATAAAATCCAATTTCACCGCGTCACTTTGATCCCTATGAATTCGCTCATTTGAAAATGAATAATCTACAGCACACCGTTACTTTGCCGTCAAACTATAAGGAACTACCCGACAGTAATTGCTATTTATTTATTATTTTTTTTACTTTTTTTTTACTTAAAGAAATATATTCAATTAAAATTCTTGTATCTTATTTCGGTAAATATTTAAGAATAGTAGCAAATTAGAATGTTGGTAATATAAGAAAAACGGTCCCTGAATGATGCATATTCTCAAGGATATAATTTTTCTATTGATTAACTTAAAGGGCTCATTATTTAACAACCTAATTTCTGTACACGCATGACTTCTTTACAATATGTAATATATGTACGTGGAATTTTATTAAACCCCATATTTTATGCGGGCTCATCTTGAGAAGTACAAATATGAGATATTCATTTCATTTAAAAACTTATCACATAAATTTCAAAATTCAATATTATTCTTGACAATGTTAACGATGAGAACTTAAATTTAAGGACTGTAATGAGGCAATAAGTTGTGCATAAATTTTGATTGATTATGCACGTATTATCCTTATAGAAAGTACTTTTTATGTATCCTTAAGTTTTGAAACATTTTTGAAAACTAAGATAAAGGGTCGAATACAGTTTAATTGTTGAAAAACCAAAAAACGAGTATATGTAAATAATTAATGCGATCAAGTTCATTTAGAATTTATCAGTGGTTTAAAGTAAACATTTTTAAGACAATTTTTCTGCAGAAGAAATGGATCATATTTCCAATGTTTAACGTATAACATTTCTTATTACGTTTGTCTTTACTAGTTATCTAATACAATATTATTTATAAGCTATTATTTATATACACCATAAAAGTTATAATTGAAAAGCATTACTAACGTTAAGTATCGTGGAGTAATACTGCACATGGGCAATATTTTTTTATTATAAAAAAATTCTTTTTTGTATGGTTTATTTATCAATAAAATTAGTACATTCATTTATATGAAAATTTTGCGTTATCAGCCGAATAAAAATATTTCAAACCTTTAGTCGTAAATTTGCGATATATTAATATTTTCAGTTTAAAACTGCGTAATAATAAACATTTGATGTTTAGTAAAATATTTAAATATATCAAATTTATAAATTTTACAGAAATTAGAAAAGCTTTTACATAATAGAGTTCAAAATTCCTTCATACTGAAATTTAAGTAATGGAAATAAGAAATCTGTAAAATGGTCGTGGCACATATTAAGTATAAATTTTCAATATATAGTTGAAACATTTTTTTTCGAGGTTACATGAAAAAGCATTAATCTATACCTACAGTTATATGAATTGTTTGAATAATACTCTGGTTGAAAAGTTAGAACATAAATCAATCGTAGCAAATCAACGGTTAAAATTAAATACCTAAAGTCCAAATATTTCTTATCACAAGCTTTATCAAGATACTAAGTGTAATTTGATATTTAAAATTAGACAAGCATCCCTTCCTACTCATTTTAGATTTGCCTTTGATGTCAAATATATAATACAAAAATCGAGACTTTAGTATTCATCCTATTATTCTAATCGCTATAATTCACAAAACCGTATATATATATATATATATAGCGCATCTGCAGTTACTTGAAGTTGAAATGCGTATTATTGCGTACGAATTTCAGAGAATTGAAGGTATGGTTCAAATGAAAATAAAAAAAATTAAATATCAGTGATTAACAACGAAGTAAAAATAAATAATTTTAAGATATTCTTATATACAAATTCATTTTATTGTAAGATAAATACTTGTTAAAATATGGCTTCAAATAACTTTATTAATTCGTCTTGTTCACTGACAATTAAGAAGAAATTCCACGAAATAAATTATTTATTTAAGTGTAATCATAAAAATTGTAAAATTAGTAATTAATTAAATTAATTAATCAATCCTTCTCTTGTCGAAAGGTATTATATTAATATTTCTATTTATTTAATTGAAAAACAAATAATTTTTTGCATTATGATACATCAATCACAGAAAATACAGATTTTTATGAAATATTAGAATTTACTTACCGACACTAAACAACGAAAGACATTTTGTAAAATTTTTAAAAATATTATTAAATTTTATTAAACCTAGAAAACATTAAAATTGCACAATTGCCATATATTCTAAAATTTAATCAACAAATATTGACAGAAAGAAAAAGTTTTATTTTAAACTGAGTTTTACTTTATACGTTAAACATTTCTTATTACTGAAAATCTGTATAAAATTAGAGTAATTTCAATTTCAATTTAAGATACGAAATTAACGAGAGATTGAAATAGTATTTTATTTTTATTAGTTTAATTAAATCGTGAAATATGTTTTCATTTTAAAGTTATCGCGTGAAAGTTTAGATGTTAGAGAGAGAGAGAGAGAGAGAGAGAGAGAGAGAGAGAGAGAGAGAGAGTATTCAGTATGTGTATCGATATGGTAATATGAAATATTGGTTTGTATATTATAATTGTCATAATGACGTGATATCAAGTATTTCAAAGAAAATTTGAGGAAAGAACTTTCTCAAAGTTTTGAGAAAGAGGAGAAAGCCAATCATAATTCATTATTTTGAACGATAAATTATTAAGTCCTTATAATTATTGATGCCACGTTTCCGATATTAGCTATATATTGATTTAAAATTGGTAGGAAAATCTCATGTACAGAAGAAAGGACAAATCTGGTAATTCGAAAAAATCGCAATGGGGTGCACTTTTTAGATCGTATTCCAGCGTGTCAAAGTAACCCTTTGGGAGCACAATATTACCTAGGAGATAATATCTTATTTTACCTCTTTTATCCTATTTTCTGACAGTGGATTCGCGTGTATCATACATAGTCACACTGTTCTTCTTTTATGGGCCCTAACTTTTATTATTTTATCAAGATCCTAATAACCGTTATTCGTCGAAATATCACTTTTTAAAGGTTGCATACTGTCATCGGTAAAGTAATCTTATTCACCCAATCTTATTGAGTAGTAAAATTTGTAAACATCTCATTGCATAAGCAGACAAATGCGTTTCCGGCTTTAAAAAAGCTATACTTTTTCCGTTTTTTCATACATGTTCATACGAGTTACCCATCTAAATGTCAATCGCATCAAACGTCGTACAGTGGCTAACTGGTAACTCAGTGGCAGTGGAGGCTCGCTCACCCAGTGTAAAAACAACCACAGACGTCGCGCGAACTCTTCTCGCATCCTCGGTGTTCCGTAAGCCGAACACCTGCAGGCGCGCTTACGCGACATTCGCCACTAAGTACACTGCATGCGTATGCGTACGTAGATCCTACCGAACGTCTATGCATATAAGACAAGAGGAGAGGAAAGACTTTGGAGAAGATGTTCCGGATTGCGATAAGTAGCAGTAAATAGAGAAAAGGGCTTGTGGCTACTTTCCGTGCATCCGTCTCTCTATATCTCGAGTAGTACACAGTGGGCGTAAACGCCGTGTCATTACCCCGGAGATTAACCGAGCAAAGCGGCGAGAAAAAGAGACGCGTATAATGCAGAGTCTCTTTGACACGCTGCTGTTAACACCGGCTCTCTTTTTCTGTCCTTCCTTCAAATATATGATTCCCATCAAGGAGGATGGAGGACGTGCTCGGAGCTCTTACGAATACAGGACGAGAAAGAGAGAGATGAGAACATAGCGCTGAGTCTGCTGTTTCACAATGGCCGACGATGGTAGAGAGAGTGAGCGAGGGAATGTGTGTGTGCGTGCGTGTGCGTGCGCGCGCGCGCGCGCGTGTGTGTGAGTGAGAGAGAGAGAGAGAGAGAGAGAGAGAGAGAGAGAAAAGGAAAGCGTCAACGCGGTCGACGACGAACAGGCACACTTGCTTACTTACTACATACAAATATTTAAGTGTAGGCATGTACGTACAGACTCCGCTCTTTTAGGTACGTCCCTCGAAGAACAAGACGAGCGACGCTGTACACTTTTTCCGAACTTTCGGAGCACTCTGTCTTTACAACACTACAAATTTTCGCTTCTGCACTTATTTTCCTTCCGAGTTTCGTTCATTCGAGATCTCGCTCCTTTATAACCTCGTGCGCGCTCCTCGAGGATTCCGCGAGCAATAATTGAATGTATGTATGCACATAGGTATACTTGAGCGCGTGCTCGTGTACCTGCGTATGTATGCGTCTCAACCGATTGCTTGACAAAAATCTCCACTCGTGTCAGTGTCTACACTTTAAAAGATATGGCACGATCCCGTCTCCGAGATTCGAGTTGACTTTTCTTTCTTTTTCTTTCTCGATTCTTTCGGCAGAGGTAGAGTTCTCCGCTTTGCCTTTATGTCTCTCCCTCGTTTCTCATGCGCGCGTACTCTTGGATAAAATCGCTAAACTAACCGACTCTTATTCAGTACGGTTGCACGAGCGCACTTGGCGCGCTTATGCTTCTCGAGCTCAACGCATTGACTACAGCAAGGGCACACCGAAACACACACTGCCTTGCCGCCTCTTGCCGCTTGTGCTTTAGCTGTCTTTCAACTGTGGTGCTCCGATCGTATTTGGACAGGCACGCGCGCGCGCGCGCGCGCGCGTGTGTGTGTGTGTATGGAGAGAGAGCGAGCGAGCGAGTGAGTGAGAGAGAGAGAGAGAGGGCACGTATGTACCCACGTATTACGAGCGAGCGATGAACAAAGAAAGGAATAGAGTGACCTCAAGAGAGGAGATGCTGTTTAAAGCGTTACGGCAGCGTAGCTTATGATCAACCGAACGTTTTGCTTTTATTTATACGTCAAAAAGGATCCGAGGTAACTGTAAAATCACAAAAATTCAATACGAAATAAAATCTGCTCAATTTCACGGGTTTGGTTAGGTTTGAACAGACGAAACCGGCCTTCCATCCAATCATCGCTTCCAATATTTAATCCCGTACGCATTTCTTAAATCGCTAACATTTTTACAAATTTAAGTCGACAATTTGGACGATTGTTCACAAAGAAGAAAACAAATGGTGATGATACGGTGATGGGAATGAAAGTAAAACATTACGACAAATTACATTCTGCAGCTGCATAAACTGTAACTTACATTTGATACAAATAAATAATGAAAAAAGGTCGTTTACGGATGGAAAGAAGAAGCAAATCCATGCAAGTTTAAATAATAGGTGAAAGCCATAAATACTGAATTTTTAAATAAAAATGAATACTCTGGTAGTAGAATCGTTGAACATAACCTATAATAGCGCTCTTGTACAGTGCGCGAATTCATCTGCCATTGTCTTATGGTAAAGATGGGTTGACGCTACGTATCCGTCGGTATGTGCAGCTTCGCCGATCAGGAAGGATGTTGCAAAGCTCCGTTGTTAATCCGATCGTTAGCGCTATCTGGTGCAACAGATTTGAGATGTTTGCAAATCCTGGACAATGTAGATGGATGTGTCGATATATTTTTTCCATTCTAACAAATTAGAACATGTAATGTATCAAAAGAAGTAGTTGTAAAAATAAAACATGCTTTCCGTTTGATGTTATAAGAAAAATATTATTTATAATTTATTTCTTAATTTTTGCGCCTATGTTACATTATTCCATTATGATTTCATATAATTCTTTACATACAGTGTAACAATGGTTAACGATGAATGCTTATAAAGATATCGGTCTGTTAGAAGAAAATTATAAATTTTCTACCACGAGCGCGAGCAATATTTATTTTAAGGAACATCTTCAAATGAGTACGGGCTTTGAAATTCTAAAAAGATATTCGTACAGAAAATTTTAAACGCGAACCTTCGGTTAACGTATAAAATCAAACACTTAGACGAGACACTTTAAAAAAGTAAATAATAAATTGTATTTGATCGGTAAAGAGCAGATAGTAATTATGTAAAATGTAGCTAATTAAATGGCGCTTTAATTTAAAATTTATCATTTTTAATTGAAAAAAGAAAATTATTGCTTAATAGAAATAAAGTTTCATGTTTTAATAGACCATTAGATATACCGACATTTCTTTAATATATTGAAAATGGAATTATTCTAATATAAATACTCAAAATAATTTTTAATTATTTTTTGTTTAAATCATTAAATTTAGCCTTTTATTTTTTACGTTTATTATTATAATGGTTACTATTAATTGCTGAAAATGTTCTTACTATGGCTCTCCCACTGATACTGTGAAATTAATAGTAAAAATAATTTTTTTCGTTTATCTAATATTTATCCAATTTCGATCTTGATTTATTATTCGTGCGATCACATGTAATGATTGTATAGCATTTATTATGATGTATTCGATATAGTAGATTAATCAGTTTTCGAGTAAAAATTTGTATTATGATAATTTAATTAACCTCTGGACGAGATGTCAACTTCTTGTAGACATTTGCCACGACAAAAGCAATATCTCTACAGAAAATATTTTTGTAAATTAATTCTAATTACATAGTATTCTTCAATATGTTGTAAAATTACATTTGTGCATGTACTGCTTTCATCTGATTGAAGCTATATTGAAATATCCAAAGTACTTGGTAATAGATAAGCACTAGTACTTGGAAATTTGAAATATTAAGTTTGAATATGTTTCTTTGTAAAACACTATCAAGTAAATGTGATAATTATATATTAGTAGCAAGTACATGCTGCTCTCTTTAAATCATGGAGATATCTATATATTATATATAATATACAATACGAATTATATTATATAATTTAATATAATCAGCCAGAATATTATTAATATTTCTTGAAACTATTTAGTACTTCCTTGTTAGATTAGAGGTAAAGTGTTGCTCTTTTAACAAGAAAGTTCGGTTGAATTCTCAACCACTTTTACTTACTGTACATTAATTTTTCACAATTAACTAATTTAAATTATAAACAATTTTACTAAAATATGATTTCACATTTTTATTTAAATCTTTAGTAGACTTCGTGTTTAAAATTTCAAGATTAAACATTAGTTTTACATCTTCTTTGAGAGACCAGCTAATACGATGATAAATGTCTTTTGATATGATTGAACAGAGATATATTCACAACATCGAGAACATATTTTACCAATAATGTGAAACCAATAAATTAATTTATGTATCAGAAATTGTATTTCTATAAACTTGGAAGTATAATATACTTTTTAAGAAATACGTAATATTTATAATAACACGAAGAAAATGAACAAAATATCAGATTCAGAACAAACATCGCGTATGTACAAAAAGTATAAAATTGCCAACAAAGATTTTAATAAATTTAAAAATAAACAATAAGATTTATTCAATGAGTGAAATAATGCATAGAAAAAATGTTAATTCAATTGTATACACTAATCAATATAGTCACAAAAAGTAAAAATGAGTTTAACAAATTTTCCGCCTTACTTTTATTTTATTTGCACTATGTTCTGAACTATATTATTAAAAATACAGTTTACTACGTATTTTTTGTAAAATTATATAGTTTATGCAGTTAAATATTCAATTTTGAAGTAATTATGGTAAAAAACAGTAACTAATTACCAAATTTAACAATTATAAATTTTTAGTAGCATTTAAAAATTCTTAGTATTGCCTATTGATGCATTTATAGACATTTATATACATTTTATATAACAGAAGATACAAGGATATTCGTCAAATCATTTTAAATAGGATGAATATTAGTGGAATTTTTTGATATTGCAGAAACGTATATTTCTTTACTTTATTGGAAGTATTTATTCTAGTAAATTTAATTTTTTTTAACTTGAATATCTTTATTCAATTTTTATAAAATGCATTCTAATACCGTTCGTAACAAAAATTTGTCTGCATAATTTATTAAAATTACTTTCAAAATTTGCCTTTAAAACTTATTATATTGTATTTTCAATTTTCAGTATTTTATTTGACTAATACATAAAACTTTTAACAATAACTCTTTTTTTTTTTTTTTTTTTTTTTTGGACAAAAACAATTGTAAGATTTTTTACTTATATTAATATTTAAAAATATAATTTTTAATATATTAATGTAAGTATATGCTAGAAGAATTTACTATTTACTTTACAGTTTCTTCTGTGAAAGCACTTTTTCAAGAACGATTAACAAGTTTATTATAACAGTTACAATTATATTCTGCCTATTAACACAAGTATAATGTTATTGTACGTAAGCAATATTAAACCATACAATGTACTATAAGTGTACAGGAGTTTTGATACATTATATAATAATTTACTTATTTTATGAGTAAATTATCAAGTTTCCATCAAAACTTCAGGAAACAAATTATATTTTAAAGTACTCTAAATCTTGCGAATATAAACAAAATTTTGTCATTTATGGTTTTAACAACATTAGCTTAACAGATACATCATAAATAGAAAATAGTGTATTCGTGAATTTGTTGCATTGTTATTAGACAAAGTTGCGCGAAATAGTAACTCCATCTTCTGACGAGATAAAGTTTGTTGGGCAAGTTTCTCTTATGCTTTATTTTAGGTTTCTCGACTGATTCATCAATAATCTGATAATGCTTTGTGTTTAATTTACATTTTCCATTTTTTCCATTCGCAAAAGTTTCTTTAGGTGTTTATTTTCTTTCATTTTATCACACTTGCATAATAGAAGTAATGTTCGCAAAGAATTGTTTGCATTTATTAACAATACTTGTAATTATTATTACACTTGAATTCTCAGTAAATTGAAGGCGACAATCATTTACTGATATGTTTTTTATAAATGTACAATTTATGAAACATTTTATTTATTAGAATTAGGTTTTTTTCTAGATCGTAATCCGAACATAAAAAAAAAAAAAGATTTTTTTATTTTTATATTGTTTCTCGTATGCTTAGTAAATTTATTTATAGTAATTTTGTACGAGAACTTAAATTAAAATTATTACTGATTATATAAAAAAACAAATATTAAATTGATCATGTATAGACTACCATACTTTCCATTCGGATATTTTTATAAATGATATTATTAATTCGTCTTGAAATAATCCACAGTATTCAGAAATTTAGTGAAATTTGAAAAATAAAATTTATTTTTACAGAAATATTTTCAGTCATACGATTGAAATGTCATATACAATATTTTCAATTGAAAACATATTTATGATACAGTAGGTACATGATCTCTTATGCAATAGTATTGTAAATGTTACGGATAATTTTTTTGAAAATGTTCCGATATAATAAATTATTTTATTCAAGACTATTGATTAAACGTAAATGTAGGAAATGAAAAATCAGAGGAAGATGTGTTTCTATTAGTCTTATCCTTGAAATAGATCATACTAATCATTTCCACTTTATCTGATCTAGTATATGCCACATTCATGTTATTTAATTAAAGCTTTATAAATACTTGATAGATTTGATAAATGACATAAAAATTGAAAAATAATACAATCGTATCATCAAATTGTTTGTTTTGAAGATATTAGATGTTTAAACTTTTCTTTTATTTGCAAACAAACTCAGTTAAATTGCATTAGTATATTATGGAATTAAATAATAAAACACATAAATAAGTACTTTAATTTCGCTTAAGTAATTACATAATTCAAGCGCGCATAATATTTATAAAATATTTATAAACATATTATAAAAATATTAATAATAAATGAAAATATTTTAAAGTCATATTGATACGGTATCATAATATTTTACGCGGATTTTTATGTTCGAATTTTTAAATTGAAGTAATTATTAAATGCAGTATCAGTAATTTTAATAAAATGATTTGATAGTTTCAGATTATATATATATATATATATATATATATATATGTATATTATTTACATATATTTATTTATAAATTTTTACTATTCGTAGTAAACGTTCATTACAAATAAAAAAATTGCAGTCCGTTTCAAGTGGAGGAACCTTGAATCTTCCGCCTACAACTTTTCATTGTATACAATATCTTTATTATACATAAATAAGTTATTATGATTTTACTCAAAGTATACCTTCCCTTTTATAATAAAAAGAATATTAAAAAGACTGAACAATTTATTTCATTAATTCTGTATGGATGATGCATAAAAGTACATTATTACAATTTTAATAAGTGTTGATGTAATACCATGGAATGTGACAACTAATATGGTACTTATAGTAATCTATAAATTATAAATAATAAAGCGGATAATTTTGGTTTAAATGTTGTGCACAGTGTACATGAATGGAGAGTATTTATATGAAGATTTATATCGCGTTATTAAGAGCAATTAATAACATATATTTAGCTCCGTAATTCAATAAAAATTTAATGTTCAACCTAGTACTAGTATGTTTTATTTCAAAAACCTAACCTTTTTTATAAAAGAAATACTGTTCTTATATTTTAGTACCATAATCTTAGCAATTTCTTATAATTTATTTTTTAGGATGAATAGTAAAAGAGAATTTATTCGCACAATCGCAATACGATTTAATCTCTTAGTCACTAGAATAATTATGTTTATTTACTATCTTAACAAATTCCATAGATCGATATATAAATTTCTTGACTTCCTTATAAAATTAATATATGTTGCTTATATTTATTAACAAAATACTGTGGTTATCATGGAATATCCAAGAATTTTTCAATAAAGAATAAATTGACTACTTGAAAGGCCCAGCTTTCGAAGTTAAATATTCGTAGCAGTTAATAAATACTTTTCTTTTAGAAATTATGTTAATTTTCATTCTAGTATTGAACTACTGGTTCAAGAGCATTTTCATTGAGTATTTTATACTATTTTCAGTTCTGTACATTATTTAATTATGAAATTAATTCAAAGTTCTTGAAATTTCAATCGATATTATTAAAATGAGTTTAGAACCTTTAGTAATTGTATATTATAATTACGAAGACTAACGAAATTCATAAAGTTTTAGAATAGCGAATAATAAAGTTAAAAGAGTATAATTGAATGTCAATATAATAAAGTTAAAATTGGTATAAAAATCATATGTCAAGTAATGAATGATGATGTTTACAAATAGGTAGATGTTCTCTTAACAGATTTCGCAAATGCGATGAAACCAAAACTAACTGATTAGACAATTCAATTACAATGCTAAGTTGTTACTTTCATTACAGACTACTTGAATGCGCTCTAGAAGCGGTTACAGTAGATGCTGTAGTTAAGGTAATGGATGGTTGTCCTTTAGGTAGTAAATCGTTAATCTTTTATTTGCTTTACGAGTAAATCTATCATCCTTCTGATTCGAAATTTAAGCAAAATTTAATATTTAAGAACGCGCTTGTCTATATTTAAAGAAAGAAATATACGTTGTCGTTACGCATCGTAATGAAGATGAATGTAGAGTTGAAAAAATATCGCTACGATTAAATATGTAACTAATATAGTTTCTTTCTCATTTTTATTAAAATATTAAAATATTCATAAACAGTCACCGGGGTGACTAATGATCTAATAAGGCAGTTATAGCTAATGATTTATCGTGCATTAAAGTCGAATAATTTTTAATATTTGAATTTTGTAGTATTGTAAAATATTCAAAATGCCATTATATCTCCGTAATATCGCGTTACATCAATGTGTGCGTGTGCGCGCGCGTGCGTACGCATACATAAAGCTGAGTAACAATAAAAAGAAATTGTTGTAGACGCGAATTTCTTTATGCCGTATCTCGTCTCTGTAATTGCAAAGCTCTCGTGCTTATCCATGCGATGCGCAAATCCGAGCTCATTTAATAAATTACTAATCAAAGAACGAGTATGAGCAAAACGAAAAGCCTTAGCAGCTGTTCTTTCCTTCTCAACAGCCGCCTAGAGTAGCCTCTGCATCTTTTACGACGTCCTCGTAAACCAAAAAAGAAGCGGAGCGCTCATGAGACCAGACGGAAACAAGAGCATCATTGCGCATACCATTTACATAGGCGAGAGGCCCTCGTTTTTCTTCAACGAACATTCATGCAAACACAATCGCCTGCAGACACGCGCGCGTAAGCGTCTCTTTTTACCGCAAAAGTCCTCGAGTTGCCGCCTCCTCTCTCCTCTTCTTTCACCACCTCCTTCTCCTTGTAGCTGTATTTGCGTTATAGAAGCGATCGTATGCGCTCATCTTGAGATGACGAATCGACACCGCGTGGATTCAGTGAGAAACAAGTTGCCGTGCGGATTATTAAGACGCGAACACTTCTGCGGTGGAACGCCAGTACAGTATGCGGTAAGCACAAGCGCTACCGCGAAATATAACTCTTTTAGCAATAAAGCTCGTTCGAAGATATATAATGATTGATACCGTTGACTTTTGGGGTGTGCACAGAATGTGCATGCGTGGGAATACAATTTTACAAAGAAATATTTTATAAACAAGACGCATGGCTTTGAGGATCCCGTTAAGGTGAGAGGGAACTGGACTTTTATTGCGTGCAATTATCATGTAATTCTTTTTATTGTTTATTAACGAAGAATTCCTAGGATTTAATTAAATAGGCCAGAATATAAAACTAACGCTTTCATTAAGAAGGGTAAGCATTTTTGAGAAGCTACCCGCGATAGATAGAAAAAAGCAGCCGAAGGAAACAATTGGCGCAACGACAAAATGTTCTCGTTGTGAGACGTTGTACGCCAAAGATTTCATTTATTTCGTGTGAATAATTTACTTACTTTTGACAAATAAGCACACAGTTTTCCACAAGTCCTAATAAAGTTGAAAAGTCGTATGGCATTTATAATGTCATAAAGCTTTATTATTTCATTTACAAATATAAATGTAATCGCAGCTATAAAGCATTGAGTTGATGACATCGTAATGCAAAATGAAAGTATGAGCTATTTCACAGGTGTGAAGCTTTGATGTTTGATAAAAAGAATTGCCGTGAGTATTTGAAATAATCTTGTTATTTGACTGTATTAAAAGGATTCATTTTTAATTTTTTTTCGCCAGTGGCATCCTCGCCGAACGCAGCGTATACAGCATTCTTATCTTTTGGAAAATAAAAAAGCATAATACATCGTAGCTTCCTATTTACTTTATACTCGTTGCAATTGATGACAGAGTTTATAAAATACAGTCAAATACAATTCTTACAATTCTTTCGCAATTACTCGCTGAAATACCTTTTGCGCGTAATGTCAAATCTTTACGCGTATAAAGTAGATAATACTTTGGCTTTGTGACGCAAAAAGTGGGATGGAAACAAAAAGTGGGCTAACCGTATAAAAAAGAAGTTTGCATATTGCGCCGAATAAAAGAAGTGCTTTTAAGTCTGTTTTAATATTAAAAGGATGTTCAACATAAAGAAAGGCATGATAGTACATTTCTTTGTGTGGACATTTGTGCTTGGTGAAACGTACACGCAGGCAGATAACCCAACGACCGTCACAGCACTACCGAATCTTTTGAATAAACATGCATTCTTGCACGCCAAATACTACAAGAAGGATTACCGCCGACTCAAAAAAAAAGACGGTGCCATAAAGCTCGTAGGTGGCGAAAGGGGACCTTTTGAAGGTTTGTACGTGTTTTTTCCTTTGCGGCTCCATGCTTCTTAAAGTACTGCGATATTTGAATAAATTCCATAAATCTAACTTAATTTTATGGTCATCAATATTACCTTTCTATCAATTTGCTACCTAAGAATAGTCTTACCTGAGGAGAAATTATTTTTCATGCACGGTTTCTATCTTTAATTTGAATTGAGAATTATTTTCAATTTTTTTCATTTCAAAAATATTCATATTTTTTAAAACAAATAACTATTTAAAAAATCATTTACGTAAGTTTTTTCATTGCTTATTACATTTTATCAAAATATTATGTACATGTATTTGTACACGTGTATGTATGTATGTGTATATATATATATATATATATATATATATATAAGTATTATTACAGTTTCTCATAACTGATATGTAAAAGTTCACTCTTACAAAAGCAAATTTGTATTCTTAAACATATTTTAGGTTTCGCTGTATCAAAAAGTTTGCCAATAGATCCCCGTATCGACTTATTAATGATTAAGCTTAACCTCGAGGTTGTATTCGATTTATACGCTTTAATTAATAATGTTAAACAGCATTTGAGACACAAAACTAGACAAACTTTTTCTTGAAATACTATTGTATTATATCAAAAGACAGTATTAAATAATTTATAAGCTAATTATGGAATTCCGTGTAATGGTCAATTCTCCAAAGAAAATAAATATTTTTTTTCTTAAAAATAATTGGTTTCCATTTTATATAGTAAATGAAAATATCCCAATTTACAGAGTAAAAATGTCGATGTAATTGTAAAATATATAAATAAAAGTTCTGTTAACGTTTAATTGGAAGAAGGGTCGATTTTAAAAATAATATGTAATATTTTTATTCCTGCAAGCCGTTCTGTAAACGTTAAACTAATATATTAAGTTTTATTCATCTTTTGATACAAGCTTTTATTATAGTACAGTACAATTTTTTAAAAATAGTACAAAGTTAGTTTTCAATCTATAGTTTTCTTCTTTTAATGAACTAGATCTCCCTTCAGAAAATTCTTTATTCGTTATTCTTTTATTCATTTTCATTTCTATTTCTTCTCTATGCTTTCTTTTTAATTGCACTTTTTCATTGTAATAATAAATAGATAACATGAATATGTAAGGTATGTAATTACTTGAGTAATCTCCAACGAGGAAACGAAAGTATTTACCAATTGATGCAGAAAGAAGCATCACTTTAGTTGACGGTAACGCGTTACTTTTTCAAGCTGCGAAAGTGGCAAAAGCAGAAACTTTTGAACTGTAAGACATTTGCGAAAAATGGTTATCCTTTAGCTTTCTCACGTAAGATCTAGCAATTGATCTACCCCAGTGAGTGATTATACGTTAGTGCTTGCTCTGCAGAATTATTATCATGGTTTTCACGGATTTAATTCCTGTAGGAGATAGTTTTGAAAGAATATTGAAATAAATATACATTTACGGCATTGATGTTACGAAGACAAAAATAAAAGGCAAAGGAAGAGAAATATGGTTAATAAGTTGAGTATTCACAGATGTTCCTCTTGACTTTCAAATCATTTTTAATATCGAAAAAATTATTTGTAAATATAGTTCGAAAGGAGGAATTGTTTCAATAGTCATACAATAAAATTATATTATCGTATTTTATTCTTTTTAGTTTTTAAACGAATCTAACCTTTCTGAATTTAAATTACAATATTAGTGTTAGTTCGTGTTCATATAATATCATAATCGTGAGTTATTTCTACTTCATTAAAGTAAGTCTCATTTTATCTTAATATAATGCTATTTTATGCTTTGATTATGAAATATTTACAGGGTAGAAATTATCTTCAAAAATATGCAGCTGTTAAAGTTTTTTAGTACTTGTGCAATAAAGATAAAATTATTTCTTGTGAAAGCAAATAAATCGCCCAGAAGAAGGGTTCTTTTATTAAAAAAATATGATTATAAAATTTTTATAAAATAATTCCTTTAATTCAATGATATTCATTTAGTTATAATTATAATCACATTTAACGGAAAAATAGATTATAGAAGTTTTAAAAACATTATTTTAGACATGGAATTTGAATGCACATGTATACTATAATAATATTAATGTTATTAGGAACTACATTAAGATAAATAAATCTTCTACACAGCATGTTCTTATTTTCTATATTCGTAATAAGAAAATTTATTCTGATATTTTCAAAATTTAGAAAACTGTTGGTATTTAAAATTGTTACTAAATTGAATACAATCATATCGACAATTTCAACGATTGTAAATTATTCCTGAATAAAGTACCCTTACATCCGATTATTTACATAGACGCCTATATACATAGAATAAGTTGAAACTACACATCGCGTTCACACTGAACACACACGGTCAGTGGAGCGGGTAATTTGTATAAGTTGAGCATTGGTTTGAATTGTGTAATGTCAATTAAAAGGGGGTCAGCGCGAGTCTGATATTCATGTCGTATTACTTTGCGGCATTATATGCATATATATATATATATATATATATATATATATATATGCATATATATATATATATATACAGACTTATACTTGTGAGGCTATGAATTACACTGTCGATAAGCTAAGGTAGTTTCAAGATCGAAAATGTTGAGAATCAGCTTTTAAGGAGTTTTCTTCATTTTTAATTATTATTATTTTAGCAAATTATTTAATTGCATATATTGTGATCATTAATATCATAGAATAAATTTAATTTATTCTAAAATTATCCCGAAAATTCTTCAGTAACTTGTAGAACAAAATTATTTTTCAAGTCTCTCTTTCTATTTTAAATCAAAGTACCGAGAAATGTAATAAGAAATAAAACGATAGATCGAAATTATTTTATTACTTAAAAGACTTATTATTTATACTTTAGTTACACAATAGTTGTAAATGTAATGTAATATAATATAATATAATATAATATAATATAATATAATACTTATTAAAATTAATTAATTAAAAATTAAAACTCTGTGCACAACGCGTGTAGTACTTTAAAATAAATATTACTTTTACACAACGAATGAATTATTTAAATTAAAAATTAATTCCAAAACGTGTATTTAATTATACTATAAAATAATTACAGCAAGTACGTTCTAGCCCCTCGCGAAAACAGTTATTGAAAATAATCTTGTTGAGTGCAGGTAACGTAGAGATTCTACACAAGGGTAGATGGGGCAACGTCTGTGACGATGAGTGGGACGAGTCGGAGGCCAAAGTCGTTTGCAGACAACTAGGATACGAAGCCTCCAAGGCATGGCCTACTGGCAACAACTATTTCGGACAGGCAAGAAGTAATGCAAAATTGCATTCTACGGTGATGTCTAACAAACACTTTTAAAGCCACAATGTTCTTGTACCTGTGTAATCTGTTTGTGACGCGATATGCGAAAGCACGAGAAAGAATTTTACCATAATATGAAAAGCTTACCTTTTCATAATATCTATCATTTTCCAAAATGCAGTTTTGAAGACGTATTGTTTAGAATACGTATCGAATGATATCTGCTCAATCGTGTAATAAAAGCATTGCTGCGATCGAGAACTTGCAATAAAATATAATTAAATAAATTAAACAGACAACGAGGCAAGGAATTCAAGAAACTTTTATAAGAATAACGGTATAAATGATAAAAAATTTTAAAGCCTTTTTAAATTATAAGTAGGAGATAACAATGAATTATTGCGTACACCTTTTCAAATAAAAAGTTCTCTTATAAGCCGAAATGACACACGTTCTTTATATGGTTGTTATTTTAAGAATTAAAGTAAAAATATATCAAAAATACATTTAAAAAATAAATGGTACAGCATCAGTAGTTAATTTTACCGTATTTAATAGCATCATCGTGTTCTTTGAAACATATGATTTGGGGTATTTAAAAAAAAGACGTGTAAAACAAATTTATGAGAAACTTAATAAAAAGGCATGGATTCAATATTTGTACAAAGTAATTTTCTTAAATTTGAATAAATGTAGCTTCTTTCCTCAAAAATATACCTTTAACCGATAAGGCTATTTCTAATATTTTTTAACGTGTAAATCAATATCTAATTTTTCTTATTCTCAGCTTAAGAATGAAATAGTAACATATAAAGACAAAGCCAATCACAACGATAATACGAAAACAATTACAATTCTTTTTCTCCAATTTTTCATTAGCGTTATGACAATAAATTATTTTCCGCCATAAATTACTTTTATGAGTATCTCATGTCGTAAAATACACTGAATGACAGTCTTTAAAATTTGAGATCCGATAAAAACTGCACTTATTATATCGAACTTCAATATATACGAATAAAGTATTTACAATAAGAATCAACAATTATACCTGCATGCGTAAAATAACTGAATATTTGAAAAGGGAACGCTTTGAATATTTGAATTTTATGCAGTTGTAAGTTGTTGCGTACTAATTATAATTATGCAACTACGTAATTAATAAAGTCGTGCTTTTGTCAATAAATGCGTAACGTAACATAATGCTTTTCGGCGATATTTTCAAATGACTGACGAATTTGCGTATTATTTTGAATAAGCTGTACATTATTTATCTCGGCAAAGAGATAATTTTTAAAATTACTCTATAAGACTGATTGTCCTTTCTTAGCAGCCAATTAATTTGCATTTGCTTTTATTAAAAATGGAAAGCAAGTAATCACGGTCTTGATGAAGCAATTAGCAAGAGAGAGAGAGAGAGAGAGAGAGAGAGAGAGAGATAGAGAGAGGAAAAACTGTTGTATTTTTTATCAGGAAAGTATTGGATGGATAACATATTATGCGACGGTACAGAATCAGAGTTGGCCAAGTGTCGATTCGACGGCTGGGGCAGGACGGATTGTGATGTCAGTGAGGCGGCTGGTGTAATTTGCGATTTTTTTGGAAAAAATGCCATATCCAACATCAGCCTGATGTCGGGAACAAATTCGAATCTCGTCAACTCAGTGCAGCGGAAAAGCAGAATCAGAGATGTTCACAAGCAGGGTGTTGCTCTTCGATTGACCGGCTTACGTCAAGGCCGCGTTGAGCTGAAACTTGGAGATTCTGGTACGAAGTGCATATCGTTCGTTTATTTCCATTTTTTCAGGAAATCTCTTTCCAAAAATGCTGAAAATATTAATACTCGGATCCTAAATGATGCAAGAAGCTAAAAACCATATAATAAAGTCCTTTCTCGTTAACGAATACGCAATTCTACACAAGATTCTACACAAGACCGCTTGTCGAGCTTTTTGTTCGAGCACGTTGTTAATACGCGTAGTTCTGACTTAATTATTGCTGCGGTTAAAACCTATATTCCTTATGAAATATGTACTTCAATGTAACTACTTCAATGGTTAACGAGTACGAATGGTCACTTTACTTTATTTTTCATTTAATGCTCATCCATGCAATTTAATCACCCCTGCAATAGTTGAAAAATTATTTTCACGCGTACTTGCCTTTATTTTAACCGATTTACTCGATTTGAAAAACTTTATTCGATAATTTCAAAAACTTCTTTTTCAATTTCTAAAAGCGCTAGCCGACCGTAAAAATATAGTCACTCGTCTTTATCTAAATACAAAATCGATAGCCGTCAAAATTGAACTTATCGCGTCCGCAACCTGTAAATGCGCATAGAAAGTAATTATGAATTAGTTTTGTATTAATGAGGATCGCTTGGAAGAAATTTCAAAGGTCATATTTTATTTCACACAGAGTAATTAGTTTTAGCTTAATCTATCAAGAAGAACTATACGAAGACTTGGCGTTGTCGTTAAAGTAACTAAGATAATTGGGCTTAATGCTTCGTTAATCCATTACGTAATTTACAAAGCACTTTCAAAAGTATTTCTATTTATTTTTTACGGTTAATTTTTAAGTAACGTTGGAAGGTTCTTTTAAGAATTTAACAAATTTGAGGACGAAAATGTCGTCGTTTCCTTAGATGATCTTATTTCGCCATTTTAAGAATATATATATTTTTCATGAAGCGGTTATTGAATATTGAATACTGTAAGTATAGGTAAGGTATTGGAATGTTTATGGTACTCCCGGGTGTATTATTTTTTTCTTTTTATCAGATTGGGGCGTCCTCTGCGGCGACGGATGGTCTCTTTTGGAGGCATCGGTGATCTGCCGTCAGCTTGGTCTTGGATACGCCGCCAAAATTTATCAGACGAGTTTTTTTGGCGATAACAAGCTTCCAATGTCCATCAGTGGTGTTAAATGTAACGGCAATGAGATGAAAATTGACGAGTGCCTCCACGACACTGTCCTCGACTGTCCTGGTTAGCACTTATTCGAGCACTTTTTACGTTCGGTTTCTCATCTTATGTACGCGTTTCAATTGGTTTTGTTAAAATGTAGCAAGGAATAGTAATATCATTCATTACTTTGCACACTAATGTAATCAAAAGGCATTACTATGGAAAATGTCCGCATACAGTAGTACGATCCAGAGATCTATTTCTAGAACACGATTATTCGCGCCAGAAAGCTGTCTTTAAAAAGTCTTAATAAATTGTGGTCTTTTGTTAAAGGGTAATTCGACTCTGGTTCGCCTAAAATAAGGCTCACAACACAGCATAAGCATTTGCCTTTACCAATCACATTTTGAAATAGGCGACTGAGCGATAACCGAGCTATTACATAAATGCGTGAGACAGTAGAGCACAGCGCGTATCGCAATTGGACGGGATTTATCAATAACATTTGTCGCAGGTGTAGGCGAAAACGTAGCGAGCGTGTCATGTACGTCGCGCATAGCCGACCTCGTGTTCGACTCAATAGAGCTGCAGCGTACGGCCCACCTGGTGGACCGTCAGTTGTTTTGGCTGCAATGCGCCATGGAGGAGAATTGCGTGTCGTCGCAAGCCTACCAACTGCAGCGTGAGTCCGAACAATGGCAGTTGGAGAGCCGGAGGCTGCTTCGCTTTACTGCCCGTATCTTAAATGCCGGGACGGCGGACTTTCGACCCTCTGTGCCAAAGCATCTCTGGGAGTGGCACATGTGTCACATGTAGGTCATTACGTTTTTCAATATCGTACAATTACTTCTAAGTGCTTATTTCGTGCGCTACTTATTCGAAAGGTGCATAACATTGGATAGGGAAAGAATCATAATTTGCATGACCTGAATATTACATTTGAATATTGATGTCACGTGCGTCTTTTGTACTATTTCAATAGATCGGGAATATTAGAAATTTGAATGATTCAGATGTCTATGTAAACGTGTGCATTTAACTTATTTAGATCTAGTTTTGATAAAAAATGGAATCGTGTAAGTAAAACTATAATTGTCCTTATTGTAACGTTAGTATACCTACGATAAACCTAACGGTAAGAGAATACAAATTTGTATTTTTCAATAATGATTTTTTAATTTAGTGAACTACCCAAATCAATGAATGAGTTCATAAACAAGTTCAGAATTCTATGGAGATCTAGATCCCATAGAGCGAGTTCAGATGTACTTGCCTCACAGATTTCAGGTTTCGGAACTCTCGTATAATTTAATTGTAAATTGGTTTACAAATCTCTCTCTCTCTCTCTCTCTCAAATAACTGCTGCGTATTCTTCTGTATATATTTTTTATTCTTGTTTTTATTCTTGCGCAATTATTTACAACTTTCGTATGTCTTATAGTCGAACGCATACCATTTTAATTTATAATTCTTAAATTTGTCATTGTAGTGTAGATTATAATGAGTACTAATATATTTCTTCGAATATAATCACGTGCCTTGTGTACAATCTGTACCTATAAACATATTTTTTTAAAAAAAAAAAAAAAAGGCAACTTTAATTCGTCTTTAAAAGTTGCTTGAATTACTGTTAATTGATAATAAATTATATTACATGCATGGAAATAAAAATATAATTTTCATTATAAAGGGTTTATCAAGCTTATCATCTATCTTCTAGTTTTTTCTTAATTTATACGGCAAAAATGAAATCTCCTTTTTAAGTGAAATTCTTTATTTAACATCATGAGTTTTCTCATTTATCCGATTGTAAGAAATCTATTACTATAGCCGTTTTATTACTTTACATATTTTAAGTATCTTGAACTTTCTCGAAATTATTCAAGCTGACGAACATTTTACTCATCGTAATTGTAAGACATCTTACATCTATTTTCCTCCAATAAGAAAATACGTTTCTGAGAGAATAAATTATCAAAAAAGAACGTTACGTTTATAGAAGTCTTCGTGCATTTAAAATGACTAACATAGTAGAGCAATACACGTAGAAAAATATTATTAATTCCAAATGTTATACTATTTTTTTTTTTTTTTGAGATAAAAAAAAGTTTTAAAAAATATTAACAAATAGTCTGTAATTTACATTTTCTCTCAAAAATGTAAAACGTGCATTATCATTCGATTAATTTAACGATATCTTGGTATTAGAATATAATTTTAGAAATTTAGTGCTAATAAAAAATCAGTCTCTTATCCGATAATCCCTGATAAATACTAAAGCTACATACATTTTTAGAATATATAATAATCCTTGATTGTACAATTGTAAATACCTACATTAGGTATTTACAATTGTAGAATATGTAATAAATCTAGACTGGCGCTTGTACATGATTTTCACATTTGAATATTTAAATCATTCTTTAATATGCAGTGATAAATAATATTCCAGAAAATATGTCTTAAAAAGGATATTATTTGATACGGCGCGTAATATTATTTTGATTTACGAGTATTTAAAAAGGAGCTTGTCGGAAATGAATGCATAAAATGCATTTAAAAAAGAATTGAAAGATCTTTATTATTGGACAAAATTGACTTGTGTCTAGGCATTATCATTCGATGGAAGTTTTCGCGACGTTTGACATCATCGATTCGTATGGTAGACGTGTCGCTGAGGGTCATAAAGCTTCCTTTTGCCTCGAGGATAATCAGTGTTTACCAGGAATTAAACCCAGGTGAAGTATAATATAAATTTATTTCTTCATCTTTACAAACCTGAAAATTAATTCCATCTCATTCGTTTTTATTTTTGGTCTATACACTCTATGCGTATGTTCTCTGTCGAAGGTACAAATGCGCTAATTACGGTGACCAGGGAATTTCCGTAAATTGCAGTGACGTTTACAAGTACAATATCGATTGCCAGTGGATCGATATTTCTGAGCTTGGACCTGGATCATACACGTTGAAGGTAATTTTTTAAACCCGTTGTGAGATATGCAGTATTAATTCCTTTTCGATTTTTCACTTAATTTATGCAAAATAAAGCCTTTCATAATCCTAATTGATATTATAAATATTAATTCGGTTTCGGTACATGTTCTTACGTATTTGGATTACTGCTTGATAATATGCTATAATCTACTACTTACCGAACGAAGATTAATAGACCCAATAAAAATCAATCATAGTAAACATAATTCGATATAATTATTATTTTGAATTATTGTGAAAGTTATGATTAGATAATTTAATTATCCGTACTGTAAATTTTTTGAATTGTTAAAGTTGAGTTATGTTAAAAATATTTACCGGAATATCATTCATATTTATCAATAAATTAAAATAGTAAAACGATCTTACAAATTTTATTGCAATTGGACCATAATAATTAAATACAACATTTCTTATAGAAGTATTCGAATTTATTGATAATTAATTTGTATTATTAATTTATATTATTATAATTAATTAGTTGGAAGAAATATAATTAGACCTAAGATTTGATAAAAGATAAAGCTGAAAATAGGTTAATTGGATTAATAAATATGCTACTCTTATTCAACATTTTGATTTAAAAAGTTGTAATGTACTTTAATATTGTAAATTTAAAGAGGCAACGCTAATGTTCTATGAAAAGTACTAGTCTTTTCAGAATAAATGATTAAAGTAATTTTTAAATGTGAATCTTTAACTTATCATTTTTAATGTAAAAGAAACTTTAAGTTTGGCTTGTTTTTTGAAATTTTTCAAAAAACCATACTAGATTTTTGCAATATCAAAGATAATCACGAAATAAAACGACACAATGGCAAACCCCTTGCCGCAGTCTCATCAAAATCAGGATACGACACGTTGAATGTAAAAAACATAATCCAATAATTAACGTGAATTTCACTCTCTTGCAGGTTGCAGTGAATCCAGAACTAAAGGTCGGGGAAATGTCATTTGACAACAACGCGGCTACATGCAAGTTACTTTACACTGAAACATTCGCCAAAGTTCATAGTTGCGTTATGGGCAGACCCTAATGGCGTATATCAATAGCATTGAGAACGCATATATTCGTGCACTGGGACCGACTAAGCTCCGTTATAAATGCCCTTAACGAGGTAGCGAACTTGTACATTACAGTATGGCATATGAGTGATCCGTACATATACTTTTAATATTTGAATTTTGAAAGAGATAATATGTTCTTATGTATTTATAAATAAATAATATAGAAGTCCTTTATTCATTATTTATCCACACATAATCGTCTTGATTATTTTTTAACATACATATGTATAAACAATTTTGATATTTGATATAATGTAAATCGATATATTAATTAAATTAGAATAAAGATAATTATTTATCTCCATACCGCAGATAGAGAAATAACGTTAATTCAATATTAATACGTATATTAAGCGCAGTGCTTTATTGAAAATTAGGGGTAAACAGAAATTTTGTAGAACAAATGAGTGCAAATCGCGAAATCCTTCGTAATTTAGAAGAAAATTAGACGAAAAATTGTTGTTATTCTTGTTTCGTTATCACTGAATCATTACCAAATGCTTTGCTTACTTTGGTAATTTAAGGCGCAAATTTCAGAATCCAAACACTCTAGTGTTTAGGTACTCATATAATATCAAAAGCATTATAAAATAAATCTTGTAACATTTGCAGTAAATAATCTCTACGCACTATTTTAAATATTATGTGCTTAATGGATATCGATTAGAATTTGTATTCTATATCTGTAGACTTTAGTATTTACAAAAAAATTGTAAAAAATTATTATTAAATATCTAAAAAATAATTTACTTAAAACTAATTTCTTATTTGCAATTGAATTTTCAACGATGTTTTACATATAAACAGATTTTTCTATTTATTTAGCAATTAAACCAGTATACAAAGAAATAAAAACACCAATAAGAACAAAAATAATAAAAAATAAAAACAAGAATAAAAATGTTTCTCTGCGACACATTTGCTACGAATCGTACTAAAGATATTTTGAAGAGTAAAAACATTTTACTTTTAAATTATTGTCAAATTAAAAAAAAACGTCTTTGCCTTACTAAAAATAAACCCATTACGTTGCTATCGTTAAACTACCATTCATAAAAAATATATATAATGGACAAACAACGAAAACTACATTACTAACACTTTCTAAAATGAAAACTATTCTGAGATTTGAGTTTTTAAATTTTATTAAAATATTTCTTAAATGTTCTTCAATTGTTGTAGTTGAACAATTGAACAAGCGAACAATTCTAAAAGCATTCAATTAAGTACGTAATAAATGTTAAATGTTTAAATCGATTAAACATTATAACAATTTCATACACGTATTATTTATGTTATTAATTGCGTGAGAGTTATACGCATGTGTGTTTCCATACGAATGCTTGCTATACGCGAATGACTAAGTAATGCAGCAATATTCTGATAGGTCTCTTTGTCTTTGTGCTGGTGCACGCAATCGGCAGGAATAGGGTTTGATTAAAATAAGGGTGAGTTCTTCGGGTAAGCAATCAAGCCTATAATGAAGTATCGGTCCACGTAGCCTTACTGACGAGTTCAGGCAAACCGATACATGTTGAAATTTGTACACATAGAACCTTAGACTAACTACTTCTTACTTACTACATTAACAGTTTCTACAATTACGTTTCTACTAGGAATAGAAACAAAATAATCAATTTTTTATCTCAATATTACTTGTTTCTGGAATTTATAAATTATTTTTTTAAATCAGTCCCAATTATTTTAATTATTTTAGTGACCTCTTCACCTTTAGAGTCGGGTTGTCTTGTTCTGCACCATTGAAAACTTCCTACTCCGTAACTTCACTTCCTGTACAATTGGCGATATTTAAAGTCAGCTATAAGTGAAAAATGCTCCGCATGCATGATCTATAATAGTTTCAGTTCGACATAAACATTATTTACTAAAAGTCTAAAATGTTGCGAACTTCTTTTCTTTTTTCGTTTTATTACTTGAGTTGCTTTTATATACAGTATTTCTAGTAAAATGTACACCAAGTAATAATACAGTTGAATCGGTATATTTATATAAAGTAAAATTTGTATTTATTTATCTTATTTGTCAAGCATTAGCAATAACAAAGTTGAAGTAAAATGGTTCTCATAAACGTGTATAATAGTTTTGCTCGACATACCAGTACTACATAGATTAAGGGATGTTTTACGTTGACGTAGAAGGGTTTGCTGATTATTAATGCTTTCTTGGTTTACCGAGGATCATAACTCGTATACATGTATTTGCTTAATAATTAAGAGAAAGTTTGCATTGATTGAAATTCAAAAAATACTTTATTTCTTGTGCAGAAGATAGTTTATGTTTAAAGCGAAGCGTAGCGTTTTCTTTAACGAGAAGAATGGGAAAAAGTTGTATAGAAGTAGATGGTCGAAGGTAAATTTAGATCTGTATATGTTTGAAACATGAAAAGGAGATTTGAAGCATATATTTTAAATTTACGGTATTGGAAAAACGCTCTTCGAGGTAGTCAAATTAATGTATTTATCCCTTAGAGTTTTCTAATGTATCAATCTAAGTTGGTGTAGAAAAAACAGAAACACGCACTATGCATACTTGCACACAGGCATAAGTTACATAAAAATATTTCGTATATCGCAAAGAAATGGAAAACGTTGTTCTAAATAACAATAATACGTCATTTTATTTTAGTCCACTATTCGGTTTTTCGATGACGATGTGGGATTTTGTTTGCCAGAGTGCAGAATAATTCGTAATATGAGGTTACGTGGATACGATTCTCATCCCAGATCGGTCTGCTTGATTCGTCGGTAGAGTTATGTAGGCCAATCTTGACTTATGCACTTGAAAGAGAACACAAAGGACAGCGGAACAACGGAGAGGTATTGTCACCTGCTGGAGGATACCTACAGTTCTAACACGCACGCACTCGCACACACTCTCTCATCAACTCTCATAACAACAACAACAACAACAACAACATTCGTAATAATGTTCATTAATAAAGAGAGAATTACAATAAAATTGCTTGTACAGATTTTATGACGTAAAATATCATTGGAATTACATTAAAAAAAAAAAAAAAAAAAAAAAAAAAAAAAAAAAAAAAAAAAAAAACAACCCAGATTTCCTCACAAATATCTCACACTGGCCTTAGTAAACGTTTTACAAGAACTTCATATTTTTAACTTTTTGATACATATTTTAGAGCTAAATGGACCATCACAAAAGATTAATGTAACGCTCACGCTAAGGTGGAACATAGGAGTTAAGGTCTAGAGTTCTATGCGGAATTTCTTTTTCCGCAGTATATTTATAGCGAAGGCTTGGAAGATGAGTGCTAGTAGCCACCTGTCAATTAAGTAGTGTACACTCCTTTTTAAATGGCTGCACAATTCAATGTGACTAAACGAGTAATTCGTTTAAGACGTGGAAAGCTAGGACAGCTTCGAGAAATATGGCTTCTCAGCGACCGCCACTAATACAGTTGGTGATATACTGGCCATCGCATCGGAAGTAAATCTTGAGAATCTTTAATATTTGCACTTTGAAAAGTTTGTGCTAACACCATTTCGGGTCCATGTAAATATTTCTGCTCGAAAAATGAATTGGACAAAATTTGTTCCAGTTGGGCGTTTGCCAAGCGAAATGTTGTGTATAGTTGAAATAGTTCGTAAGAAGTAAGGAATAAATTGTACGTACGAATAACAAGGAAATTCGTATAAAAATAAGAAAAACAGCTTAACCTTCTGTTTGTCTTACATATGTGTTATTTTATTCAATACTTGTAATATGCTAAAGAAACTCTAGTATTTGAAATTTCGTGAAAGTTCTTATTGGAATTCGGAGCTTAAAGTAAAAAATTGATTCGACCATGAAAATTTTTATTTAATTACGTGATTAACTAATTTTTAATACACAAAATGTGGCGTAAGTAAGCTTTCGTACTTTGGATGTAGTTAATAACTATACTTCGGATTAAAATAAAAATGTAAAAATATATTAATTACTGGTACAAATCTTTCTACGGTTATGATATGTTATTAATTGACATTTCAATTGTTACATTACACTAGTAATATACCTTTGAAATATCGTTTATGACGTAATATTGTTTTTTATATCCATCTAATAAAATTGTACGTTCTAAATTTGGTCATTTATGATTCTCTATAAACAATTAAAAATAGAACCATTTAAATATATTGGTAAGCTTTATTATGCTCACGCTGAAAGTAGATTATTGATAGTTGTAACTACACATGATACTTTCAAATACGATAATTTTCTCGGAATATCAGTAGATTCAACCTAAATGTCATCTTGATACAAAACGAGTATTATCAAGTAACAGCTAAGTTTTCCATGGCAGTCGGTAATTCTATAAATAAATTGTAAAAAGAAATTGGTTAATGCTGCCTAGGCTGGAGAAAATCGCAATAAATTATGGGCGGAGCGCCAACTCGATGGTATAATGCGTCTCTTGGATATCGATTAAACAGAAACTGGTTAGGGTCGATCTGATGCTAAGGAGCCTTGAAAGCACCCGAAATTGCCGTGCCCTATAACGTAGAAACTTTAGAACAATGAGATTCGCTATCTTTTGTATTGTATACGTATTTGGTGGCAGTTTCGCCACTGAAGACTTCACTTGCTTGAAGAATCATACCGGTATGGAGATCACGGGAGATGTTATGCTTTCTGGTAAATATATATTACTTTACTCAAGGATGCATCGCTATAAATTAAAGACTTGCTACTTTTTACGAAATATATTTTTCATTCTACAAATTAATAAAGAAATACTCTCTATGAGTCATTGGAATTTGTACATCAATTATTCAAAGATTAGATACAAGTCAGAGGTCTAAACATTCTACTGGTTAAGTCTTGCATCGTGAAAAACAGAAAAATTTTTTTTGATATTAAAAGTATTTAACTTCGGGGTAAATTGGAGTTAGGTGTTTATTGTTTTTAATTTTAATCTGCGGGAAGTATTTTAATAAACGGAAAAAGTTATTCTACAATTACGTTTTCATAAAATGCATTAAATTCAGTGTTTGTAGATACTGATTATGGCGCTGAATGTAACATTTCTTCATCAAAAAGTATTCAAGAAGTGGCGATAGCATTGTTCGTTACACAGGCTTTGAATAAAATTGAATATGTACCTGGAGTAAAAATAGGTAAATGATTTACAATTAGTTACATTCAAATATTTATAGAGCACAGGTAATAATTATTATAAACTTGTACTAAACTAGACTCTTCTTTGTCATAGATTTTATCAAAATATTATAAGCAGATGTATTAATTACGGTTTTACAATAGCTATTATGCGCACAATTTTTTAAACTTAAATTATTCAAGGAAATAGCTATTTCGCTTAATTTCAATTTTCCGAAACAATGAAATTTGCATACGTTAATTGAAATGAATAATACAATTTTTAATACAATTGGAATATTCTTAATAGAGATCCTATCAGGACCAAAATACTTCTTCATAAAATTACAATCTTAATGATTTTTATTCGATGTAACTATTAATTCATTTAATTTAGACGTGAAAGTATTGATTTTACAGATGATAACATTTCGAAAGCATTCGTTAAAATTATTAACATCGTAAGTGGTAAATGCCCAGAAAATAATTTGAAAGTTAGTATAATCTTTTATAGAGTCCATTGCATTTTATTTTATGTCTATTGGTCTATATCTAACGTATATAGAATATATAAGGATTTTCAAAATTTTAATCTCTTATAATGATGAATCAAAACGTAATTTAAATATTTGTCCTAACCGAATGCTACTGTCCACTATCTTAAGGTTATTCTTTTGGTATTATAAAACTTCGCAGGACTGCGTCTGTTTGACACTTGCAATGATCGAGTCTCAGTGTACAGACAGGCCTTGACCTCTGCAATAGAAATGGGCTGCTCTGCAGAGTACGAACTTGGTATTCTCACACCGGGACGCTTCATGGAGGTTCTCGAGCCTCTTCAAAGTCTTAATATTCTGCCTGTCTACACTTATGGTTATCCTAATCTAAATATGGCACTGATCGACGCTCTTGTGGACTTTATTAGTACGCGCTACACGAAAATCGATCTGATACTGAGCAGTTCACAACGACTTCTAGATCGATTCTTCAGCATCAGCAAGGAAGCTGGCATTTGTGTAAGAAGTAACGAGTACTTGGAGCTAAATGATAATGACACTGAACTCGTATTAGTGGCGATAGGGGATTATGACGATGTGAGCATCTGGATAGACGAGCAAGAAAATACTGGAGAACAAGATCTGAAAAGGGTGTGGATCGTTCTGCCAGTGGATGATTCTTACGTGGATGGTACACGGTTGTGTTTTACTTCGTAATTTTCGTATTAAATATTCGTGTAAGATTCATTCTGGTGGTTGATAATTAAGGCGTTAACCTTCTAATATAGTATTATAATGACAATAAATCTATAGTTTTATTTGAGATTATAGATTTTTTGAACGGATATATGTTCACTTTATTCAAATCACTATTCCTAATTCAATTCTAAATGTTTTTAAAAAGTTTTTACATTTGCAGTACAATAATATCGGTATTTAATCTTCGTGTCATTTAGTCTTCATTGATAAATATATTTTATCAATTGACACTTTAAAAAATAAATCAAAAACTTTTAACAAGTCAGTTGAATAAAAACTCATTTTATCTCATTGAACAATTGTACAAATTTCTAAGTAGAAGTTTAATTTAAGTAATTACAAATGATTCATTTTTTATGACCCGGCAAGAGTTCTTTTAGTCCTTTGCAGTTTAATAGCATACACAGATATAATTCACATTTTTAGCGTATTTAAGGAAATTTATGAATGTTAATTCAAGTCACAATATAATTTACATGTATTGATAAAACAAGGACTCGAGATAAATTAATTTAAACTCAATGGCTGATAAATATTAAATTTGTTTTAATTTCATTTTTTAAAATTTTTAAAAAATCAAATATTTTAGCAACATTTATAATTTATATCTATTTCTGTTAACAGATCAAAACTTTCATACTGCAAAATTTAGATATCATTTCATATTCGTAAAAGCTATTTATAAAGTTAATTTTTCAAAATTTGAAAATTTTAATCCTTGAATTCGAGTAGTTATTACTTCATTCAGTAACACGCATTATTAATATTAAAGACAAACTAACGACACTAATGCTCATTTTTAACCAAAAATCCAGCGTATCGTTTTTCCATCGTGTATGTTTTGCTGAACAGAATGAAGTTTAATAGTTTTTTTAATTTTTCATGTAAAATAAATCTAAATACTCGAAACGTGTATACATTTGTTCCATAGATGTTAAAACTTTTTTTTTGTCAGAAAATTATTTAATATTTTGTTTGAGTCTATTTTTATTTAGAAACACGTTTCCAATTTTATGTGTGATTCACTAGTTAGAGTTAATTAAATCTTAGAGTATGATACTGTAGTAATTGGTCTGATAAACTTTTTAATAGCATAGTTTATTTGGTATACAGCGACACTGTAATAAGTCATTAGTTTATAGATTAATAAAATTTTTTCGTGAATATAATTGTAATAGATGTCTGCAACTATAATATTTGATTTTAGTTTAAATACAAGTGAATTTGATTACGTTATTGTTAAAATATTTCAAGGAAAGTACACGTGGTTGATATATAATTCAAGGTTTTTAATTTAATTAATGCTTACCTTTTCGTTTAAGGAAACAACAAAATTCAAATATTACATTACGCAATTGATACAGATTATTTAAAAGGGCATGCAATTACGCTTCCTCTATTATTTTAATATTAATTGGTAATCATAGTGCCATCTGATTTTATTATGGTTTCAGTATGTATTTTAGTCTGTTGAAGATCAATAACTTGAATATGACAGAAATTAATTATTATCGTAAAATTATTGATTAAAATGAAGTAATTTAGTATATAAAAGTTAATATCGGTCAAATTTAGTTCAATCATATTTACAGCTTTTTCCATTAAAGAAAGCGTTTATCAAAGAAAAACATTAATAATTATAATTATGGCATTATTGGTAGTATTTAAAAATTATGTTACTTAACCAATTTATGAGTATAATTTTAGATTATGAATGATGCATGACTAATAGCATTTCTTTAAAGAAATCTGCTTTTAAAATAATTTAGTGTCATTCTTTTTGTTAAGACTTATAATTGATTCTGTCTACTTTAAATGTAAAATTAATTATAAAGTAATTATTTTCCTTACTAGAATAATGAAAACCATTATCCATATATATAAAACAAATTCATTTTTTTACTGATGAAATTTTTAATTATTTTATTAATGAAATACATTCGGCTTAGAATATCTGTTTAGAATTATTTATTTATTCTTGATTTTTTACTCTGTATTATCAAAGTAGATATATAGCTATAATAAGTATTATAATTAGTAAATAATTTCAAATTTTCTTCATTTATATGTTTAAATTTCTCATTTTATTATTTTTTAAATTTACAAATTATTTTTTTATTTATTAGAGATTAGTCAGCTTTTGATACTACTTTGTCAGATTTTTGTTCGGACCGCAGACAAGGATTACAAAGATTATTTAATAATTTTCCAATTTATGAGATTTTATTCAAAAGTGCTCTTCATTTTAGCTTGTGATGTGAAAATTATAAATAATTGAAATTTTTCCATACAATGCAATATACGATGTTGTTGATCCGGTAAAAAATTCGAATCATATTTATTGACAAACAATTGATGAAATTCCAACTTAATTGTAAATAAAGTAAAGAAATATTAAAAAATACCCTTTTTTAAACGGGGATATGAATTTACAGACAAATAATAATGTTTGACATTCAGTACTATGAGTTAACATCAGATTTTCTAGTTCTAATAATCAGAAAGTAGGAGCTAGTACGAATAGGTGTACAAGGATACGATTACGTGCAAGAAGTTTAAACTTGTTTATACTTTCTAAGATTTTGTACTTTTAATAAATTTCTTAAAACGAAAATTTATCAATATATTATGCTTTTCGTATGAATATCTGAAACTATTCTATACCATCATTATGGTTTAAGACAAATTAAAATTAATAATACGTAAATTTGTAATTACAGATTTTAAGTATGTATTAGAGCAATTTTCAATTATTTCTAAAAATCTGAGAATGCACAATCACTGCATGAAAATTTAAATAGGATTTAGTGCAAATCAAATCTTAGTATCTTTCAAAATATACTGAATTCCTTCTCTTTAATAAAATTCTTACATTTCAATGATGAATATAGATTTATGCATATTGAATTGAAAAAAAGATATCGCTTCCTTACTTATATTTGTACTTGTATTAGTATTCATGTTTGTTAGTAAAAATAACTTGTTAAGCTAGCAACATCGTTAGGACGGTACAAGCTTTCATGGTACGAAACATTGCATTTAAAATACGTAAGCGACCTTTTAAACAATTTTAATATATTTTTTTCTTGGCCTAAAAATCATTTCCATTCAAATAGAATGAGAACTATTACTATTAGATTCTCATTGCTATAGGTCGTATCTTAAATTATGTTGCGAATTATAGATGCAGAAGAAAAATAAAAAATGTCGTTACTTTGAATATTTAATATAATATTAAATAATTAAAATAATTAAAATGAATCCATATATTTATTCATAATTCTATTATAATACTATTTTATAAATTAATGATTAACGGAAATGATCTCAATTTTTTATATACGAAATAACAGAAGGTTTCCTTAGTAGTATGCAATGAAACCATGAATGTTTTTATTATTGCATAATGTTTTTATTATTTTATAAGCGAATTATTATGTTGTTTCCCTTATTAGCGACGGAGCTTCTTTAAAGATAGTAATTATTTTCCCGCTAAAGTCCATTTTTCATGATATATTTCAGATTTTTTTTTATTATCGATGTGAGTAATAAAAATAATGACAATTGTAGAAATAAATGGATTTCAGAATTGCTTCCGGAAGGTTCTTTCGTGTTAAAATCTGAGCAGTTTGTGCTGGATCTTCGTGAAGGCCTAGATTCAGCAGACATCTCACAGGTGGCAGTGAATAAAATCATTCGCTCACCTTATTTACTGAGCATTGGCAAAGCCATTGTCGAGATTGTTAAGACGTTTCAAGAGGTGCAAGCTGAAAACTGTCCTCGTGGTACAATTAGTTGCATTTTACCACGTTTCGAGTTGCAAGAGCGGCGATCGATAAGCAACGCACGTTTGTACGAAATACTTCACATTCCTGTCAAATCTTATTCAACAAGGTTTGTAGTATACGATTCGTGATGCTTATTTAGATATTTAAGTAATAACGGATATATCTTGGATCATTTTTGACGCTTTCAATAGTAAAAGTGATCAAGAAAGGGAAACCAATTATTTATTACATATTATTGTAAATTATTAAAAACCATAAGTACCAAAAGTACGTTATCTTGGGCACTAGGTGGGATCGCATCGTAAAAATAAAATATTATCTACTTCTCTCGTGTAAAGTTTTGATCTTGTTTTACAAAAGAAGTTTCATTGCGAACTTGTGGAGAAAAATGTGATTTTGTTGTTTTTTTTAAAAGAACTTTGTTTTCTTTGTATTACTTATTTAAATTTTTCTTTTTTTTCATCAACGGCACTCTCGACATAAATATCACAAATCTTATTTATCTTGCTTATACGTTATTTTTGCCTGTCCGAAAATAAAAAGAATAATGTATTATAACTTTCTATTTATTTTCTGTCAATTCTAATGCTTAGCAAAATTTTAAAATACAGTCTAATTTTTCACCATAATGTCTGAAATTTCTGTTGCTAAACATAAAAATTTTTCAAATATAAAGTACATAACACTGTAGTTTTACGACGTAATACCATACACCGACAAAAATGGGTCGACCTTTTGCATTTACCCAATAAACAAGCTACGAAAGAGAAAATGTTCACAGTGAAAAGATAAATAACGTAAATTCTAGCATTGCGTAACTTGTCTAATTCTATATGATCTCTTTCTCTCTCAATATGTAAATATATATATAAATTATATATTACGTATCGTATAAAAAAGTTTCGCTTATTTGTACAATATTGAACAGCTATATTTTCATCTGTTATTAAAGTTAGAATGCCAGGTTTTATAATATTCTGTGTTGAATGAGCCCATTCGTATCGTATTTATAACTATTGCAAATATTCCTATTGTCATCTATTTCAGAAGTGTTGTAATACCTGTTAAAGATGTTGATAACAATTAGGATGTGTATTTTTAGATACTCAATGTCTGCTTGATACGGAACCATTAATGAATCCCCGATTAGAAAGTGTTTCGGAATAAAGGGTGGTAAATCGCTTGGATTATTCGATAAAGGAGATAATGTTCGAGAGCTTAAACAGGCTTCAATTTCTATTGATACTCACGCTTCGCCTATTACGCGTTTCATATGGTGCTTCGCTGATTTTATTATTCGGCCCAAAGTGTGTCATACGATGCGGAAGAAAGTCCTACTTAATTTACTTCTCCGATAAAAATGAACTTCTAAATTCCTTATAGTTGATACTGTATAATATAGTTAAACTATTTCCGGTACATATAATGATGTTCATATTAATTGCGGTGCAAAATATCGCTTGAAACAATTAAAAAATGACTTGATAAATAAGTCACACGCTAATTCTACGCGATCCGTCTTTGTTACAACTTTTCAACCTAGTCTGATCCTTTATAAAAAAAATCGATCTGCGTAATTGACTTCGCAAGCAGAAACCATATCGAAGGTAAAATGACTATACAATAGGTAGGTATAGTTTGTGCTGTAAAGCAGATCAGATATCTTCTTATTAGTTTTTTCATTGAATTTTTTACTAGTAGAGGCCAATATCGTGCTTTTAACGATAATACTACTGCTTGGTCATCTATTTGTACGTCTAATAATTAAATAAGTTAAGTCGTGATGTGGTGCGCCAAAATGATGTGATGTATTTTCTAATCTATCGGTGACTTTTGACACTCGATTATTGTCCAAAAATTGATTAACCTCAGTTAATTGACTATAAGCAATTGCTTCTTGTTCCGCAAAACTTGCAATTTCATTTGAAAATGTTTATAGTTTTGTGTATCTTACGAGACACAACGCGTAAATTGTACTTTGCGTTAAATTAAACCTCATGAATTTCATTTTGCTTTTGGTTTCAATGCTTATTTACATTTTTACATTTCGTAATGAATTTTAATACATATAACATTGTTCACTTTCATTTATTAAACAAGGAAAATCTTTTAACTAAACTTTCTAAATTATCTAGCAATATTGCATTTTCGGATACGTTTCCTTCACTGATATTTTGAGTATCTGAAAGTATTTGTACGGATAGTTTGTTCTGGATCTTTTAATTCTTCAGTGCTTTCAAACATTAGCTAAGTCTTTTCTAAAGCTTTTAAATCGCGTAAGCTTGATTGGGGATTTGATTCGTTTTTAGTTCGGTAACGGTTGTTCCCCTTCGAATCAGCTCTATGGAGTTCTTTGAAATAAACAATTTAACGAACTTACAAATGTTACACAATGCTAGACGAAGTCACATATCATAAAGTACAGATGTGTAAATCAAGAGTAACGTTATAAGATAAAATGTTGTTATTTTTCACATTTTTGAGAAGATAATTCATCTTCCGAAACAAAGTGTAATGACGACTCGCTTGGAATGTATCTTTGAGCTAAAAATTACTCATTAAATCACCTAAAATTATTTGATGAATATTTGACATATTTTTTCGTGAATAATTCTATAAATTTGCATCTACAAAGATCCTAAATTATTAATACGACATCTTTCATTATAATTCTATTATTAGCTTATTTCACTTCTGATTGTCAATACCTCTTAATAATAATATAATGTCTATTGGTAATGATTAGATTTAATGGAATCTAAATCGCATGTTTGTCTTTTTCTTTCTTTAATCTTTATAAAATCTTGTATAAATTATTTAACTGTTTACAGTCCGAAAATAGTAATAGACATAGGAGAAATTTTAGAATAAAATGTAAATGTTTAAATAAAGTGCACGAAAACGCGTAGGCATGGAATTTATGTCATTGTGCAGTTGTATTATAAAACAACTATCTATAATTTTTTAGAAAAGTAATTTTATTTTTTTAAAAATCGCACAGAAATCTTAATTGTTGAAAAGTTATTAATTTTACAAGATCTCGTATGTGTCAGAAGAAGTTATTGGCAAAGATTTAAAAAAAATTTAACATGTGCTTCAATAATATATTATAGATACATTATATCTCGGAAGATTGAGGACACAATGCTGGATATAACAGGATACAAGATTGATACAACAAGCGCTCGCTTACGTATACTTACGGAGCAAGAGCAGCCAAGGGTACCGCATCTTTGTATCAAAAGACTCGCTAAAAATTGCAAGGAGTGTATCAACTTTCAAATAGAAGATCACAAGAAATCGGATACATCTGCTATCGCGGAGCTCGAATTCGGTACACTGAGATCACAGTTATGGGTGCCGATCTTTTTGACGATAGTCTCTTGTGGTACGCTTGCCTGCCTCGTTGTTCTCGCCTTTATCCTCTATTTGTATTTCATCGAGGAAGTCCTTGACGGCAACCCCGCACTTACGGTTCTGCTTATACTTGCAACGGTGATGATGTTTCAGAGTATTGTGCCATTTTGCTTGAACGAGAGAACGAGGAATACGAAACAGCTGAACGCTACCAAGATATTCGTGTCTACTCTGTCATTCGGTCTAGCTTTTTCCATTATGCTAACCAGAGCCCTATTTCTGGCCTTCTCTACCAAAAGCGTTTTCTCGTACCATATCAACGGTTATTTGCAGAGTTTCATGCTGTTTTTTATGGCAGGTGTGGAGCTGGCGATTTCGACTATGTATTTTGCACTTGGCAGCAGTGATTCAGCCCGAGTTATTCGCAGTCCCACTTACGTCGCTCTACTGAGTAAGTTAACTAATAAAATTAATAAAATTACGTACCGAGCTAATTGAGTACTCGATTGAGCTTTTTTCACAATTGAGTATTTGTACTAATTAACGAGAGTAAAATATAATTTTAGAAAAATATAGTTCATGCTCTTGTACGAAAATTAAATTGAATTTATTTATAATTTACATTGCAAAATATAGAATTGCAAGTCTTCAAAGTATGTTTCGAAGAGCATTATTTTGTCCTGTAATTAAAATATTTTAAAAAACAGTATTAGTATGTGAAACTCCTTCTTTTACTGAACGTGGTTAACGATTTCCATTAAACCAGTATTGTTTACTTTGTTGGAACGGTTATTACCTTAGCTTCATAGCTCAATAATTAAATAATTTTTCTACAGAATATATAACGGTATATTGGAAAATCTGTGTATAATATAAGTTTTATTGAACATTTCTAAAGGTTATGACATCTTTCTACTCGTATTGCTGTTCATCGTATGCTGCTTTATCGGACAAATCCAACGTAACTACAATGAAGGCCTATGTTTTTTCTGTACGACGATTGGCCTCATCATCTGTTGGGCGATTTGGCTCACGTGCTTTTTTCTCATGTCCATTGACAAGCGTGATCTCATTATCTGCTACGGTATCCTTGTGACCGCTTGCTTTATTTTCATCGGTATTTTAGTTCCACGAACGTACTTCATGTGTGCGCACCTCCACAGTCAAAGAAATCTTGTTGGTAGATTCGAATCGACGGACTTTGTTCCTGATCCCAGGATGAACAATGCAGCAAGACGGGTCAGTATTTAATATACGTCGTTATTATATTTACTTATTTGCTTTTTATTTTACGGATCGAAATTACTTAAGATTGTTTATGGAAGAGAATAATTATATTACAAAAGCTTAAAAATGTTGACATACTTTTAAAAGTTCATAAAGGTAAAGAAATCATTATTTAATGGTCAAATGTAATGAAAATAATAAGACCGAACTATTTTGATATTTTTAGTTCATAAGTCATCGTATTATTTTTAGTTTACTACTTACTACAGAAAGCATTGATATGAACATAAAGTTTGAATTTTAACTTACGCTTTACATCAAAACAATGATGATTTACCTATAAAACTTTATATTTAAGTTTAATTATTGAACTATTATTCTACTAATACTATTATCTACTACGTAATTTATTACAAAATAATAATAATAATAATTAGATATTCCTTGTCGTTTGAAATTAATTAAAATGCGACTCAAACTAAATTTCTAATTTTTGAGAATATATCTTATTTTTACTTAAAAAAAAAAAAAGTAAAAAAATAGTAAAACTTAGATTACAAAATTATTTAAATATTATATTTCATATATCCTAAAAAATCTAAATGAAAATTTTATTTGTGAATCTTGAGAATACGTGGATTTCGTAGACAAAATATCGAGGGCTTAGCACATCAAATTATAATATTCATAAGAATGCAAGTGCATTTCTCAACCATTGGAGTATTATCTCTTTTTTTTGGTCAATATTTCGCTGATGCTTGTTGTACAATCATTAAAAAAATAGTTATAAGTCATTATTTCACCTTTCATACATACTTATGCCGAATGAAAATAGCTTAATGAATACATTCGAATGCTGATATAAAAAAAGGTCCTCTTATAACGAGCATAATAACAATAAAATTTTATCGATGGTTTCTATTATTTTAATATTTTCTGATACATACATTACGTACGGCAGTAGGAAACCGTATCTATTAAATGGCATTTGGAAATATAAAAGATTTACAGTATAAACAATTGAAATATATTCCGTGCAACCAAATCTGTTCTTTCTTTCGTAGAGATTTTATTCAAATATTTTATTTAACTATGAACATTTACTTTTCCTCATGAGCATATTATTTGCAGTTCCATTTAAAATTCCACATGATTAAAAGCATAAATTTCCATATTCTTTTGTTTATTCTTTTAGTCCGGGTATTTCGAGCAACATAAATGACGCTCTTATTTTTCCCTTTTTTTTACCGCATGATAATTGAATCGATGGATCTCTTTGAAAAGGCGATGGATTTGAAGTCGGGGCAACCATTATATGAATACGTGAACTACGATATCAATGACGTCGTTCAGCAGCAATATCAACAACCATCATTGAGTAATTATTATGGCTGCAAAAGTCCGAAGAAAAGATATGCTCTACGACATCGTGTTCTCGAACCGAGACATTCGCCCGGTTATCGCAATTATGGATTTCGGTCGGAAATGAGAGAACTTGATGGTGCTTATGTCATTCCGCGACTTCAGGTCGACGATTCGGACGTGAGTATGATCATATATGAATTTGAAAATGTATTATGGAGGAATAGGGAGGGCGCTACGTTGCTTTTATATGGGATCTCGGTGTATCAGCCACTTGCCGAGTTGCCATTACTTATCTTACTTCTCTGGCTTCTAATTGCTTAATGTATAGATTTTCTTATATGATGTATGAATTTAATACTCGATAAGAAATTGAAGAATATCTGAATTAAATGATAAGAACGTTGTTTATTTAAATTATACTAATAAGATTATTTATTCTTTTGTTCTGGTTTAGTCAATCTGTTTAAACTATGCAATTGTGAACGAAGCAAATTGTTAAAGTTGAAGTAAGAAATTCTCACCTCTGTATTTATGGAGAATCCAATATAAGAAACTGTAATTTTCAAATTAGTTGTACTATTTAGAGAAACGTCTGCATAAATTAAGATTTTAAACGTTAATCAAGTTAATTCTTGTACTCGAAGGTTATCGTAAACGAGAAGATAAAAGACGATTTTGCACTATCCATGGTAACTCAAAATTTCCACATTTATGGTTATTTATATCAGCATATAATATTTTAAAGTAAATAAATGAGTATGTAATAAAGTCTATTTTATGATTTATGCCTTCAAGTGATCACTCGTTTTATAATTCAATAGTCACGTAAAATAAATACAATTTTTAAGTTTTTAAAATTTTCCACAAAATATATTCTATTAAAACTTATTACGCTAGTCATTAGCTATTATAGTCGATAGTAAATTGTCTCGTACTTGAAATTCCAAACGAACTTCAACAAGCGTACTTTTCAATAAGTCATTTTACATAAAGCAATCCATAACCCTTGCCATAATAAGCATTTCAAAAACTACATATCGTCAGGATATTAATCAGGATATTAGTTATAAGTAATGTCAAACATTAGATTTTCATGAGCACAGCACTATGAGTTGAAAAATACTTTTATATCACCAATATTACAGTGTTTATTCATACCAGTATAAGATCTTCCATTGCGTTTGCGTCAAGTTTTGAACCCCATAATGAAAAGGCGCACCTTTTACTAGGTGTTAATGTTTTTACCGCTTATAAATGCTTTGTTACGAATGAAAGTAGATAATATTCATACAGCGTCCGAGTGTAGAAAGCTATCGTGACGAATGGAACCTTCTTAATACAACGCGAGATTTTGAGTTTCCATGTATCAAAAAGTACTAGGGTAAGGTACTGACATTTCAATGTTTGCAAGTTCTAATTAAAATAATGGTCTCTTCTTTGTCGTACTATTTTTGAAATTTATTTTTGAAATAGAAGTCATGACATTTCTCGAGCTTATAAACACGAGCTCATATTTTATGTTGATTAAAATTTTTCCATATATAGAGAGAAGGTTCGATGACGTTTCAGATCATTACTTAAAATTTATAAAAAAATATTTATTATTTACATTAACATCCTTTCACACGGGAGTGTGAGTGAACGCGTGAAGTGCCCATGCAAGCTTCCAAAGCGATTTCTTATCAGCTTAAAAATCTCATATAGACTTCTCAAAGACAGTCTATTTATTCTACTAAGGCTTTGTAAAATTTATTGAAGGGATACGATATTCTCCAGTCGAACAAAAAAAAATAGTAAATTGCGAAAAAAAAAAAAAAAAAAACTATCGACCGATTTAGTGCTGAGGGCTTGTCTAGATACTTTAAATTCTTTTATCGCGGGAACAAGGTATTACAAGTGTGGATAGACTCTCTCACGATTACGTAGATTAGCGTGTAATATCTGGGTATATATACGTCAATTCGATTTCCTAGTGTGTTGAGGTGAAATCGATGTATACATTCAATAATGTAAAATAAGGCTAACTTTTCTTTCAAAAATAATTTTATTAACTTATATTTGTTTATCACATAATTCTTCGCATATTGTGATTATATTTTAAAAAGTTGTTGAATGCAGGTATTCTTGAATAATAATTTAAAAGTTTATAGAAGAGAATTTCTTTACAATCTCTAATTGAAAACTTTATCAAACCTTAATGCTTCATTTACAAATTACTAAGTTATACAAGTGCAAGTTTCTGTGCACGTTTATTTACCAATGAACAGCATCCTCTTAAAAAACAGCAATGCATAATTTTCTATAAACGTAAGTTCGTATTTTATGATAAAATGTAAACGCGTAGAAGTGCTCTTAGTAGATGTACAACGTATTTTACATAGATGAAAAAATATCTTATAAAAATTGTAAGTTTTGAAAAGTTATGCATGAAATATATTATAATATTATAAAACATATGCTTTTTATTTTGTTGCATTGATCAATGCTTATACTTACTTTAATAATTAATAGTCGTAGACACTAAATTTGTCTCTGATCAAAGGTTAGCAAAGTCCAGAAGACGACGGTGAAAGATCCGAGCTCTTCTACTAAGCCAAAAGCTTGTTATACTTTGCCGAGGTCATTGCTGAACAAGACTCGTACCGGCCGTCAGCGAAACGAGCGAGATAACTGCATCGAAACCGAGGTCTACGTCGAGGATCGATTGTCTCCCGTTCGCCACGGACCTAACGAACATTATCCGCGGCGCAGTCATAATCCCAAACTCTCACCCACCCATGATACGATACGCGAGGAGGAGGAGAGTGAGCATACAACCAGAGTCACTAGATTCTAAATTGTTTTGGTAGGTTGCACTTCGATTACTAAATAAAATGGTTAATTTTCCAAATTCCCTTGAACGAATAAATTCTCATACAAAATTCTAGCAGTGAAACGATATTTGAATATTTTCATCTAAAATAGTTCTACATTTGATCATAAATTCACGCGAAAGACTATCATATTCAGAAAACGAAATGCGTTCGTGCACGATGATTTTTCTTTTTTTTGTCAATATAACTGAGTGATATAAGTATGCTAATTTTACGACAAATTTATACATCGACTACAGTATTCGTTTATTTAATTGGGGAATTTAAGCAGCATAGACTATTGAAAAGTATCTTTTATAAAATGCCTAAATATCCTTTCCAATTAAATTTCTAGTTACATTTTCGAATAATTGTACGAAAAAAAAAAAAGTTTTACATTTAAAAAAGATATCGTTATTAAATATATTAGTATGATAAACTTTTTTTAAGAACAAAATAGTATAATTATTATTTTTATTTTAAAGTCATTGTGGCATTTAATAGTGAGTGTTCAAGTACATTAAGATTAATTATCTTTATTATTATTTCGTGCTATAGCAGAATAATTGATTGTACTGTAAATTATTACAAATGTAAAATTAATTATTATGAAAGGTAAAATATCTATTTAATTAAAAGTATTTTCCCTCTCGTAAGTGAAAATTTTCTTATCATTAAAATAAATATAATTTAGTAAGAATTCATTAAACTTCATCTAGTATAAAATAACTTCACAAAGTAAGATTATGACAAAATTGAATAAATCTACACGAACAATTTTAAATAATCAAAATTAATCTTTGATTTCTTTTCACTAAATAATTTTTTAGTGCTACTCATCTGGTAAAAGATAATTAAAAAATTATAAATCATATATATTATTTAGAGTAAATTTTTAAATTATATAAACTTTCCAATTAATTTTCATATTTCTTAATATTTTCAAATATTACATGTGAAATTTCACAGGTGAAATCTTATATTTATCGATGAATATATTTGTAAATAATTCAAACATTTAATTTCTTTAGAAAAAAAGAATCATTCCCGTACATAATATTTCACTGCAGTGTCACTTACAATAATTTATCGTTATTATGACTTTTCGAAAACTATTTTATAAGCTATTTATACCGTTTTATATAAGTGAAAATATATTTATCTAATAAGAAATAGTTGAGTACTTAATGAATTCTGAAACTAATAATTGAATATTGGTTCATGTACCTTCATTTCTAATAAAAGTACATTGTATCTAAAACCTCTTAGAGAATGCAGTACCTTATATTTGTAATGCAATCTTTGTATATTTTTAATTTGAATATAATTACCAGTTACAAATATTTAAATCATTTCATTTTATTTTCTTGTCAATAAATAAATTTTTGTAATACAATCAAATTGTGTACATCTTGATACGTTAGTTTGTACAATTTTAATTTTATTACAGTAATATATTTTTGTTTGTTACAGTGATAAAGCACATAGCCATTTCAATATATAGAAAAATAAAGTGATTCTTAATAAACTAAAACTAGTTAAGCTTAATTTCTAGATAAAAAGCCTCTACTTAATCCTAATTCCATATAATTCTATTAAAATTACGTTTATAAACAATTTTAGCACTCAAGACACTTACGAAGCTGAAAATATCATTACATTTGTTTGATAAATTATATTTTGTTATAAATTTCCATTATTATATCTGTATAAAAATTACTTTTATTTAGAATTTTATTAGATATGTATTCATTTTTCAATTTTTTCACGAGTTTATGAAAAATTTGTCAAGTTACTAAAGGCTACAGCTTTTTTAGCGCATAATTTCAAATTTCAATCTAAAAGAGCTAAACCATTATAAAATAATAAAAAGAATAAGACAAGTTTTTTAAAAAGTATGAATTAAAATATTTCACATAAAATTTTCAGAATAATGTTAGAACATTGCTCATCCATTATTATTTCATAGTTAATAGTTAATTATTTTCAGTAAATAAAAGGAAGTGGAAATTTCACTTAAATGCCACTTGTAATTAAGAATTATTCGCAAAAAGATGAAATTATTGATTATTCGAAGGGATGATCAGTCGAAGGGACAAACAGCTTGGAAATATCAGCCTTTGCGTCGGGAACTTCATCATGGGCACAGGTGTACAATCTGGAAAGCAGTTAAATGAGTAATGGATATCTTTTAAACATTCAGGAATTCGACTTCTATACATTTACGTACAAATTTTTCAAGCTATTCGTTATAGAAATGGAATTTTATTATAAAAAACTATAAAATTCCAGTTTGGCATTCCATACATCATAAACGGGTGAAATCCATCGAAAGAAGAAAACGCTAAATTCCCGTATTTTCAAGCGTTACTGTCTCTTTTTCTAGAGATGATTTCGAGTATCGTGACATAAAGAGAAAAATGAGATTGAAAAAAGTACATTATACAGATATAAAAAGAGTTTGGATGAGTCGAAGAAAGTATACCTATACGTTTGATTCCATACGGGAAAAGATTATTTTTTCCAGTCTATGACGTTACCATGTATACCGTTAACGTCAAAAAAGTCTGCAAAAAGCAGATAAGCTTTCTTCTCTCTCCTCCTCCCCCCCCCTCTCTCGCTACTTCCTGTTTCTCGTTTACCACTTTGAGCCGATATGCGATCAAGAAGAAATCGAAAAGTGCAGAGAATTGTAAAATAAGTGATTGCACGCATGCGCTACACGTTTCTTGTCTGTATAAAGTAAGAGTGTTGAACCGATCACTTTTCAGTACAAAATGTGAGTGTTGCGTCATGTGTTTCATCCATCCCTTTCTGTAACTATTCTGAGAGTTCCAATCTTGAATAAAAAACTTTCAGGATTTAAAGCGGTCGAAAATTATAGTTGTAAATGATAGGTGAATCGTTAAAAATTTGAAGAAAGAAAAAATTTACGCGAGTGTATCAGCTTAGATAGATTGTTTATATGTATGGAGCATTCTAAACTATCTACTATACATTTATTATTATACAGTATGACATTTTGTATCTATACTTATATTATTTTTCAATGTACAATATAATGAACATTTCTGAACAAGTTTCATCATGTACCCGGTGAGACCGAAGACTTCTAGGTTTCTATTAGTGACAACGATCTATTTAAGCTTCTTGTTCGATAATATCCTCCTTACGGTTATAGGTAAGTTCGAAATTTCTTTTACACCTATAAAAATATATTTTAGAGAACTATAGAAAGTTTTATTGTTAAAACTTTTATGTACTAAATTTGCATAGATTGTAACAAATTATTAACGCAATCTTCAGTTGTAAAATTGTGCAAATTTTGGAATAAAATATAAAAAAAGCAAACGATTTACTATAAATCATAATTCTTTTTCGTGCAATTTATTCATTGGTAAATATTTTTATTTTTCTATGCGTAATCGTTATTAAAATGAAGTTTACATTCAATAATGTGGAGAAAAAATACATGGGTTACAATTAATTTTCTAAACATTTTGAAAAGATTTATTCTTTTGTCGATACAAGTGTAATTTAAATATAAATATTTAAAGTGATGTTAACAGTTGTAGGAATATCGCAATGAATAATGATTGTTGGAATTGCGATATTGAGGTAATCTAAGTAGTCCTTAATTTCAATTACGTCATTGAAGGGAATTAAAGTATAATTCAAAGTGCGGATTCTCAGGATCAGGATTATATTGAATGACAATCGTATAATGAATTTAGAATTCTACATTCGATAGAATGTTTTAACTGGAAATGGTGCTTAATTTTAAATGTAATTCTATTTTTTTTTTTTAATTAATAATTTAAAATAATAATTACAATAGGGCGGAACTTTACGTTTTCGCGATGAATACTATTCTATCTGATCTACCAATACCTATGCGTTGCTTTCGAGTTATTCTCAGATTATAATCCTAACCAGATGTGCGATACTTTGTATTGTGTCACGTACGTAACAGCCTACGTGTGACTTTTTTCCAGGAAATAATTTCCGTAAGCAAATGAAAAAATTTTATTTTTGAAACTTGCTCTGCCCTTTGTAATAAAATTCATTTGCCGCGTTCGTTATTGATATTTTAAAGGTAGCAATTTCATACTTTTAATTTTTTAAATCAAATGAAACTCTTAGATGATTAGACTTATACATGCAATTATCAGCTTTTAAAATAATTCTTGAAAATAAATCGTTATGGTAATTATGGTATAATTAGGGTAAATTAGTAATCGAGTATCTTTGATTATATTTTTTAGTGGTTTTGAAAGTCAACAAAAACGTGTTTTATTTTAGTACCGATCATACCAGACTATCTCTACACCCTTGAGGGGAACTCGAGTAGGAATATCGACGAAAAGGACGAGAATGGCCGAGTAGGATTATTGCTTAGCTCGAAAGCATTCGTGCAGTTAATTTTGAATCCGGCAGTTGGAACTCTTACGGGTACTTTTGGATATGCCAAGCCGTTATTACTTGGCAATCTGAGTCTTTTATTGGCTGCTTTGCGTAAGAACTTCACGGTTTTTCATTATATCTATTTGTCTAATTATTTTCCTGTTTTGATATTATATATTATTCTTTCATCGATAAAATATATGTTGCACATGTACCAGTAACAAATATAAGTGTCTGCTTAACTTCTGATAATATTAGGACATTTTCTATTTTGTTCTTATGTTTAGAACAGATTTAAGTTAATGATACGCTACAATGTAGATTACAAATCGTGTTTGGTTTAATTAAGAAATACAACAACTAAATACTTATTTTTAAGTAAACAGTATTATTTTAAAGTTGTAAGTATACAGTAAGTATGTAGTTTTATTATGTAATATTTCTACTAGTGAATGTACATAAAAAGTACTTTACAGATAAACGTATGTTATTATATTAATTTATTTTTAAATATATTATAATATTCACCTATTTAGAATATTTTGTAGTTTATGCAGGTTCTGCAGAGTTGATTATTTTTATGCCTGCATCACGTGTACAATAATGACTTTAATCCAAGTTTTTCAATAAGTTTGGTTGGTCTGTTTTTTCTTTCTTAATCTTTAAGAAAGAAAAAACGAGCAACACGGTGCGCAAGCATCGAGATAAGCAAAGATTTAACGTAAATAAATTAAATGAATGTCAATTCATTTGGAACAGTAAATATTTGTTTAGTTTCTGAAAAAATATTAATTACCTGAATGAAAATCTGAATTGTTAATATGAAATGGGAGGTGTTCGATGTAAATTTCGTAGTTTCGAAAAAAGATATTCTACTAAAAATATTTTTTCAGCGTTAATTCTAAAGTATTAGGCTTATATGTTATCGTCACAGTTTTCGCTTTGGGAAAAACGTACGAGGTGCTGTTCCTAGCGCGCAGTATTCAAGGTGTCTCTTCAGCCTGTATTGGCGTCTCGGGAATGTCTCTAGTGGCTTTTCAGTATCCAGAAGAAGACAAGCGATCGAAAGTAATGGGCTTCGTACTCGGTAGCATAGCCATGGGAGTGCTTGCTGGTTACCCCATGGGCTCGGTGCTCTATGATCTTCAGGGCAAAATGGCGCCATTCCTTTTGATTGCCTGTTTCATCGTTTTTCTCATAGGTATACTACGACTTTTTATCATTTACGTACATTCGAGTTGAATTTAATGTTTTACGATAAAGAATACAAGCATGAATTGGTGTTAAACGTTTAACCATCTTCACTCGGTATTATAAATTAATAATATGCATCGCGGTTGCTCATACGGCTATATTCAGGAGACATTTCATCCGAAGTTTTCCGTTAAAAATATCTTGATATTTTTTAATAGATTGACAATACAGAAATTTTTTGCAAATAAAATTGATATATTGGGCAAACTTTTTGTCCCAATTTTAGTTATAAATTTAGATAGAAAATCAATAAGCACATTGAATATGAATTTTGTTCGTACATTGCACGAATTAGAAATATTTGAAAATTATTTTTATAATAGTTTCTTGTAAATTAGTTATTAAATTACATTTTACAATATAAGCCAACGATCCTTAAACGGATTTTTATATCAAAAAGATAATTGGTTCTATTATCCTAATACTTAAAAGCTTTTAGCGTATAAGATCTTTTTATCGAAACTAAGCGCAAAGGTATATATTTTACATTATATTCTATAGTAGAACTCTATGAATTAAGAATAAATGTTGTATTAAGACTCGAAAGAATCTGAATATAATTATACAAGAAGGACTTAAGGAAATAACGACGATACAAGCTGGAAGGACTAATATATATAAGAACTCTCTATGAAATATATTTTAGGATTCCAATTATTCGTACTAGACTTCAATCCTGTGATACAGGTGAGACTTTGCGTACAGGTGGAAATTCCATCTCAACATTCGTAAGATTATAAATCAACTTATTTTAGAAGGGCGATGTTGAACCAAGTTGGAGATATTTGCTACTGGACACTCGCATCCTTATAATTGCTGGAGCAATTTGGTTTTCGACGACGCCTATGGCAATCTTAGAACCGTGTTTACCCATCTGGCTGAGAAGCCATTTAAAGCCGAAGGTACTGTTGTCGATCTGTTTTCTCGTTCGAACAAAGAGCATTATGAATTTTCATTACATCATTGCTGTAACGTTGCGCACGCCCGATCAATAATTCATCATTAATTTATGCATGTGCAGTGTCGTTCCATTTATGGCGCGCCACCATAAAAACAAATTGAAAACAATACCGCTTCAAAATTATAATTTTCTTTTGACACTATGTCAACTATATACCCTATTGTGTAAATGTAATTTAGAAGAATATAAGCTTAAATGATAATTAAACCAATAAAGTATCGTAAGCATTATAAGCGGGTGTAATAGAAGCTCAAGCGGAAATAATTTTGATCTTTCGTGCTTATCGAATCTTACATGCAAAGCACAAATAATTATTTAAAGTGTAATTGTCGTTAAAACTTTTCCTTTTACGTTTCCCAATTTCTAACTTCTCTTAAGACTTTTATCGTAATCCTCGAGCGTACAAAAGCAAGGAAAGATTCGAGCCTCTATCTGCGCACTTTACCTTTGATAGAAGTGGCAATTGGGCACAGTCTTCATACCGGACAGCGTAGGTTATCTCATCGGCACGAATTTCTTCGGTGTGATAGCTTACTGCTATGGGCGGTGTAAAACTGCCGTTCTGGCAATGCTTCTCGTTGGATTAAGCGCCATTGCGATACCTGCCGCGGACAGTATGTCTCAGCTGATAATTCCGCACTTGGGTCTCGGATTGGGCATCGGTGCAGCTGATGCGGCTCTCGTTCCGCTACTCGCCTCACTCGTCGACTCCAGTGGAGGATATGGGCCCGTTTACTCGATTCAGCAGATTGCTGTTAGCCTTGCTTACTCCTTAGGTACAGTATCGAAATCATAGAGGATTAACAGCAATGTCCTTAGTCAATGTGTCAACCTATCCTTCTCATCCTGTATAATACGTAAAGTGTATGAAACGATGATAGTCATTAAACAATTAATTAAACTGCTCGATTCAACGTCCATTCCTTTCAGTCTTTAAGTTCTATTTAACATAAAAATCAATAATTTTGAACATATAGTGTGCAAAATTCAAGAAGTGTATCTCTAACATTAGCTCAAGAAGACCTATTTATTATAAACCAACTTATTTTCATTTGAAATAACGTCGCTTATTAGATACTCGTGGAAGGTTTCAGTTTCATTTGAATTATTGATACACGTTCGGTAACATTAAGGTCTATTTCTATAATTCATCTTACAGAAAAAGTTATAGTAAATAAAGTAATGTGAAAACTTGAAGATATGATAAATCGGCAGACCAAGCAGTATCAAGGTATGATGAATCTTCATAAAATGAAATGTAACTGAAATATGAAAAAGTGCTTATTATACGGAAATCTCCAGATTTTTTACCATCTGCTTCCTTTTACTTTCCGTACATTCATACGCAAATAAATATAATAATTTAAAATTTGCCTTCTTTAATACAATAATTATTTAATTTTTTTCATACGTAATAAATACAGTGCCGATGATACCTATCAAAGACATTTCCAGCCTCTAAACGTAAAGTTTTTAAAATTTGTTCTTAGTTTTTCTCGTAGCTTTATTAAAGGTAAAATTCTATTTTTAAATACAATAAATAATAAGAAATACACAATGCCTAGGAAATCGCGTAAAAACCTTTAAGTACCAAAATTCAAATTCATAAGAATTTTGATTTCTAACAAAAATTATCACATTCAATATAATAATTCTAATCATATTATTGAGAAGCTAAATTAGTAATGCAAATTATGTGAAATAAAGTTATTTATACGTTTCTGTTTTTTATGCGTTAATTATTTTGTTTTCATAAAAATGTAAAATTTGTCCAGTAATAGTGTATGGTAGAACCTCCGTTTTGAAAATATCAGTTTACAATAAATTTAGCTTATTTTATTTTATTTTATTTTATTTTATTTTATTTTTTAACCTAATAAAAATTGTATACTTGACGAGGTATATTGAGAACATTTCCCTGAAAATAAACCTTTTTAGACGCAGCTTTAACTTTACATTTTACATTTTTATGATTGAATAAGCATGTTACAGAAATTTCCTTGAATTAAATCTCGTCTCACTTAACCATTTTAAGTGCATTGATTATTTTAATCATTTACAATATTCATTTACAATTATTTTATTTAAAAGGAAAGAAATTCTATTCTATTGTTTTCAATATTTAATTTCTTTTAAGATTAAGAAAAAGGATTTCAATCTTTCCTTCTTAAGGAAAACCTTGAAAAGTTTTTTCTACGTCAGATTTTTTTTACGTTAAAACTGATGCGTTAATATTTTATAATATATAGATCAAATTCTTTACAAAGGGAGGATACACTTTATAGATTTACGGAGAGATATTGTATAATATATTAAGGGAATCTTACTCGACAGAGAATTAAGTATTAATAGAAAGTAAGCAAGGAAAGGACGTTACTCATTTTAACTTCTTTTAAAAATTGAATTACAGATAAAACGAATTTTTTTCTTTTCGATAATTTCATCTGAAAAAAGGTGTTAAGAATTACTTTTCCAATTTCATGTTATAGAAGGCACGGAAATGTAATATACTGCATCCTTAGTATGATAAAAAAAGAAATGTTGGTGGATTAAATCGACAACCAAATTAAAGAATAATTTATTTATCAGCTAAATATTTAAAAAATGCGCGAGAGCGAGAAGTAAAAGTAAAAGTAGAAGTAAAAGTAAAATCGCGCTACATCTGCCAGATTTTAGACAAACTTTGTTGAAACCGAATACCTGAACAAAAATACATAAAGTGAAAGTAAGAGCAGTGGATAACCTCTAAGAGTGACAGCTCGTTGCTTCGCGGCTGATCGACAGTGGAGAAAGAGCGCATTCAATGAGTATTGCTGTAGTAAGGCAAACGGTAATTGAAAAAGAGCGCTTCAAGGATTGCGGTGTACTTGTAAAATCCGCTTTCTGTCATTAGCAGGGTCAAAGGGTTGAGCGTTTGGTACGTCACGCGCCCGTCGCATATCAATGCCGTTGCCCGCGAAAGTATAAAATCGCGAACAACTATTAGTTGACTAACTTATGAATTTTGTTCGCTTGTCAATTTATAAGTATTCCTAATTCTAAGTACATTTCCTTCATAATAAGAGGAATTATTATAAAGTTAAAATCAATGTGAGATCGTCTTTGTCAGAATAAGATATTCAAATATAATAGATTACTAATTATCATTTCACTTCTGTGAGAAAATGATTAAAATTTACTTTGCTAGGTATCTTCAAAAAATTTAAACCTAAATACTGCCTATGTTATTAAATTTTACGCAATTCCATAAAAACTTTAAATTTAGGCTAATATCTGCATCTCACTCAATCCGCGTTAAAACTTATTTACATAAAAAGAAAAGAATTGAAAACTATTTACTGTATTTTTAATCTAAATAAGCTTGTAAAATACGTGTATTCATAATACATTTCAGGTCCTATAGCCAGTAGTGAGTTGGTGAACAGTATTGGCTTTCCGTGGGTGATGCGAATAGCTGGTTTGGCGAATGTTGCATATTGTTCTCTCTTGATGTGTCTAGCTCTTGAACGAAGGAAACATTCTCTGATGGGAGTACACTATGAAAAAAGAGAGTACAACTCCTTCGAGAAGATCCAGGACCAGCCTAAGTACCAGAGATTTTATGATTCGGATGAGGGGCTTTAAGGAAAATCTAGCCGCATTTCGATGATTTCAGTGAATTTCACACTCGTAATCGCTTCTTACGTCTCAAATCGACAGATATAAAATCCCCACTTGTTAGTTTTGCTAATGAATATGTTTATAATTATAATTTAATTATTAAGATAATTTATTAAGATAGTAGACAATATTTTTGAAAATTTAATTTAACACACTTCAGTTATATTCAATAAACAATTAAGTTGCGTAAATAATTGATTCAGTAACAAAGCATAAGTTTCAAATTTAAGAAACATGTATGTGGAACTGTACTCCCTATCTAGAAAGACACAATGAAGATACAGTTTATACAATTGCTTCGTATATTGTAATAATAATCTTGTGGGTGAGTACGAGGTCACGATAATGTCGTGTTGGATGATGAAAATAAATGAATGAAAAATATGCGCAAAAGAAAGCATAAGCGCTTGCGCATTTTATATTTAATTATGGGTGGTAATATGATAAATAGTCCCTGTACTTGCACATACTAGGTCAGAGAAATGTACAAAAGAGTACGATAGATAATCTTACCCTTTAAATTTTTCTGATCAGACTATTTTTACCAGTAAATATCTGTCTGTGTACAGATAGATGATTGTAAAATAATAATTCATTAACAGTATTAAAAATTAATAATGATCGCACATATAGTTTTATATGTCAAAAATGTGTTTCGATTAATTTTTTAATATTTTGTTTACTATTCAAAATTTCTTACTCTTAACTTATAAATAAGGTATGCTGCGTTATTGCTTTTTCAGAATTTATTATAGTTACTTAATATTACAAATATAACGTTAATTATAAAGTTTATAATTATGAAAGGCAGAGTCACTAATGTAATTACTTATATATTTAATTTTTTTTGCTTGTCTGTACTAATATATTGAAAAATACTGTATTTGTGCTAACCGACGCATAATAATGTATTAATGATTTATGGATAAACAAAACCCTATTCATGTGTAAATTTCTTTTAATTTCCATAACCTTCCGTAATGTTCACATTTTATATTTATCTTTTATTGTTTATGAATTCATTTTGACTTTTCAAAAACTCATTCAAACTTTTTTAAAGAATTCATTGAATAATTTAGATATGTAGTTAGTAAGTTGTAGTTTGAGTTAAAAGAGTATATTGTATAATGAAAATGTTAATTGAAAAAATTAAAATTCTCTACATTAAGGACAAAATTGATTAAAATAGCTATTTTATAAGTAATATTCAGTGTTATTCGATCAATCTGATTGTATAAATATTTATATTAAATAACTATCAAAGTAAAAATACAAATAAAAGTAATATGGAATAATGAAGTTTTTAATGTTGATGACTTAATATATATATAAATAATATTTTTATAAAAATATTTATAAAAAATACTTTTTCAATTCAGTCCTCTTGTATGACGAAAGAATTTAATGAGATTTTATAAAATTTGCTACTTACAATATTTATTAATTCATTATAGAAAAGTATATTCGAAAATTTTTTTTAATAACACTATAATATTGGACCTATTGTAAATAAATTAGGATTCAAATATCGCTAAAAAAATTTATTTTAACTTTATTATTAGTACTTTTTTATATACTTATATTATATCATCTAGCATAGTTAAGAACTTCTGTAGAATTAATTGCATCAAATTTAAATAAATTTAAATAATCGGTCGAAAAGCGATCTTTGAGTTCTTAATAGTTTTATTAATTTTCTTTTGATTAAGTGATTCTTTTATTATATTTATGACAGACACGAGCATTATCATCATCATCTATCATTTGTAATCTATCAATGACTTTTCATTACGTTTTTATCTAGAATAGATTTTTATTATTTCTTACACGATTAACTCAAATTACGAAATGTTTGTTAAAAATTTATAATTATATTTATAGTTATACATTTTTATTACATTAATATTTCACTTTTTGACAATTTTAAAGCGTTTCAAATGAATAGACTAAATAATAACAATCAGAACTTATGCGTTGCCAAAATCAGTACCTAGTATTATATAAAAAACAACTCTCTTGTAAATTTTAGTTTTAATAACTTGCTAATAAATATTTAATATTATAAGATCAAATTATTAAGAATAAGAAATTCCGAACCTTTCTTTGTTTCTTTATAAGTAATTACGTGAGCGTTGATTAAAAATATTTATCTTAAATCAGTGACGTAATATCTCTGGGAATTTTCTGATAAAATAAGCCAAAATAAAAAACGAAAAATGAAGATTAAAATTAAAGCTATTTTTCTTAAATTTTATGTTTCGAAGTGGAAACTTGTTATTAATTATTATTTACTTGTTTGAGTAGTAAAATTTTTGTCAAGAAATAACGAAATAAATTTTAGCTATGTATGAAGAAAAAAAAGAAAAAAAATATTAGGTAAGGCTAAAAAGAAAAAAGGATCTAGATAACAACGACAAGACTAAGCAAAAAGTTAGTTCCACGAATTTAACCAGATAACAAGTTTTTAGTTTTGGATTCACCGAGCCAAGTCTGGTGTAACTATAAATGCAAATAAGTATTCTTAAGTTCTTTTTAAGCTTTTATAAATTCTTTAATTTCATGTGGCGAATAATAAAAAAACATTTTGTTATGAATGCATATAAGCGGAAGCTTGACGTTGAAGAATTAAAAATTAAAGAGAAATTAAGTAATGTAAAGGTGAATCCTCCAGAGTCTCGACCCCAACGTTTTCAAATAAGTAGTTTTAGATTATCCTAATATTTCACTTTTAAAAGAAAAATAAATTATCGTAAAATCCTTTGGGTATCCTTTCTTGATTGCCTATAATTTCCTACACTTATGATTTATTTCGCAAAATTTCGATACGAAAAATGATCGTAGTTCGCAGAAGTGTTGATATGAGTTATTTGTTAAAATCTAAACTTTTAGAATCGATATTTGACCTAACAGTAATAAATTATTATGCTTCGAGAATGAATAATCATAAAAAAACTAAAATTTTATTTAACTGAAATAATTAAGATAATGAACTTAGCAAATTATAAATCTTAATTAAAAACGGGATATAAGAAATACATAAGGAATGAATCTCAAACTTTTATTCAACAAGACTGTCTTTATAAGTGTAAAAAATATAAGTAATTTTATCTAATTTATCACACACATTATTCAGTATTTTTTTATGGCTTATCTGATCCATTTTAAATTATCTACTTTATACATGAAAAGGTTTACCGATAAAATCAGTGTATACATTTATCAGATCAATTTTGTAAGCATAATATAGATATAACCATTAATGGATTTGGAATATTTGTTTAAAATTTAAATACAATTACAATTATCTTGGAACGTTATTTTATCCACAAGAATTTAATGTAAAATGACGTATTCAGTGAATTTATTAAATTTTTTAAAGGTAGACAAATGATTTTTATTTCTATTTAATACTAAAATGATTAGAACTGATATGAACTTTACCGCGAGTATAAATATCATCAAAATTTATATTTCAGTACAGTTCACAAAGTTGTCTAATACTTCCTTATTGATCAATCTTTAAGTTTACTGCAGCAATGTTTCGTATTTTGATGTTATTGGTCGTCACAAACTTTGTGACAACATTGGCTTTAGAATCTAGTGATTATAAAGTGGAACTCGTACAAGTGGTAATTAAAAAAATTAGTACCAACGATAATGTATAAATTTTTATTTACAATTTACATAAAACGATGCATTTACCAATTTACATATCCAGCTTTTTCGACATGGAGATCGAACACCTATTGGTAATTCAACGTACCCCCTGGATCCCTACAATTCATCGTCGTATTATGAACCTTATGGCTATAGTCAATTAACAAATGTAAGAGTAATTTAGCATACTTATATAAAATAATCTTAAACATATTTATTACTCGTAATTTGCTGCAATGCAGAATACATATACAATGAAAGAATTTCTTACACAACAGGTATTATAGATGACATTTATTGCTAAATATTTTTTATAATAATAATAACAAATTTGTTTGGAATATCGTTAAAAACTCAACCATTAAAATTAATTCTTGAGATTATTAGTCTGTAGATAATTAGACAGATAAATACGTACATTTGAATTGATTTTTAAAAATTTTTAAAATATTTTGCCTTACATTGCAATAACACACCTGCAAGTATAACTAAGTGACTAACTTTTCAAATTCTACTATTCCTACTATTCATAATTTAAGATTAATTTTTATTAGTTTGACAATTAAATATTATTTGGGAAAGAAAATACATGCGATTCTATTAACTAATGATACATTCATATCTAAAAGACTTATTTCCAAATATCGACTTTTTAGGTTGCTTAATTCTTGAAATTTTCATCTTTTACTTGTGCAACTAAAATATACTTAAACTTATTTAGAACGGAAAACTACGTGAATATCAAATAGGAGAAATGTTAAGAAAACGTTATGGATATTTCCTTGGTGAAATGTACAAGCCTGAATATGTTTACGCATATAGCACCGACCTCGATCGTACAAAAATGTCGTTACAGTTGGTTCTTGCTGGCCTATTTCCGCCAGTGCCTAAATTAATGTGGAATAAAAATATATATTGGATACCGACTGCAATTCAATATAATCCAAGAGGGTTTGATTTTCTTTCAGTGGCATTCGAATGTTCTGAGTGAGTATTAAAATATCGATAAATATTTACGCGATTTTAACGTACAAATTTTAACATCGAAATTCAGTACTAAATACTTTGTATAAAGTAGCGACAACATTATTCTTTTAATAATCTTTTGAATTAAGATGCATTAACACATATTATTTTCTAATGCAAATATAACGAAGTGTTCCACTATAACCAGAAATTTAAAGAGCTAGACTCCGACGCCCAATATTTTAAAAAAATGAACAAAGTGCTAATTATTCTTCAATTACCAAATAATGCATCAAAATTTCATGATATCTTATTCGCAATTACAATTTCTAAAAATATTAAGATAAACGTATTTTTTTGTTATGTTTATATCATTACAAATAACAAAGAATGATTTTATATATTTTTTAAACTAAAAAGCAGTTACGATGTTTTTGGAATATTATTTAAAAATTGTTAAAGTGTTGATAAATTAACAAACGAAAATTTTTCTTGCTTTCAATTTTTATTAAATATTATATTATTATGTAGATATGAAAAACTTTGGAATCGTGTTATAAATTCAACTGAAGTAAAGAAAAAACTGGGAATGTACGGAGATTTCTTAAAATATCTTTCAAAATCTACGGGTCTTCCACCAAATTTTGGAACCTCAATAAAACTGTATAACGTTATCCGATCTCAAGTAAATGATTCTAGTTTAATTACAGAAAATATACTATTCCTGAATATTGTTTATTAATTTTTAATCATTTACTTTTTATAGATAAGTTTAGGTTTATCACCACCTTATTGGTGTACGAAGGCTGTTTTTAAAAAACTTGAACAAGTATTGTCTTTAGAATTAGATCTTATTGTGTATACGAATGAGATGAAAAAATTTGTATCCGGACCAATTATTAAGAGATTTTTAAAAAATATCAATGATAGCGAATCGAAGAGTAATAAGAACAAAATTTACTTATACAGTGCTAATGACTATACTGTGTCTTCGCTTAGTCGAGCACATAATTTTACTGTTTCAAAGTTTGATTACGGAAGCACGTTAATATTAGAAAAACTGAGAGGGGGAGATCGTCAAATTTATGTTCGAGTAAGTATTTACATAATTACAACAATAATACATTTTAAGATTAAATAAATATTGTTTTTTTTTTCAGTTTCTTATGTGGTTTAGTACTGAGAAAAGATTAACCGTTTTAAAATTGAATAATTGCGATGAAATATGTCCTTTATCGAAGTATTTAAAAATTGTGGATCCTTTTCTTCCGATTAAAGAAGGCACCGAGTGTCTTTATGAAAACGCAAAAGAAAAAGTTGAAAGTTTGATTGATGGAACCAATGACAACAATGAATTTAAATTAGAGTAAGTATCATACCATAATTTCATCAGTCTTTTAGTATATTTGAAAAATCTTTAATTTTTTTTATTCGTTGATAAACAATTCTTTTGAAATTTACTTTAGAGTTTTACTTTTTAATCTATAGTATTTTGTAAAAATACATATTTGTTTTAAAGATAATATACGTTACAGGGATATATGTGAATCACAGAAATTCGAATAAACGATGTTCAACGGATAATTGTATTTTCAAGTATACATGTATACGTCTTTTACAGATACTGACACGTAAAATCTAACTTTCTGAGCTTATTTTAAAATGTAAAATACCTAATTGAAGAAACAAAAATATCATTAAATATATATGGCTTAAGATCTACCATTTTTTTTTTTTTTTTTTTTTTGCAAAACCTCTAAAAGAAAATATTTTTTCCAACAATATTTCTGTTCGTATAACACAATTTTCATATTGAATGTTATTGGTATTTAATAAAAAATTTTTGATAAAATGTATCCTTCGACTTAAAATTAATGTATTGAATTATTTAAGTAAAAAATCTCATCAATACGTTTACTTAATTATTTCGAGTACGCATGATTGAATTGAAGCAGATACGAATTCGTAGAAGGCTAACATTTTTTAATATACGTTTTACTTAAAAATATTAATAAAAATAATTTAAAAGAATTTTCGAGCCTTATAGTTTGATCGTTTGAAGATGACATGTGTACGTATGGTAAGAAAATAGAAAGATCTTAATTGGAAATAACACTCGGATCAAGTTTAAGAAAATGAACATGATGTAGCAATTTTATCGTTTATTTAAATCGATGCAGCACACAGCATCGTAAGAGCAATCGGGATTAAAAAATGAAATTTCACGATAAGTAAATATAACCATTTACACATAAATAAGTTCCTCTAAGTCTTTATAACATACAATCAAAATTACGTTCAATAACGCGCCATTAAATATTGATCCGCTCTTAATTTATGTCACTTGCGACAAACTTACATTGTAACTGCTTAGCACATATCTTTCTGGTATGCACTTTCCAATGATCGTCTGTTCTTTGTTAGGTGAATAAATGTAAAAGGCTTTATTTAAATTTCTGTTAATAACTTTCGAGAACGACAAATTTCACTGCCTTCCATATACAGGCTTTTAATTCTTTCGTCCGCTATTAATTAAGGGTAAAACTCAGTTAAAAATTTTTATGTAGTTTGACAAAAAATAATGCCCGTCAGAATAAACGTATCGAAGGAAAATACGCTCATTTTATTATAATTCGTCTATAGATATTTTCACATTTGTTAGAAAAAAATCTGTCCTCCTTCGTACGGTTTCTCTGGCTTTGTTTGTTGCTGATAAGCGCGCTTGATAAGTTTTCTGGTAAATACTTTTATTACTTTTAACGAACGTTGGATCGATACCCATTAAAATATATATTTCATATATAATATATATGAAGGTATACGGTAGGAAGTATCAATAACTGTCTCATACTCAAAATATATGATCCTAGGAGTATCATATTTCAATACGAGCTCAACAATATGTCTATGACAGTAAGTACATATAAAATAAGTTTCGCCTTTTCCTGATTCTCTTTTTACTCTTATACATAATTTGAGTATTCCCGTAACGAATATCTTTGGTACTGTAAGTATGAGTAAAAGAGAGGGGAAGAGATTCTTGGTGTGTGTATGCGAATAAAAGCATTAGTGGGTGTGAAACGGACGAAAAGAGAGGGACAATACAAGTGCGGTAACGGTGTAGCAAATACATGCTTTCATTTAAATAGAGTAATAGTTATTCTGAATAAAATATTCAGTAAGTACTTATTGGCATATTTAATTCGCACTGACTCCCGATTTCATTTTTATACTTCCAATAATGAATCAATTTTAATTTTCTATTTAAAAGACAAACTACGATTTATTTGTTGATTGAAAAATTGAAAATTAATGTGATTTAAGTTAGAATTTGAGCTTTTATCTGCAATATTTTTATTTCAGTTGAATATCATTATGAACTATTTAAAATTTAAATGTGAAGCTTATTACATTACATTGCGCTATTTTTGCCATTCTTACGCCTATAGCAACCACAGTAGTTAAAATATTTATGATAACATTATGAATGAACTTCATAAAATTAACGGATGCATAAAGGAAATAAACACAAATTTAATTCAATTTATCTTTTAATAAATTTAAACCTTAATTGCTAAATAATTACATAGAAGTCTACTTATTTTATTATTCAATTAAAAATAGAATTTTATATCGAATCAAAAGTTCATAAAATTAATCAGGAATAAATGTTTCAATTTCTTTATTTTATTTTTCAAATAAGAAAGATAATTTCTATCCACGTAGGAGTTGATAACTACCGTTAGTCACTTTTCTAAAGTATTAAATAATAAAAGTATCAAAGAATAATAAAAACAAAAAGGTGCAATCAACACGCAATAAAAACTTCATTTTTATCCATATCTAAAAGACTTGTAAAATAAAAAAATTTTTTTAAATATGTCATGCAGATAATCATCGAATTTATTTATGAGATATCAATGTTATTTAAAAACTATTAAGTACTTGAATAAAAAATTATAATAATTTTTAATTATAATTATAACTTTATTGCGTATAGCATATTTAATACAAAAATTACCAATTGATAAGTTTAATTTAGATTATAAAACATATTTTATTATTTTTAAGATGAAATAAAAATGTTATAACTTGATATTGTTCTAATGTTATACAAATACGTAGAATTTTTTAAAATAACACATAATAAATTTCTCTAAATCCTAGTAAAAGTATCGAAAAAGTATACCTTAAATAAAATTACAAATGTACTTTTGTATATTTGTAATTTGCTAACATAAGGTTTAAAATATAATAAATAAATGATATCTAATCTGTTGTATTTCTCACATGTTTCGAAACTTTGGGAGTAAACTTTTAATGAGCACATGCTGTAAATAAAATAGCTGCCATTTAGTAAATAATTATAAGTACTCATGATTTCTTTTTCATATTATCAAGCGGAAATAAGAAGTTCAAAATTAAATATTTCTTACGAGAAACATTTGTTTTTATTATCCACGATTTAAGTACTTTGCAGAGTTTATTTCAAATGGTAAAATTTTATCTTTTAGAACCCCAAAAGTTATTAGCAATATACTGGTTTGAATTCTATGTATATGTTGCGATTCTATTTTCTGCTTCTTGTTGGTCGTTTATAAACATTACTAAAGTTTATAATTTATAGCTCTTAGTTCATTTATTTAATAAAAATTTAATAATGTACCATAAGATGGCTCAATTAAATATTAACTGTTTAGTTCAATAATAAATGTATCAAATAATTTTTATTTTCAACAATGAAACAATATATTTATAACAATTTTTAAATAAAGTTGTTCTGGACAGTATTTTAACTCATTAATTTATCTTGGTTCTCTTAAATATAATATTATAATATTTTTTAAATTATTTTTATATGAATTCTGTAAGAATAGAGCAACAGCTTAATTTAAAAAAAAACATACTCATGAGAGCTTAATATAATGTTCACATGCGAATAAGCTCCAATAATGCATTTTACAAATTAATCATAAGCTTAAAGCTCATAAATTAAATGATTCTTGGTTTAAGAATACATAGAATATTACACATAATTACATTATGCAAATTATAAAAAATTGTCAACGTTACGTTAGCATTGTGTAAAGTGTAAATTATTAACATGTATTATGATAAAACATAGATTGGAGCTACTATAAATAATGTAGAAATATACATTCTTATTTTTTAAATTTCTTTATTTCATTAAATGAAGTTCTGGTCTGGAAAACTCACAAAACTGAAATTTAAAATTGTTCGATTCTGTACAGTTTTTTAAAATTCGTTTACTCTAAAATCTCAATGATAATCGCGTATTTAATCATCAGCATAAGTATATATTGCAATAAATACGGTAGAAGCTTCTACTTGTCTATACTCTTCTTATTCTGCTCTGTACTTCTTTTACAAACATTCATTAAATTCTTAGCCACAAACTAGCAGAATATTTGCTCAGATCTTTCATCCCTTCATATTTAGTGGTTTGAAGTAATACTCAATAATTTGAATATTCGTCATATCGATATTAATAAACAAAATATTCTTTCCGGATACATTTTTTAAATGAGATAATAATAATTATTCAGAATATTATAAATTCATTTGATTACTAATGCTTAATCCAATTATCCTCTTACTATATTACGTAGTTTTTTCTGTAATTACTTAAACTATTACTTTGAGACTATCAGTATGTTCACAACAGCATTGGAATTTTCAAACGCATATTGTCTCAACCTTACTATACAATTCTTTCAGCTATATATTTCAATTATCTCGATTTTTTGCCTGTACTTTTATTATAGGATTATGGATACAATTTGACTTTTTATGTTCAAGCTTATCTTATTGAAAAGTTTTATGGTATTTATCCAAGACACAGGCATATATGAGTTTTCCGCGTGCGCATGCACTCGTATACATAGTGCATATATTGTATTAGCAATAGAGTTCATAATGGCAACAGTAATGTTAGTATTGATCATAAATTCCAAAGAAATTAATATACATAAAGTTTTTTGAAAGATTTTCGCCGTTTAATTATTTTCTATTTATACAAATTTAAAAATATCTTATGTACATAGTCTAATTATTTAATTGATTTAAGTGGAGTTTATTTAATGTCATTTAATATTTTAACATTTAATATTTATTTTCTTACAACTGAAGAATACATTACACGTAAAATATATAGTGAATTCAATTTTCAAATATATTATCTTTATATATATGTTTAAAAATTTCATTATAAAAAAGATTCGACACCTATGAAAAAGTGTATTAAATAAAATTAGAGTGATGAAATATGAAATACGTAATGAGTTCTTTGAAAAAGATTTCCGGATCTCTCTAATATTATTTCTGCTTATTGAATGGTCACATTGCCTGCTTATAAAATAAAAATAATATACTGTCTGACTATAACATTATTTTATATTCATCTCTAGTTAAGAATTTTGACGTCAGAATACAGGATGAATTATTTCTCATTGATAAAATGCTTGAAAGTACATCTGTTCTCCAGCGGGTATACCATAAGTTTCGCTTTTCTTTTGTTATTTTTTCTACGTTGTAGAGACAATTCATTACACTGATGGTAGTTTCATTAGAAAGATCAATTACTTATAGTCAAGTGAAGTCTTTGATCGTGAAAGAATAAGCAATAAAAATGAGTACATTTGCTTCTCTTTATTTGCTTATAAATACTTACATTTTATATTTTACTTTTTTTTCCTTGACAATATTTATCGCTCTTTCTGCGTTTTCATTTAATTTTAATCACTGATTTTTCATTATATCTTTAGAAAATATCAAGATGAAATCGAAAAAAGTAGTATTTTAATTGAAAATATATCACAGTAATTATTAAATATTTACAAAGTGTAATAACATTTTATTAAGCCCTGAGAACGTAGTAAATAAATTGACGTCAAATTAAACAAAATAATTGTGCTTTAACGCACACTATGCACTATTGCGTAGGCAAATATATGTACCTGCGCGCGCACAAACGTATATATTTATGCATTTATTATGATATTTCCTTGCTACCAATCGAAATCGAATACATATTTCCATTAGCTTGTTTAATTGGGCTTGGATTTCTTTTTGACATTTGACGAATGTAGCCTTCAAATTAATAATTTGAAGGCTGCATAGCCATAGCATTCATGTTATTTCAATTACAAAAAAGAATTGTACACCTAAAATTTAAAAATGAATATTTATCTATGAATTTTAACATTGCGCACAATGTTATTTTAAATTGAGATTATTTAGTATTCTATTTAAACTTAATTTAACTAAATGAAAAATATTAATATTGTCAGAGAATGTTAATTTATTAGAAAACTTGGGTAAAACGGTTAATATTCAACTTGACATTTTACAGTTACAACATAAAAAATTATAAAACTTGTAGAATATGCAGCACTAAGGAAGAAGCAAGCTTTTTATTGAAGTTGAAAACTAGTACGTTTAATTTTAAACATATATATAAAGATAATACATTTGAAAATTGAATTCACTATATATTTTACATGTAATATATTCTTCAGTTGTAAGAAAATAAATATTAAATGTTAAAATATTAAATAACGTTAAATTATCTACACTTAAATCAACTAAGTAATTAGACTATGTACAGAAGATATTTTTAAATATGTATAAATAGAAAATAATCAAACGACAAAAATCTTTCAAAAAATTTTATGTACATTAATTTCTTTGGAATTTATATATACGAGTTTTTAGCATAACTTAAACCTGCCTAAATTATTGCAATTAAAAATGAGACAACCTTCTGGTTTTATAATCTGAACTAATCATATTTTAATAAATAACTAAAAGATTTTGAAGGTACTGTACTTCTCAACTATTACTTGAAAATATTTATAAATTTTTCAAAGCGTAATGGTTACTTTAACCAAATTAATTTAATATTCCATACTCTGAGCAATCCTTTCATTATAACTGATTCTGAATTCTTCTCTCTTCATTAATTTTTATTTTTCATGCATTGGTATGTACATCTTGCTAAGTACATAAAGAAAATAAACATGAAAAGTACATACTCGGGTAAATTTTAATTTGTTTTAGAACCATTTTCTAAATGAGTAACATAAGTATGTGCGCACACGTACGAATTCGTCTACGCGCGTAAGTCTGTTATTTAATCATGAGAAAACAAGGAAGTTATATTATTGTTAAAAATGAACGAGGCAGTATGTTTACTAGATACGAATAAATTAATTAAGTCAATACATATTTTTCACTATTATTTCATTATAGTGAATTTGTAATTGCGTAATTGTATAGTACAAATAAAAATTCTGGAAACGCGTAAACACGAAGTAGCTGACGGGTACTTATAGGCTATTTATTGATCTCTATTTCTATGTTGATCTAAGGTTATTTTAAAGTCTCTGTAAAGAATTTCTTTTGTAATTTAAATTAGAAACTTCTTTTTAAATTTATTAGCTTGTTAACTTTATCTTAATTCTAAAAAACAAATTCCTTTTATATCTGTATAAATGAACTTGACGATGTTGACTAATATTTTTCATAATATTATAAAATGTATTACATTTGAAACGCAATTATAGTTTATTATGATAAATTTTTTGAATGTATAAAGTTACTGTTTACTAAAAGCTTTTTCCAAAACTATTCCATTTCGAAACTATTATTAACGAAAGTATGAAAATCCTTTTGTGACGCTTTCTTTTAATTTATCAGGAAAGATAGAAAAGTCATCGTTTTCATGCGTACTATATGTTTTAAATCTCAATGTTATTAGAAAAATACAAGGAAATATGGAAAATCTTTTAAAAATAGATAAAGCTTCATGTTGAACAGAAAGCTACGATACTTTTGTAATTTTCGATACCTCTCATGCGGTAAAGTCGTAATCGCTCGATCGATTTATTCGATTCAGTAAGTTTCAAAAAATAAATTATATTTCAAAAAATCAGTTACAATAAACTATTAAGTTCAATTCAGTTAATTCAACTCATTACTATTATAAGAGCAATTCGCTAATAACAAAGAATCACGTTTTTTACAATTATTACAATATTTAATGATACTATTCTAAGCTTTGTAAATCATAATGGATAATATATAAGTGAATATACAGAGTAAGAGTATCTTCGGTGAACAATAAAATATGAAAAAGATTTTAAAAATGTTGATTCGTGTAATGAACGATTAGCTATTCTTATACATTATTCGACAAAAAACTTCTATTTCTTTTTTGATACTAAAATATTAATTTTTTTTTTCTCGTTAACCTGTCCAGTGGCACAATTTCCCTTGAAAAATAATTCATAGTAAAAGTGTCCAAGGACCAGGCTAACTTCCACCAACGATTGGAATAGAGAAAGAGTACCATTTTGAGCAATACTTCAAAGTATCTCGAGAATCAAAAGAGAAAATTGAGAACGTAACTGTGTAACGCGAGTGAAGAAAATCCAAGTGAAGTCTCCCTCCAAATATTAGCGCGTCTACCCGTCACATCGCCCACGAGTATATTCACAGATACACATGAAAAGATCCAGTTCGAGGAGATAGATGCGTGAAACTGAAAGCGCGTGCAAGAGAGGAAAAACGAGGGATGCTGCGTCCGGGACCGAGTCGAGAGCAAGCGTTGCGTACTCTCACTATCGATCTCTCGGCCGACCAACCACCATTCCCGCGCACATATATACGCGCCGGCAATAGCTCTCTCAACCCCGGCGAGAAACATGACTGATCGGGACAAATAAGGCCTGCACAAACATTCTTTATCACTGGATAATATTAAAACATCAAATGCATTAATCATCGGTGTTTCAAGGGAGCTTCAGAATTTTCGAAATATCCCGCAAACTTCGATTAAACGCACTTTGTAGGCTTGAGAAGGTTGAAAGAGCAACCCCTGCAAGTAAGAAAGGGGCACCATGTCAGGGAGAAAGGGAAAATGCTCGACAACAGCGGCGGCGCAAGCTCACTGCTTGGCAAAAGCCGTGTGCCCGGTGGTTCTCAGTGAGCTTGGAGCTTTCGTGCCGTGTGTTCGGTGGTGAGGAACTTCTTATTGTGACATACGCGTGCGCAAGCGGCACACGAGTTACCGTTGTAGTTGTATAGTTACCACGAGTAGCGCATTGTACACGACATACGCGCTTTGTACTGGCTGCGGTAAGTTTCCGATCGCGAGCGGTATATTCTAAAGAATGTTAAGCAAGGAAACGAAAATCGGATACTACCACTACTACGGTTGTTCCTGAAGAGACAATGGAATTTATTGCTTTTCATTCGAACAAACAACAAGGTTGGCTTACACTTTCATGCGCCTCTGTATAATTATGTCGGTATAAAAGCATAGCCCTTCTTTTCGCGAAAATGATAGGTTTTTGTTATAAATGAAAATTGAAATAATATTTTACGTTGTGTACTGTACTTGCGAATAATTAATAAATAACATCGCTCACTTTCACTCGAAGTACACGAAGATTATACATTTACACTAAGGAAAGGAGATAAGTCTAGAATTATAGAATGAGGGGAGCATAGCAAAGTCGTCAGTTGAAAGTATGAGGACTAATATTGACAAGTGCATTTTTAATACCGTTCTACTGTAATTGAGTTCAATTACTCTTCTTATCTTAATTGGTATAATTTACTTAATATCCGTACGAATTTTGACTAACAAAAAAGCAAGTTCCTATTTAGTTTCAAATTATTTATTTAAATCCTTAAATGTCCAAATTATTTATACACTAAATATTCATTGAGAAAAAATATATCGAGTCGATGGAATTCCCTGATATATTCAAGACAAATATGATCAGATATAAGTGCTAAAAAATTCATTCCAAAATATTTTTTCATCGAAGAATGTATTTGACTAATTGTTTGACTAAATTCTGACTATTACTACTTTATACCGTAGATGTTGAAGTAAAATTGAAAAAATTATTCGATTTTTCAATTGTAGTTGTTTTGAAGTAGGCATTCTAATTTTTGCTTTCATTAAAAACAGGATGCTTTTTATTAATATAAGCCAAATTACCGTACATATATTATATTTCAATATATCCATGAAAACATAATGTGTACATAATTAAAGAGAATACAACGTATTAAAATTAATCGCGAGTAAAAATGTCTTTACTTACGTAGGCATGTATAGCTTCTTCAGAATTTCGTCCTTTCAAGAATGAAAGTGGTCTGAAAAAGAACTTTAAGTTAAGGGAACAGTATATACGTGACTGCTTACATAAACAAATACGCGAAACATTATTAGTCGTCAGTATACGTAATTATGTTCATAAAGCTAGGATAAAGACTATTAAAAGATTAAGTTTTAATCTCCATTTTATTCCATTTCTTTCTTCTGCGATAGAGAAATCGTAGAGAAATCATGCTCAGCAAAATCCGATCGAGAGTAGTAGCGATAATAGAGTGACTATTTTATCGTTATCGTCTTTTAACGCACAATATTTATCAAATGGGTAATTGACGGATTAACGAAATGATACAAATGTAGATATGTAAATACAATATGTAGATGAATTTCTTTATAAATGTATACTTGTAACAGTTACCGTTTACAATAACATGCGTTCTACTTATTTTTCTTTGACATTGTTTGGAAAATATTTTCTAACTACTCATCATTTAAAATGTTCGCTATACAATCAGCAACTGCTACATACATCTTTGAATAAATCGATCTTTTTGAGGTAAACTTATAACGATGTTTTGAAAAGATAAAATGCAAAAGTATATTACAAATATTTCCTTCTGCTCGTTTGTCCAAATATAATGAATGTATCCTTCTACATAACTAATTGACAATATTTGCTCTAAAGTTATTTTCAAAAATTTGAATAAGCAAAAAATATAAACGTTCAAAAACACCGGAAACATTAATCTTATATAAATATCGGGCAAAACTAGTGGGCAGCGGTCGTCTACCTGAACTCGTCCTCATTCTACTGAGCCCGAACTTTGCACGCGATCAACTAATCTAATCTTGCAATATACGTACATTTGTACATACTTTCGTACATCTACACATTCCGTTTATGTCTGTGTATTTCTGTATGTATATCCTTTCTCCTTAACGACTTTTTGAGGACTCCCTTGACGGAGAAAAAAGGATAATACCCTTTATGTACGGTGAACCAATCTTCCCGTCACTTTCTACTGGTTACTTTGAAAATAAGTAAAAAAAGAAGGAGGAAAAATAACAGTAGGTTATATCTCGCATAACATAGGTAAATACTATTGTCGATCATTGCGTTCGTGATTCGAATTGCGACACGCGGTCGCGCCATATAACACAGATGTACGAGCATCTGAAAGCATTCAATTGAACTTCTAAAGAGATTTTTTTTATTTTTCTTTCATATATAAAATAGCTGACTTATTATATTACTGGCATGAGGAAAAATCATTGCTGGTAAATGTCTACTCATTTATTTAGTGGCATAAATATGGTGCTTATATTTTTTCTTTTATATTACTCTATCTCTCGTGTTCCTGATAAAATTTCTTCTTTATTTATGTACTAAGGCCGTATAAAATCAACTCAATTTAAATTCATTTTAATAATGTAAATATAGTATAATAATATAGAGGAAATTTTTATATAAGATAATTTAATATGTTTAAGAATAATAAACAAGTAAATTAGTAAGATGAGAACGTTAATGATTAGGATTTTCGAGTTGTAAAATGAGAATTGAAAGGAAAGTCAGTTTCATTTGCAATCTATCATAATTTAATGCAAAAATAGGTTGGTTTCAATTTTCATGACATAAAAATGTTATTAAACTGAAAAATTCAATTAAAACGTCTCTTTTATAAATTATAACGGTATAATTACTCTAGTTTTCAAAAGAAATATTTATTTAAATACAAAATGATTTTTCAAATAACATATTTTGTTTATCATAATGAGAAATAAGTAATCAAGTTATCGTGTTCAACGAGGAATCATAAACATTTGAAAATGTGTATATCGAAAAAGAAAGAGACCAGCAGAAAACTTTATACAAACTAATGATACTAATTAAAAATATAGAATTTGTACCTGTATATATTTTATATTTACTGAATAAAGATGGTTTATCTGGGCTTCACATAATAAAGTTTATACGTAAAATGAGTAAAAAACTTGGCATTTGTTCTTTGTTTTGTGTCTCAATGAATATAAAACTCTATCACTTCAAAAAATATATAGCAGGTAAATATTCTAAGGAATGAGAAAGTTGAAAACTGTGTTCCGCGATAGCATTTCCAATTAAATTTCTAATTCAATTTTTCAAGAATACATGAATCTATGAGACGTACGTATGCGCTTTTCCTTTATTACAGAATGAAAAATAAATATGAGAGAGAGAGAGAGAGAGAGAGAGAGAGATAGAATGGAAGGAAGGTAAAAGAGGAACGATGAAGGAGAATGAAAAGGGTATCCCACATGACCGAAGCAATTATGGATGCATTTCCCGAGAGACTTCTCGCATCTTGCTTATCCTTCCTATGCACCGTAAAGAAAATCAAGTTTTTACATTGATAGGAAGAAAGACGACAAAATTTAATATTTTTAATTTTCTGTATCTAAAAATATAAAATCTATAATGTACCTGTCTGAAGTACATTTATATCTTAAATCTTTAAATATTTTTGTACTTATACGTAATGAAGATTTTTTTAAACAATATATATCTGCTAAAACATAAAGCTTTTCATGCATCAGCTGATATGACTGATGTCTGATGAATATACAGACAATTTATCTCGGGAGAAAATACAAAATACATAATATCGGATATCTGATTATGTAGGTATAAATAGTAAAAATTAAGAACTGAAAATCTAATCGTCATAATGTGAGATAAGTAACGATATGTATAAACGATATATTCAGAAGATAAGTGATAAAATGTTAAAATCAATTACTTCATGGAAGTGAAAAGCTTTTTTGAAAAATGAAGTCATTAGAACTGCGGTTAATGTAACAAGAGATTATCTAAACAAAGTAATTAAAAAATATTATAATTACAAAAGTATACAAAAAGTACATAAAAGAAGATGTAATTTTCTTTATTGAAATTATTTTTTACATAAAATCACTGTAAATAAATAAGAATATATTCACTACGTTCATTTATTGCAAAGCAGGTATATAAAGGATAATGCTACAAATGACATCTTAAGAAGAAAAAAAAAACCATATAAATGAAAAACTTTTCATTAAAAAAAATATTAAAATTCATCTAGATTAATGCTTAAGCCCAGAATGTAAATTATTTAGAAAATATTAATACATACACAGACAAGAAATCTTTTCTGAGAGTTGATTTAAATTAAAATAAATTCAATTTGCATAAACTTTTAACGAATCCGGTATAAGTAAATTTTATTTCGTTGTATAATACTACTTTTTATTTCTACAGCACGCTTATTTAGGTTCAAACATGCATAAATATATGCGTTTAACTTGCTTAATTTAATGTTAAAGCAGTGTATTTAACAATAATAGGAAGCTGATGGAATTAAAATTTCAAACAAATTTTTACAGTTATAGTAACAAAAGATTTAGTTATTAAGAATAGATTTTATAATAATCCTCCATAAAATATCGTTTCTTTATTTATTGCATAAATTTTGTATTTTGAATAAAATACATTAGTAAAATATGTTTATTTTATTATTCTAAATAATTCGGTTGCACATTCCCTTCGCTAGAGAATATTCTTTAGTTATTGGAAGGACATAAATAGTGTTTGTGGTAGTAACTTTTCGCAATACATAACATTGATCAATTAATTAAATTTACTATTGTTATACTTGTCTTTATAAATATTGAATATAGTAGAAATATTAATACTAACTAAGGTTACAGTATAAATAATGGAAGGGGTAATTGTAGTTCAACAAACAAATCACTATTTTAGATAAATATTTTAAACATTAATTCTAACATATTATTCTTATATTAAATTCGTTTTATGACATTTAATATTTTATAAATGTTTTTTTTGAGATAATGATAAGATATTAAAACGTCTATGTCTAAAGCGAGAAAAATATGATCAGATATAAAGTTGTCAAGTCTATTAATGTCAGAGTAGATACAAAGATTTCACATCAAATAAGATTTACTATGAATAGAGCAATACTAATAAGCTTATGAATAGTCTATACGGGCCAAAATCATATAAAATATAAATGTCACCTGCTAATAATGAAAACGCAATTCACATTATTTTCTAGATATAATGTACTAATTGCATTTTCTTATTACACAGATTGTAATTGAATTTTCTTAGAGTTATTCGCTTCATAAAAACAAAAATAAAGCTTACTAAGAGTATCTTCGAAGTAAATAAAGATTACGCAGGGAAAGGATAATTATATGTACTATAATACAATATAAAGCAATCAGAATAATAATCTAAGATGAATTCAACTAATGATATAACCTCTACCAATAATGTATAGATTACGTATATTGTGTAAATTAGATGTACACCGTCTGTGATAAATAATAAATGAAAATACGAAGTAAAATAAAATACTAAAAAAAATTAAGACTAGTCATATACAATGATATATGTTAGTGTCCGGTGCGGCAGCTATATATGTACATTTTATCAAGCAATTGAGTGACAAAGAAAGTAAAATGTCTAAGAAAACACTAAGTTTATTTATAAATATGTTGGACAAAATAAGGAAGACATAAGTACATAGAGTAAGATTAGGTCTAGGTAAAATAATAAAAATGAAACATAAATGAGAAGCTTCGTTGACTCCTGTTATTATTGCATTATAAACTGCGCGCACGAAAGAAAATAGAATATTTTACGGCAGTTAAAAAGTAAAAGCTAGAAATATCTATCCAAAAAATGAGTGAATATAAATATAATATCAAAATTTCTCCATAAAAAAGTAAATTCAATTTAATTTATTTATCATTGTGAAGGCTATACTGTTGTTACGGATTTTATTCTAATTAATAATAACAAAATAGTCAGACTGAATGGTTTGAGATAACTTGCAAATGTTACTATGTATAAAGCTATTCACATTATTACCATCATCATAATTATGCACATAATAGAATACATATTTTGTGTTGGTTAGCCAATCAAGCAGAGTATAGAATGTAGTATAGAATGGAGTGGAGACGTAGAAGTAAATATTAAAGGTCAGATTTGAACAGTTAGCAAACGTAATAAAATTCAATAGACAGAGTAGATTATCATTTCTAAACTAAGATACTATATACTATATATTTTTCATAATATCCTAAAAAATATTTGATTACTGAACAAAATTAAATACAAAAATTTATCATTGCAAGGGTTTCCATTAGATCTGAGAATACTATTGACTCCGCGAAATGTACACCGATTGTTACAGGTGACTCAAACGAGGCAAAGTTTCACTATATATATACGTGCAACAAGGTAAAGAAACTAAAGAAAGTGAAGTCACTTGCGATGTGTGATGTAGGGGGTAAGTCAATGAATAAGGCCGCTTCATATAAGGTTCCATTTTACATAGATACAACTTGTGAAATCAATATTTCATTCGATACCCGATATAACGATGGCCAGATAGAATAATCAAAATTTACGCATTTCTGACACACTAGCTACCAATAGCAGTTGAAGTTCACAATAATTCGCATAAATCTAAAAGTAATTAAAGTCGCTAACATATACTAAATAGAATTTACATTTTTATATCTTGTTGATTATTCTTGTTGATAATATTTTTATATATTACACTGTACTGTACTTTACTTATCATGCCATTTTCAAATTTCTTTGGAAAATTAAACTTATGAAAATTATGTTTGTAACTTTACGATTTCGATGTAAAATTTACATTAATAAAGTTGTGCTTCTAAAATATGTTAGATTTAACATTTATTCTATCTTAAGTTTTAATCCGTAGAATTTCTACCTAAATTGAACGTTGAAAATAATTATATGTGTTATGAATTAAAAAGTTTTCATTTATAAAAATAAAAATAATTTATTATGAAATTTTTATCTTGGCTGTACAAGAGAATCATTAAGATTCCTTGCATTTATTTATTATATAAGAAGCAATAAAATGTTATTACAATAGATTGATTGTATTGAAAAATGTAATTTATTTAAAAATAAATTTTCGATCGTCCATAAGAAAAATCGACCTTCGCAATATGCAAATTATACAAATTTATCGAGAAATGTTGTGATTAGGCATTATAATTCAAAAGCTCTTGTAATACTACTGGAGCGGTAACGCTACATACCAACTACTGCATATAAACCAGTATTTACAGCTGTGACGACTGTACTTGGCGCATTGTACCTTCTATGGATTTTTCTTTACTGTCGTAAATAATCTGTGTCTCACATTCGAGTACTGAACATGGAATCAAGTTGTTGGCTCGGATTATGTATGCATGGCAAATGCTGTGAATCTTCGAAAAGAAAAAAAAAACGGAAAAGAAGAAGGAAGCCAGTTTATTCTGCAGTCGCGAGACAATCACCTTGTGCAAGTTTCAATAAACGCTTTTCAAAATTATTTACAGCGTATTTCATATTTCAGCTATTATTCTGTGCAGTTTCACACTGGTGATTTTGACAAGATTTGTGATGCGTAAAGAGTGATTGGTCTGAAGTGAGATAGCGTAACGTAGACAAATGCGTCAATCCTGAATGACAGCCACGCGTTTTCTACAACAATGAGGGATATTCATCGAATAGACCTGCGCTTTTCAATTTTTCTTTAAGCAAACTCGTGGATCATACAATTTAATTATATCGTCGTTGCGCTAGATTGTTTCAGCTGGAAATTTCAAGACCTTATCGTTGATCTTCATTAATGTTCACGAAGCTCTAAGCTCCATTGCAAAGAGCTGACAAAATGGCTCGGCGCTTAAGAACAAGTCAAGACGTGCAGGCTTTTGGATAATGACAGAATGAGCTTTTACAAACCATCACAATTTTTACAATACCTCCGTGACCTCATTGCTACCATCATATACGTAGAACATTTATGGACTATTTAGTTCAGGTGGATACCATCTATGGATCAAGCTTTTAGTGATGCAGTAAGACGTCATACTGATGAGACTAGCAGATTTTGCGATCGCCAACGTCGCAATGATAAGAGACTCGATTTCACGGTTCGTGGATGGATTGTGAAATCGAAGGAATAAACTGCTGGTTTCATTAGACTTTCAACACACGTGCAAGAAAGTTTGAGTCTACCTGCAACCTCAAGGAAAATCTGGTGGGCAATAGCTGATAAGAACCTAAAAATGTGCTGCTTCATTGTCACTCATTGTGAGGACACTTTAATGTGGATCTATACGCTTATCCGCGTAAGCTCTTGCAGTGTCAGCAACATGTGACAATACAATCCTATGTCTGAACTTCAGACTGTACTATATCAACTAGAGGAAATACATATATGTACATATATAATCTACGATATAGAATGTCTGCACATTTCTACTAACCATTTAACTACGTAAATAATCTGATGCAACCAGAAGTAAAAGCAAGGATCAAAATGGTAATAAAGCGTTTGGCTTGATAGTTCGTCAAAGCTGAGTGTCGTGCCTGGACAAGATTATTCTTCCAGTAATCGCGACTCAAGATGTCGAGGCACATCCCTTTTCTAAATGAAGCTTTTATTATCAAGTATCAGTACAAGAGCAGCACGTCTACTTGGATGTCAGCACAATGACAAAATCAAAGCGATTGAAATACTGCTTTAAATACGTCAATGGCTTTATGGAGGACTTTATCGGATGTCTGATCCGAAAGCAAAGACAGTCGCTTGAGCAAAAGTGCTAATCTTAAATTGAGCTTATTTTATTCCTTAAATAAATTAACAGGTATGATCCATCGCAGGACGACGATGAACCGACAAAAAGTAGTAATTGGATGAGGAAGTTCTGAATGTCATAAAAATAATATCGGTTACGTCGTGTTCGGCGAACCTCTTCATTTAGTAAGTAAGTTCCTGCAAGAATTGACCCGACGATGTATTTTGAGATCATGTAATGAGTATGTTTTGCCGAGCGAAGCTAAGCCGACTACTTTTAAGCCTAATTAATATATACATGCATACCCGCCGGTAAGCCAGTGTTTGTAGCTGCGATATCGGCTGCACTCGATGTTCTTGGATTTCTCTGCGTTGCGGTAAATTATCTGTGTCAGAGATGCGGCAATAAACGAGCAATTTAGCCGTTTGTTCAGGCTATCTAAGCGCGACAAATTCTCTAAAACCTCGGAAAGAAAAACGACGGAAAAGCAGATGAAAACTGACTACTGCTTAAGTCACAATATAATCGCCTTGTATACTCTCACAGTACTTTAAAATAAATCTTTTAGATAAACTTTCAACATAAAATATAAAATAAATAATTTCTACTCTATTCGTGTTCCTATATATTATTAACATTGTTATTCCAAAATTTTCAATTTTATGATAACTTAATTAAAAACATAATATTATTATTCTTAATGCAGAAAATATTTTTTTAAATTTAAGATACTTTTTACCACGTAATAAATTATCGAAGTGCAAAATGACAACAGTATAAAATATGGTTAAAATGTAAATATTTAACATCTACAAAAATTAGATTATATTTCATATTGTTAATAATTATTCACTAATGCAAGGGCTCTTTATTTTGGTTATTAAATTCAGATGTTCCTTTATTCAGAGACTATAAACTTGGCTTCTCTTTTACTCCCTTTCTCCTTTCCTCTCTTAGTATTCTGTTTCATTGTTTCCTATGGTTCAAAAAAACTCATCTATTAAAGAACTGTAAGCAACATAGTACGTATTATATAACATATTATATAAGTATATTCAATGCGATATATAAAACTAAAATTATAAAGTTTCTAAGAAAATTACGTTCTTCTCAGCATTCACTAAGGACTTATTTCAACGGTGTATGAAAAAGATTAAAAGATTAATGTGTTCATATCCTCTTCAGCACTCTCTCTGGCAAACTTTCTTACTCTCTTTTTGTTCATCGGTTATCCTGTTGATATTAACAACAGTGTATTAGTGAAGACATTTTGACTAATTGAACACTTTGTTATTTTTCTCTTAATTTTCTCACTCTCTATTTCTTTCTTCCTCTTTTTATATCTCTTCATTTATTTCGAGATAATTTTATTTTTGCATAGAGCAATTTTCACTAAATATTATTTATAAGTTGTGAATCCTCTAACTAATGCGCATATATTCTTATAATCTGAAATAATCTTTGTAAGTAGTTAAATACTATGAATGCATTTGTTTGTTGAATACAACTGGAGCATTCCCTTAAATTTGTTTTTGTATCATCGACTTTTATAATATAGAATGACTATCATTATTATTATTATTTTAGTTGTTGTTTATCAAATAAAAATGTATATAAAAATGTATATAAAAATATAAAAAATAGAAGACAAGTATAATTTTTACAGTTTACACGATACCAAGTTTATATTCTTAAATTTTAGCCAGACATGTAACGACACAGTTTATATTATGTGTGAGGCTGTGAATGTACGATTCACTCAAGATATTTAGGATATTAATTATTTACTTATTTCTCTAAGAACAAAAGAATTATGAAACATAAATGTTGCGTACAATAGCAGAATTTAATCGGACAAGTTATGATAAAAAGTTAATCAAATTTTTAACTTAGGGGGTTTTTTCTTGCATTAGCCGAGTACGACAAGAAAACTCGTAAAAAAGCTCTTTAATATTTACAATGTTAATCTTTATTTAATTTTTAAAAAATACGAAAATAAGAATACATGCACCGGAAGCTTACGTGAACTTATACATACGCACATAATTACTCATTTTCACATCGATACGAATAATAGTTTGAAAAAAAATTAATGTCAACGAGGAGGCTTGAATTTTTCTTATCTAATTACATAGATTATTTCAAGAAAGCATAATTGAAATAATTATTCGTTCAAATTTCTAAAACTAAAAATTTTCGAATTATTAAAGCGAAGAATACTAAGACGAAAGATAATATTCTTGGGCTTTAAATATTAGTAAAGAAAGCGAAGCCTTAAAGGACGATAGATTAATATTCTTATCCCGAGATTTAAAAAATACCCCCATTTTTTTGGAAAAATAAAAAACTTTAAGTTGATTATACTGATATTCAAAGGCTAAATTATGAAGACGAATGAACAACGACAGCTGATTGCTGCCACCAATATTCCTGCTATGCAATCGGCTTTAAAGCTAGAAGTGATCGATCTTTAAACAAGAGTCAGACAAGAGTAAAAATCAACGCCGAATACGAAATCACGCTTCGTGGATCTAGCGAATTACCGAACACCGGCCATTACATGCACGACTCGATGGAGAGAAATTTCGAAAGTAGATGATATGGAGACCGAGGACGAGTTGGACGAAAAATCAGTTCCTACTATGGATGAGGTGATTAGATTTCTCGATCTCGCCATCGTTAAACTTTATGATTAATTGGTAAACCCATGAAATGAAATATCATGTTTTTATACTAATTTTATGACTGGTGCATCATTTTATAAAAATGATTGAAACGAAACTAATTAAAATTATAATTATAGTCTTCTTAATAAGTATCGTTCTAATCAAATATCAAATCTGAGCGTTTTCAAAATTAGATATTAATTGAAAATTCAAGTAAAATTTGTTAATTTATTGAAATATATATTTTCAGAGTTATTGAGGATTTATTTATGAATTGAGATAACAATGATTAATATGAAATTTTTACTGATTATTTGTGATAAAGTTTAAAATGGCTTGTAAAATGAATATGACAATTGTCTTATGATTTTTTAATAAAAAACACGGGATTACTGTATTCTAAATGATTTCAACCTATCAATAACAAGTACTTACTTTAGTTATCTTTTTAAATTATTTGTTAAATTGTTGTTGTTTTCAAATAATTAATGAACAGAAAATAGAATTCTTTAAAAAATATTTAAATGTATTCGATTAAATAAATATTATTATAACTGTTTTCAGTTATTTTTCAACTGTACATTGAAAAATAAAGATTTAAATATGATGTAAACATACTAGTTTAAAGTTAGAAAATAATTAAAATAAGATTTTGATATTATAAAATATAAAATATATTATAATTATAAAATAAGATTCCAAAATTATGATTACTAAAATATCTTCGCACACACAAAATATACTGCTGATTTCTGATCTTGCTTTAATTTAAATTAATTGTGATTGATGGAAATACTAGAATTAAATAGAAACAAACTTTTTTTCAGTACATATTGAGTTTTCTAAATTCATTTTTATTGTCCTATAGTTTTTGCAACTCCAAATATATTCTCATTTTTCCTATATTAATAAACATTAATATTAAACTATTTAAATTATAAAATACTTCACTTCATTAAATTTAAATAGTTATTACATTAATATAATTAAAGTAATACTTGTGTGTGTGTATATATATATGTTAAGTCACCACAATTCAAAAGTTCAATAAAATACTACAAGTATGTTAAAAAATACTATTACAGTATTTTCTATATTATTGATTTTTTACACCATTCAACATTCAAAAATATAATTTTAATTTACTACATATTCTACGAAATGTAGCTGTATATTTGATAGAAATTTCATTAATGCAGAATTTATATAATATTTATAATATTACATCTTCAAATATGTTACATTTACCTCGCAGATTTTATGTTTTATAAGTTATAATACAACATTTTAATTTAAATTAATATCAATTATAAAATTTATTATATTCAGAAAAAATAAAATATTTATGTTCTTTATGTTATTTATATTCGTAAGATAAAAGTAGAATTGAGAATTTTTTATTTACTATTTAAATTAAAATAAATTACTAATTATATTTCCAAATTAATTGAAAATGTGAATAATTTTTTTTATATCATTGGATTTTATATACGCACATGTATGTATACATTCATACATTAAATTTGTTTATGTATCAATATTACATTTTTTATGCATCTAAAATTAGACAATATATTGCAGAAAAGTAAAGAGACTAAGATTCTGATATTCATAGAGATGAACAAATAGATTTTCAGCTTGTTCTCTTTCAAATGAATTTATAAGGAAGCTCTTTTATAAATATTCACAAATAGTTACTTGCTTATATACTGTAATAATATGAACTCAAAAGAATTCAGTGTAGAAAAGGTTAACAATATTAAGAACTGAGCTTTGTTCAGAAAAAATCTTGTTTACTTGAGAATCGTGTCTATATTATATCGTATTACGAAAATTGAATCACTATTAGAATAATAAATTTTTTTTTTTATATTCACTATATTAAAATTACTTATTTATAAATGTAAACATACATGAAAAGCAACATTGATGTTTATAATAATTAATCGCTTATTCGAATAATATAATTACATTATTATATTTTATAGGTTGATTATTTCAAATCCAAAGGATATTTGATATGATGGGATAAAAATTAACTCGAATAAAATCAAATATGTTTTGGAATAAGTTTTGATAATTTGTTTTTGTAGGTGAGCCTCGGTAATAACAATTTCCAGAGCTTGAAAACGATGAAAATCTCGCCCATGCCAATGTCCTCGAAAATTACAGACCACAGAGGAAAATGCTTAATTCAGTGTTCGTCCACAGACGATGAAGGCGGGGGTCACATTGACGATGACAGCCACAGCAAGGACTCATTCATCAAGTCGTATTGCAGGTATGAAGAATCAAATGTATCTTTAAGCTCGAGCATTAAAACTAAGAAGTCAGACAGAGAGTTGGCCAACGAAGAAGACGATGATAAATCCGATCTTACCCCCTGGGTAACTCAGCTTCAAAATCCCTCCTACCAGGAACAGAACGAAGATTTGAATATGGAAAAAATTGGCAGGTAATCGGTCGTTTCATTCTAAGCTTCGCAATGTTTAATTTCACGGTGCTATGCTATTCGCAATATTTAATTTCTAAGATTTCTCCATGTCCGAATTCCGTTTTATTTGGACAGGTAAGCAATTTATTAGAAAAATAATATACAAATACAACTAATTTGTTGAAAATTGCAAAAACAAGACAGGTCATGAATTTTTATGACAACTAAAGCTACTCCTTGTTTGTTTTTAATCATGCACATATGAAACTTCATAAATATTACATTTTTCAAGAAAACCAAAACTGACAATTTCATATTTTATTTTACCGTATATTTTTTTCAAAATGGTAATTTAATTAAATGGAAGATGCAGCAAATAAATTAGTATTAAATCAGCTATCAAAATAAAAATGATCCTATTCTTAAAACAAATTTTATAAAAAATGTTTATAGAATCCATTAAAACGAAATAAAATTATTACGTACTTATTTCAATATCTTAATTCAATCAATATTTCAATAACTTTAATAATAAATTCTAAGATACTTTATACATGTCGATGTAAAAATCTAATATTTAATAAACAAAATTATAAAAAAAACCTTGAAAAAAATATTTATTTCTGAAAAAATTACTGCAACTTATATTCTTAAATAAAATGAAATAGTTAATTTTTACAGTAACCTAAAATAAATTTTCTATCTGAGAATCCTCTGATTATTTTTCTTTTACTTGTGTACAAGATTTTTCTATAAAAAATATAATAATTATTTTATATTTTAGATAATCTAAAAGATATTCATTCATATGTTCATAAATTAGTTATTTAAAAAAAAAATTACGTACTGTGTTCTAATTTTTATCCGTATTATTGCATCATTGCTTCACAATTTCAGAGTAATTATTTGTAAATGTGTATTTTTCATTTATTCCCACCAGAATTAAATTATAGATTTCTGATAAATTACTCATAATAGTCACACTAAGAGACAAATGATACAGTGTAAAGATCAAATTAAGTAAGTGCTTTATTTCATAAAGTACTATGAATGAAGATAAATGATAAATATTGTGTTGCCTGATTCCATTAAACTCGACAAAAACTTGCACTTTCGCGCAATAAATATTGAATATAATAATACCATCAAACTGAAGAAAATTTATATATGAGAAAGTAAATTTTTAGTAATTTAAATTGCAAATTTCTTTTTTAAAGATTTTTGGAGGAAAATCCAACACTAGCAGAAACGTGGATTCGCGAAAATGCTAGTAACGAGTTGAAGCTTCGTCTACAAACGTGCTGCCTTGTCCCCAATAAGTCTTCGTCTACAAGTCTGCACTTTGAAGAGAGTGGGATGAACTGCAGTAAACGTAATAGCATCACTTCCGATCTATTTCAGTCTTGGCTAACATCTAACTCACCCGTAAAGCACAGCCGAAGTCCTAGCAGGTAATTATTTATAAGCACATAAACTTTATTAAATTCTGCAATATTTTGGTCTACTATTGTCTTTTACTAGAATATATGTGTGGGTAAATAACTTATTATGTTGATTGTAATTTTAAGGGTAACAAATAAGCAATTAAAGAATTCATCATATAATTTTTTAAGTACCACTTCATTGATGCTAAAAGATGGATTTCAATAAATATAATATGATTATGAAAAATTACTGGATCGTTAAGAAGGAATTTTTAAAGTCAAAGAAAATGAATATTCAAAGATCTTAATGAGATATTAAAAAAATTATAGAAATCATTGTTTCATTATAGATACTAAAATCTAGATAAACAAAATTATTTGTATTTTGTTATAAATTTTAATAACATCTATATTAAAACGGGAAAGAATAAGTTTTATGCAGAAGGATTCTACAATATACGATATTTTAATTTATTCTAAAATTTTAAAAAGTAATGGTTTCTTACTATTTTTCTTAAGCCTTAAAATTGTAAATTTGAATATGAACAGAAATCTAAATAGAGATTTATTTACATTAACTATTAAATTAAATTAATTACTAAGATTACTACTTGGCTACTAACATTAACTAGTAAACTCAACAGCATAATTATTATATTCTGCAGGGAATATATTATGTAAAATAAATGATTAAAATAAATTGACCTACGTTTTCTGTTATAGTTAGAACGTAAATGGAAATGATCATCTATATTAAAAGTTCAATGAAAATGACATAAAGTAATACACAATTAATTCATATCCAATAAAAAATCCAGCTATTATAACTCTTAAATAATAAAATTTCTATATATTAGTCATAGATTAATATATACAACTTTATTTGAATCATAATTAAATAAGATTATAAGTTGATAATTTTGCACATTTTGGTTTCCTAGTATTAATATTTATATTTATTTTTAATGTAAAATAAAATATTAATCAATATTATTACACAATTTCATTTACAATAAAAAGGCATATATAAACATTTATAAAAATGAAAATGACTGAGTAATCATGTAAAATATCGATCACATTAATATACATATATAGAAATTTAAAATAAAATTTCATTTTTTCTCATAGAGTGATATTTATTAAGTTATATTTAATAGGAGAAGATGTGTTAAAAATATTCTAAATTAGTATAACCAAACTAAGAAAGATTCCGACTTTTTAAACTCTTTGAAATTCAGTATTTATAGCAGTAAAATTGTATTAAAAAATTCATAGCTTTCACATAATTTGTACATAAAGATACTTCCGACAAAAAGAAGTTCAACTATAATCTAAAATTTTCATTTGAATATACTGATATAATTTTATCACAGCTTCTGTATCATGAAATTTTGTTGATAAACATACCAAAAAGAAACGTTTCAGCCATTGCTTAAACTTCTCATCGCTCTTTCGTCTGTAAAAAACAACATCGTTGGTTTTCAGGTCAATAAAATCAGATTAACCGAATCATTCTACATAATATATTTTCGATACGTGAGCTCCCTACGGTAGCATTCCCCCTCATGATTAGGGCTGCTCACTACCCTCATATTTCGTATCTATGTCTTTTTTAACTATTACTCTCTATTACTCATCTATTGCCATAAGCATTCTTTTAGCTGAAATCCAGTTTCCAAGTTAAATATTTGTAACGTGACAAAATAATAAATGCGAACAATAATTTATTAATGTATTTATATTTGAAAAATATGATGTGCATCAATTTTTTTTTCAAATTTAGGACAATATTTTTGTTAACGCACAATTACAATTATTTCAGAATATCATTATTTATTTTTCACTAAATATTAATTCCGATAAATGTTGAAATACATTTAATTCAGTTTAAATTATTTTTTACTGAATGCGTTCAATTAATTTTTAATTAGGGCAGAAAATTCAATTTATTTGAGTATTAATTAAAATTTATAATTGAGAAGTTTTAACCAATAGCTGATGTATAATGTGTGTTCTGCTTAATTTAGTTGATTAAAATTAAAAAAATAGTTGGATTAAACTACTATATACTTAAATAATCTACGTCTTTTTCATTTGAAAGTATATAATTATTATGATAAAAAATGTTCTTCTTTTTTCACAATCATATAAAAGTTTATTTAAAATTTCTTCAATAATATTATCTCATTTAGGGCCAATATCCAAAAATCGTTCCTAAATTATTATAAAAAACTTGATTTTTATAGTCTTTCACGATCACTAATATTTAAAATTTTTAAGACTACTTAAACAGCTTACAAACATCTTACTAGTTATTTAAGAACAACTGTCAGAGTTAAGTTGGAACTTTTAAAATGCTTTTTTCATTCATCATTATTACTCGAACGTATAAAATCGAAATAAAGTATCATGTTCTCATATCAATTATGGGTTTCTTCTTCATTGAAAATAAAGTTAAGTTTAAAAATAAGAACAACACTTTATTATTAGAATAATTTGAATAGGTTGAATTTTGTGTAATATAAAATTTGAATTATGAATAAAAATGTTATGATTAGTAAATACAAATTTTACATTGCTATTGACGTTTTATAAGTTAAATCAGGGAATAATAAATGCAATATATGTACACTCATACGCAATTACATGAAATATCAAAGAAATTTGAAATATTAAAGTTCATGCCAACTGCAATTATAAAGACAGTTTCCTAATTTTTAAATAAAACTTTATAGTTTTATTTATTCGCTGTCTGTGATAAAAATATGAAAAAATAGAAAATGTTAAAGAAACCGCCAGAAAAGTAAAAAAACTGGTTGAACTATAAAGTATTAATAAAAAACATACATGACACGAGTATGTCAGTAAATCTTTATTTTGACCAATTTAAAAACCGATCTATCGAACAAGGAATAAAAACTATATTCCAAAATAGAAGATCAGAATCTAAGAAAAATAATTAATCGATTTTAATTATATTTCAGAGTTTCTTTAATTTTATTAAATTCGATTTTAAAATTGTTGTAAGGATGCATAGTCGAGTTTAAAAATTTTATTTATTTTTTCTATATTTATGTTAATTCGTTTTTTACATATAAATGTTGTTTAAATAAATTTTAATCGTCTTGTTATTCCAAAATTTAGCACTGAAGTTATTTTGTATTTTACTTTATTTATACATCTAGAAATTTCTTTAGAATTAACGTTATGATAAATATTTATAAAAATTTTTAAAATCGAGCTTATTATTGAATTTAAAGATTCGATAAATTTTATTGAGATATAGAGTATAGAGAAGTAAACTTTCATAGTTTGAAACTTTTTACTTAATTTTTTATTTAATTTTATTTTTTCTTTAAAATTCTATTTCTGAATTTTTTAGAATTACTAAAAAAACTTTTAGCCTTTAATATAATTTGGTTATATAATGAAATTTTTTTATCTAGGTTTCTAACTTTTCTATATTGTATTCAATTATTTCTTCTTATAATATTGGATGATAAGAATGAAATCTTAAATGCATGTGAGGATATGTAAAATATCTTCTAAAACAAAAATTACTTTCTATTATATAATTCTCTGTACTAATTCATATTATATTTGAAAAATTTATTAAAAATTTACGGATTGCAAGTAATTACTAGAATTATAGTATTTAAGTTAATTTAATCTGTTTTCCAATAAAATGAAATCCTACAGAAGCTAAAAAAAAGAAAAAAATACTAAATAGCCTCTCATTGTTTTTAAAACAATTAGCATGATATTTATTAATTCAAGCAATGAAAATAAAGTCTACCAAAGTATCTAAAAGTAATAGAATTATTTATAAAAATTTTGGTTCAAGGCATAAAAAAAATTTATCGGTAAACAATTATATTCTGTGAAAACATCTTTAAATATTCGACAAAAATATATCTGAAAATTGTAAGTAACATACATATAACTGCAATGCCTAATAACAATTTAACATTTCAAGTACATTTCAAGATTCAATTTTCAGAAATAACTAATTCTAAAGATTAGCATTTTTAATCAGTAATCAGTAATTAAAGTTTTATTTTAAAAAATTGTATTCAAAATGTAATTTTAGTTGTATTTCACAAACTTAGATATACTTAACAGATACAAATTATTCTGGACGAAGACTCGAAAGCAACGGTGTGCGGCTTTATTCGATTGAAACTTGAAAATTGGAACTTCCGATTTCACGATGGATTCCCATTTTCTAACTGAGCTATTCATGTCAATGTATTTATTTCTCGAGTTTTTCTCATATCATAATCATAGCAGTAAATCTAACACAGCGATATTAAAATAAATAAATAATAAAAATATTTATATATTACAAATTGAAAAAACTGTTCTGTTATGTACTATTTTCATAATTTAAATGTTATTTTGACTTATCGTGACTTTTCTTATTTAAACACATAAAATTGAGCAGCACGCAAATAATTTTCAATGGTCGTTCAATTAAATATATTTAATAAAAGTGGCATTAATTGTAGACTGCTTTTCACTAACCAATACAACTGAAATAATTTATGCATCTCTATTTATTAACATGTATAAGACAAAAATTGCTCGATTGAGTCTGCGTATCAAAATTCCTTGGAAAGATATATTACAGGTTCAAAAATAATAATTCATTTGTAAATCCTACTTTATCTTAATTTATCACTAATACCCTCAATTTATTATTTTATAAGATGTTCAGAACTACAAATTATTTTATTTTGTACGAGTTATACAGGGAAAAGGAGAATATTTCCTTGAATTGTTCTCTAAATCCTATTTTGCATGATTTTTCATGTACACTTGAAATTCCTCTGCTCTACAATATTTACGTCTATAGAGTTGGTCTCCTATATTCAATACGCTCAATCAGTTTTTGATTAATATGTGTTTAAGGCGAAGGAAATAGCTTTCTGCATCCATCTTGCTAATGGAGAAAAAAATCTACATTTTACAATACACGCTTCGAATATCGAAGGGATAACTTGTTCTCGTACAAAGAAATTTGTATTATTATTACCATTACATGAATTTCATCTAAAAATTATTTATAATATTTTTATTAATTATGTTTTAATGCAAAAGAATAAGAGAAAGAGAAAAAATCAGCAAATAAAAATTAAAGCTTTCATTTCGCACAACTCTTTGATATTTATTGAGTGACATTTTTTAAATTATTATTATAAACTAATAACAACTTAAAGAAATCTCTCTTACAAATAGAAGCAAATGGATTAATTCATTTGCATTTATTTTTGTATCCACGATACTCGATATGTTATTTCACCAAGTGCCGATTTGTTATTATCAGTTAAAAAAATTAGATTCCCATGATAAAATTTCTGAATTTTTTAAAAATATAATTATAGTGAAATCTTACAATATCAAATTAATTAAACTTTATTTAAATTTATATCGTTTTCTTTATTTTACTTAAATTTCACGATAAATTTTTTACTTTATAAGGATTAAGCCTTGCATTCTATTGCGCTTATGCAAATAAATTAATAATTCTGAGATCCTAGAACTTTTTTAATTTTTCATAATTTCATAAAAATGATAATGGTAAAGAAAATTAAATTACTTCCTTCAACTTTGAGAACATTCTATCTGTCATGATTTTCCCCATTTGAATAATATTATACACCAGTTTATTGATTAATCTATTAAATGAAATTTTAATTTATCTTCACTTCATTATGTTAAAGGAAAAAGATATTCTTCGTGAGATAAAAAATTCACTTGACTTTCAGAGTTACTCACAATTAAATGAATAAATACCCTTTAAAAATAGCGAAAATCTCACGTATCACTCAGATCGTCGAGCACACTGTTGGAGCGCAGGGAGGAACTGAACAGGCTGGATGACAATGACCTCTTTATGGAGCTAATACGTGACGTGGCGAACGAGCTCGATATTAATATCCTCTGCCATAAAATTCTTGTAAACGTGGGGATCTTGACGCACGCTGACCGTGGGAGTCTGTTTCTGGCCAAAGGACCACTAGAGGATCGCTATCTCGAGGCAAAACTTTTCGACGTTACACAGGATACAGAATTTGAGGAGGCAGTACGACGTGCTAAAAAAGAGGAAATTAGAATACCCTTTGGCGTTGGTATTGCCGGATACGTAGCACAAACTAAACAAGGCATTAACATCAAAGATGCATATAAGGTCGGTTATCTTATAATGTATTGAAAGCCTACCTTTAAACAATTCTAGATTTAGTACCGTCGCTGAAAGATCTTCGGAGATTAAGTGTAATTTTAAATTTTTTTAATTAAGCCTTTTTTCTGTATGACAGGCAAAACTAAACATTTCGTAAAGCAGAAACTATATCAAATAAAATGTCACTGTACTAATTTATTTCTAGTATACCATAGTACAAAATTAGAGCATTAACAGTATATTAATGATGTTATTGTAAGAAATTCCTGTTACCTGTAATTTGCATGCATTTAGATACAAATTTAAAATAATACCAAATTAATCGATTTAGCTAATTGTACATATAGTATTTTTATTATTTTTCATAATAACGAGAGAATCGGCTTATTTAAAATAAATTGTGATAGATATCTAGAAAATCATCAATTTCAAACGTTCGAAGTATTTGAAAAACAAAATACTATTTAATATATAATAAATATTAAAATATACTTTACTTGAACATAACTAGTTTTTAATTTTACACTAATTTAAATATATTTTAAAACATCAATTTGAAAAATTTATACATTAAGAAACACAAAATTTACAAAGGTACAAAAAATATGCTTCATTGAATATAAAAAATATTAGCATTAATAGTTTTCGAATTTCTCTACTGATTGTAAAATTTACACAACTATGACAACGAGTTGACTATTTAGTTTATAACTTTCAACATACATTCAGCAATTATGATAGATAAATTTTAATAATACTACCAATTAATTTATTCTAATGTATTGATAAAATAGTATGAATAAAAATCTATTAAGTTTAGGTAATGTTTATGATAGTACCAGGTACATATTATTACCTGAATTTGCATCGTTGGTAAAGATATTTTACTGTATTTAAGAATTACGGAAATAAATTATAATTATTGAATTACTAATTGAATTTGCAATTAAAAAAAAATTAGAAATAATTTTCAATCTGACATAAGTGAAAATTAAGTTTAAAGTAAAAAAAAATTTTTTAAATAATATTTTCAGTCCGAAGCTACATTAATTTAGATAATTAGAATATGATCTGCATTAACTGATAGAAACAGAAAACATTTTTAAAAAATTTAATTTGTATTATGTTTTTTATTACATTTTATTGAGTGCAATTTTTTAAAATGAACCAGTATTATACAAATTATTTTAAATCAGTATATTAATATAGTGAGCAATAAGCGTATCTTGAAAACCATGCAAAATATCAATAATTATATAAATTACAGCTGTAACAATGGTAATCATATCTACATTCTATCTCTGATGTAAGACTGATTCATCTATTGACTTTCATCCACGATTATTCAATTGGGTTACCTAATTCATGCAACGTGTTGGACGTGTTAGGTTTAGTAAACAGTGGTATTCAAAGAATAGAAGGAAAATCTTGTAGATCAAAATAATACAGACGTATAAATTCGATAAAATTATTTTACACTTTATGTTTATTGGAATACAATAAACAAATAAAGTATAGTGTGTTTACGTATACGTACATAAATATATTTGTAAAAAACATACTATTTGCATAATATATCATTGAATTAGTTACTAATTTGTATTCCTCGTTTTTAATCTACATAAATATTATAGTAGTTAAAATTTTAATTTATTATGTAGACTTTTAAATAGAAAATATTATCTGTATATGTGTATATATTTTTTTTCTAAGTAATTATAAAATTTCATCTTTTTTATGCGAATACACATTATTTCAATATTGTAAAATATTGTAAAAATAATTTAGATTGCACTTTTGTGAATGCGCTATTAATATAATCGAACGAAGTGCTCGTATCACTTTTAATACTTTAAAATTTATTTGTAAAACAAAAACTGTTTTGCTGTAAAATTAAAAATAATAATTGTTTATTTTTGTAAGTTGCTTATAGGTTAATTCACTTTAAAGTAAATCTCAATAAAATTATTCTAATCTAAATATTCTAGTGTTTTAAATAAGTAATTTACTATTTCTAGTTTACTCTTATTTAAATTTTTAAATAATTATGCAAATTTTTTACGATGAAATAGATGTTCGGTAATTTAGTTTCTATGTACTTTTAAAAACTTTCTCTAAATAGCTAAACAACATTACGCTAGTACTGACATGCTTTTAGGTAAAAGATAAAATTATCTTTCAGGATCCGCGATTTAATAGTGCGATCGACACACGCACGGGTTACAAAACAACTCTTATTCTTGCGATGCCCATTTGGAATTACGAGGGTGATGTTATAGGCGTTGCTCAAATTATCAACAAAACGAATAAGAGTAATGAGTTTTCTGATCACGACGTTGAGATTTTTCAACGCTACCTCACTTTCTGTGGAATTGGAATACAGAATGCTCAATTGTTCGAGCTATCGGTATTAGAGTATCGAAGGAATCAGATATTATTGAATTTAGCACGCAGCATCTTCGAGGAACAGAACAACCTGGAGTGCCTCGTGACAAAAATCATGACAGAAGCAAAGGAGTTGCTCAAGTGCGAAAGGTGTACCGTTTATCTACTCGACTTGGATTGCGGCGAGGCGGTAATTCCAATTTTGTTTTTTTTTTCTTTCAAAATATTTCTAAACTCTTCAATTTAATATTTATACTGCGGCATATACTTACTATTAAAAAAAATATTTGTAAAAAGTCAAGAAATATGGTATGCAGCATAATTACAAGGTCTTTGTCCTGGTATCTCATTTAGGTCTACACATTAAATTTCAGTAAACGTATCGATTATACCATTAAATGCAGTTGTTTAATCGATCATCATAATATTGATCATGAAAGATACGAATCTCTAGAAAACATAAAAATTGAAGTAAAATTACATACAAAATTAATGCTATGATTATTTTATTGATTGATAATATTTTGAAATAATTTGCTCCACGAGATCAAACAATCTAAACGGTTTTTAAGGTCACAACTATAAAATCTATTATAAAAACGTGCGAATGATATAACGATGAAAGATTAAAAATATGCGAGTAGCCTCTAGAATCTCAAACGATTAGGTGCTGGTATAAAATATTACATATGAGTATTCTAAACAGAGGAAAATCATTTGCAAATGGATACGTCTTTATTAAAAATAAATAACCTGAAACGCAAATTAAACATTATTTATGAGGAGCATTTCAGAAACGGAGAGTCTTTAAATAGTTAACTGTATTAGTAAATCTGCTATTAGTTAACAAAATAGGCCCAAATAGACAAACAAGGTTACTGTTTTCTAATGCGCTCGTAGTTTAATTTTATTGTTGACTTTATAAAAATAAAATTAAAACGGAAATTCAAAGAGCATTTAAAGAGCATTTATTTTCGTTCGAAGAGCCCCAACAGGATCACTATCACTTTACGAATCATAGAATTACTGTGCGCAAGGCAATTATTAAAGTATTTTCATTATTGCAAGACAGATTACTGATTCTTGCCGATAAAAATTAAAGTACTAACTAAATTAAATAATAATAAATCAACTCCGAAATAATAATATTTGACGCTGATATACTATTATTGACTTAATAGTAGAATATATACTTTGGAATGATTTTTTAAGTTTTGATGTGTTCAGAAAAATAAATAAATTTTTATTGTTCACTTACAAATAAATTACCTTGAAATAGGAATGGTTCAAAAAAGGGCAAATTAGGAAAATAAATTTACCTTATATAACTACTGATCGAAATTAGTCAACACGAGATTGCACGTAATTTTAAATATCATATTCCTAATAATTCATTCTAAATGTCATTTTAAAGTTTATAAATTTATCAATTAATGCATTCTTTTAAAGTATAAATTAAAAGAAAAAATTGTTAATATTCGAAACTATGACTAACTAGACGAAGAGAAACGTAATATTTGTACTTAATTTTTAATGAATAGATTAATAACGAGGATTTAATTATATCAGCACTATTTTTACTTTCACTCCCTGCGTTTCTCATCGGATAAAGAAGCAATAAAATGTTAACGTTCTATAACTTTAATGATGATTCAGGGTCACTTAGAGAAAATTGTTGAGAGACCTGGAAAGTGCATTCAGGAATCAAGGAAACCGCTTTCAAGGAGAGAAGTGAGTATAAGATTAAAATGTCCTTTTAGAAAGAAAATAATATAAGTAATAAAAAATTTAATTAAAATAATTGTATTGCTTAGAGTAATAATATCGATATGGAAGACATCGTAGAACAACACGTAAGCTACGTCAACTTTTTCTTCCAATACGTAAAAAAATATGTAATGTCTAAAATTAACATTCACCCGAAGGAAATCCTTTTGTTCTTATAAATACAATGGCATGCATAAATTAAATTAAGACTTAATTCAGCAGCTTATTATTTAACATTGTACGGAAGTGCGAAACTTTAAGTAACTTGGTAAAGTTTCGAGCGCAAAAGCATCCGACTACATTACCAGTTAAACTTAAAAAATAATAAAACTTAGAATGTATTTTCGTATTATTTTAACACTGGAAAACTATTAATTAATTTTAGTTTTGACTTCTAAAAGATACAACAGTAAAAATTTTATTTACGAGCTGCATAAATTGAATATTAAATTTCTTCTTTTAAAGAGAAGACAATGAAATTCGAAGTCAATTAAAATTTGCAAACGTCATCCATTGCTTTTAAAGGAAGGCGAAAGTAATAAGTTCACGATGGTTTTCGAGATGGAAAATGGTACACAGGAGGCCAAAATTTATCGACCAACGAGCGGCAACCTTACGTGTCCCCTGGGTCAGATAGCTCGTTACGTTGCAGCGACTGGGCAAATTCTTAACATCGGGGACGTTGCAACCTGGTGCAAGAGACAGGTTTCCCAAGTAAATCATTGGCTTCAAAATAAATATTTTTTTAAATACACTTTACTGAAATTTGAATCGAAATAAATTCGATCATTAGGAATGACGAAGCTATTTCTGTTGTAAAATAAAAACTGATTGGTTTAAACTGCGCAATTTAAGATTACCGAATGTATTAATTTATCTTGAAATTATCAAAACTTACAAAGTTAAGGGTATTAAAATCTAAGCCGCAAACGGCTTATGTGGTAAAAAGTACCACGTAAATGCGATACCGTATCGTAAAAGATGAAAATGTCCGAAAGAATTACCTTCGATATTTTTGTACTTAATGCACTTAACACAGTACTCAGCTTGAAAATACGCACAAGACTCTGCGGAACTATTGTTAGGATAGGATTCCTAAAATAAGAGACATCGATTAAAGAATTTGCGAAACTACAGGTGGGTTCGGAGCCGACACACAGCATACTTTGTATGCCGATAGTGAATGGACAGCGGAGGGTCATCGGTGTCGCTCAGCTCATCAACAAAGACAATGGCTTCTCTTTTACAGACTCGGATGTTACCATCTTTGAAGCATTTGCGATATTCTGTGGCCTCGGTATCCACAATACCCAGATGTACGAGTCTGCCTGCAAACTTATGGCAAAACAGAAGGTCGCACTTGAGTGTCTCAGTTACCACGCTACAGCTAGTAACGAGGATGCCTGCAAACTCATGTCTGACGATATTCTACCTGCTGAGTCATACAATTTGTACAGCTTCAGATTCATCGATTTTGATCTCACAGACGATGACACATGCAAAGCCACCGTTAGGATGTTCGAACAGTGTGATCTCATTAATAAGTTCCATATACCTTATGATGTACTGTGCAGATGGATACTCAGCGTCAAGAAAAATTACAGGTAAGATAAGCGTGTACAATTTTGGTACTAATAATACATCCCTTGCTCGCGCTTTAGTTTCATTTCTTATCTTCGTGTGGGGAAGCTCAAGTCAAAGGTGCTTTACCATTGGATTTACTATGTAATCATAAGGCATATTTTTCCTAAGCATTCAAATAAAAGATTTACCTTGAGCAATTAAGAAAGCCGAGGCTCACACCGACTCAACTCTTGTCTCTTTGATACGACAGAGATTTGGATATTCATTTTTTTTAATATCACAGCGAAAGTAAGTTAGTCGTTAGTCTGTCATCGTAACATCGTGTTGCTTAGTCGATCTCGCCTTCCCCTTGTCGGTGATAGGCTTAATAATTCTAATACGCGTTATCCTTTTTTCCTAATCATATTAATCTTAAGCACTTTATGCGTAATTTCTTATCGTTGGGTGCTACTAATCCATTATACTCAATTATCATTTGGAAACCTACATTGCTTTTTACATTACTTAACGGTCACGGCCCAAACCTTTCTTTTATTTCATATTTTAGAATATTAAATTTTCGCTAACTCCCGTTATTGTATTCTTCTTATTATTATTAATTATTGGCGCAAATGCTGTTTGTGATTCTCCGAGGCTATAAGAAAACCATATATAGACGTAATTACGAATGAAATTTACTAATGATTTGGTTAATAAGCTACTGATGCATTTGCGAGCTGTTAAATAACTTACAACAGCGTGTTTACAATTTCGTATAATTCTAATACATCGCTTTCCGAATCTTTTGATATGCTCTCACCAAGTTAATTTTTGGAAAAATTGTTTTAAAAATTAGTTTTAAAACTGACTTCTTTAGAATTAGCTGTATTTCCCGTAATTCGTGAATCGGTCGAGGATCAATGAACCTTTTATACCTCGGATCCACCATAGACTAAACACTAGCTCATAGACTAAAGAATCCATTCTCTCCGGTTACATGGTGAAACTGTTCATTGACTTTACAAATCGAAAGTGGTAGTAGCACAGCCAGTCTAGATCATTTTCATTCCTTTATAGTATCATGTTCTATCCAACATTATTATTACCTCTGCGCGATAATGAAATCGATCGAGCACCTTCATACGTCCGACAATACATTATTTTCACACACAGCTGATCTACCTTTCTTTCGAGTTCGCTAATTTCACTAGCTGAAGAAATAACAGCGATACTGTCGCTTTCGCTAAGAAGTTCATATGCGCGATCAGCTATATCCTTCAAAGTAAATACTCAGCAATTGTACTGATTAATATGCGCTGAGTCTCGATAATAAGCCGACTCCTTCAATTTATAAGAATCACAAATCATCTGATGGGAGCAGCGAGTCTAACCTTTTCTGATCGCGGAAGTATTGCGATAGTCGTCAGTCTCCAATTTCTTGCTTTCTACCGGTTTGTTCACTCTCCACGTATTCGAATCAGCTAATCGTTAGTCTTCAACCAGTTTAGTCTTCAACAATCCATACTGACCATCGGAGGCTAAGGTACTATGTCGTTATGTCGTCGATTTGTTCAGTACATTGCTACTTTACGATTTCAATAACCGAAAATATTGTTTGATCCTCTACAGCCAAAAATCCGGTATGCGTTCACCGATTTTGAGTCCCTTTTGTTTTTACTTTCACTATACACAAAATTGTTTACGTTATTACTAGACCAAGATGAAATTAGAATATTATATTTAAAACCCACTGAGTTTGTTATGTACAGCTATAAAAAAAAATTTAATTTCAAAATATTAAAATTTATTTTCTTCAAATATATACGTGTATACATACATCTGTTTCTAATAACAAAGCATAATTATTTGAAAAAAAATTGCTCTAACAAAAAATAGGCCAGTCAAGTACCATAATTGGAGGCATGCGTTGAACGTAGCGCAAACGATGTTTGCAATGTTGAAAACCGGAAAAATGGAACAGTTTATGACGGACATAGAAATTCTCGGGCTTCTTGTTGCCTGCCTCTGCCATGATCTGGATCATCGTGGCACCAACAATGCTTTTCAAACAAAAACGGAATCACCTCTTGCAATTCTTTATTCCACGAGTACGATGGAACATCATCACTTTGACCAGTGCGTCATGATTTTGAATTCTGATAGCAATAATATTTTCCAAACCCTCTCCATGGAACATTATAGGAGAGTAATGAGGGTAGTAGAGAATGCGATATTGTCAACAGATCTGGCAGTCTACTTCAAGAAGAAAAATCGTTTCATGGAATTGATAGACGAAGGCGAATTCGATTGGCAAAGCGAAGAAAAAAAGGAGTGTAAGCACTCTTTAAGTTGTTCATATTACAGTTCTTTTTTTTAATGAATTTCATCTGAAAGTTAATTGATAAAATTCAGAAAGCAACATCGGATAATAATAGAAAATCATATAAATTAATAACATAATACATAGTGTAAATTGTAACGAACGCTTTTCAATTTATCGCATTTGAAGTAAATAATATCAAAATTCAATTGTATTAAAAAATTTAATTTCAAATAATTTTATTAATAAAAAGAATTCATTGCGTAAAAATACTTTGTTAAGAAAAAGAAACTTAGATAACATTATTGTCATTCAGAATTAAAAAACAGATTTAAATTCAATTCTTCCTTCTTAAGAAATAAAATTGATTCGTAAGTTTTATTGGGGCGTTAAATTACATAAAATATACAAATATAGATTTATGCATATTTGGACGATATGATGTTTCAAAATTTAAGAAACAATAAATTTATAATAAGAAGATATATAAAATTATTTTTAGCTCTAATTTTCAATAGAAATTTTAAAATGTTTAAACATATTATTCATAAAATAATTCTCATAATTTTGAAATATATATATATATATATATATATATATATAACTTTCGTAAGTATAATCTACTTCAGATTCGTGATTTGTTACTTGCAATACTCTTATATATTTGTATTCAAGCAGCCAAGCTAATATTGATCACGTGTAAATGGGTCGCTAATTTGATAATTAATTTATGGTGAACTGAATTACACTCTATAAAACTTTGTGATTTATCAGAATTTTCTATTATATACTCAACATTTATTAACGAGTTTTTTTTAATAAAAACATTATAATTTATTTTATGCGGATGAAAATAAAATTTGAAAGGAAAGTGTGCGGATAAATATTGAATAATGTTTTATGCATTTACGAATTTAAGAGTTTTTATTTATTTAAAACGTATCAGGTATAATATAAATTATATTTATGTTATCTATTCAACCGGAATAATTTTATATTACAAAATAGGTATTTATATAGTAACTAGTCAGAGTACAAAGGATTATAAGACTAATGAACTAAAATATCGTGACATGAATTGCAGTACTATGTGGTATGATGATGACGGCATGTGATGTGAGTGCAATTGCCAAGCCTTGGGAAATCCAGCATCGGGTAGCAAAACTTGTAGCTGATGAGTTCTTTGATCAAGGTGACCTTGAACGACTTCAATTGAATCAACAGCCTGTGGCAATGATGGACCGAGAGCGACGCGATGAGCTTCCGCAAATGCAAGTCGGATTTATTGACGTTATCTGCCTACCTTTATATAAAGTTATGGCTGAAACTTTTCCCTGGATCCAACCGCTTTACGATGGAACGATGGACAATCGAAAAAATTGGCAGGATTTAGCTGAAAAGGTTGAGATGGGACTCACGTGGATCGACAGAGACACCATAGAAGAGCCCGTTGAAGAGTTCGTGTCCATGGAGCCTAAAGACATCGAATTCACAGTCACAACACTTAACTGCACACATTCTGACAAGAAGGACGCGGTGGGTTTTCTTATTTTCTTCTTTTCTTTTACTTTCATTTCATTTATTTCAATTGGGAAGTTCCTAACGATATTTTATATTTTTAGAATATTTTGAAAATTAAGAGAGCAGTAAAAATACTTAAATCATGTTTGAATTCTTTGTACGTTCAAACAATTATCATTTTACGCCGTTAAAACGTCGGTTTTTATACTGGTATTGGCATTTCTTTAAATTTCACGAATAAAATAAAATAAAATAAATAGCAAAAGAGAAAATAAACTATGGATGTATAATTTGATAGAAGAATATTTTATCTAGCTTTGGTCGTGTGTATTAAATTATAATTAGGATCATGATTAGAAAATTGATACGCTCGATTACTATAAGGTTTTGTAAAGGTAATGTTTAAACAACTCAAAATTTTGATTAACTACTCTTGAATTATTTATTTAAGCAAGGATATTAATATAAAAATACCGTTTGGTACGCAAACAAATTTTGCATTCAATAAATTTTATTACATAGAAATTAGACTTAAAGTAATTGAGAAAATATACTGCTAGACCTCTCAGAAAAACCACTGCATTCATATTTACTTGAAAGTATAATATTTAAGTTGATTTAATGCTGGTGTTAATAAAATTTGATAGAGTCGCGTATTAAAGCACATTTTGAGTGACTAAAGTCGATGGACTGATATACCGATAATAGAACAAAACAACAATGTACGAACTCCGCGTTAAAACGCTTAGTTTCGCTTTCCCACAAAAACTATATTTTGAATTGTTTAAAAAATTATTAGAACAGACGTTTACTGAAATTTCAAATAATGCAAAATGTAAATATAAACTGAAATTTTTATCAAACCTCTACAAATACGTTTCTGCAAAATTGAAGCAAATTGAAATCTCTATTACATTGGACTATGATGATATCATGCTTACATCTATACTATATTATATAAAAGTAATTTTACGTTTATCTTAAGTGAGAAACCAAAATGAAAAGCACTATTACAAAAATTACAAAAATTACAAAAATTATGAATAACCAGGTATTGTACAGTACAGTTCATATAAGAGTGGAAAAAAATTAAATAAACACCCTTGAAGATTTGACCCCATTTGACTGTACAGGTAGCGCAGGAGAGCAGTAAATTGTCTCTTGGTAGATTCGCTTCGCTCCGCAAGGGCGGGCGTAACATTAGCAAGGGTGTACGCAGCCGGTTAAGCAGATCTCTTTACTCTAGAAGCAATTCCGAGGATACTTCAATTAATATCCAAGGTAGTACTACCTGTCAAGACAGTCACGCGAGTCAAGGGGATACGGCGAAGCCTGCAAAGGTTCTCATACCTGAACGCAAAAACAGAAACAAACTGTGTCTACTCATTTGACGGCTAACATCAACGACGCTTGAAAGCATACCCGAATAAGTAAAACACTGGAAGAAACTATGCCAACAATGATCTTTATTCGTTTTTTTTTTCGTACAGAAGCAATAGCTTTGCTCGACGTAGGATCGCGAGTATACCGAGTCAATCAAAATTCTGTGTGGTATGTCAGTGCACAAAATAATACACTGATTATGTAAAACAACAGTGTTGGTCAGAGTTATACTTGTCGACTGTCACTTCGAAAGTTTGACATTATTTTTACTATTTATGCGACTAATGCATTAATGCCCTTGAAATCTGGAGTAATTGCTCTTTTCGAATAATTTGATATTTTTAGGAAAAGTAGATTTACTTGAGTGAAATGAGAATTCAGTTTTTCCTTGGTCCCAAGAAATAACTCCTTTACTCTGTTAGAAATATAATTTTCAATGTATGATTGCGTCGATAGTCAACGATGAAAACGTTAAAAACATACCAGTGGAAATGATCGTTCATTAACTGAATATTTAAGAACTCATATTATATCGTAATAACTTAACTTTATTATTTAATGAACGAATGGCATTACGCGTAAAACGAAATATGGCACATCGTAATTAATTATATTTAGGTATTTATTCTTTACCTCAATTTAGTTTTCAAATCTATAATAATTTAAAACCTTAATAAAAAGAGAAGGTTATTATATTTTAATTCTTTATTTTGTACTCATATTTGAATATTATTTTAAGATTATTATTATACCAGAGCTATGAAGCCGATGACTTATTTTTCCTTTATTCACTCGTACTGGTATTATGCGTATTCATAGATTTATGTAATTACGTATTTCTTATAATATATTGTAACCACTGTCATGAAAATATGTTAATTAAGTGCTTATGAAAATAAATCGTTTTTCACCTTCATAAATGAAAAGAGTATATTATATCTGGATATGACTAAGAAAATATATCATCAGTAACAATGTTTCCGAAATTAATTTTTAATGATAAAAGTAAACAAATACATTGCAATTTCAATTTTTTAAAAATGAATGCAATAGAATAGTTTTTTAATTAATCTTTAGGCGCTAAATACTTCTATTAATAAAAGAGTGTTATTTCATAGAATTAAAACAATGTACAAAATAACCACTTTTGAGAGAATAATATTTACTTTTATTTCGTAATCAATTCTGTGATACAATCGTCATCAAGTACAGCAAACGAACTTTCAAATTTTATATTCCTTTCATTAATAAAGGTGAATATTTCTTAAATAAAGAGAATCAACTGAACAAAAAACAATGCATTATATTCAAAGATGTTTCAAGAAAGATACGCAAAGAATCTAGTAATTTTATTAATTTTAAAGAGATGCTATAACTTAATAATTTGGAAACTGTACGACGATAACAAACTATCTACCAATGTCCGATTCAAAAACTAAGGAAAAATTTGAAGTGTTTAAAAAAAAAAAAAAAAAAAACATTACGAATAAAATTCCTGCAAATAAGAACATAAACATTGGACTTCAAAAGGCATAAAATCATGAATATTATGTAAAAAAAATGAAAAAGAAAAAAATTAACGAATAATCAAAAGGAAGTAAAATAAGGAGACTCTACTAAATCGTTTATCAGCAGCTTTTTAAAATGGTGATTACATACACTTGCTCAAGCAGTGCGCTTAAGCAAGAAAAATAAAAATAAATAATTCGTTCTGAAAAAATTTCTCACGTTGAAAGTCATTTTCTTTCCAATACTGTATCGATCGTGAATCAAAAATAAATAAAACGTAATAAAAATTATATAAAATATAAAATCTATAAATAATAAAATTTCATTGTATCAGGATCTTGTGATTGTTTCAGTTTCCTTTAAACATGCAAGTGTATTTAATAGGAGATAATAATTGCGATAATTATCGTGATAATAATAAATACGTAGGTATTTAATAATAAATCAAGGAATCAGAGTACGTAGAATTTGAATTTCGACAATCTTTTTGTATTATTTTAATGTAATAGAACTAGACGGAAAGAGCGAGTGTGCAAAGTGAATAAAACAGGTCGACGGACCAAGTGTAAAAGTGAGAAAAATGGGCAATAAAAAGCTCGTAAATTATAAAATTATTAATGAGAATGAGATAGAATGAACATATGAACCAACAGCCCACTTTATCTTGTTCGACATGATTAAAAATATAATTATATTCTGCTGGGTCAATTACATAGGCAAGCGTGATTTAAAAGCAAGGCAGACTCTATTATAAATGTTCACATATACCAATGCAAGCGAAACTAAAATCATTGAATTAAGTATTGTGTCGTGACAGAAGAGCTCATTACTTTTAGATAGCATAAGATAAAAATGAAGATACGTTCGACATTGGCTATACATAATATGAATTATATCCTCGTTTTTATGGTGACAACTTCAGCTTGATGCTTGATAATTTCATGTGGTGGGCATACATAATTATATGGGAAAATTGTGACGAGGATCTCAATAAAATTTTGATGTTAACATAGTACAACTATCCTTATCCCAATATGTCTTTTTTATTTTTATTTTTATTTTTATTTAAAAAAAAAAACAGTCATTTTTTGCTTTTATTTGCTTGCATTTCATAAATACTAAGCAACAACTTTTTATGACAAAATTATAAAACAGACATTATGAATTTGCAAGTTCTGGAATGACTTTTAATATGATTTGAATAAATACGCAGATTTAAGCATATAGAATATGCTTAATTATTAGCTTATTATTACAAATCATTAGCTTAGTATTAGATATAAAATTATTTGGATTTTCATTAGTTTCAACAGATACATAGATGTTATTTAATGAATGCTGGTTAAAAATATTTGGTATTATATACGTAATACTTTACTAAGCCAATGCTTTTTACGCATAAAAATAAAAAAAAAATATCGACTATTTCATTCAAAAAACAAAAGAAAATGAAATTTTTTAAATAACTCAGGTAAGCTTCTTGCATCAATTTTATTAATAAAACGTAGAAATTAAATTCGAACAGCAGTAATCATTTCCGGTTCTTATTTTTAATTTCTTGTATTCTTTAAAAATATAGAATATAGAGTAACTATCTCTTATAGAGATAGTTACTCTTAACATTATATGAATCTGTCATTATAAGAATAAAATATATCACATTCTTTTTTCCATAAAATAATCACGAGAGTTAATTTTTTCTAATACATGATTTCCTTACATGTATTGTTAGTTTTTTCATCTCATCGTCTCAACTTGTGACTTATCTATATATGGTCACTCATATTTTATTTCACGAAAATTTAATTTATTTTTACATTATAATATTATTTTTTCTTACAGAAAGAAATATTTTATTTAAAAGATTTAAAGTCTTTAACGTTGTTATATAATTAATTAATAACTATAGTAATTAAAATGACAATAAATAAAACAATATATTGAAATTAGTTAGACTTTATTCAAAAGAAAATCCGTCATGTCTGATAGTTGCATTTTATGTAAAGTAAGAGCAGAGGCTCTGACTTAAGCTTGTTGGCTTAATGGGAAATTTCCTAACATTACTTCTTTTTTTTTATTTGCTACTTTTTTCATTTTAATTAATAGACGAGAACATCGTTTTAATTCATTAAGTTTAAACATATAACAGATGTAAATGTTATAAATCTTGATTTATCGCTGCAACCCCTATATTTAATGTTCAAAGTTCAGATCACTTTATCCTACATTTCATAATATTTCGTATTATATTTTTGAGTGGCCAACTTTGTTAATTGCTCTAAAATTAAATCTAAAATTACTTATTATATAAATTTTACAATACATGAATTACAATACCATTCGAAAATCGAGCTTTCTTATTCTAAAATTTGCCACGTAGACGTTTGTTTTACAATATCATACAAATTAAAGGCGCGTCAAATATTTTAATCTATTATCATAAAAGACAGAGTGTTAGAAGAGAGAGCAACTCGTCAATTCAACTATTAAAAATGTAACTTTAATGGATGAATAAATAAAATATGTTATTCAGTAGTCGATTTTAGATAGCAACTAAATTATGTACAGAAAACTTGTTTTAATGAAAGACTGAAAAATAATATCAAGTCTATATTCTGTATTCTGGCTTTCATTTTACTGTTCTTTCTATTTTTTTAAAACATAAAGTTAATTGCGTATAATTAAGGAAAATTAAATTTTCTAATTTCAAATTCCTGCAAAATATTTCTTGTTTGACAAATATATAAAATAATTTATTTAGAAATAATCACTAGATTATTCTTTATTTTATAAATTAAAAATTAATTTTTAGCATAATGCTATTATGCTGTTTAGTATAATTAATATCTAATATAATGCACACATGATTCATAGTTTAATGATAATTAAACAGTTATAAAATAAAATTCAGTTAAAATACAGTTAAAAATGAATTTTGCTGTTAAAATCTAATTATTATAAAGTATTGTTTACATTTGATTCGTGAAATAACTGCATAAGAAACAATCAAATCAATCTTTTAATTAAGAATAAATTGTCACATAATCGTAAATGTTCAATACACTTTATGTTATATTGTTACATTCAAATATCTGTAATAAAAGTTTCACAAGAAAAATGTTAATAACAATATAAAAATTTTTAGTAATAGGAATAGTAATATAAATAGATAGATATGCTTTGTTTAGTTTTTTTTACTATTTTTAATAGTTTGATACACATATTATAATGAAATACAATAAAAATACTTTTTTAATATTAACATTCGTTTTAATATTAACTGTATATTAACTTAAAATTGAAGCTCAAGGGATTTTCTATTTATTACAAATAATACAAGAGCATATTTTATCAATCATATGTAATAATCTTGCTTATTCATAAAATGTTTTCTTGTTCTTCAATCTTCACTTTTTACATGTTTTCAATTTAACAATTTTATGAATCTTACAACAAATCTTGAGAAATTAATTCTTCAACTAATCAATGAAATTTCAAATACCTTTGATCGATGAATATTATTAATCGTTTCTTCTTGGAGAAGAAAAGCTTCTTTTCGATTATTTTTATTATCGAATGCATGAATTTCATAATCATATCATTTACAATGATTTCATTATTGTATAATAAAAAATTAAGAGCGACGGAAGATAAAATTCGGAAGCATAATATAATTAAGCTTTTAACACGCAAAATAGTTTCATAATATAAATAACTAAATAATATTATTTTTGTATAAAAATAAGATAAATCAGTCATATTTTGCATTGTATTAAATTTTAATTAAGCAAAAAATAATATATGCTTATATAAATGTTTTGAACTTTTTTTAATAAATAGATTAAAATATTTACTTTTTTCTATAATTATAAGAAAATGAGAATTATTGAATCTTGTAGATGGCAACAAAGAAATACTAATCTTTGTTAAAATAAGATAAGCATATCTATTTAAAGATTACTTAAAAATTCACCAAATTTAGATAGTTAAAAACAATTATTTAAAGTTAGATTATGTAGAAAAAAATAGAAAATAAATCAACATAGGTAAGATGGTATTTATCAATTGGAATTTGCTCTATCATTTGTAACTTCTTTGTCACCATTAAGGTATGTAAGTCTTGATATACTTTTTAATTATCCGTCGCCCAAACATGATGGCCACAATCATTTAAAATCAAAAGTCCCTGGGAGTTACAGTTTTTGCAATATTGCATTTTTTCTTTCAAGAGCTGGATTTAATGAAGAAAATTTGTATTAAACAAATAATTTACGTTATCAATGCTAAATTTTTTCATGAAATGAATACGTTAAGACTGTTTAAATGGTAATATTGAAGTAAAATCAAGATGAGTAGATTCCAATTCCATAAATTTAAATAAAAACCAGTAAAAATTTAATTTCCAGAAACAGAAACTATAAAGATAATAAACATAATAAGAACTGTTTTGTTTTATCAGCAATGACTAAGATAAATTTATTTCGAATTTAAAAACAAATTTCATTTTTTTAGTAAAATATCGTTATTACTGAAAAGACACTTAAGCTATAAATTATAAAAAAATATAATAATGGTTTTTATCTTTAATTTGTAAATAATATTTTTAATATTTTTTATATGATTTTATAAGAATATCTTTTTTAAGTATCTCTAAAGAAATTGATTTCTTAAAAAATTTTATTAAAAAATTAGCAACAATACAATAAACTAAAGTAATTTATAAAAGTTAACAGATTTTATAAGCTATTATAATTACTATTTGATAGTATTTTTGGTACGCAACATTTATAAGTGTATATCAGTCAAATTATAATATGTTTATACATATTTAATAAGCTTTAATAATCTTGTCACAGCATAATTTTCAATTATTATATTACTTTTTTAAAAGAAGAAGAAATCGCAAGTTGTTTACCTGATTATATGGTCTGTTTGATTTTTTCATTCGATAAATTAAATAATTTCAGTACATTCAGATACTTATGATATTCAAATAAAATAGCCACCATTTTTAAAGAAAAAACATAATTGTAGGATCAATTTTGTTCTAGTTCTTCATGTCATCGTTAAACTTCAACACTTCACACAAATATCAATAATTTTAGATGCTTGTGATGTCTTGAAAATAGAAAATACAACACATATGTAGATTTTCCTTTTGCTAAAAAAACTGTAGATGCACAAAGATCACATGAAGGTCTCAGTAGATCGGCTAACATGCAGTCACGATGCAGGCCTGTCAAGCACTGAGATCTCTATTAATCTCAGGCCACGCGTTGTTGGATCAGTTAATAGTAGACCGCGTGGCCTATAAACTCTGTCATTTTGTTCACTTACAAATTTGGCAATTTTACGTAGACATTTCTCATAGTGTGTCTCTGTACAAATGTATATTAGATAACCAGTAAGACATGCTAGACAACCCTCGCAATATGTTGAGCAGCTTGCTCGCTCAGCTTCAGCAAAGTAGTTGTTAAGTTGGTTGATTGTATATTCGAAAGACTGTCTGTCCAACTGAGAAGTTCCAAGAGAGTATAATTTATTGTCTTATTACAGCAATGCGTTAAGATTGTTCTTTTTATATGTAATTTACAATCTTAATGATATAGTCACTTAATTATAAATTTACTTTAAGTAAATTTAAATTGTAAAATTCTAATTTTTAAATATATTCTTTCTTTTTAAACTATTTGTTAATGAGTACAATTACTGAATTCGAGTTATTGTTAGGCATTAAAATGAATTAATAAGTACTTACCCTATCTCCAAGTTCTGTAGGAAATCTAGTTTGAAATTTAACCATAGTCCCTTCGCTATAATCCCTTTGAATATAAACTTTTAAACAGTTTTGTGGAGGGCCTCCTCCACCTTGCCCTCGACCAGCTGACATATCCTCTAAAGGTGTGTGATTGCTCTATAATAAAGTTTATACTCTACGTTTATGATAATTAATTATAATTTATGATAATAAATTATTTTTAATTAGTTTAATAAGAAATCATTTTAACAACATTGATTATTATTCGTGGTAGATACTGAATATAAAAAAGGAATGAATATGAATATATAAAAAATCTCTCTTATATCACAATGAAACAAGAAATAACTTTCTGCTATCTTTGATAAAAATTGTGAGTATCTGTAAAATATGTGATATTTCTAATATTTCCTTTAGTGCTTTAATAATAATTAAAATTTTCAGAACATATATGCCCTTACAAACTTTTAAATTGCAAACAAACGGTTCCTGTGTAAGTGTCAAAATCTATTAGTATTCACATAAGATGTAATTACAGGTGCAATTACAAGTTGCAGACAAGAAAGAAAAATAAAAAAAGCATGAATAGCATAAAATATGGAGAAAAGTAATATAACTTACCATGGGCATTTTGAGCTTCGTCTTGCAAGTGGATGAAAAACAATATTGTAAAATCCACACTGGAGGCTATAGAAATTATACTACTATTCGTTGCGCAGATTTGTAGATTTTTCTATCTATCCGTGTGTTGACAAATTATTAACTTTAGCAAGAAATACTGTTTTGTAGGTAAATTTGCATACGTGAATCAATGGATGTCTCATGTATGGTGTACAAATTTTGACGAAACTCTTGTTTCACACAATGCATGAGTGTATACGGATATTTAATATACGTTTTATCCCCCGTAGTCAAGTGAAAGCTTACTACCGAGAAATAAGAACTAAGAAAGAACAGAGTTGCTCTTATTACTAGACCAGCCTTCTCAGTTCACAATATTCCAAAATGAAACGGAAGCACTAATAGTGACCCGGAAGTAGAGTTTTAATCTTAAGCGATATGAACGAATGTGAATGCCGTAAATCAGCATAAGCGGATTGTAAATATCACGAACGAGAAATTAAATATTCGCAGATTTGAATTGAAAGAAAAATGGAGCACTGCTTATAAGAAGACAGTGAAATTGAACTTTTGTTCCACTTATTAAATTGGGGATACTAATATAATTGATAATAAGGCCATTTACATATCATTTTTGTAACTATTATTTCAACTTTTTACTATGTATAATTTATATCAATCAGAATATTTACTTAAAACAACTATAATATAACCACATAAAAACATACATACGATTACAAACTATAATACTAATATTATGTGTACATGAAATTATAATAAAAAATTAGATTCTATAAATATATAGCGTTATCGTAAAATCGAATTTGTGTAGATCAATGTGCTAATTGTTAGCACATTGTACGATTACAATCTTACATCAAATCAATGTCTTATTTACATATTAGGGTAGATTATATTCTCAATTCTAAATCAATCTAGTCGTGAGAAGTATAATATCTGCGTAAGTTAAATTAAACGATATAAATTAAGCGGAAATCTTACCTTTCGCTTCGTCGTTTCCCTTTGGATCTTCCCATTTATTCCTGTGCTCCTCGGATGCTACACATGGAACTTGTCACACGCTCAAACTACTCTCGTCAGAAGGGAGTCGGATAAAGAAAAATACGATTCCCGTTCTTTCCAAGAAAAGCCAAGATAACTTCGAATTCTCCCGGTTCGCACATTAACCGCTATGATGTATAAGCAATGTTGCCACATCTCCAACGACATCGCCACCATCCGACTCAAGCCGTTGTAGTGGCAAAAATTCCGAGAAGGCAATGTCGTCCATCTCAAAGGCAGCGTGACAAATCAAAAAATATTATTTACATGCAACGGTTATGCGCAAAAGCATCGCATCCGACAGTTACTAGCTCGTAAGCCGGATTTCAAAATATGTTAAAAGAATAAAAATATATTATATCTAATTTTCTATTACAAGTACATTATTTTAATAATAATTACTTAATTACTTACGTTTAAAGGATAAACTTGAAATTTTTATTCGTAATAAAGTTAAATAATTATTATACGTAAGGGGAATATATACTTTATTACGATTATACTCGATCGTTACAGATCAATAAGAGATGCATTTAAATGTATTTACCGAGTACACTAAAATATGTTTCTGTGAATAATTCTCCAAAAAAAAAAAAAAAAAAAAAATAATCTTCAGAATAACGTCATCGTTTATATTTATTCTTTTAGGGTAGATATCAATTTCATAATTGTCCCTTCGGCCGCGCGCGCGCGACTTTACTTGCGGTAAAAATTCGTGCACAACAGCCAATTCGCTGAAGTTTATTCACAGAAATGAGAATTGAGAAAATAGCCATATATTATGTGGATTACAAGTACGGTTTAGCTAATGGTTAGTTTAGTTTGAATTGAATGTAGAATTAGTACAAATGTAACCTTGCGTATCTACATTTTTATCTGCACTATCGTTCAAGAATTAAAAAGTACCCTTTAGTTTATCATTTAAATTAATGTAAATGTTTTAAGTTGATTCAAAATGTCAAGAGTCAAAGACCTGGAAATTCGAGGTATTCGAAATTTTGGCGATGAAAACTCAAAAGCTAGAATTCACTTTTCGAAACCTCTTACACTGATTCTTGGACCAAATGGTACAGGCAAAACAACGATTATTGAAGCTCTCAAGTTTATCACATCTGGAGAATATCCACCTGATTCTGAGAGGGGAAAGTCTTTTGTTCATGAACCAAAACTTACTCAAACTCATACGGTATTTTTGTTCTCTTGCATTCACGTATATATGAAATTAATCCTGATTTTCTTTACATTTCTTTACATTATGTCTATACTACCATACATCAATCGGGTTTAATTTTTATTTAAAAAACAAACTGCTTAGCCTGATTAAATTATGAAAATAAATTTCTTATAGTTTTGTTATTGTACATGTAACTATTATAATGCAAATATTGATATAATTTTAAAAACAACTAATTCGAGCCGAACTAGACATATATATATTTTTTTATATTCATTTATTAAATAAATTATTTTTAAATATATTCAATAAGTTTAATAAATTCTAATTTATAATTAATAAAAGACACAGTGATAGTAATTTTTGTACATCGATGCATAGGTATCGAGATGATAATTATAGCATAAATATTAATTACTTAAGATATGTTCTCATATAGGTACGAGGTCAAGTAAAAGCAAAAATAGTAGATAAAAATGGACGAACACTTATAATTTGTAGAACAATGCAAGTATCACGCCAAAAAACTGGTACTTTGAAATTCCAAGCCTTAGACAATACAATTACTCGAATAGATGAACAAACCAAAGAAGTAATACAAGTATTCATACCTTAAATTTCCAAAATTTTAACTAGTTTAATATTTAATATTATTACACAGAAAGTACAGATTAGTAGTCGATGCCTTGATATTGATCGAGAAATGTTGAATGCAATGGGAGTGTCCAAGCCAATTTTAAATTATGTTATCTTTTGTCATCAAGAAGAATCAAACTGGCCATTAGGAGATGGAAAAAAATTAAAAGATCGATTCGATGAAATATTTGATACATCAAAATATAATAAAGCAATGGAAACAACCACTAAACTTATTAAAGAGCTACAAACAGAATTGAATGAAATAAAAGCATATGAAGTAGGATTGAACGCCATCGTAGATGAAATTGAAGATCAAGAGAAAAAATTAAAAGATCATGAAAGGAGAGAAGAAGAAGTAAAGAACAGAGTAAATGAAATTGATGAGTTAATAGAACCCATTGACATAAGTTTAAAAGAAATTCTATTGGTACAAGATAATTATAAGAATCTTGAAGAAACATTAAGTAATTTATAATTCATATTTGTAATTTTGAAATTATATCAAAAACTTAAAATAAATTTAAGATTTTCATTTACAGAAAAAGTTGAAATTGATTACAAATTAACCAGTAGTTATATTGAAAGCTTACAAAAGCATATAAAATATTTACATACTGGATCTAAAGAAGAATTAACAAATAAGTTAGAATCTTTCGATTTGTATCTTTGTCAAAAATTTTTGAAAAAACATGAGGTATTTCTATTCTTGAGTTATAAATCAATAATTTGAATCTAAAAATTGATAATATCTTCTTCAACCAATTTTTTAGTTTGAAGAGAATCTAAAAATTATTGAAAACAGTGAAAATATTTTATTAAAAAAGCTTGCAGATGATAGAATTCAGTTAGGTTCTTTACAACAAAGAAAGCTTGCTTTTGATGAAAAAATTGTGAGACGCAATGAATTACTAATTGAATCTTTAAAAACATGGAAGATACCAGAAACTGACTCTACAGTTACAGAAGAAGGCAATATGAAAATTTTACATATCATTCACAACTATACAACTGAAAAAATAATGCTATTGAATTCTATAACTTCAAATAATTAATTAAAATTTAAGTAATTTGATTAAATTATATATAATATACAATTATAAATCGTATTTTCATAATTGCAGAAGTTATAGATTACATAAATCAAATCAAAAGAAAATTTGAAGAATTTGCAACATCTGTAAAAGAAAAAATAGAAGAGAACGAACAAGAAGAAAGACATGTACAACGAGAAGTAGATGCTCATAGAACAGAAAAAACAGGAATAGAATCGGAACTATCTCTTAAAGAAAAAGAAAGAACACAAATTAAATTAGAAATTAATGATATAAAAAGAAAAATTAAACAGGTATTACTTACTCCTACAATACTATAATTGAATTTCTTATTAATTATAAAGATTATTTCATTAGTTCATTATAAAAACTGTTGATTGGAATATTAAAAAAATGCTTTTAAAGGAAATTTTATTAATTTTAAGATAGGAGAAGCTGATAACAGATTGAATAGTATTGAATTGAATTTAGAAAATGCTAATAGGAATTATGAGACTCTTATAGAAAATTTTGATGAAAATTCAATAAAAAACACTTTGAAAATTGAAAACACAAAAAAGAAAGAATTAGATATCAAATTAAATCAAATAGATGAAGAGATAAATTCTTTACATCAGCAGAGCTCTCAACAAGCAGAATTAGAATTACATCAAAATAGCTTAAAGGATAAAGAAAAACATATTACCACTTTATTAAATAAGCACCAAAATAATCTTAATCTGCTGTTTGATGGTAAAGAAATTCCACAAATGAAATTAAAAGAGCATTTAGAAAAAATTAAAATATCATTGGTACTTAATTATTTTTAATATTAAGTGTAAGATATTTATTTAATGATTAAAGTATAAATTATTTTCTTATTGGGTTATTACTTTTAGTCTAATGAAAAAAGAAATTTATCACATAATATTGAAGAAGAACAACAAAATATAATTACACTTGAAACAACTTTACAATGCAATCAACAAGAATTATCAAAAATAACTTCTGAGCTTGAAGGTATAAAAGATTACACACAAAAATACAAATTTTCTAGATAGATATACGAATATAATCTGATCAATTTTTTATTTATTATTTTCAAGTTTTTAAGGAAAGAGTTTTTTCTAAGTGTCAGGATAATGACTATAATGAAATATTACTACTGCAAGAAAGAAAGGTTAAGTTACTTCAAAATCAACGAGGGATTTATGCAAATCAGTCTTTAATGTATGAAGAATATTTGAAATCACTCAAAGAAAAATCATGTTGTCCATTATGTGACAGAGGATTTCCAAACTATTCAGAGGCAAAAAAATTAGAGAAAAAATTGAACTCAGAAATAAAAAAAAGTCCTCAATGTTTAAAAGACTGTGAAAGAGAATTAAAAGTAGAACAAGCTCGTTATGATATTCTGCAACAATTAAAACCAGTGACAGAACAAATAGCAGAAATTGAAAATAAAAGACTACCTAGTATTAGGTAAAAAATAATCTTCTAAGTATAATTTCGAAAATAAAAGTATTGTATTTTACTTTTAATGTATGTTTTATTATATTTCTTATAAAAAAATATTAATGGTTAATAAAAATGTTTATGTTTTAATATAATATTAATTTATAATAAAAAATAAAAAATTTAAATATAATTTTGTATTAATTTTCATATAAATTGAAAGAACGCATATGGAAGAAATTAAGGCAAAACTTGAGAAATCTGAACAAAATCTTGAAAATATGAATCTTATACTTTCTGAACCAGAAGAAAAGCTTATGATATACAAAAACATAATTGGTGATATCGTTTTATTAGATAGTTATCTTAACGATAAAAATATATTGAATCAAATAATAAAAAATAAAAGATTAGAAATGCTTGAAGCAGGTAATATTATTTTTAGTGCAAAAATGTTTTTTTATTCTAATAATTGAATTTCTTTATAAGGCAAAATTGGAGATCGAAGTATGAAAGAAGCACAGACAGAACGGCAAGCTCTCAAAAAAAATCTTTCTATTGCTGAAACTAATATTGAAAAAGTTCAGGCAACCTTCCAATCAAATCAAGATAAAATTCAAAAAGCAAGAGAGCAAAAAAATAAATTGAATGAAGAAGTTTTACATATTCGACAGAGCATGCAAGATTTAAAACAACTACAAGATAAAATTAAAGAATTATATAAAAGAGAAAATTCTCTTGAAGAATCTTTGAAGTTACTAAGGCAAAAGCTTGTTATTGCAGAAGACGAATTATCAACTAATATTCAGGAATTATACGATATTAAGGTATTTATAATATTTTCAAAATTCATTATTAAAAATAATTTTTCCTAAAAACATCACTAAAAATTTAATAATTTTTTAAGCAAAAAAATCGGGATGAGCATGATAGAGCTATTAACTTTAAGTCGAAAAGTTCAACACAGTTCCATGAATTAAATACAGTTCAACACGAGGTGCAAACATTTATAACAAGTAAAATAGAAGAAAATTTACAAAACATTGAAGCAGATGTAGACATAACGAAAAAAGAGTGTGAAGCAAAAAAAGCGAAAAGATTAGAGTTAGAAGAACATATTCGTTTTCTGGAAGAACAGTGTAGGTCTCAGGAATCAGGCAAAAAAGATCTTGAAAACAATTTGGATTTAATTAAAAAACAAGAATATATTGCAGTATTAAAAGATCAACTTTCTAAATATCAAAAATTATTAGAAGAACTGAACATTGACGAACTAAATGAAAAGTATCATAAAATGCAAGAAAAAAAAGATAAGTTTCTTAAAGAAGTATGTATTATAATTCGCAATGAAATATTTTTTAATTAAATATTCTCTCATTTTCATCTTTTTAATCTATTTCAACTTTTCAAGAAAAGTACGATCAAAGGTGCTCTAGGCGAATTGAAAAACTCCATTAAATCATTAAAAAAGAATTTAAATCAAGAAAAATATAGAATGGCTCGACACAATTATAAAGAAAAGAAATTGGAAGTAATTGTAAGATTTTTTTAAATATTTGTAATTTTTTTTTATTAAAGATATATTATGAATTTAAACATGCTTCGAATTATTTTAAGGTTCAAGAAGAAGCTATTTTAAATTTGAAAGCATATACGACCGTTTTAGATAGAGCTATGATACAGTTTCACGAGGAAAGAATGAATACTGTGAATAAGATAATGAGTCAATTATGGAATTTGGTATATAGTGGAAATGATACTTCTTCAATTCAAATTCGAGTGCAAACAACTGAAGGCATTGGTGACAAGAAACGATCGTACAATTATAAACTTGTTCAAATAAAACGATCAATAGAAATGGATATGAAAGGCAAATGCAGTGCTGGGCAAAAGGTAATAATGAATAATTATATAGTAGTATAATGTTATTTTCGTTAGAATATTATTAAATATAATCTCAATAGGTTTTAGCTTCTATTATTATTCGAATGGCTTTGGCTGAAACATTTTGTAATGATTGTGCTGTTTTTGCATTAGACGAGCCAACTACAAATCTTGATGAAGAAAATGCAACAAATTTAGCCGCTATGCTCTCTAAGTAAATTGGAATGACTTAAACATTCTTCATACGTTATAAATAATTATTTGTATGTTTTTATTTTTTTAGAGTTATACAGTTGCGTGCTAAAAATCAAAGTAATTCTCAATTTATTATTATAAGTCATGATGAAAAATTTATATCATCTTTATGTAATTTGAATGGAAAGCAAATGTTCCAGGAACTTTACAGAAATGATGAGTAAGCATTTTCGAAAATCTGTTATTTTGTTATAATTTTGAAAGATGAAGTACTCATAGATATTTTTAATTATTTTATAGAGGATACAGTTTAATCAAACGTAGAGACATGTCTGATTTAATGAAAAATAGTCCACAAAGTTTCGATGATGATAAATATGAGTATGATTCTGAGGATGAAGAAGAGTAAGACGTAGATACTACTAGAAATAAATGAAAATGAAATTCATTATGGAATATTGTTTATCTAATAAATAAACACGTTTGTCATAATGCAGACAATACGTGTATAAACTTTTTGAAAGCGTAGATACGTAATATAAACTTTAATATTTGTACGTGATATGAGTATTATTTTTTATTTGCATTAATAAAGAATATTTTAATAAAAGTTTTAATTTTATGTATTTTAAAAAAGTGTCTTTATTTAAATTAAAAAAGTATATTTAAATTACTTGAATTATTTAAATATTCAATGTTTATTGATCGCCTGGTCTTAATGAAACATATGCCACCTAATAATAGAGAACTCACTTCGAGAAAAAATATTAAAAAACATATAATAAATAAAATGTTGAACGAAGAAAGAATAATTTCTACACATATCACAAGAAAATTTGATAAAATGAATGTCTCATAAATACTTTATTTTATGTAATGTAAATTATAAATTCAAACTTCGTATTAATTACGCATAATTTTTAAAGTACATATTGTATTTTATTTGTGTTTAGATTTCGTAAGGAAAAATTCATTTTTCGAAAAAGCATCAGGACCAATTTAAAATTATATCAGATCACGCTTGAGCCCATCTACGGGCTTATATGTATTTTTGTATTTTCAGAATTTCAAGGTTTACGTGGGATTATTAAGTGAGAATATCCAAAATAGTAAAATATTTAGAAAATATAAATTTTATTTTGTGAAATAGAAAAGAGCGGACTGAGCGTGTATCACTGTTTACAAATAAAATATGCAAGACTGATATGCTTTAATTTGTAAAAAACTGATTGCCTGCTAAAAATAAACCAAAGAAAAGCTATTGGTTAAATTATATTTCTTAATTGCAAATTACGATTGCTTAATAAAAATTAATCGTTGACTTAAGATTCAATCGATGAAAATATGAAAAAAAAAAATTTTCTTTAAAATGAAAATTATTGAATAATATTTCATTTTAATAAAAGAACTTGAATTTTTTCAGATAAATCAACAAGATTTGTTATTACTTCAAAATTTAATTATAACTTAAAAATATTTTCCGTTTTTACAATTAGTTATTATTAAGAAAAAGTAAGCGAGTTCTTGATATTTGTAAGTTCATCCTCAATAATTTTGAATGATAGTTCTGTAGTATGATACATCGAATTTTATTTGAATTATATATGATAACAAGAAACTTGAAAAATTGAAATGTTAAAGGTCTAAAGTAAATAGTAGTAATTAATATTAAAAATTTTGTTTTAATAAATTGCTTCCTTTTTTATTAATCTGTTTTATAGTTTTTCCAAAAAATCGTATTCCTTAATAATTTTATTCATTTTATACTTGCTAAGTTATAAGTTTAATCTGATAATATAAAAACAACACATTCTTACTATAATAAATAAAATGCATATACATATTAAACAATTTTATAATGAATTGTAATTGAGTTTTAGGATTGGATTACTCTTTTTATTCTTTAAATTTCAAATTAAAAGGTCAGACGAATCAATTGTATAATTACATTATATTTCTCCAAGTACATTTTGAAATTATAATTTTAATTTGTTTAAATAATAATTGTAACTCTATCGATATCTCAATATTTTTCATCAATTAGTGAACCACTGACATTTTTAATTTAATTAATGGTAATTTAATAATAATAGCCAAGTATGGAAAAATACACTATAATACTTTTATCAAAATATAAAGTTTTTATAAAACTTTTAAAATTCGTTAAAAATTTAAAGAAAATATACTATTTATTTGACATAACCAAGTGGATATAATTAATAATTCACACCTAATAATGGTATATTATTTATATTATTCATTAATACATATAAATTGTGTATATTATATCGATTTGAAAGTATAATTTACCATTTCAACAATTGACATTTATTGAAAGCTCAGAAAATGAAAATAGATTATGGTTTCCAAGGTAGAAAGAATGAACAGATATTTTTTACAGTGTTAGATTTGATTTACGCATATCAATGCTTGTTAATTTAAAGTGACTTATGAATAGAGAATTTAATAAACAAAGAGAAAGTACGAACGTCTAATTTTTATAAAACGAAAGACTTCATTGACGTTCATTTACTTTTTTCTTCGAAAGTGTAAATATAAAATATCATAAATGAAGTATTTGATACGAAGAGTTGCTTATCGTTACACTACGTATTGTCTCGGGCTTTGACTCAATATAAACGGAGGAAGAATATTCATGCATGTTGTTGATATAACTAAATATTGACGTCAAAATGTTTAGGGCAAGAGTAACGATTTGATGCTGTATCGTGACTTGCCTGTGTTGGATGCAGGAGAGGTCATTATAATCCCTTTTTTCATATTTAATTCCAGATAGCGAACTTAGAATCTTGTGCTTTATTCCAGTATGTAAATTATACGATCGACGTTTTGATCCGAACCTTTGCAGCACTTACTTGCATTGTAGGAAACGAATGTATTTCACATTTAATAGCAGATATTTTCTTCACTATAAATTCCAATTCATGAGCTATAAGCTAGAAGAGAACGCGTTTCATGATCTAATTGAGTCGAATTTGCAAATTCTATAGGCTGCAGTGATAAGACGGATTTGTTTATTGACTAGTTTTGCGACAATTCCTATTGTCAGAATCCGAAATGACAACATCCGTGTGCGATGAATTCCAATTAATAAGTTTCTATAATTCTTTTCAGTTTCAAACTTACCTGTCCTCCACGTACGCGTTTCATAATTTTCTTTGTGATTTTATCGAAGGAATCTGGCAGCTCAATTGTGTATTTTAAGGTAAATAATATATTCCGTTTTTTAGAGTATTTCCCGTACGCGAACCAAGATTTATTAGACTAAATATTATTTGTCTGTTGCCACTGTAAATCATCTTATTATAAGTAACAGGAGAAAAATAATATTTTCTTTAATGCGTATATTTTATAACGTAGTTACTTCTTAACAACGATATTTTTCTTCCGAACCTTTGTTTTATAAGATAATTTCTCAGTCAATTTTTATAGTTGAATTAAGGAAAAGTCCTAAGAATCTCTTTAATAGATTTTCCAATTGTACCTAACGGAATAAGAACTTAAAGGGATAAAAGTATTATGTATATATAGTACAAGTCTTGATTATTTCTATTACAGTAAAAATATTCTCACTTTGAGGCTGATATTGTTTACACAAAACAAGAGTTCCGAGCGGTTTCGAATGATTGTTTATAGTATAAATTAAAAAATTTCCTATTCTACTTTGGACTAACGAGATTAATGAGTCTTACATCATTAAAAGTTGATCTGTTAAATCTCTATTACGTTGTCTGTTCTTTTTTTGTTTTTATATGGAAAATGGAGTATCATTTAGATGACTAATCATCACCGTATTTACAATTAATGCTTGAAATTCATGAATAACAATTTTGTACGTTAGTATCCGTGGATTATAATCAAAATTGTTATCCAGTACGTTTTAGCGATGATATTTCTTGAACTTAACACCATTTTACGATTCAAAACATTTACATTTTACCGTGATTTTGTAGTTCATTTACAATCAAGGCGCGTTTTTCTTTCTTGCCACTGCCACTTCGTAAGTCTTAATTATGTCAATTATGAAACGCATTATCGCATTTACAATCGACTGGAAAAAATAGTTTAGATTGAATAGTTGGCTAGGTACCAAATCATTATTTTCGCTTATTATAAAAACTAGATATTCATGATGTTCAACAAGGTACTACTTTTATTGGTCGGACTTGGCTCTTATATAAATTGAATAAGTAAAATTAATAAGAAGAATATCTGTAGTAATAGTAATGACCATAGTTATGATAGCAAAAGAAATGTCAGAAGCATATTGGAAACGTGACAATAATAACAACAAAAGGAATATTATCTAGAAAAATAGAAATAATTTTACTCTATATATTTATCTATATTTTAATATTAAATAGGATTTTTCAATATTTTTATACTGAAATATTTATTAATTAGTAAAATAAATATATAGTATAAAAATTAAACAGAATGTAAATAGGTGGATTTTATCAAGAATTAAATATGAAAAATCTAAAATAACATGTTAACCCATAAAAAACCTTCTATACATTCTTTTATTATAATCTGAAATTCTTTACATTGGAGCAAAATATCGAAAACGAAGCACGAAATAATAACATACAATTTGTATTTTCTTTTCAAATTTTTTATTGAAAAGTGCACATATAAATGCGAATATTTAACATCATTTTATAATATATCAACACTTATAAATTATTTGAAAGGTATATTTTAAGTTATTCAAGAATTTTAAAGTATCTAATATTAATAAAATTATAAAAAATTAAGATTTATTATTTATTTTTAGTGATATATTACAATCGATAAAGGTAGTTTTCTTTTATTAACTTAGTTCTACATAGGATATTTTTTTAATTTAAATTTAAAAGCTTTACATGCTATTCATTGTAAAACGATAAATGCATTTTAATAAGAAACAACCCTTCTGTTTTATAATATATGAAATAGTTAATTGATGATTAAAGACTTAATTGAGAATCTTTGGATCATTCTATTCTTCATAAGTAATTTTTTTTTTCTAAGATATCAATATGTATAAATAAATATTTGTTATACAACTACTAAATTTCTTTAATGATATTCCTGATGTCTGTTCAATCGATAGAATGAATAACGTCTAAAATTTTCAGCTTCATCAATCAATTTACTTATATGCATTTTATATATATATATACGTACGTACGTATGTATGTACGTATGTATATACATATTTATGAAATATATGTCCATCATTGGGCACATTCATCAATAAACTTTTGTCATGCCATCACTATACTTTAAACTATCAAATTACTGTTAATAACATTAGTTCAATATATAAATATATAAAAATGTATTAATATGATATTAAAGAAATACTTTTGGACAATTAAAGAGAGTTAATAAAAGTTTACAAAAATTCCTTAGAATTCTATAGGTACAATAGCAATAGATTCATTGTCTAAGAATCTTGTGCTTTATTCTAGTATTTAATAATTTTTTTATTTTTACATTAATTTATTTTTTAAAAAGTTTTCATTTTTTACATGTTTATATTATTTGAAAATACACACAAGTTGTTTCAAATTTGAAAGTATTCATATATAAATCATATATGAAATTGTATTAATTGTATCTTTGATTTCTATTTAAAACATGTTTTGTATTAATTATTTAAGTCCGCTTTACGTTCTTTTTTTTTGTATTTTTACAAGAAAGAAAGCAATAAGAACAGTAATATTTTCATTAAAATTGATATTAAATAATTTGATCAAAGAACAAAAATGAACTTAAATTAAGGAATGTTAAAAAGGTATATCAATATAAATTTGGTATACGTTAACTTTTATTTTCTATTCATTTTCTCCTTGGTCAGAGTGTTTCAAATATTATTGTAGGTGCTTTTAAGTACGTTGCTTTTTTATTAGAAGTTAAATAATGTATATATAATATAATAGTATTTAAATTTAGTAATATTTAAATTGAGGCTTTTCTAATGTTATAGTACATAATTATCATAAATTCTTAAGTTTATAAATTTATTATTAATTATGTAAATTTTTTAATTAAAGTGTTTAATAAAAATATTTATATACTTTTTATTACAATACTCTACTGTTTCAATATTTAGTAAATAAAATAATACTTTTTAATATTTAAACTATAAAATTTCAGGAACAAATATTAAACAACATTTTTAAAAATATAAGTTAATATTTCAATTTAATATCATTGCTCGTAAGTTGACGATGACTCATATTAATATTTTTATATTTATGGTTTTATTACAATTTTTATAAATCACTATTTATATTTCAATCGTTGTTTTTAAATATTTTCTATGGATATTTATTTTCCATAGAGCAATTAGTAACTCAGAAAAATTTACGTTTCCATGTCGTAAAATACATAAATAAATTAATCATGAAAAAATAAATAAATTAATCATGAAAAAATAAATAAATGAATCATTAAAAATATATTCAGACCTTACATCTATGAAATTTTCAGATACTAATTAAATTAAAATTCTTTATTGATTATGATTAATTTTCGTAAATGTCTGACTAAAACTAATACACTTCTACTTATCAATATATCATCCCATTATTTTCTGAAATTATAAAATATATTTATTATCAAATAAATAGAGAAAAGGAGATACAGAGAATAATAGATGACAGTGAGAGAGAGAGATAACTTTATCTTATTTTCTCCTTTTTAACGTAAAAAATTCGTAAAAATGTTTACGTGTCAATTGAAGATGACAACGATAGGGATAAGAAGACTTAGCATTGTAAAAGAACTTTCAAAGTTTTGTAATAGAATGCTTAAAGTAATTATGGTTCACTATGAAATAAATGGCTAATTATATACATATATGCGTAAGAAGTATTTAATTATTGTGCGGAGTGCAGAACTTACCCTTAATTTTTTTAAATAGTAATTACAAAGAAATAAATTCTCGAATATGCTAGTTTTTATGTTTACTATTAAAACGTTTATATTTAAATGTTTTAATATTAAATTAGAACGTAATACGTTTTAACTATAGAATTATAATCTGATTTACTCAAATTACTATTTGAGAGTAATTATATAATCAATATTGGGAGGTATTTATATGTAATAAAGTGAAACGCGCTTAAATAGGAGAATATTTTATGTAATACAAGGAAGAATATACATTAATATTATAATTATATTTCTGTAAATAGGAATTGAATGCGACATTAAAAGTGGTTTATTATATTACAGATAAATGGAATTTAATAATTTAAATATTTGATACATTTTACGGTAAACAATTAAATATTTTTTATCAAATATTATCTTAATTCAATTATTTAGTTTAGGTATTTAAAAAATCAAATATTCTTTAAATAAACTACCATAATATTCAATTATTTTTAAATATTTCTTAATTTTTTAACTTATACTAAAATATTTTCATCAGATTGAAATCTACCTGTTTATAAAAAGATTTATATAAGATTAATATCTATTTATATAAAAAGATATTAGTAGTATTATTTTGCGTTTATTAAAATTAGTGAATTTTATTGTTTTTGTAAAAACTTTAAAAATTTAGTTACTCTGATGGAAAATTGAAGAAACCGTACATAAAATTCTTTTTTCTAGTTTACAACGCTAATTTCGTTCACAAAATTCTTTTTTAAAAAATATCTATAATTCTTTATTAGGTGTTTTATAATTCAACATTAATAAAAAGTTTTAAATTATAACTCTGTAACTTTGGACCAACCATGATCATAAAACGTTAAATGAAATATACATTTATTTATTAAGAAAGAGATAAAAATGACTTAGAACATTCGAATATTTGCAATTAATAATGTGAAATATAGCTTCGCAAATTATAAGTGAACAGAAGCTTAAAAGATGGATAACCAGACAAAGTGATAGATTCACCTTTTATCATTATGAATTTTTTATAAAATGTGTTAAAGTTTGTATTTATTTTCAACTACAATACACAAATGATCGCGATTTTCTTTTAACATACATACATATTTCTTGATTTAGTTGCATTTACATAATTCCAGTCTTGCGCAACTACTAAATTTAAGTCGCTCTCCCAGCTACGTAAAATAAAATATCGAAGTATCTGAATACAGAGCTTAGGATACATATGAAAAGTAAACAATCCATCCTTTATAATTTTTATTTTTCTATAAATTTTTTCCAATTTCTTGCTTATTGTATTCTTCTTCTTCTAGAAAATAGGATATCAAATTTTCATAATAGTTATAAGATAAGTCTATCTAATCGTTTTATTGATTAAAAGTATGCTGAAGTTTCTTTTTCACGATGAAATATATTATCAATTGAATAATGTTTAAATAGTTCTAATAAAGATAAATGTTTACTTAATTGATATTATATTTTTAATAAAATTTTTTAATATGCTAATTTATTAATGTTCAAGCGTTCAAAAATATTATATTTGTTAATAGTTTCAAAAGTTATTGAAAGATTATTTCAAATCAACTAATAAAACAATTGTTTGAAATAGTATTGAAAAGTCTTTTGAATAGAAAAAAAGTAAAATTCAAAAAATTGTAATATAGATAAAGATAATATATAGTGCATAAAATTTTCTTCCGTATGTATTTAAGTTCATCATAGAATATAATTAAATTTCTTTCCTTTGTACACTGTTTTGTTTGCGTAAAATGTCATTGATTGAATATCCAAACAAGGATTGCTCTGTTAGGAGTTTTCCATTGATTTACTTTTAAATGAAAAAACGTAACAATTTAAAATAACTTTTTTATTATACATTTTTATAAAAATGATAAAGGAAATGACAATTTGAAACAATATGTTGAATAAACACTGATTCTACCATATTATTAATTTTGGTTAACGTAGTAGTTAGTTTTTCAAGATTTTTAAAAATCTTGAAATATATTATGGAAATAAATCTATTTCAATATCGCGCGCGCTTATGTGAGTGGCTTATTTTCGATAACCCACTTATGATGATACTTATGATACTCATATTTTTAAATATAAAATCTTATAATATTATTAAGTATACTTTGTTCTTCTGAATTACGATAATAATTTTCATGCTTCACTTTTGCAACATTTTAGTCATTAAATTATTAAAATAGGAAAAACTATGTGATAACTCCTGCTCCAATCTTTTCAAAATTTTATCAAAATATGCACTCGAAATTCTGTATAATGATAAGCGTTAGATTACAAAAGACATAAATTTCTATTCTAAGTATTTGCACTGGTATTGATTATTAATAATAAATAAATATAAATATCTTAGCTCACATTATTATCGTATTAGCCGAAAGTTAGCATAAAATATATAATAAATTTTAATTAGCAACTTTTAATAGATTTAATGTCTTTGAAAGTACAAAAAGCTTATATAAGAATTAAAAAATCTTAATACTGAGATAAATTAAACTATAAATAAAAATTTAATCATTCTAATAATTTTGCAAATTTATTTTGTTTTAAATATTTAATAAACACCATATTCTAAGATGTTGTCTTTGTTGTATCAAACTTCATGATACGTTTTATTTTCAGTGTTTCTATTATCAATTTTCTATTTGCTGTTTCTTCTAATTTCTTTTCATTTTATATTTGCTTCAAAATTAAATTTCATCGAAAAATAATACCCGACTATCGGCGATACGTAGAATTGTCTTATATGGGATTGCCAACTTTTGTGGGCAGATGACAGCTTATAGTACGTATATACTATATATGTCGTAAGAGTTTTCACATTTGCGATCGACACTCATGCTCATCTTTGTACGCTTTTTATTATGGCAGTTTCGGACACGACCACCGTCAAAAAATTGTTGCTCCTTTCGCTTCCGTGCGTATAATCCCGATTTCTAATTTCGTTACTAAGAATATATTTTATATTTTCAGACATTCTTGACCGCTCCATATTCATTCTCGTTACTTCTAGAGCTAAGTAGTTCATACATAAATATAACTAAATATTCTATTTAGTTTCACCGTACGTGGAACGCATAAATTCGTATACTTAAAATTGCGGAAACAATCTTGGTCACAAAATTAGATTTTAATTAAAAAGATGAATGCTCGTACTAATCATTCGATATAAATTCTATTTGCAGCACACTACTCTTTTTAATACAAAAAAAATTTTCTTTTTCTTTGCATATTTATTGTTCTCGTGTATGTTAATATTAACCTCTCAATCAAATATAATAGTCTACAAATATTTCGTACGTTATTCGTTTTTTTAATATCCTAGAGATTTTTCATATTAAGATATCATATAATATTTTACAAAATTGGTTTAATTTTACGTAAACATTAGTTAAACTTTTCAATTATTACTATATGGTACTATTATTTATATACTGTAAATGACAGAAACAGCAAGATTATATAGTTGACTATTTACAGAATTTCGATTTTAAAAATCGATTAAATCACGCGCAAAAAAGAAATTTAAATCTTTAGTAATTTATATCTTTAAATTTCATCTTCAAAAACTATTCATGCGAATTATGTTCGATTTTTAAATATATTGTGAAACAATAATAGTTATAATTTATAACTACATATTAAATTATGTTACAGAATGTGAATAGTAATGTTACTGGTATAAAAGCTTGTAATAAACTACGAAAATAATGCCTTGTTCGAGTGGTATATTAAAAGAATGTATCATTAATTAATTTTATCAATACAAACTAGTTTATTTAAATGTCTAATACGACGTTCAATTATACGGTTATAATAATAATCATGAAGTTTGGACAAGTACTTATTATTATGGATAAACTGCAAAGCAACTGTTAGCAACCGATTCTTAATTCAATCTTTAGAAAAGAGAGAAAGGAGAATGCAACAATTATAAGCGTACATTGGTAGCATATACCTTTTACTTAAAATTTAATTAATAATTCATTTTCAGTTTAATAATATAATGTACATTGCTATAAGTAAATTACTCTTTTTCCGTATAAGAATAAAATATGATATAAATATCATTCAATCATTGAAAAATAAGCTTCTGTTGTATAAAAGTATAGGTTATCTGATATAGTAGATATAATATAAATGTTGTGAACTGACCTGGTGACTGAAAGTGATCTGTAATTATTTGTGGTCAACGTTGTACATTTATGGAATGTTCTCCTGTTTACTCTGTTTTCCATTATCTTTGCACAAATAATATTGTACCTTACACTCGCTTTATTTGAGCATTTATGTCAATAGAGTTGCAAAATTTTATATTTATGTTTTCTACTAAATAAAATTTAATGATTTAATTCAGATTAATATAGTTAGATTACATAATTTATTGCTGGGTACGTAATACTATGTTTTATAAATTGAATGTTTTTTGTTTTGTTTTTTGAATATATTTCAAAAATTAAAGAAATTTTAAGTACCAAATATTCAATTGAATTATAATGGATTATATTAATTAAAAAAACGTGAACATTCTTGTTATATAAATTAAGATTCTTGATAAATATATATTTAAAGAGGTTACCCGAAATAATTATATTTCTTGACAATACAACATGTGTCACTTTAATAGACAATATCATTATTTATAGTTATCATTGAAATTGTATTAATTTCTGGATTTTTAGCTACATTGGATATGCTAAATAAAAAAGAGATCTTTCTAATTTGTGAAGTTGCTCAGTTAATTAAGTGTACACAAATATTATATATATATATATATATATATATATATATATATATACACTTCACGTATGGATATGAAAGAGAAGCTTAGGCGATTTTTGCTTGAGAATTTAGTTGTGCTCACATATATACAGCTAGTTCTTCATACGCTGGATGATTTTAGTTACAGATCTATTTCGCACAATGTATCATATTACGAAGATCAGATTAAGCGGAAAACTGATTTTTGTTTCATTTTGTCTCAACATTATTAACTTTATATATAAACTTTTAACGATTCTTTTATTTTCTTTATATTTTTTACAGAAGCCATTTTTCTTTTTATAAATTTCACTGCATCTATTGCATGGAAAATATAAAAATGTACATAAAAAGTCAAAAAGCAATCTTGGTTATAAAAAATATAAAAATAATTTTAAATCAAAGTTAAAATTGTGTGGAATAAGAATTTCTTATATTATAGTTGCATATTTAAAGTACTTTTAAATAGATAAGTGCTGTGAAAAATAAATTATTGTAAAAGTAATTTTTTTAACATATAACATAATATTATGTCATATATTGCAATTACATTATTACGAATAATAATGTAATCTTTGGAAATATTTATTAGTTTAACTAAGGTCTGTTATCAGAATAGTTTTATTATAAGCAAATATTTTTAATTAATTTTAAAAATTCCATAAATTACTGCATAGTTTGAACTAATCTTCTAATTTATGTATAGTATAAATGTTTTGCCTTCAGTTAAAGAAAGAAACTATAATATATATTCCCGATAATAATTGATAAGGTCATACTAACACTATTTCGTACTTTCCGCGAAACATTTTTATAATAAAAAATCCATCTCTCAATGAAACTTAAACATATCTTTCAAATAACAAAAGTTAAAATTATTTCTTTTTATAAATATTTTTTATGATACAACAAAATAATAAAAATGAAACAAATGGAAAATAAAGTAGAAAATAATCGTGTATATGAAGTTATGCAATGAATGTGGATGAGAAAATAAGACTAAACGAAATTCTTAGGGTTTTCTGGACACGTTTTTCAATTTTCTCTACCAATTTCTACATTGTTTCTTCTTATTATCTCGTACAATATGCTTAGTATATTTATCTTCTTATGCGAATTATTATTATAATGAAATAAAGTTATTTATATTTTAATATATATTTTAAGAATCGACTAAGTAATCTTTTCGTAATTATTTATCAACTAAATTTCATTATAATAAAAGTAATTTCTAAGCTTTTGTACCTTAGTTATAGAACCATTTTTTGATCCCATAACAAAATTTATTACTTTCATTTATTGCTTGTTATTATATTTATATTCGTTTCCATTAAAGATTTTTTAAATATGTATTCATATGCTTTTATCAAATAAGAAACATGATTTATGATTGAATAATATTATGATCAATTCGGTATTAAGGTTTAGAAAAGCTGAAACTTCAATTTATTGAATTGATTATGTAAATTTTACCTTGAAAAATTTTCTTAGTATTACGTAATGATACTTTTTGAAATAAAGCTGAATTTTTGCAAAAATTAAACGTGCATTTGAAAAAGATCATTTAAAACTTTAATTATGTCCTTAAAAATACTGGGTAATAAATAATCTGAGTACGATAATATTATTATTTTTAATTTTTTTATAAATTTATTGAAAATGTTTGTTCTTTTAAAAATAGAAAACTGTCCTGAAATATGTTATTATTCTGATATAATTTAATCACTTAACTTACAAAAGGATCTTCGCGTTTAAAATAAAAAAATTGTATCCATATTTATATTTTTAATTTTAATAATTATATACTACTAATTGAAGGTGCCTGTATTTATTTACTTTCAAATTTTATTATTGCAGTAAAAACTTATTTTACGGGACTTAATCTAGAAGTAATTTTGCGCATAAAGATAAATTATTAGTATTGTTTTTATAAATGGTAAGATAAAATAGATTTTCTTTGCATTTAAATATTTCTTCGAATAAGATATTATTAATTTATTTCAGAGTATGAAAGATTGTTTATTATTTTTGAAATATTTTAGTATGGCATTATTAATATGGTCGTTATCTTTTATTTAATTTATAGTTACCAACTAATTAAATTGATACCTATATCAGAATTAATTAAAACAAGATCATTTATATTACAAATTACATTTTTAACATAAGATAGTTTTTTATAAAAATGATAAAAATAATATTTAAGGTAATTAAGAAAATGATTACGCGTGAGAATCGATATTTCGAGTTCTGTCTTAAGCAATGCATTAATCAACTCGGTTCACTGATCAGTACTATTGAAGAAGAAAGAAATCGATCCTTCTTTGTAAGTTTCTCTCCTAAATGGACTTCCCTTTTCAGAGGTCAGAGTAGAGATTCCTGTTTTTTGTTTATTATTGCAGAAAAATTGTACTTATTATTCATAATTGGTGTTTTTATTTCGTAGAGTTTCATAATTTATACGCATATATGAGAAAAGTTTCTACTATATTTCTACTTATATTTACTTTATTTTATAATATCAAGCAAGAAATAAAAAATTAAATATTTTTCTATATAGATGTCATTGTTCACCACAACATCAAAGTAATCCAAGTATAAAAGCACTTAAAAGTAAGTACTCTTTTAGATATAAGAATAAAATTTTTGACATGAAATATTAAATAAAAAATATATGTACATATTCTCTCACAGACTAGTTTTATGCAAAAGCTTCAAAATTTTTGTGCGAATATATTTTAGATAGTATATTGGTTATTAGTCATTTGATTGGAAAAGATTTTTATGTAATATTTACTCGGCTATAGGCAGCCGAATTTTATTTGATATATTTAGATATAATGAATCGGATACATCTAACATATTTTGATACGATATTTTGAATTAAGTATAATTTTGAGTGCAGTTCAAATTTAATAAGAAATACTATCAATCTTAAATTAAATTGTAATATTTATTTTCTATTCCTAATATTAATGTATATTCTATATCATTTTCTGATAATTTTTGAAATTCAGATCATAAAGAATATTTTTATGAAAAGAAAAGTTTCTGATCGATCCTGCTATAAAAATATTAAACAGTTCTCAGTGAAAAGAAATTCGTGATATTTTATATACATTTTATTTTATGTACCTTATAACAATGATAATATAAAGAAAAATCCGTATAAAAGAAATAAATTCAAAAAACATTTCTTTCACAAAATTATTTAGTCTTTAAATTTTCTTAATATTTAAAAGTTACTTCATTACAAAGAACATCACCATAACATCCTAAATTTACCGCATGTACTTTTTTCTTTGCTCATTGATACTCTTCCAACCCTCGTGCACTATAATGTCGTCAATGACATTTTACGTTCATGAACACGATTCTTCCTCAACCTTATATACGACAATCTAGATGATTGGTTGACAAGTGACATGTGTTTCTTGTTCAGTCACATCTGACCACATAAATGCGCTAATTTAACATTCATCTCTGGAAGTCATGCGAATCGGTCAACCGGCCGTAATGCACGTCTCGCGCGCCCGCGCACGCATATATGTACATACACACATTTCGCGGCACGATAAGGCGCTTGCGCGTCCTCCCTCCGCTCGTTGCGCTCACCAGGTCAACGGTAAAGTTCTCTCAGTGCGCGTACAGTCAGTCTCTTCGTAAGTGTGCTGCACGCGTTCGTACGCGGAGAAGCTTCATTCTATGTAAAGTTGACCGGCTTGCGGCTCTGCATAAACGCGCAAGTGGTAACAGACACGCATCGTTCAGACATTACACCGTGGACATTCATGACTTTGTTTATCTTATCAACTTCGTAAGTGGACTTGAGTGGAGGAGTGCATACAAACATTTATTCATTTATTCTCTTCTCTTTGCAAGCGGTCTGTCATTTAAACTCAATGCAAGAGTCTACCGGATAGAATCTGCATTTATCCATTGTTTCTCTATATTTTTATTTCGCCGTGGCTCTTTCGTTGTTTTGGTACTTGCATTAATGTACACTAATAGGCGTATACGAACTGCTTTAGAAGATCCTTCAATTTTTTTATGTGTTAGAATGCAAATGCAACGTGACAAATACGTATCATTGTAAAACGGTGTTATATAAGATTTGCAAAAACTATCGATAATGTTTTAAGCATCATATGTCTTATTTAGACAACTTGTTAGAATAGTATAGTAGTGAGAGTTTCTGCATATTTCTTTGCAGGTAGAAACGGTGGCTTCGACAACACGAGGATGGATTGTGTTTGCTGGACTTCAGCGAGAGGTAGGTGTACCATATATAACATAGCTACCGATATTTCAAATAGCAATTATAAAATGAAAGCGCTGAATCATGTATTATTTCTCATGTCTTACAGATGCTTGATCGCATATCGGTTTGAAATTCATCCATACCAATTTTAGAACAACTATACTAATGATTTAGATGTAATTATATCATTAAACATATATTGAATAGGAGAGCATAAAATATATTCAGAATTTATATTGAAAAAATAGTAAATGCTTGAATAGTTACAGTTTGTATTAAAAAGGATCTTGATTCATTTCCCTTTAATTGACAAACAATAATATTTTGAAAGTATATTATAAACAGGTTTTCCTCGGTATTTTAGAGTATCTTTAAAGTATTTTAAAAAACATTTTGAGAGATTGTTTTCTATAGTTATTCTATTGCCTTAGAAACTGCACTTAAAATATATTATTTCACCTAATTTTATATTTTTTTTTTGCGTACGATGTAATGAAATAAAAGTCCAATTGCGTTGGAAACATGATCGTGTACATACGGTATAGAATTAAAATTATATTCTATTAATCTACTAGTTGAGTTGTAAGTGCATTTTACAAAGCAACAAGTGAACAATTTTCAAATTATTTTGCTAACACAAAGAACACAGTTCATATTACATACGCTGTCCCGTTGAGTAATCTCATACCAGCTACTGAAATCGACAAAAATGAGATTTTTTCATCTTGTACAGTTTATAATACATATATATATACATATATATATATCTTTTCTTTATGTGCATATATTTTATACTTGAAGTAATACTTGATATTAGGATTGAAGTGATTAACAATAACATTAATGATAAAAGTATATAAAAATTTGAGAAATAAAAATCGTACTTTGTAATTACTTTATTATTGATTCACGTGTTAAAAATCATAATAAATTTGCAGTACTTACTGTTATTTACGTATATACAAAAGATATAAAACAGTACTTGGAAATTTTATGAATCCTTATAATTAAAGTAATCAATGGTACTTGAATAGATTATTGAAATTATATATAGAGCTGATAAAATGTAAGATTTACTATCGTAAAAATATTACCAACAAATATGGTAATTATTACAGAAAAAAGCTTGACAGTATTTATCAAATTTATTTCTTTACGGATGATAAATTATTAAAATCTCATATTGCTTATAAAGTATTTGTTAGAAAATCATGTGATGTTACATTCGTTACAAACATTATTTATTTTATACTATAAATTGCAGTCATTTTTAAAAATACGAGTTATTTATTTTTTTAATAATTCCAACATTAAGTGCACATATTTACTTTTTAGAATATTACGATGGAATAAAATCATTATTTTCTAAATAGTCTTTTTCTCTTTATATTATAGGTTATAAAATATTTTCGTCTTTAACAATCAATAATATCATACTGATTAATGAATAACAAAATTTCTTTTTAATTATAATTTATTTTAACTTTGGCCGTATCAGTTCTTAATTTACTTAAGTTGATTAGTCTACATTATATTATATTATTAGTTAATTAAATTAATTTAAATATTCATATATCATTAGAATTTACTTTGTCATATGTATTTTTACATATATAAATAAATAAATATATATGTATGTATATATAAATAAATCAGTTTATTTATTTATTTTATACTTCAAACGATTATAATTGCAGCCTATTATTTAATTTAAAAGCATAACGTATATATTTTATTTATTCACACTGATAGTGTATTTATGATTTGTATAGCTCTAGTTTATTAAACATGAAAGAATTTCGATAATTTCATCAAAGTTTTCATGTAGCCTTCAATTAATATTGAGTAGTTGAGGTATTTTGACTTTTTGATATTTTAATGCGTATAATTTTAAATATCATTTTATATTTATAATTTCATATTTGAGTATATGAATCATTAATTATTAACATAATTTAAAGTGACTTTATAAAGTAACATAAACATTTATAACGTTATAAGCGTATATCGATGAAACTAAATTTAACTTAATCAATGAATAATTGCTTTTATTTTTCAGTGCATAATTTTTTTGATATTTGTATACTGAATTTTTTTTGAGAATTATTATTATTGTTATTAACGCGGTGTTGGAGATTTCACTTGTTCATAACGACTAAATGGATAAGTGTTAAATCTACAACTGTCTAGTACTTATTTCATGTATGTTTACAACTTCTCCTGAAAATCTGATTATTCTGTCTACTATTCACAACACAGATACGTAGTAAAACAGTGAGAAATTGGAAGATGATCAAAATTCTCACCAATTTAAACAAATCGTTTATCAGGTAATGATTTTTCTTTACTTGCATTTGTTTTCACATAATACTATTTATCTGAAATTCTTTTCCTGTCTATCCTAAAAGATTAAGTTAATAATTAATTAAATATGGTATATGTATTAAGTAAATTTATTTCAAGAAATTTTTTTTGTATCAGCTGTTAAAATACTGGAATTCGCAATTTTTTAAATTTCATTTAATACGGTGATTTTTCAGACTCTTACAACCTACATATATATCATTAATATGAATTTTTGAAAAAAATAGTTCGATATTTTAATACATTAATTAAAAAAACTTATTTTTCCTGTTTCTATTACGTTATTCATAATATTCTTTCGAATTTTTGGCATTAAAACATGTATAAATATTCTAGTTATTTATATGACAAAAGAATCGAACTTATGAAGATATATATGCTTCAAAGAACTCATTCATATAACTCATCAAAAATCTTTTTAAATCTTTTGAAGATTTTAAAGTTCTTTAATTAATTTTTATTAAGACATAACCCATTATTCGAATAAAGTAGAATAAAAATTGTATGAAATGCACTAATTTTTTAATGCCTGAAGCCACAAATTTTAAATGAATTGTCATTAATTATAATATATAACTAGAAATCGTATATAATTAGACAACAGATTAGAAGAATTAAATAACGCAGAGGTTCATCTAACTAATGAGAATTGAGTTTTTTACGTGACATTGATAAAGAAAATTAATTGTGGCAACGATATCAATCAAGAAGAGTTTAAAAAGAAATATAAGTTGCATTCATTTATTAAGATCGTTACTATACAATAAAGGGAGATGAAATTACAAGATCCAACGTACACATAACTTACATTTTCACACATATGGGAGTGAAGGATAATACCATGGGATAAGAAGGAAAGTAAAAAAGCTTAATTGCTCTCGAGACGTTAGGCTTAATCCAGCATTAAATCGTTCATCGACTAATACTCTAGTATATTGTGGAGCGATTTCATTCACTGTTACATTAGTGAGCGTTTGAGTCGACCAACTAAGTAAGTTCTTTTTTTTACTTCTTCACGCACGCGATAGGAGAGTTTCTTGTGATGACTGTGTTTCCAGCAGTCTCATTAATCTTGGATTTCCTAACTTCGCAAAATTTATCTCAAAATCGGTAATTCTAAGAAAGTCGCGTAAGAATGGTTGAACTGTGGTTAAATAAAAATATAAACGATTAGATTAGATAAGATAAGTATCAAAATGCATACAAGGTAAATTCAATGTTTCGTAAAATTGAGCAAAAGCAATCAAAAGCTTTTATTTTAAAATCAAACCCCAAGTCATAGTTAAATTTATTACTGCTTAATATTACTACTATTTTAAAATACTGAGATAAGAAGTAATACACAGGAAATACATATTGAGAATATATAATATAATCCTGACATTATCTACATGAATTTTCTTTCAGTTTATATTAGAATAACAGTATATTGAAATTTAAAAGTATTATTAAACAAATATTACAGTTTTATTATTAATTTAATGAATTTCTCGACACGGAATGTCACATATTTATTTTAAAAATATTTGTTTCACTGATTTCAATATAATGCGTCCATTTGTAAGTAAAATTTGTTTATTAACTCGATAACGTTTTATTTTTGCATAATTTTTGTATACTAGTAATTAGATCTTGTGCTTATATCTTTCTTCATTATTGCATTAATCTAATAACATACTTTAAAAGTAAATTTAATAAAAGATTTGGTATAGCAATGTTTTATTTTAGTTCTCAAAGTGTATGTGTAATAATTTAAATAACTCTTTTAAAACTTCTTAGTTAGACTTTTAGAAAATAATGTATATTATTTCACAATTAAGTAATTAAAGTGGTATAATTTATTGTAAAATTTCGATTTTTTTTTATGGAATAATGTAATTTTAAATAGAATTTTAACTAACATTTTTTAATGATATCCAAATATCTTCGCATTATAACTTATTTTTAAATTTGCAGATATTATTTTACGAATGTTTAATATCTGATTCGTATCCTAGTTCTTTTTGTTCTTAAAATGAGACTTTTTTTTATCTATAATGCCATAATGTTTGGCCTCTACTTCATTTCTGCATTTACTTCATTTTTTGTATTATTAGTCTGTTCATACTTTTTACACTGCAAACTTATTGATAAATTGTAAAATATTTAATTTTTATACGCAATGTTTCAAAAAATAGATTATTATTTATGATTAATTGAGAAGAAAATCAATCAAAGTTAACTATCCTAGACTTAGGTAATACTTCAATAAAATCTTTACATTGAGTTCTACCTAATTTCAATCAATATTATGATTAAACCACTTACATTTTCGAATATTTACTGTACATTATGTTTACACGATCTTTTGCATTGCCGTAAAATACACTCTATTATTACGTTTATTAATGATATTCAAACAATTCTGCTTTTAAACATTATTCAAAGACATTACTTTGATACTTTTAGGTATAATGTACATATATGTTAAATATGATAGTTGTATAAAGAAATGATAGAATTTCATGGCGAATAATAATTATTTGTATGGCAATTTTTTTTAAAAGTTTTCTGAAAGTCTATTCTCTTTCAACTTTTGTTATAGTAACTTAGAGTTATCTTTACATACGAAGAGGATAAATTGTAATCTTGACGTGCGCCGGGCATATAAAACCCCGGCGTTCATTAGTCCCAATTTCGCCTCGTGCATACCGGTTAGCGCAAGTACGTGCAAGCCCGTAACTTGCACGCTGACGCCGCTTCTAGAAGAGTCGGAGAACGCCGCCATAAAATCATGGCATGAGATTGGAGCGCTGGTACTTCCCCAAAGTTCTTAAAAGTAGAGCAACTGGAATCCCAGGAGAGGAGAAAGTCGATCTTCGTCAAGGTGCAAGAATAGAGGCACTGGACAACGATACCGTATACTCCAGCAGCCGTTGCGAAAAAATACACAACAAATATATCCTTTTCAAGGCTAACAACGTCGTAACGCTATCCTCAAGGCAATCGTTCTACAATACTCTTGCCGATACGTAAGCGGCGGGAATAAGGGTTGTTTCTGAACATGGGAAATGCCTATGACTCTTTTACTCGGACGATTCTCAATCTAATGTTAATAATAATCTATTCTTTCTCATAATTCATATTATTTTTCTATTTATTAGAAGCTATAGTTCTATTCAAAATATACTTATCCTGTTAAGATAAGTACAATTAATGAATATTATGTATCCCTCGGTTAACTTTATCGTTCTCTAAACTGCTGGCATTGTAATATATACGCGCGCGCGCGCGCGTGTATGTGTGTGCGTATGATTCGCCTATTAAACACATGAGTGCAAATAAAAAAGTTTCAAATTTATATGTAATTATAAAAAACCTTTCATTTTTTTTCATTTATTTTAATAAAGTTTGGATAAAGGAATGTAATTTGTTATGAAATAAACTCGAACAATGAGAGTAATTACTGTAACTATTGCTATGACCTAATTATTTAGAATGTATATATTTTCATTCAAATAAGAGTATTTGTTTTAGATTTTATATCTTGTTGACGTTTTATTATCTCAATCTTTACAATTTGAGGGTTCTATTCTGATAGAATATTCAAGTAAGGTTTTTATATATGGAATCAATACCCTTTTATAAACTATCATTTTTCGTTATTCATAGACTTGCAAATATGTAATATAAATAACTCATTGTCATACTCGATTTTATTTATGGTTACTTGTATAAATCCTTCAAAAACTAGATTTTCAAGAGATATGAATACGATACAAGGTTGTTTAAATTTAAGATTCTTTAAAAAATTATTTAATTCAATTATAAAAAGTAGATATAAGTCAATCACAAAAATGATCAGGATATATAAATTTCTTTATGATTCGTTAATACTATTTTTATAAAATTATTGGGATTTGTTTTTTTATTTTCGTGAAGTAACTTGTAGTAAATGACTCTTTTCCCGTAGGCCCCTTAAGGGTTGTATATGCATACACAGTTTTTGTTCTCTTTCTCAATTATTATTGCCTTTATAAGCAGCAGCTGTTCAAAAATGGTACTCGAGGCCAACTTCTGTTTTCTCTTTACAGTTGCTTTCAAGTCGTTTCTTAAGAATACTTTAAACAGTCTTTTGATAAAGAGGCTTTATATATACTTTGAATATAATAAAAATATAAAATCTGGAGTAAGAGAGTTACTTACTTTTAATTTAAATAAGTGCATGAAATTTAGGTAATTATTTTATCGATAAAGATAGCTAATTGATTAAGATAAAATATTTAATTAGAAGAGAATTCGAACAGCATGTACGTATAAATTATTAGTCTCATATTCAAATATATTGATTGTTCACCTTAATTTATTATATCACAAAATAAAATTATTTCTGTTAATCATTCTATTATTGATTTCTTTATTTTCGTAAGAACTATTTAAGCAAAAACTGAATACATAGTTGATAACGTAATAACGTTTTTTTTTTTTCGAAACATTTATTAGTTGTATAAGGGTAATCAATGTACAGTGAAATACTTTTTATTATCTTATGGGTTTTTATTGGCATTTTTAAAAAAGAAGAGAATAATGCTTACTTAGTAACATCTTTAATTAAAACCATTTTCAGGATATTTTATGTGACCTTTATAGGGAATTCATAAACTTTATTATTTTAAATTAATAGAAATCTTTTTTTCTAAAATGTATGTTACAAAATAATATCGCACGTCATTTTATATTTAAATTTAATCATTTTTATTCTTTGATAACATTTTTAAATAATAAATATTCTTGAAAATATTGTGTTAGAAAGAATGCAAATGAAGTAATTTTACGTGATCCATTAAAAGAGCTTAATTAGTACTGGATAAAAAGCTATTAACGAAACTACTTAATAGTATTGCCGTGAAAATTTTTTTAACGATCATAGTATAGTAGTCTCAAATGTTTTCTCGTAAAAATCTCATGATGAATATTATGATATGTTGAGCTTCTCAAAAAAGAATATTTGTCAAGTATTTGGATATACAAGTGCAATACTTCGATAAATCAAAGAATTAATTATACTAATGCTTTGAATAGTTTAAAAATATATTCTTGCCTTTAATTCTACGTATGTGATTGCATTAACCATATATAATAAAACCAATATATTTATGTGACATTTACGTAAAATTATCATAAAGTTCGACAAGTCACATAAGTTTGATACAAAATAATTTTTTAATTATAAAATTTTTAATAATAAAATGTGTATGGTTCTTTAATTATTTATTGTATTATCTTTATTATATGGTATTTTCAGTATAATACCATAAAAAATTTAATAACATAAATTTCACAATATTGATAATTAAATATAGGGCCACTGTAAAGTGAAAGTTTAACATTCTAAATGTTAATTTTTCAAATTTCTTTATAGTTTACTTTTTGTATAAGTTTCATTACAAGTAAATTAATTTATCTTTAATGTAAGTTTTGGAAATGATTGGATAAGTACTACAGCTTATCAATAAAAAAAATTTACATATATACATGAATACATATACGCACATATATATACTAAATTTGTTTATAGTTTAATATAAGTAGGAGTAAATATCAATATTGACTATTGTAATTTTTATTCACTGAGTGTGTATTATATTTTCAGAGTATAAGCATTTATTATAAATTTGTCCCTAGAATTTTTATAACTATTTTTATAAATTAATATAACGTATAATCATACACCTAATATTTTTTAAAATTATTTTTATGTTATAAAACACGTTAAAGATTTATAATTTAATTGCAAAAATTCTAAAACGGTCTTTTTAAGTAAAAAGTTTATTGTTTAAATAACTTTAGTTTTCTGAGTCTTTAATAACATTCGATTATATTATAATATTTTATTACAAAAAATTAGATTCTATAATACTCGATAAAGAAACTTTTTTATAGGATTTAATTTAAAATCTCATTTTCATAAAAGACTACTTAAAAAAGTGGGCACATATAAGGTATAATTATCTATAAAAATAAAATATAAATTTTTATAGCGATCGTTAAGTATTGTCAGAAACAATAAATATCAATGATAAAACTCATATATATATATATATATATATATATATAATTATGCATTCATGTCTTAACTTAAAAATCTGTTCATATTTTTATTTATTGTATTTATTCATATTATTTATAAGCTGGTATTATCCTTTTATTTATTGAATATAAATATTAAGGAAACAAGAAATCACCGAAGGAATGTAGCGGAAAGTTTCATAAATTATATATGGTATGAAAAGAAATCAAAAATATGAATTGATGAAAATTATGCTCTTTTACGTATTAAAAATTTGTGAATATTGATTAAAAATACATGAGATAATAAATTTCTGAATAATTAGATTTTTAAAATTAAAAGGCTTTAATTTTATCTATCAATTCGTATTATTATAGTAAATAATTGAAATATCAGATCAATATAAGAAATGTTTCTAACGATTTTTGTTTATTAGTCTAACTTTTCTATTTAAAGGTGAAAAAAATTATAGGTTGAACAGTAACAATGAGTTTATTTTTTATTGTTTAAAAATTTGCCAATTACCTTCAGATAACGTGATGTAGAAATACAATGGCGTTTCTATTTTTTGTATATAATTTAAAAAAATCTATATTAAAATGTATAAATCGTTAGTATGCATTGCTAACGAACCATCATCAGCTTAGATAATAGTTGTATCAACAAAAGGAAGCATTTGAAGAGGGAGAGATATGTTTTTTTTTCTTAGAGCCATAAAGTAATGTACTAGTTTTATTTCTTGATAAACTTCGATTTAAATTTCCTTTTATTTTTTAGAAAAAATTTTATAACTAAGTCTCGGTAAGCGCAAAATTGACTACTGACCTTAGTAAGAATAGGGTAATTAATTTTTGCTCCTCAATATTTCGTCTATTTCTTAAAATCTGTACATAAATTCAGATACACAGAGTTGACACTTTAGTATCATCGGCTACAACTACTGCAATTAATAGATATATTTTATTAGCTTTCATCTTTGAATAGAGCGGAATAGGAGGTGAAAGTTAAATATTTAGGAATAACAGCCACTAGCCTTTGTCTATGTTCCCGTATCTCTTACACGTAATGACAGGCGACCCTGTGAAAATGATTAGTTTTTCTAAAGGGCAAAGGAATGAAGAATGGGGAAGTGTGGGTGTGGTACAAAAGACCTTGTTCGCTTGAATTTTTCTTTATCGCGGTGAAAGTAACGCAGAATAGAGAGTTAACGAGATCAGAGACAATCACCCACTGACACTCTTTTAGAAAGCAAAATAAATTTTTGTAAGAATAATCTATAAAATGGATTTGAAGGCCTGCTATTTGCTCAAAAAAGAATTCTAAGTTTTGTAATCGAGTTAGAAAATGTTAGAAAATGTAAAAAGTAGTGCTGAAAAAGATTGTGAATCGCAAATAGACTTTAAAATGTAAAAGATATATATATATATATATATATATGTCGCTTTTCGTTGTAAAATTATCTGATTTGGTTTTTTTATTTGTTACAGATAGGAAATACATATGCAATACATGAAGGTAAAGTTGGAACATCAACAAAGATGAATTTTTTATCAAATATCTGTTTCTATTTGTGTGAATAATGATTTATATATTTTTTCGCGTGGAATTTACCACTTTGCATATTTTTGCTATTTTTTTCGGTATCATGTTAACTTAAATAAATTCGTAACAATACAGTAGTATACTTACACGTTACGTGTTTATGCTTAATAATTATTTATAATATAGTAAACATAAATACAAAGTTTAAGATTTATTAATTTGTACAAATTTGCGAATTATACAGCAACGTCATTTAATTTATTTTATTTTTCTGTTTTATATATGAATTGAAAATTATATTAATATTTTGAATAAAATGAGGATAGCTTTCAATAAAGAATTTAATTACAAGAAGTAAACAATTTCACGATAATCAATACGACTTCTAGACTATTATTCAAATCTCTGGAATTTCCATATGAAATATAAATCGGACCTAAATTAGGTTTTTTTACTAAGCATTCAGTTTAATGGTTCTTAAAAAATCAATATTTTATATAACATTAAATATACATATTTTGAGATTATATAAATTTAAGTGTTCGTTAATTTGAACAGCTTACAACAATAATGTTTTTTAGTTAATCCATACTGCATGTCGTATAACTCTATAAATTATTGCAGTTTTTAAATCAAATAATGCCACATTTCTTATTGTAATTTGAAAAAAGTGTTCCATCATAAGATTTTGAGATATTATCTTCTAATTAATTCCAGTGTATGTAAGATATGACGAACAAGGACGGTATTATAATATCATACGATAAATATACAATTATTGTACACGTGTGTAATTTTCTAGTACAAGCATCAGCTTTTAAATATGTAATTCAACAAAAATAAATTATTCAAATATATATATATATATATATATATATATATATATATATATATATATATGTGTAATATAATACAATTAAAAAATTTTAAAAGTTGAATTGAATAATTTAGTACAGTTTTAAATTCGCGGGCTATCACTTTACAATTACAGTATGTAAGTTCAATTAATTTTAGAAGGTGTAAAATCTCATTGCTTTAACGTTAACATTCACTGAATTTCAGCGTCATTTTTTCATGTAATACGATACTTTTTATTCAAATTATGTTTTATATTTGGAAATTTAAATAAGTTTAATAGGATTATCAATACAAAATATTTTAATAGATAGAAGTGATTTCAGTACCCTTAATGTGAAGTAAAGGAATCGACAAATTGCGCGATCTCTTTTAGGTAGAAATTAATAATGTAAAGAAGCATAAAAAATCTTTAATATTGTCTTTATAGTTACTACCTAATTTCTCTCAACATAAGCTTCTCGTAAACTTTTTCTTGCCTCTTTTTAATTTAAGATAAATGTATTTTGAATACAACTTTGAAAGTTTGTCACTTTCAAGGACTATTTCCTAAAAACAAATATTTATTGCTCCGATGAATATTGACTTCAATAAAATTATTTTGTAAAATTACAAAGTATTTTTTATGTTATACTAGAAGAATGAATTTATGTTTAATGTTATTAAAAGGAATATTCCATTCAATATAAATTACTGATATTAAAGTAATTATAAAATTTTTTTAAAGTTCAAATATTATTAATTGATTTAGGTTTCAAGTAGTCAACAATTGTAATACTGTCTATAACCTTATAATATTGAAAATTAATTTATTAAAATTAAACAAGTTAAGAAATTTATTTTTATGGAAAATGTGAATTTTTTATTTAAAAAGTAAGTTTTCTAATGGATAAGGAGTACTTAATTACATACTTATAAGCGATTATTAACGTTCCACATAAGTTTAAATTTCATTTTCATTAATCAATCATATAATCATAATAAAAATATCGAACCTCGTACGATAGTTATGTTAAGATATGTAAAATTCTAAATATATATACTATACTGAGTTCTTTTATGGCTTAGTGTTAATCATTTATTGATACAGCATATTTTTACAAAATTTGTATTGTGTAAACGAGTTTGTAATTACTTTTTAAGTAAAAATATAATACAGTTACCAAAATAACGTGAAGAATTGGTTAATCCTCGTCTGTAATAAAACAAAAAGATATTCCTGTGAGATGAGTTGATGTAGTGTAACATATATGATCAGTCAATAACAGCAAAAGTAACGAGAGATCTACAGTATGTGCAAAACAATTGTATTTTTTCGATGTCGGAGGATTGTTTTTTTTTTTTTTTTACAAAGCTAAAGGGAGAAACAATGTTAACAATAAGAAAAGAGAAAAAATTCTTTTCGCGTGATGGACTGAAATAGCAGTTTCATATACGCTGGCACCAGTTATGCATATAAATAAGGAAGTTAGAAAATCTATAGAAAATCCAGAGCTGGTAAAGAAAGTTTCGCGTTCTAAGAGCCGCGAGTTAATTACTATTACTTTAATATTTAAAGTTCCAAGGGAATTCTAATGTTTACAGCATAATTATCTATTACAAAATATGTCAACTTTCCATTATTATAAGTTTAAATTATGCTCTTGAGAGGAATTCTTTTGAGAAATGCTTCCGTTCTGTTAGAAAGGGTGGGATAGAATAGACAGAATTGTATAGTTTGGTTCCTAAAAATGACGAACTAGATCTTCCCTTAACCATCTGAGTTAATTTGTGATCGTATTATCCGGTATTTTGCAACTTTTGCAATTCCTTTCATTTAATTAGATGTAAAGCATCTTCTGTATAATTTTTTTCGTGTTAACTTTCAACAAGTTTAATACATTAGATAAAGTTAATTATATTTTCGTTCTGAATCATCATTTCACTTCTGAAAACGCACCAAAAAGGATTTTATGGTCAGTATATATTTTACGTAACCAATAATTATTAGAAGTCGATATAAAAATTTAATTACAGTTTTTATGCAATATAAAAAATTTATTGCTTCTTGAGATCTAGTTGAATTTTTCTATACTCCAGGCTTTTACCATTGAAGTCTCTAGCTAATATTAGTTTTTCCTCCGTCGTGTGCAATTCTTTTTTATCTACTTGTCCTAGTCTTAAAGCATTTGAATTTTTTGACAGGAATAAAGTATGCCTAACGAAAATCACGTTAACTGCGTTCATTCAGATAAATTTATTAATTGATATATCGAATTGGATTTGTGGCAGCTGGAGCAGTAAAATCAATGCTTTTACTTTACACAAAAATATTAAAATACTAATATACACAATTTATATTTCAGTATTTGTGGTTAAAAAGTATTTTAACGTTCATTACTCTTAGACTAGTATCATAAATATTTAGTACTAATCGAGACTTATTGAAACGCCATATATGTATTATTCCCAACAATGAACACAATTGATCTCAGTTCTATGATTAACTTACAAAGGAAACAACGAATTCACGCGATATGCATTTTCTTTCGGATTTTCTATACTACAAGTATATGAACATCAATCCAGTAATTTTATAATGGTTTTCAGTTTTATTTGACAATATTTATTAAGAGATGTTTTATATTCAGCTCTATGAAAATTTATTATTTACCACTTTGGAAAAATATAGCGATATGAGCCTTCATGTACTTGATCTTTGCTGAAACAATAAAGATATAAACTTGATTTTCTGTAAATTTGATTTTTATGGAAGGTTCAAGAAAATCACTTATTATTGCTTTTACTTTTATTGTTAAACATTATGAAATACTTTAATTTAGTTTGATGCAATTTGTTAGTAAGAGTATTTGTCTCCTTATAGCACTCTTTTCCGATTTTTCGTTTGTCTGCTGGCAATAACTCTTAAAATCTGAAATTTTAATATCCAATAAAAGAGCATTGCATAAATATTACTCATGAAAAAGTAAATACCGTATTCTATTTTGTCTCTGAGAATGCTATTTTATGAGTTTTTCTTTTTTTCAAAACCCAAAAGGACAATTAGACGATATAAAGGTCAAAATGAAAGGAAAAAGAGTAAAAATACCTAAAAAGTAACAATTAATTTCAAATCGTACAGAATATTGGCGCAAATGCATAATATTACATTTGCATTGTAGATTGAATCAATATTTTCGAAAAGAAAAGCTGATTTTTTAATGAAAAAAATGATGACACATCGCTGATGATAATTCCAGACCTCCATTTCGTATTGTACAATGGACTCACTTTCTCTCGATCTAATATTAAAAGATTAGACTGACATTTGCTTTGTAAGCAAGTATTTCACACAGATATTCGAAGCATTGCTTGCCACAAGATAAATATAAAATAGTTAATAATGGTTGCCTTCACCTAAAACGTCGGCAGTCAAACATAGTTGTTATTTTAACAGTAATGGGTGTTTTAGACCTGCATTACGAACAAGTTGTTTATATTTTTCGTTATTATTTTAGTTAGCGTCTCGGATCCTTTCCTGCAATAAGCTATTAAAATATATGCAGTTGTTGGCTAGTAATTATGCTTATAAGCATCTAGCAAATTATATGTTTCAGTTTATAGGTGCATCAAGAATTCTTATCTTTTGAGTTTCTCATGTTGAGTTTTTTATTTTGCTCAATGAATCGAAGTCATGAAATATTATAGAGATTTTTTCGATAATTTGTGTAGTTAATTTGCATTTTCTTCCAAGTACTTTTACATTTTTCGTATACTTACGAAATCGACTATCCGTACGCTTTTAAACTCGTTCAATGAAATTTCCTTATTAATAGTAACTTTTCTATTACAGCGGGTACTAGAATCCGTCAATGATTACATTTTTTGATAAACAAACCTTAATGGTATGCAATAAAATACTTCCGAATGTATTTCAGATGTATTTTTTTTTTTTATTTATGATAAGCGAACCTTTACAGCATGCAATAAATCAATGTGGTAGTAGGTGCCGGTAATCGTTCCAACATCTGTGTCTTTTTGACCTGAAAGATTGACCGTTTCAACGATGCTACCTAGAAACTATTAGACGGATTGACCTGCAATTTCAATAATATATATTTAAGATCTTTTAGTTTTGAAAAATATAAAGAACAGTTAATTTTTTAGATTGTGACTGCGCCTAACACCTTCTCACCTTAGGTCCATGATCTCATTCAAAAAGATACCCAGTTATTACGAGAACGTAAAATTTCGAAATATTTGTTTATCAGTATCCAGTCAACAGAGTTAGAACCATTATGTCCGAACGAAAATTAAGATATAATGGATATGTATATGCTGACGAATAATTTTGAAGTACAATTTTTAATCATAATAAAGAGGTCGTTCAATTCCAATGGTCTTTAATTTTTTATTGCAGGAATCGTACTAACAAATTTCATTACACCAATGCTAAGTATTGCTAAGATCTCTCATGGTCCTAGGTTTTTCGATCTTGTTATGTACGTGGAAAACGGTAAGATCTATACACTTGCTTCTCCCTACATTTATAGTGGTAAATATAGCGAACGCCGTTGAATAAATTACTAGAATCTGCATCGTAGATCTAAGAAACTGTTATTGCTTATTTTTTTAGTGTTTATGTCTACATCACTTAGGAGTACAATAAAACAACTCTTGATATTTAATTGATTTTTGTAGTGCATCTTAATTGAATCTTTAGATATCCAATGTTAGTATTTTGAGCTCAGAGATTTTTACGTGATTTCCAAGATCTTGATCATGTACTAATAAGTAAAACGTTTATTGTTCAAATTAATATTTTTCCATTAGTATCTTGTAAGAATAAATAAATAAGATGTTGGCTCACATATAAGTATTAAGACATACACGGACGGTATTAAATTATTCAAACTTATATTTAAGCTTTTTACTAGCTGCAATATATTATCAAAAATAACTTCTAAACGTTCATATTCATAAATTAAAGAAATAGGACAGCCATTTTGATATATTATAAAAGTTAGCAATGATATAGTTTTTCTGTAGTCTTACAGAGACCATATAAAACTTAATTAGGCTTCGATTTCTCTACAAAATACTAGAAGAAAGAAAAAGTTGAAAAATATTTGTTTTGAAATACATTACTTTTCAAAATTATTTGAAAAAGAAAATAATGAATTTAACTGTAATATAATTATTTTAGCACTCCGACAAATAAGTAGGATACATGTAAAACTTCAATTCAGATGCACAACTTTATTACTTGAATTTATAATCAAAATAATGCCGTTGTCAACAAAAATTCTTATCTACTTTTATTAAAATTCCAGTAGACTTGTTGTCTAACAAATGCATCCATTTTATACTGTTATTATTCCGTGCAGAAGCCTTTTCTTATAAGAGTTTGAATGATTTGATGTTAATTTGATGCTATCATAATAAAACATTTACTTTAATCTATGATTTTCATGATAATAAAAAGTTTTCATTTTAATTAATGAAAAAATGTCAACTAATAAAATATTAAGCTAATTTACTGGAAAAATAAAATGCATTAAAAGAAATTTTACTAATTTACAAAATTTAAATAGGTACACAAATTCAATACTGCCAGTGTCTAAATAATAATACGCATGATCATCGAAATAGTCATAAATGTCATAAAAAAATTAATCCTGGATTATAAAATGTCATTATTCTGGAAGATATATTATTTAATTTAGTTATATAAAAAGGTAAATATTTGATGAGATTTCCTTATTAAAGAATATGTTATCTGTTATTATGGAAGAATGAATCGTGCTTATAGCTTTACTTATAGTTTTAGTTGATGCAGTGATTTTAATTAAATGTAAATTCGTATTTAAAAGAAAACACAAAAACCTATCGTTCAACTTTCGGTTTCAAAATATAGGTAACAATTATAATGGATAACTTGCAATATCAATATCATTTATAAAGTACCAAACCAAAGGATTTGAATTAACAAGTATTAGGATAAAAATAAAAAATTTAATTTTCAATCTTTTATCCGGAATAAAATGTATATAATTGGTTTTCCCTACAACTAATATTTACAATACAAACGTAAGATAACCATTCAATTTTCAGAGAATATAATCACTCTTCATAATTCACTCTCTCAAGAATACTGTGTCGATTAAGCGAACAAAACTTGCCATAAGGCAATAAAGAAATATGTAACCGATGCATCGCTATCTATCTAAAAATCTCGTTTCGACGATTATGTGTAATCGGTCCCCCAGGGCTACTCACGCTCAAGGGTGAAAAAACGACAAGGGTAAAGAAATTTTGTTCAGGTCACGTATGCGAGCTACCGTTTTCCAGTTATCATTAACGGAATTAGAATGAGCTAATTCGTTAAAAGAAAAAAAAAAGATGCGACTATAGAGAAAAAATGGCATAAAAAGCCGCATAAAGGTGTACTCGAGTATACAGAAAAAGAGCTAGTACAAGCCTTTCTTTTCTACCTTTCTTCTTCTTTGTAAAGTTAGGATGACGAGCAACGCTCAGAGTTGCTTGATGGAATATTTGCAGGATCGATTCTATACGCGAGTTCGAGTGATTAATCTTCGGCTATGACAGACAGCTGATATTTAGGTTCTGGGCAGTAAGGTTGAAATTTGTGCTCTTGTTGGCGACTTACAAATGTATGTACTTGCCTACAACCTCTTTTAGAGTTTCAATCTATAATTCCAATACTTCATTAAATTTCAAAAGACTTTTAGGCTTGAATTAGAATTTATTAAGCGCATTGAGTTGATCGTTTTAGCTGAATTATATTAATTCTATTTAAACAATTTTATGCGCAGATTTTCTTTCAAAGAAAGAATGATACGTCCGTGGATTTAGTGTATAGATATTTTAGAAAAAATATTTTTGTTTTAAAGAAGTGCGATATCTTCAGCGGTAAGTGAAAGGTTATTATAAATTCGTACTGATGATAAGAAAATGTTACGTGTACGTATGTTTAGAAAACACTTCGACATTAGAAATAAATTTCATTACGAGCATTGTATTTCTCGTATCTCTCTAACGCTTAAGCGAAATTTATTTGAAAAAAGTCTCGATTTTAAATTATAAAATTTATTAATGTTATTACTCAATTCTATCGATATTTCAAATTATACGTCAAAAATACTCTGTATTTGAAAGAAACATGAAGTATTTCAAACGCATTGCTGCTTAATCCAAAGGTCTACGTTCTGTAAAATAATAAATAATAAATAAATTATGTAATAAAGTATTTTACAAATAAGAAAAGAATATAATTTTTTTACGCGTTCCTGCTATGCTATTATGCTTTGTCATATAGAAGAGCCACATATCTCAACAAGCTGTTTTAAATTTTTCCGGCTCATCCAAGTAATTGAAAGTGGCTTACCGAAATTATTAAATAAGCTTCTCTTTTATCAAGAGAATATCTTCCTCTGAAGGTTTACACAATTTCTTTTCTTACATTGAATTTATTGTTATTATTTCAGAATTTTGCACACAGGGCACCACAGCTTTTCACGCGTATATACATGACATCCGCTATTAAAACAGAAAAAATCGTACCTCTAAACAATTTAGTTTAATTATTTAATTTTACACGTTACAAGTTTATACTTCTAAGATATGATAAAAAAAATTAAAATTCAATAATTAATATTTTGTAAAAAGAAAAGTCATAAGTTGTATACGTTTGTGTGTGTGTGTGGGATGGGGGGGAGTGTGCGTTGATATTGCACGAACTAATTAAATTTTTCTGACATTAAAAAAAATTATAAACATAATTATAAACATATAGAAGTAGTTTTCAAGGAAATTTAGTCATCTATCAAAATAAAGAATCTAAATACATATAAGTATATTTTAAAGCAGAGTTTTAGTTTTTGATAATTTCAATTTCTTTTATAAAAAATTGAAAAACAAAATATTAAGTAAACATTAGGTAACTAAAAATTATATTCGAAATTTTTCAAATTTTAGGAGATTAAAAGCAAATGGTTAAAGAATATTATTCATAAGAAGAAAGTTGTTGTTAATATAAATTTTTCTTTTTTAAAAGTACTAAAATAAGTCTTTTCGAATAACAATGAATATCTTTAATATTCATGCAAATAATACATTAAATTTCATATAAATATTGGTAAATTAATAACTCAAATAAAAATATAAATGTCTTGTTGATTTCTATACAATTGATTTTGAAATTGAATAAAATAAAACAGTTTATTTTTTTTTTTAAATGCTATTCATGCTTGTGTGCTAACGTGCTTGCGTGCTTAATCAAAGAAAAGGATATATACGAATGTGTTAAGAGCAAGAAAAAAAATATAAATGAGGAATATGGTATGAAAAATCACTAGACTGAAACGCCATGGGCGTCGACTAGTAGAGGTATATGCTTATAGAGTAAAATCGATCTCTCTTGTATATGTATATAAAGTCATGCAGGTCAATCGCACGAGAGATATATTAAGGCGTTTTCACGCAATTTGTAAACTGATATTCGTACATCATCGGTTAGTAAATCTTTTGCGTTGACATTTTATGACGAAACCTTATGTACGACATATTTTTAGTTAATTATAAAATTAAAGATATTTAAACGATATTTTGACCTATAATGAACAAACTGAACGAATGTTTATCTGATTTTAAAAGATACAAACCATCGATGTTATTGCATATAAAATTTATAGTTAATTTTCTTAAATTATAATATCACCTCTTTTAAATGCTTTGTAAGTTTTTGGCGAATTTCGTTTTGTTCAATATTAATCGAAGAAAAAGAACATGTTAAACATTTGTCCTCTTCTTACAAGTACAAAGGAAATAAAAACTATCAATTTTAAGCCTCTCAGCGCAAAACATTAACTTGATATTTTCGTTTCTCATTATACGTAAATATTCTTAAAATATTTAAATTCTCTATAATTGTTATTTATAAATTTTATTTCTATTTTTATTTATGAATTTGTGTCGTATAAATTGATTTAGTTAAATTTCAATGTAACGGGGCTTTACAACTGTTTTCGGATCTCTTTTCAATCAGATGCTTTGATTGAATAAAAGTTTTAACTGAAATAATAGATTGCCGGACAATAATGAATTGTAGCTATTTTAAGAAGAAATGATCTTTCAGGTTCTTATATACTCGAAAATTTCATGATTATAATAATTTATCAACATATAGCGAGAAGAACTTTTTATCGACCATTAATCATTGGTATCATTACGCCAATTACTTTTATAAAGCCATTAAATATGAAAAGATCAATTTAAAATTTATATTCAAAGCAAAATATAATATTTGATTCATATAATATTTCAAAGATTATTTACATTTGTTTTAAATATTTCAATATTCTTTATTGTATATAACTCTTAAGATAATAAATTGATTTTTATACGATGTAAAAGTCTAGATCGTTAAAATTTTTGAAAAAACATTCACTAAAATTTGATTAAAATTTTTAAAAATACAATAAGTGAACTTCCCAGAATCAGTTTGAATAAGATTTCCATTAAGAATAATGTTGAAGATTGAGAAGCATTAAATATACTACTTTAGAATCGTACTTTCAATTAAAAACTTAACATTTAGATAAATGAAAGAAAGCCGTTATCTCGTAAATGATTAATTCCGTTGAAGAAAATCGATTAAATATTTACTTTCACGTACAACCGTTTATACATTCTTTATCATTTAGGTAATATTCTATGGAAATATGATCGACGCTCATTGACACACTAATAGTTCGAAATGATATTCGTTTTCTGTATGAATTATTGGAGTTCGTGCTATAAAAATATCACTTTATAGAAGACCGCATAATCTTGCATATCAATAGTTTTGCTCCATAAATAATGCGCATACGTAATACTAGTCTGCATATGGATAATTTATAGCACAAATTCGCTTTGATCTCTTTACGTTTTTTCTTAATTTATTCGGCAAGTTTGTAAAACCCGCGTTTTACGAATTTGCGTTATAAATGTTTCATATCAGCTTGATGTTGTACAAACTTTATGCTTGGTTGAAAAGAAATTCTAATGACAAAAATAAATCGTTAAAAATTATTTCAATAAGTAATAACACATAACGGGATTAGTGTAGTGTTAGTTAGGACCCAACATTAATATGAGGCGATCGACGACTGCAATGCAACCGATCTTCACGAACGACTATTTGATCATCTCCATTGGTAACTTGAAAAAATGCTTTTACTTTTCTAATTTTAATTTCTATAATCGGAAACCACTTCAAGTATCGATGCCTCGACGATTAACAACGTCCTTACGTACTGTATGTTACGTAACATTATTCGCTGCTTATTGCAGGGTGTATCGCTAGGCAGTATTTGATGACTTTTCATCTTTACAGCGCTTAATACTAGGTAGTAATTTAGGAGGTATTTTAACGATCCGTTTTCCATTGAATTCAACACGATTTATTTTTCAAAAATATAATTTTCAATAGAATAGTATACATATGGTAAAACATAAGTAAAATTGAGGTATTTAAGCTGTACGGTTAACGTGACATATAAAAGATCCCAAAGAATTGATATTACCAAATAAATGCTAGTATTGCAAAATACCATATAAAATAAAAACAGTATAATTAGAGTATCAAATTTATTTCGCAGTGTGAAAGTTAAATTCATTTATGGTAAAAATAAGAAATGAGCTTAACGTGACCTATTTATAAACAATATAATAATTATCCTTCAACCATTCGAAATAAAAAGACAATTTTATCGTTTTTCGAAGCCACATTTTAAAATACTACATTTCATTTTATCTAAATAAATAGATACGTGGAAGCTTATTTCTGATTTGGATAGTTATATCTTCTTTTTTTAAATTAATTAAGTTCAATTACATTTTCTTTAATTATTGTAACAAGATTCCACACAACGTTTGAAATATTCTATATTTATTAACCTTTTACAAAAAATTTTGTCGAACAATTATATATGACTTCAATTCAATTATATATGATATCATTTCATGTTTATAGTATAACGAAGCAAAGCACCAAACGCTGATTTTCGCAAAGTTTATACTTTGAACTTTGTCGCATCTACATAATCAACTGCCATGGTAACGTAGAAGTTACTATACTTGTAGTATTACAAATAATAACTGTAGAAACCTAGTCAACATTTTATTTGCGTTTTAGTAATGTAAGTTTCTGATATTGTAACGCAATTATTTACTATACTTTCATGTAATGTCACGATTCATTACAAGGTATTACAACTTTTGTAATAATCCTATCTAAATTATTAAACTTATTAAATTATTAAAATAAGAGACCAATGCTTACACCAAGAATTGTATTTTAAGAGATGTTTTTAGCATATACATTTAAATTAGTGTCTGAATTTCTTATTTGATTAATCATTTCCAATTAACTTATTATACCATCCGTAAGTTAAAGATAGTTTACAAATAGTTTTAATTCTATAAAAGCTATTTTAAGAATAGAATAAATAACATACGAATTCTATTAATTTAACTAATTCATTATTTTTATCAACACTTGTAAATAAAAAAATTTTTGATAACAGTGACAAAGGCAATTAATTTATCTTTATTGAAAATTAATCTTTGAAGATTCTTCAATCTCCTAATTATTATTTATTAAGACGCGATTAGATAACTTCATTTATGTTTTACGTTTACTACTCAGGTAATCGCTATAAATAGATTGGTAATATGCATTGGCAATATTGCTAGAATTGTAAGCAAACTAATAGAAGATAAAATATACTGAGTGACAAAAAGATGAAATTATTGATAATGATCTTTGTGAAATACAAGAGACAATCGCAATTATCTTATACTATGATAACTATAATTACATGTATATTAAATAAATATGACAATAACCACGAAGAAATGTTATCTTTTTATTTTTCATGTTTCACTATTAGTATTAACTAAAATTAATATTTTTTCATATTCGAAATGGCTATAATTACAAAAGTTCAAAGTATATTTGCATTTTGATGTAGTTAAAGGAAAAAAATCTATTTAACGATAATTACTTATTCTACAGAATTTCATAGAAAGGATGATAAAATATCGACGTCTTTTATCAATACGAAATTAATATCTAGAAATTCAACGCATTTTGTATATTAATTTACATATTATTATGTAAGTGATGTAGTATAGTAATGCAGCGTCGGTATTCGCTTACGAGGATGATTCGAAGAAAAAAACACGTCGGCATCGATAGCACTGTGGATTGAACATCCGCCGCGAAAATGAAGGTCCCGGTTTCAATTTCCTGCCAAGAAAAGCCACATGCTGCTTTTCTCAAGTCGAATAATATTTTATTCAGAAACTACATGAAAAACTCTTACGTAATAAGAAATTGAGTACACTTATTGGAAACAAAGCATTCGCATCACCTTTTTTTCAAATTATATTTTGACATTATATATTTGTATATATATCTTAACAATGTAATTACATTACAAATTCAAAGAATTTATTTTTATGTATTATACATTTCAAAAGTAAATGTACTTTCTTCAATTTCTTCATTTTAACTTATTTTTTCAAGTATAAACTAATTTAATGATAGAATATTACATAATTAGATTTAACTTTTATAATCCATATGATGTATGTATTTTTAAAAGTACAAATACTACAGTAGAACATTCATTTTAATCAAGAATCTAGTTAATGATATATAAAATTGATAATTATAAAACCGATACTTGATGTAAAAAAAAAAATAAATATGAAACTATGAATGAAATTATTCAATACGATACAATGATCATCTTAACAGCAACATATGAATCTTAAGATGTATATATCGAATTATTTCAAAAAATGTAGTTGGTTCTTACAATTTCGGTATATTTATAGGTGCACAGACAGATATTTTCTAGATGTTTCAACTTAAACTTTTTCAAATTATCAAATATAATTGTATATTAAATATATAAAGCTACAAATATACGGTTTTTCATTTTCATAGGCTCGCTATAAATATGAAGTCGATAATAGTTTTAATTTCTTCACAATAGAAAGAGATTTCATTACGATTGGATGGTTTAGTAATTTTTAATTAAATTAATAAAAGTAGAGTATCGAATGGTATAGCTGTATATCAATTTTCCGGTGTGTTTTATGGTTGCACTTATACTTCCATATTTTTATATCTATAATAAAATGTCCTCAGCCTCTTGTCGATCAATGCAATTCAAAATTATCAAGAATAGTAACAAATCTCATTTACAATTGTACTAAAATTCACAGTACTTAAGATTTTTATCTTTCTGAATTATCAAAATATTATAGTAATTGAATTTTTAATATTTCTTATGTATAAAATACTAATAAATACAAGCTATTTGACATAACAATCAAAGAAATATAGTTGTACGTAAATTTTTTTAAAGATGTGTATTAGAATGTCAAATTTAAAAAGTGTAAGCATTTTTAATCAATGCATAAAAGAATCTAATATTTAAAAAAGTTTTAAGAAATTATGTAACAGACATTAGTAAATTAGAAATATATGTAGAGATATTTATTTGTTTTTACCTTGTTTTTACTACTTCATTTCTACTGCTAATTTAATCCAAATTTCTGTAACATTATATTTTTAATTTTATATTATATCCACTAATAATATAATTCGCTATAATACTATTTTTTCATGTTTTAGGTCGTCAATAGTTCTAAGTATATATAATAGGTAGTTTTCAGAAGTTATTGTCATTTTTAAAATCACAAAAGAAAACAGATTTTATTAATTTTTATTAATAAATCATTTTATTAATTGTATTTATTATTTATAATAAATTATTTTATTAATGAATTTTTATTAATAAAATTTACGTATGTAGTATAAATATAATGGCCATTTCACATAAAAGGCGCCCACCTGAAAAAGTATTATTTAAAAATATATCTTTTACAGTTGCAGCGTGAAAAGTAGAGTAATGAGATAATCTGTGTTGTTAAATCTAGAGAAATAATAAACATTAGCAGTTTATGAAGCATTTTATTCTTTTTTTTCTCGAACATGAATTTGTTAATTATATTTCTGTTGTCTCACAATAATTTAAACGATGTTATGCTTATGATTTTTAAAGATTGTTTAACAAGATTTTGCGTAGTAGTATTTTTTTAAGTAGATCAACACAAGAGCATTAAAATTATAATTCTTTTGACTGAATTTTTTCAAAAAAAGCTCTTTTTTAAATTATAAATAATTTCTAATCGTAATTGTATTTGCAATCGTTATTTCATTATAAGACAAAAATTAAATCGAAACGAAAAAATACTTTAAGACAATAATTTTTACGGCATTCCGTTGAGTACTATAAAAATAATACAATCTTGGGGCCTTCTTGTTGATACATTTAATGTCTTATTACTCCGTGGAAAATAACAAGTGAACACGAACTCGTTTTATCTTTAGTAAAATATTTTAACTTTTAAGTTTCATGATTTAAAATTGTCCATTTTTGTATGATTATGCATTTATAGAACAAAATTAATTGAATTTTTTTATGATACAACAATTCTACAATTTTTTCACCTACTGCTAAAATCTTTGTATTATTGAACTAGAAAGAAATCTCCAGGGCTCAGTAGATTTTATTTTAAAATTTTTAATTCATTTTAAATTTTAATAATTGTGTATGCCAATTGAGTCTGAATCAGTCTCTGAACGATTATTAAAGTTATCAACTTAATCCGTAAACTCTAAAATTCACTATAACGCAATGAAAAAAATAAACTATGCAAAAACCTTGTGCAGACTAGGAAGCATTCCCTTGGTCTTATTATATATACACACACTCAGAACATTGGCAATTACCTTTTTCTATAATTAATGATAGAGCTCCATTTTTAGTGAAGAAATGCATAACTAAATTTCACTATAATTGAATACTGAAAATAGTAAATATGCTGCTTCATTTAAGCGTGCATTTCTGATTCCTATGAAAATTTGAGGGAAAAAAGAAGTGTAAGGTTTAAAATGTAGAAGAAGAAAACAAAACATAGGGCAAGGAAAATAAAGCAAAAGCAGGGTGTCAGAAACGCATTCGAGAGACTGGGAGGAAGTTTGTGTATGAGAGTGAGAGAGAAACACTTTTGTTGAACTCACGCGATATCCTATATCTTACTTCTACGTGACTTGCGTTCATTTTAGCATTTTCCTTTATGTTTTACCGAGTATTTTTTCTTACTTTGGCCGCGTAACCGAACGATTCTTAGAACCTGTAGCTGCCACGATTCGTTTTCTTTTTCTCAAGTAGTTTTTCAATTTTCTTTTATATCTTCTAGTACTCTTCCATGAGCATAAAAAGAAATTAGCATCTGTCATGTTAGTTTCTAATATGAAGCTTTTCTTAAATCAGTTGGAATTGTATTATTTGATAAGCTTATCTACAAAATCTTGATACTTTTACACGATACAGTATAATTAGAGCAGCGAATAATTCAGTACTCGTGGATAATTTTAAATTCGAACAATTGAAATATTTCTAATCTTCTTAAAGTAAAAGATTTAAATCTACTAATGTGAATTTTCATTCAGAAGCTTTTAAGACGTAATATTTAATCATTTATTTTTATTAAATCGAGGGTAATGATTTAAAAATTTTCAATTTCCCTTCATTAAACTATATTTATATTAAAAATGTTTTGCAATATATTAATAATGTAAATAAGTAATTAGGTATTAACAAGAATTATTTTATAATATTTATAACATTTAAAGAATCATAATTAAACAAATTATTAAGAAAAGTGTTCGATTTCATTATATGCATATATTTTAATTCGAGCATGTCTGTCAATTAAGTATAGTTAGATATAAGTTAGATATAAGCTAGAAACCAAGCAGAAGTGCGATACGAAAACAAATTGAAGGAGAGTTATGGAGAACAAATCTTTTGAACAAATTATTATGCAATTAAAAAAATCATTCGTTTTGATCTCTATGATATGAATACTTGAAGCATAAATAAAAAAAAATTAAAAAAAATTAAAATTAATTAAAATTACCTTAAATTGGTATAATAATATAACAATATACATATAGCTACTATACTTTCAGTTTCAACAAATATTCTGAAGAAATTAGAAAAGAATCTTCTAAAAACAATAAACGATTAAAAAGTAGATAGATTAAATTTATCAATATTATAGTTTATCGTTTATTACTAAAGCTGTTTGCAATTTATTAAAGAACACTTAAAAATTTTAATCATTTTTAATAAAGACAATATGACTACACAAGATAATTTCTATATTAATTATAAATAACTTATTAATACATTCGGTACATATAATGCAAAAACTGTTCTATGTCACTCTAGGGTGAAAATGATAAGAAATTTTAGAAAATGAGCAAATTGAGAAATAAGATTAATTAGATGCACAGACATGAAGTTGGTATAATAAGAATAAAGTTTGTGGGTCTAATTATTTTATTTTTAAAATCAAGTACTTCATGTATATGTATATCAACATGAGTAAAGCGACGTAGAATTACGTAAGAATGCATGTTACGATTTTATTACATTGTGTTATTAATTACACTTATAATTTATGCAAAAATCATGAAAAATAGAAATTAAACTAATTTAATAACTAAATTTAGTAAAAGACTTTAATGAAAAACCACATAAAAACGAATATTAAAGAAGAATTTTTCGCTAATTTCATATAACAAAAAAAAAAAAAAAAAAAAAAAAAAAAAAAAAAAACTGCAACTCATACGTACTTATGTTAATAAAATGATTAAGAAAACCTCAAGAATCATAATTGATTTTGAAATATGAAGAAAAAGTGAAGCACGGTATAACCAAAAATATTAACAATTAGGAAACGATGTGTATTTCAAATAGAAAGCTTAAATATGATGATAAAATAATTTTAGAAATATTTTACGAGAATATTAAAATTCTAATTTTAATTATGTAGAATAAAAATAACACAAATAGTACTTTGGGAGCTTATGTATTTAGTAACGCTAATAATAAAAATTACCAAGCAAAAGCGAATGTGATACAATGATACAAAGTGATAATTTCACACCGAATGTAAGTAGCTTGTTACCAGTAATGATAATTTTAACAATCTGATAATTTATCGTAAGTAATAGATTTAAATGGTGCGCTGAACACTAAGTCGAAGAATCTAATTCGAGAAAAGCACAAGCGTTACAAATACGGGTTTGATATCAGTTCAGGAAAAACTCCAGTGACAGAATCCTCGGTTATAAGGGTCAGGGATATACAGATAACATCTAGTTAAGGAACTAATCTACTTATTTTTCAAATAATGTAGATACAGAGAACAGTCCCTTATCGTAAGTGGCGGGGTTTATAAGAGGACTATCGCAGATGGAAAGTAGCATCTGTCCTAATCTCTGTCTGATCGACTGCCCTGTTTCTTCGTTCCCTGTCTTTTTTATAGCCTCCTCGTCTATTTTCCCACCAAATATTCCATGGAGAGTAGTCAAATCAGTCTCGCAGCCCTAGGTAACATAATAAATACAAATTTTTCAGATTCTAAACCTTTCAAAAAATTCAGCTTGTATTTTAATTTATCAAACGCGCAACGTTGACAGAATCTTTTCAATGCGTAAGCTCTTCTGTAACGCGCTAAAAAGTAAATTACATACAGAGATAGAGAAAGTAAATTATATTTTAAACGAACGAAAAGAATTACGTTTGTAACGAATTTTCTTTAGTATTTATTATTTCAGAGCAGACTTAAGTAGAAGATTTTATGTAGGGTTGGTGTATATATTTATCGAAGATCAGCTACGCGACTTAAATAAAAATTCTTATCGTAAAATCGATGAACGAGAAATTATATCATCCGCTTCCTAGCCAAGTCCATACCTAATCCAGCCAATCGTGTTCAATGGGACAAATATGAGGCAGCAGTAATGCATCGTATCAATAAAATGCCTGATCACGCGATTTACATAAAGCCAAAACACTTAGCTTCCGATGGCCTAAAACGAGCGAATAGCCAATGCGGCGTAATACTACGGCGTAATATATCGAGGAACTAGTACGGCTATCAAAGAGCCCTTGGACGTCACTGCTGTATGTGAATGTCCAGGACAGAGGCGTACGATCTCACGGAGACTCCTCTGAACTAAATGCACATCTATCCATCCAACGCATACATTCCGCTGCATATTCAGAAATTTAGCTAATTATTCCAGGCGAAGCAAACATTTTCAAAGACAGATATAGGAGCTTACCATTAGGTGCCAGGAGAATCCAAAGTACAAAGAACAGCAGTAGTTTTTGATTTTTCTAGAGTAACAGCGATGTTGTTTGGCTTGAATAATCCCATACAAACGTGTTGACGTTTGTTGCGTTTTATCAACGCAATCACTCGTTAGTTCTCGTTAGTTTGCGTGTACATTAACGACTTTTAGAGAAAAGAGGATATTCAGAGGACGAACAACAGTATTTTCAATATGTAAATATTCTATTCAAATACCTCGGAGTCTGAAGTCAAACCTTTACCAGATCGAGTCCACGTGATGCGTAAATTCCCCGTCAAAGAATTACAAAAATTTTTATCGAAAATTCAGACCAGGGCTATCCAAGACTTTCTATTACATTAAAAGCTTACTGACAGCCTCAAAAAGTGGAAACACGACAGCCACGTAGACAGAACAAAGTAAAAAAGCCTCTGAAAAAGTGAAAGAGGTCCGTAAACGTAACAATGCTCACTCACCCCTTACACGAGGCAACAACAAGAACGAGACTGCGATGTATACGGCGCTGCAATAATTTGTAAACAATACATAGTAATCGATGGATTTTTTTCACAAAATCTTTGAATTCTGCACAGCTGAAATCTAGTGTTTGGAATCGCGAACTCCTGGTGATGCGTTACATAGTGAAACATTTCAAATATATATTATAAACACGTTGTAAGTCTTTAGAGAATGTTTTTAAACAAAATCTGTAAAAATGTTCCATGGAAAAATCTCGGTATCTCGAATACATTCGTCAAGTAACAGTTAAAAGTTTAATTATAAAACGGAAGATAATGAGTTAATCGAAATCCAGTAGATAAAATCATCGGTTTAAAAAACTAAAAAAAAATCATTCACTTTCCGGAGTGTAATGTGAATCTTTATTACGGTACAGTAAGCGATGCAATAAGAACTTTTATGCTCAAACAGCGAGCGGAGCATTTTACTCCTTGTATAAACTCTTGTGCTCAGAAATATGAGCCATTCAAATGTTAATAACCGTACATTTTGTGTAGCCTACGACCAATGATGCTGTATCACGAAGCAAGTATCAACTCCCATAAGCAGATCTGGAGAAAAATTCGAAAGAATACAAGTATTTGTTGTTTCAATTCGGATCAATTACATTCGGCAAATTGTACAAATGAGGCAATTAAGAGCTTTTTTAAAGTACTACGGTACTGACAGTTATGCAGAAATTCTTTCGATTGTTTTACTAAAAACTATGAACAACATTAACAGAAGAATATGGCAGCGAAATAAATAATAAATTAAAAACAAGTAAGTCAATTGAAAAAGGAGAAGATTGAGTCATTTTAGAATAAAGAGAATCTTTATTTTTTAAGTTCTGACATCGGCGGCCTACGTATTTTTGAGATACGATATTGCAAAAGAACCGCTTCATCCGCTTTACGACGGAATGTACGAAGTAATATATCGCGGTAAAATAATGATACGGCAACATTAAAAAAAAAACTCCAACTGGCATATATGTACATCGAGCAAGACGATTTCACAAAATATAAATTAAACGAAATAAAGAAGTAGTATTTATCTCGAGATCCAGCAGAAAAATACGATTTCCTGAAAAAAAAAAAAAGAAACTGGTTCGAACTAACACAGCATGTGTAAGAGTTTAATACAACAACTACACGAAAAATTGACGTTAAAATAAAAAAGCATGTACCTTTTAGATTTCAATATTTAGTAAAGTATTTAAAATAATATTATTATATATATATATATTTATATATAAACGCGTATATTTGTAATCGATACATCATTATTTAAGAGTCAAATAAAAAATAAAAATGAAAATGAAAATAATTTTTATGTATAACACACGAATGTTCCGACTTGGAAGATTATAGACGTTTTATATATAATTGTTGGAGTATTATCGTACAGGAATTTTTAAAGCAAACGAAACTCCCTACGATATCGAAAAAGATTAATTTTACAAGTCTATTTCTCAAGTTATAAATGTCTGAGTTTAGCATCGGAACAAAATGAATAAATATGTAAGCAGCTGCGTCATGGATACAAGATGCAGCAAAAGCAATTTTTCGTCTTTGCTCAGAGCTATAAAATTGTAAAAGGAAAAACCTTTTCGTGCGGAATGAAAAAGAATCGCGTCAGTAACAGTCGAATTCGTAATGAGAACGAACGCGCTTCGAAAAGTCCGATTCAACAGACGCACGAATGAGTAAGTTATCGACAACATTAGAAAATTATATTTTTATTTAATAAGAGTTTTTTACTTAGTCTAACTCCGTGCATTTATTTATCTAATCCTTGAATGATTCAGTAATAACTTCAAATAGCTTATGAATTTAATTATTGAAATTAATCTAAAAAATCTAACGCATCACTGGCTTCGCAATTCCGATCATGTGAAAACCGCATTTATAAAGCTCTTTTCTCAAAAAATAATTTGTAAAGTATATTTTACAATAAAGATATTAAGACGATATTATGTAAACGGTCATAAAATTGTTTAATTACATATTATTAAAAAGTATTTTTAACAAATTTACGTAATTTAAGGAAAAAGTTGACATTGAGCATCGAATGACAATTCATTAGGATTAGTGAACATTGACAATCCACAAACTAGCTCTGATAATTTGCTGTAGCTCTACAGCATTCGAAATCACGTCATTCACAAAAGCGAGAGCCAATAACCTTAGAGATGTGAATGCGAAAGTTTGTATCCCGTTTAACCGTATTGAATACTCTTTACTTTTGCCCAAAATCTCATATTGACAAAATAAAAAAAAATACACGTGTTTTACGCATCTTTTACAGTTAATAAAAATTATTATTAATTCAAGCTTAATTTGTAATTTATTATACTTAATTTTCAAGAGGATTATTTTATTGGATGAAAAAAATTAAAAACATTATGATTAAATTTGTTCAAAAGTAAATCGCTATAATACATTAAAAATAAGGGATTCTAATCAATATCGAAGAGAGTACCAATTTTTACCGGATGTGAATCGACATCAAAGAGATGGAGCTTTGGGAAAATAGGCAGAGGAATTTCAAATATTTCCAGAAGTACAGATACATACGTGAATATAATACTCTATCCATACGTGCAGGCATACATAAATGCATATTAGTTGTGCGTCGGTATTAGATCGATCGATTTCTTCATCGAAAAACAGTTGCTGGTACACGAGTACTTCGCTGTTTTTTGTTCAGTGTTCAGGTGTGTCTCAAATGCACTTGCCTGCAGAGAATCAGTATTTAGATTTTGATTCTGGCGCTACTGATGGAACTCTTATTATTTCAGTCTTTTGTTTACACAACGTATTGGTGTATAATATAAAAATAGATTTACTTGCTATTCTACGTAAATTACGTATATATTTTATAAAGCAACACGTTAAACGATATAATAAGAAATTTAATTTCTACTTATTGATTAAAAAACTAATATTTAATATTGGATGCATTAAGGATAATCTTAAGGATAATATTTTTAATAAAACATAAAATTTTTTATCTAAATTTCTTTATAATGTTCATAATTTTTAATCGTACATTAAAATTTGAGTGCGCTTTTAAATTAACTTACGATCTCGCGGGATCTGCTTAAATGAATTTCTTCATTAAGATTTGGTTTTCTCTCAGTATTTTCAATTTCTTGAATAAAACACGAATATTTTACTAACAATATTGCGAAGTTATGATACGTAAGTTTTAAAGCAAATTCTTGCATCTCAGTATTAATTATTGACGTAGACGCGTAGTTCTGTATATTTAATCCTAATTGTATATTTTTATTGCCTAAATCGATGTAATATTGAGAAAATTTAATTACAGAAAAATTCATTTTTTATGTGCATTCATACGAATACCGAAGCAAATGGTGCCAAGCAATTGTATCGGGAAACTCCGGTTTTCTCTACTATTCGTTTATTTGTGAAGAGAAGGGATACTGCAGTCACAGATACGAACAGAAAAGTGAGCGAGTGTGTGTGTGTGTGTGTGTGTGTGTGTGAGAGAGAGAGAGAGAGAGAAGGGTGAAAAGTACCTCGTATTTGGTGACGTATTTACACTTGGGTACTGTATAGAACTATGATGTCCTAAAAAGTTTTACAAAGCGTTGAGGAATATTTATTGACTCCGCGTGTTGTTGCACTCCCGACTCGTCCTTCTCTGACTTCTTTTCTATGTAGTTTTAAATGTCATATATTTGTCACGCATTCAAAGAAATTATAAATGTTAAATAAATCTGCTCTGTAGTTTCATTTTTTATCTTCATATCACTTTTACACATTATAAAAAATTTTTTTAAAAATTCAATACCGAATCAAATTATAAATCCCCACTAAGCTATTCAATTATTTTATTATCATGCAATAACGTTATTTTAATTATTCTCTAATTTAACTTTTTTAATATATTGTCACATATAACGAGGAGGTAGCTTGGACTGTTCATTTTTCTTTTAATTTTGTTTTCATTTAAATATTTATTTAGATCCATATACGTAACAATATAATTTACATAATATATTGAGTATATAAGTATTTTGAAAACATATACAATTTTATTATTATATAATATTATATTTTATATTTTATATTATATTTTATTATTATTATATAACTAATTTTATCTAAAATATTTATTACTTATATATACATAGTGTTTTAATTAAAACGTAATTTTTCTATAATAATTCGTGAAATACAAGTCACAAAGAGTTCAATTTAAAAAGACCAGGAGAAACAAGATTATACAACACCTTTTTGTCTAAGCGTAACATAAATTCTTACTTTTGTAAAATATATAACATCTATTTTGAAAATAATAATCTAATCATTGTTCTCTTCGTTTATATTGAATTCTGAAACATTTTTTCTGTTTTTATATTTATCAAATTTTAATCATTCCTTTAGTCGATTTTAATTGCAGCAATAACTACCAAATTACCCTCATTATTATATGCACTTTATTTTTGGATAATTCTTTTGGATTTACCTTATCTCATACGCGTATAAAAATCAAATACGTTCACACACGTGACTACATATTTATCTTTCATTTTCTATCTAACGTTTGAGATTTCTAAGTTGATATAACTTTAATAACATTTAGAAGTAAAAATTTATTGACAAGATGAGAATAAGTTTATAAGCGATAAAATTCTAGGACGAATTTAATAATTTTAGTAAGAGATAATTTTTATAGCAATGAACTTGAGAGAAATGGTCTCAACTTTACTGAAAATCAGTAAAGTTGTCTACGAGATTATCGATGAAACTGTCCCTAAATCATGGATAATAACCAATAAGCAATGTGACTTTACATGAATAACTGCACAATCTACGTTTATATTGACAAAGCCATACAGTATTTATGATAAGAATTTTTGAGCCTATAATACAAATGTTAAACACACCTTATTAAAACATTATATTTCATTTACGTGTAACTTTTGTATTAAATACTTTCTTTTATTAAAAGAAACATAATTGTTTGCTAAATTTATGTTTTGAAATAACTTTCTTTTTAAATTTTAGTTTATCCATCATCGACTGTTATTACTTACTGATTTTTTCTTTATACAAATTAAATTATTTTTAATTTATAAATAAAAAATAATTTATAAATATTCTTTTTATTTTTCAATAGCAGTATTCATTTTTATTATTTATTACGTTATATACCGAGTAAGTATATATTTGAAACCAAAGAATAGTTTGTAACTTTATTTTAAATATTATTTATAAGAGTGAATAAGTGAATTTAGAATAAGTCTGATAATAGTTAGTATCTCACTTATAATGAAACTTAGATAATGAAACTTAAATTTCTGTGTTAATTAATATTTTTAAAACATCTAAATACTAAATTCTTCATTACTTTATATATAACAAACCTTAAGAATTTAATAACCGTCTTCTAAAATGCTCGAATCAGCTCTTTACAAATACATTTGATAAGTCTTCTAAACTATGAAGTGTTGTTAAAAATCAAATTATAGATATTAAATTCTGTCCTTTGTTTTATTACAGAGTCTGCAAAATAGTGTTATTATTAGTTCTTTGTAATTTTATTTTGTAATGAAGAAACTTTTATTGGTTGTTGGAAATTAGCATTTTAATAAGTTATTTTAAATATTAATTCATTATTCTAATGTATATATTGAATAATAACGCAATTCTTCCAATGTAATAATAATAATAATTATTATTATTAAAATTACATATGTGCTATAATAACAACTGATAAATGACTTTATTCGGTTTAATTATAATAATTACAAAGCAATTGAACATTTTTCACATTGAAAATTTAATTCACACACATTTTACTACTTTTCTTATAAAAAATGTCGTGCATGCAGTTTAATATGATTAATCACCAAAAAGTTATTAAATTTATATATTTTAGGATTAAATAAATGAATTGTTAACTTATGAAACGCATTATTTAATAAAATTTAAACACCTTTTTCAATGTTGAATTAATGTGTGGAATGCTTTTATACATTGTTTCCTAATCCTTTTCATATGTATTTTAAGTACAAATCTAAATCTTAATCATTTTAAATCCATCTACAGTGTAGTTATATTTTTATAAAAAACAGAATGTCTCTGAAGTAATTCCATTTGAAATGTATGTCCAATACAAATGTGGGACCAATAGATAAAACTATATTTCATTGATTTCATTAATTGTAATAACCAAAAATACTCGATATAATACCATTTAATAACGTACTGAATTTTAATAAGCAAACTGATAGCAATTTCAACAATTTTCATAAATAAATAAAATTGCCACTGAATAAAATAGCATTTAAATTATTTAAATACTGCTCATTAGATTTATTAGCTGAAATTACTATTCATAGATTGTTTACGGTAATCAATTTCTGCGTTGAATCAGTATCATCAAAATGTTAATGATTTATATTCTCGTTCCTTTTCATCGACATAATCCACACTAAAGATAATAAACAATACTTGATCACATACAAAAATTATTAATACCAAATTAGTGTTTCCATTATAGAAATTAATTGCACTAAAATAAATAGACTTTAATTCCCAAGGTGTCTTATTATACTAAATATTTAATCTCAACGTATATAACGTTCCTATCAAATTGCTAAAGCAAAACTTACGTATTGAAAGTGTTGTATTGTCATTAAGTACGATAAACATTTAAGTACGATTTATATTCTATTCATGACTGTAAATTATATTACGAATATTTCCAGAAATCAGTTGAAATCTGATGAAAGCACTGCAAATAACGGGGACAAAACAAATGCCAGGCTGCAGTTAAATTTTGAGCTAATCCGAAGTAGGAGTTACGCCGGAAGGAAGGAATATCGGCTTTCTCTATACGTAAAGTCAGATATAGTGTAAGCGATGGGACCAAGCGTTGTAGTTTTAAATACTGAAAGCTGTGTATTGAAAATGCATTTCGGTTGATCGAGAACATTTGTGAGCAGAACGCGTAAATACATGAAGAATATTAAATTAAAGAATAAATTGATATTTTTTATCGTTCTTAACTCCTCTCTTGTTTGCAACTGATGGATCAGTAATCGAAACACTTTTCATAATGTAGGTCTCTGAGAATTCTTCAAAATTAACCGAGAAAAATATTTCTTTCATTATACTTATGAAGCGATGAAGAAATAATCGATACTTATCTTGAAAATAATTTTAATCGATTGACGTACATAATTTACTTGTTTAATAGTTTATGAAATATTTTGTCGAGTGTATCTCTGCACATTGTATTCGATGGACATTAAAATTATATATTTTCAGATAAAAAATAAGCCTTTAAAAACAGACACGATTTTCCGTAATAACTCTCAGATTTAATGATTTTACCGTTAATAAGTTTTGTATTTCATTACGCGTAATATTACAGAAAAACTGCTGCATTGTAATATTACATTATTTTTGTATGAGCTTATACACATTACTTAACGAAAAATTGTATAAAAGTAATAAGCATCAGAGTGGGATCAGATGATTTGTTTCATATTAAATTCTCTTACGCTTTAATGCTGCAGTGATAATTTTAAACTATTAAAAATTGTCTATCTTTAGTTATGTAAAATAATAAATAAATAAATATTCTGCAATGAAATATAAAAGGTTGCATTATCGTCACAATTATGTACTACATACATGATCGTGGGCGGCCGGGGGGGGGGTGGGGGGGGGTAAACGAATTAAACTTTCGCATAAATTTCGCAATAAATTCTCATTTCGAAAAATAATTGCACATAGTAAATTAAATATTCATCAGTAAGATTTACATGCCACGAAATTTAATACTTTATATTTTAAATTAATCCTAGACGTATTACAGATTTTACTTAATGTACCGTTCAATCGATGGTATTCACAATTTATTTAACACAATTACTGTATTAGCTGAATATAAACAGATACGTGACCAATACAATATTCGCGTCAAGTACCGTATCCAATATTTCTGATTCAGAACAGAAATATCTTTCTTGAGAAAATCACACGTTTGTTTAATTAAAAGGAAGATTTCGTGGATAATAAGTAATACGTACTTTACTTTTCGAGTTATTTGAAAAGTGTAATTCACCGATTGTTAGTAACTATTAAAGTAACATTACGTGTTCATCGATTTAAAAAGATCACTCATTATTCAAGGTTATTATAGTGAGGAATTCTTTTGTATGTGCTTACTAAAACTCAAGACTTTTTGTTCCAGTGATAATAAAATGACTACACATTATTGGCTCTTTCAGGCTTCATTGCTGGAGTTTCTTTTAAAAAATTAGTATTTAAAATTACAATACATATAGATTTGGCGCAAAATAACGCTCAAAGTCGGGATGGATGCCAGTTAGGCGCTTCACAGAAGCCTCAAATACACGAAATAAAATAATTTATTTCAAATGGAAGCAAAGCAATATAAAGACAGTTGTATTATACGATCAGTTTACGCTTAAATTTTTACGTATAAAAATAATGAGAAGAACAGTGAAACAACTCGCGCACCTCGCGCTACTTTCATTGTCGGGCTGAATCGATTTTCAAACTGTTCGAGTTCGTGTTCTTTTTAACTTCTGCCGACTAACACTGCATAAGATGGGAATACAGACAGTAAGCTTTGATGTCATTTTAGATTTCATAATGATTTAGGAGATTCGGAAGTATGCGTAAATGACACGAGGGATAATAATTTTTCCTAAGATTCCAGAATAAACTGGACTGAAGCTAGTTATTCGATGAAAGTATATGCAGCGAAGTTAACAATTATCATTTGCTACTGTAAAGTAAAGCCAAGTGAAATATTTAAGTTGAAGTAGATCCAAGATTTATTATATATCTTCACGATCATTCTGGTTCGCTTTGGCTGTTCTAACGATGTCTTTAAAAATATTACAAATTAACTACGAAAAAGACCTAAAGCTTACCTCAAATATTTAAAAATAATACTTAAAAAATATAATAAGTTATGATTTATATTGATTATGAGTCTTAAATTAAGAAATTGGAATATGTTCAAACACCTTCGATGCCTCTCATTTTCGTATGTCTCAAATATTAAAAAAATCAGAATGTTTAACAAATAAAATTTTTAAGTATTACTCATTGTTAAATTTATTGGCGAATAACTTATATGTAGTAAAACGATTTTTTCGTTTAAATCAAATAATGATATGTAAATTATATTCCATATTATCCTTCGAAATCAATCAAATTTTGTACAAAATTCTAAGAAATTTGAATATAAAAATATTTATGTTAACAAGTGTTATTTTACCGTAAATACAAAATTCGCATTAGCATTTAAATAAATATTAACTGCGAGAAGAAAATTTCTTTAAAATAGATATTTCGTAATTACCTTTTCGGTTTGTAACTACATTTCGCTCATTTTCTTTGAACATTATAAAGAACATAGAGCGTAAGAATTCTCACTAAAGTAAAAGTTCAACGATCTTGTTGATTAAAATCTTTTACATCGAAAAAGACTACTTGCGCTTCTTCATCCTAGCTATCAGCTTTATGTATAAATGAAACTTTGTAGGCATATTTTTGTGTGTAAAAAGAAAAGCGTTTTCATAATTCGCAATAAGAAATTTTACAAATAAGTAAAAACAGAAAAAAGGATGAGTAATTAAATTGATTTCATTATTAATTAGTCTTCTACTTTCTTGCAAACTGAAAACACCTCGATTTCTAACATAGAATTCTATGTATTACTTATAAGAGTAATTTATGCTTTCGTAGTTATTAAATTAATATATATTGCAATTATTTCATTGCGGTTTCATTATAATAATATAGACGAATTTAAAAAATTAACAATTGTAGTACACTACTTATAGTTTGAAATCGGTACTACTGTGAATGAATTTCATTCAATGATTTTGACCATAAATTAGTAAATACTTCCAATTAAAGAATCATTTGTTAAGTTGATAAACGTCTAATAAATTGTTAAGTAAAGAAATGGTTAAGTAACGGGTGAAAATGCACTTAATGTTATTATAATAGCTTCTAAGACGTAAAAGTAGTAATGCGTTTCCTGTTTCCTTTGAACCGATAATTTTCAGTGTACTCTACAGTATACATGTTTACTCTACAAACACTCGAGCGAAATATACTGAAAATTTAATACATATTGTTTCTTCTATTTGTGAATTTTGTTGGAAAATGAGATTTCTACTTCCTATTATTTTCATTCTTATATTAGAAATATAAAAAAATTACAAAGCATATTATTAATCTACAAATCTCTATGAAATATTTAAATATTTTATCGAATAAAGTAAAATCATGATAATTTGTATCATAAATCTTTTATACCCTATTAGAATTTGCTAAAAATCAATTGCTTATTTTTGTGTAAATTTTTCTATTTCTTTTTTTTGTCAAGATCAACCTCAAAAGAAATTTAAACGTGTAGCCTTACCAAATAACTTCATGTTAAACTATAATTTAAAAATTTATATATATATATATATATATATATATATATATATATATATATATTTATTTATTTATTTATTTATTAACAAATCCATTTAAATGCAGATTTCATAAAATTGTAAATCTAATTGTTTCGTTGACTTTGTACAGAAAATATAATCTAGATATTTCGAAGGTTCACTCATCTTAAAACGTCGTAATAATTTGACATAAGCGCAATCAGTTGCAAGACTGCGTAAAAGGGCATCTCAAACCTTGGTTGTTTGGGTTCACACGTTCGGTGGAAGTACCGTATAGTCATCCCGAGGAGAAATTATACACCAATGGGACTTTCTTGTCTGAATATGGAACGTGGATTGTTAAAGGGTGAAAAGGTGAAGGGACGAAGAATATTTTGTTTACAGTCAGGGTGGGATGTGCGTGCGTTCGTGTCCAGGGTACGGAAAGAATTGCGTGCGCAACTATGGGTGATGATCAGGACAGCGTCCTTCGTGTCTTGGTCTTGATGGTGCGATGATTCTCTTTGCTAAAGACGTCGATCATTCCTGCGTGACCAAACCAGGGGAAGTTTCGTTGCTCCTTTCCATCACGGACTTTCCCGATGACTGTTAGGCCGCGCCAATCAGGATTTTCCACAAGAAGCCAGACTGCGCTAAGAGTTTTCCTTGGGGCGTTCCTTTTTTCATCCTTTTCTGCTTATACGCGTGAAATACCAAATTCATGAAAGAACCAAAAGTCGAGATGGAGACTTCCCAGTGCTTCTTAAATTTAATGATTTCTTTGTTTCAAAAATTCTAAAGTGCTTTGGTATTGGAATTCCCGTTACTACAAATTTACCTTCTCGTTTTCGTATGTATTATTTATATGTTTAAATTACGTTGACATAATATTTTATCGAATATTATTTTCATATAGGAAGATGTTCATGTAACCGTAGAAGTTATATGATGTAGGAGGTTAAATCAATTTAGCCGAATATTTCGTGCAGAATATGTGTAATATCTTGTCCACCAGTTTACATATATTTCCAGAAGCTTAAATGTGATTGATTATATTACTACTACCTGGATCTTACTGACTTTTATAATATTTTATTAGAAAATACGCAAATGAGAAAATATGTATTTTTTGCTGTAAACAGTTAAAAACAAGTTTTTATAAATGTAATAATAATATCGAAATTAAAGAAAATAATGCAATAATTCAATGCAATTCTGCGTAATAAATAAACTCATCGAGTCTTAAGTAAATATCTTACATATATTATAAAAATTCTTGAAAAAGACTTTATTTTGGATGTAAATAAATTAAAAAATAAACATAATCATTATATTAATTGTAAAGTGTAAAATAAAAACGTCCAACAAATGTTTATCAAATTATTCACGTACAAGAGAATAATTTTTTTTTTGTAAATGCGAAAGCCATTTAAGCACCTCTTAAAGAGGCTTTGGAAAACTGAAACTGGGAATAAAATTAAAAATGAGCAAAAAAGGGATAAAAAATTGTTGAAGTGTTAATGGTCTTGTTCTAGAAGCTTGGCATACTGGGGTGTACACTGTTTTCGTACCATTTAACTAGTGAGCGCACAAGGTCACAACGAAGGGTACAAGGTATGCACGGAACTTTCTTTAAGATTCCGCAAGCTTTGTAAAAAGTTGTTCTTCCTCTTACGAACTTTGTCACTTCTTTTTCGTTTTGCTATTCTTCGGGAACAATATGCATAAGAGGATCGTTTCGTGCATATTCTGTTACTTTTATTTTCTTCTGGTTTTTGTCTGCGATCGCTTGAAACTAGTTCTCCAAACTTTAAAATATTTCAATAATGTTATATGCGTTTTTGATGTATTTCTACTTTTGCAATATTACGGAGTTGACTACTTTTTAACGATGAATTTATAAATATAATAATATTACGGATTACATAGTAACTAATAGAATAAGTTCTCTTTCTAATATATTGAATTTATCTATTAATATTAAGATAATATTTTTATACATGCAAAATATTACGAATTTTTTAAATTTGATTAGAATACTTGTTTTCAAAAGATCAATCTTTACATGATTGTAATAAAATATTTGATTACAATTTAATGAATTTTACCTATTAATATCTTATTAAATTATCTTAATAAGTTTTACGATTAAGGCATTTTTTTATCGCTTATAATTTTATATGTTCTCGATTTTTATATATTAAAGATGTATCGGTTATCAAGAGTAATGAATATAGTAGAAAATGAAAAATTAACTTTGAAAATTTTGTTCTAAAAACGTTAACTTATTTACGGCAAACTAGATGTTTATTGTAAATAGTCAGGCTAATATGTACAAATTATTTTTAGAATATGTATTGGAATTATTAAATAAATTATTAAGAAATAATATTTAGTTAATATAAAGTCATATTAACGTACATTTAGTCACCATTTATATAAAAGTCTTATATTATGTTATAGATTTCTAAATGAAATTACATTGGATACTATTAAATAATTTATCATTTGATTTTGAAAATTATTATGAAATACGTATATAAATCTATATTGTTTATGAGTACGAAGAAGAGTAGAGATGTAATACTTTATTTTTATACATATATAATACGTATAATTACATGCAGTATATATTATACATAATATATAATGTATATAGTGTATTATAAAATTTTTATACTAGACCAAGAAAATAATTCAACGTTTTTCTCATTTATGAACAAATTCTTGGAAGATGTACTCGAACAAACTGAGTACGTTGTGAAAATTTCTTGATTTCATTTGTAAAAGCATACGCTAGTAAAGAAGCCAATTATAAAAATTTCTTTTAAATAATATCATTTGAAAAAAAACACCATTAAATTAAAAATGTGAAACATATGAAAGATTTTTAACTATAATAAACTTTTCTGAAATAATTAGTTTTATTGACTAAAAATTTTAGCGAACGCAATTTTTTGGATATTCTATGTATAATATGTTGTTATAAACATTTGATTGGTTTAGTTTTGTAATGTTTCATAGATGTTTCAAAATAATTTTGAATTATTTATTGCGGTCAATTTGTTTTTGAATGGAAAAGGTTATTTTTCTGCGTATATGTATGAAATCGTAAGTAATGTTAAAAATATGTATTGCTGAGTTTTTCATGTACTATATTTTAAATTTATAGACATTTTATACTTTGAACTGAAAGGAATCAACATCAGATCGGCCATTTGAAATTCTGTCATTATATAAAAGAAAAACTTTTAATTTAACTACTGAATTTTTAGTACAAACAATTCTATTTTGGATAGTATAAATCAATAAAACACTTTTTCCAGTTAAAATCCTATTTAGAGATTTAATGATTTTTTTTCTCCATGGAATAGAAATTAATTATTTAATTATGTTTAAAGATCATTTATATTTCACTATTTCCTTTTACTTGGAGATTTAAAACATGAATTTTGTAAAACTACTTGTTTATTTGACGTATTGAAAAACAAAAATAACGAACCCGTTAATCTTATTTAGGAATATTTAAGCAAAGTATTTTAGTTGCAAATTTTATTGAAAATTTGCGTTAATAATATAAAAATCTATACAAAGAAACTATTTATAGAGCTCATTTTACATGATACTAAATATTGTATTTAAAGAAGCAACAACAGACTTCAGGTGCGTAAATTACAAATGCTTAAAACACCTAAAAGAACGATAAAAAGAATATGAAAAGATTACGATTGGATCAATGGCTAAAGTCTTTCCGATCGGTGATGGGTTTTTCTATTTTAGAAATACGGCACAAACGTATAAATAGGCCAATAGTGCATAATAGGGAGATGCTTCTAGAACATTTCAATATTTTTTCGATTTAACTCTTGTAAATTTGTACGTGAAAATGATTAAAGATAGTTGACTTAAAAAGTAGACTTTCCCATAAACAGTATTTAAATTTTGTTTTATTACATATTAAATGAGTAATTTAGTAGTGTTAAATTATTGAAAGTATTATTTTATATCATTGCGACTGGGTTCAAACTCTATTATTGTACAAATTTGTTACAGCAACAAGTAGTTTCGATATTTAGCATTTGCTGAATATCAAATATCAAGTATCACGAGGTAAAATAAAAGTAAGAATCATGTTTATTTGTATCTAAACAATGATATTCTTACAACAATCAACATTTTTTTCCTTTGATTCAAATTAAGTACTTTTTATTAATCTCTAGAATATTTTGTCGAGTTGAGAATCAATTTATATTCCATTATTTACTGTATTTATCTTATTTATATCATATTTTCATAGTCACGGTGTTAGATTTGTTGTGCTAATAATGTGTAACGATAATCAAGAGTAGATTTTAAGAATATATTCATTAAACTAAAGGAAAGCTTGAGAAATTAACTGGAAAATTTATTTTATTCATACAAATAAACATTTAATATAAATCGCTAAATGATAGTTCATAGTGTAAACGTGAGTCTGTTCAAGGTGAAAAACCTTTCTAATACAGCTTCAAGAAATCTCAATTTGCCTCTAATGCATTTATTTTAGGCACTCACCTTTACATCATTGAAAATAAATACGTAAGATGAAAATATTTTTTATTTTACAAGTTAAAATACGGAAAGATATATAGCTAACGTATGTAGAGGATACGAACTCTAGCGTACATTAATCCGAATTCGTTTCGTGCGTACGTGTATGTGAAGGTACGTGCAGGTCAGTGGCTTGCTTAGCCTAGGATGAACAATTCAAGATAAGTGGAAAAAAATCAGGGAATGCGATTGGAGCGGCAATACTTTCCCAAACAGCCTTAAAACGGAACGCTACAAGTTCCAAGGCGAACGAAGATCGCCTGTCGTTTAGGGGGATTGACGAGGGAAAAAAGAACGAGGAAGAAAGAAGACCAACATCGACGTCGTTTGTGGAAGCTGATAGCTACTACAGGAAACATCAATTCGCGATCCGCCCTTTTCAGAATTACCAAAAATTATCAACAAGAATACTATCAGATGTGCTAAACTGTCCTTCTCAGAGCGCGATTCTCGGCTTCCGATGATTACGTAGAAAATTTAAGATCTTTTTCTTGGCCTTCCTCGTAGTCTTATCTATTATTTATTTAACATTTACGATTAACTTTGGCACAAAATTTTATAATATTATAGATATTATATAATGGATGTAATGTATATAATACAATAATACAAACCTGTTAACATAATGTAATGTATATAATACATGTATATAGTATTAATGTAATATTACAAACCAATTAATTATAACTTACAATTCATGTATGATTTATGTATAATCATTAAACCACGAATGACCGTCGGTGGTCTGACATTTGATTAATTCATTTAGATTCTCTTAAATGTGCCATGTTTTCATATGACATTGTAGATAAATCTACTTATAAGTCATGAATAATTATCAATTCTTCTACCAAAAATTAAACTCTTTTTTCAATTCCGAATAGAATAAATTAAAACGGATTATATTTAATCCTTGAATACGATTGAAATAATTTTTCAGTACTCTACTCGTATTTTTAAAATTTTTGAATTAGCAGCTAAATCATTTTTTAAAATTGCATCTTACAATCATTTTGAGAATTTATATTTTTATTTAATGAATATTGTATTTTTAATTATTATAAAGCCAGATAATATTTCTTGAGTTAATTGCAGTTACGGAAAGTGCAAATAAAATATTGAATTAAAAAATAATGCAAATACAGTTTAGCAGTTGTGCGGACACCAGAGAACTTCTAGGAAAATTGCGATTGTTGCGTATCTGTGGCATAACGTTACTTTGTATAGTACGTAATGAGATTGTAATAAGAAAATGTAATAGCTTTAATTGACAATACTATATCAACCACTAATTAGTGTTCTGCTATTGAGTTTTGGGAATTCGGAGATTATTTAAAAAAATCTTCTAATTGATTTGAACATATCCTGATTTACGTATTATATTACAAAATGTAAATTATTTTTAAAAAACCGCACCTTGCGTTACCTACACATCTTTATAATGCTATTAATAATTATCCTTCTTATGTAGATATATAAACGTCATAAGCGTAACTTAATAATTAATTGATAATTGAATAATTTTAAGAAAATATTTTATTAAATTAATGCATTATATGATTATAATATATGTTAGTATATCAAGATATTATAAAAGATATAAATGTTAATTATTATTATTTTATTTAAAAATAATTGAATTAATAATAAATAAATATATAATAAATTAATAAATTCATTTCTGAAATTAACTATGAATTCAATTGCTCAGATAAATAGAGATATAACTGATTTACTATAAGTTTATTTATTATAAGCTATTACGAATACTTTAACAAATTTATTAGTCATTATTATTATTATTCTTAAATTATGATTTTTCAAATATATCTGAAGTGATACTTTACTTAGTTAGTTCTAAAGCTTAACTGTTTTAAAAAGACTTGATAACTGTTCAAGAATAAATAATAAATATATCTGACTTATACAAAATGAATTGAGTACATATATATAATAGATAAATAATTAAATTAATTTGAAAAAAGTAACTAAGAATGTATTTATAAAGCTTATGTATTTTGCAATATTTCTAATTTTTACTTAATTTTATTGCTTGAGATTTTTAGATTGATCAGCAATCAAAGACGTATAAATGAACGTAACTTTGATTCTCAAAAAAATCAATTTTTTTGAAAAAAAAAAAACATTTTTTTTTTATTTTCCTAGTCACTAATAAATATTTATTAAATAGTTGAACTGTATCGATATAACTAAACGTATTCTATAAAAGTTACTCAGTTAATGATATCGTTGAAGTCATTACGTAAATGGCGGAAAATTATAATTAATACACGTATTAAATTAACTTTATGTGAATTCGATATTCACATTGTTGGACGCTGCCTATTAGAAAAAGCCTATCAAATATCTATTAAGAATTATATAATTAGTTGAGATATGACGTAGCATTATGCACCATAAAAAGTTAATTGATAAACAAAAATGTCAAGATGATTCCCTTAACCTTTGTCAAATGTCTAGTTATGAAGGGTTTTTTATTTCCTTTCATGAAACACGAATAAATTACTTTAATTCCATATTCATTACTTCAAACCTCATTTTCAATTTTTATTTCAAATATTACAATATATATTAGTTATATTTCAAGTCTATTTATGTGTTTATAGTGTTCTTTTGTCAGGTGAAGTACTGTAATGTAAAGATACTCGTTCGTGTATAAAGTGAAAGAAATAGTATTAGCATAACGATGAAAAAATATTTTAAGAATTTTCATCATCAGAATGGATAATAATCAAATTACTTAGTTTTAATAAAATCTTAGTTTTACGTTCATATGTGTGTGTGTGTGTGTGTGTGTGCGCGCGCGCGCGCGCATAAGATTAAATTATTATTAGGAAAAATAGTAAAGAGAAGTAGAGATCAATAAAGTCAGAGATGCAATTTATTAACATTGAATTAGAATGTTCGTCTTTTATTTTACAAGTATTTTCTCTCGGTTTGCCATGAGTTATGTAGAATACAAGTGCAATTTATTAACGTGCATTCGCTTAGGGTAAACTTATGTCGCAAATACCAAATACAAGCGTGTTATGTGCTATGTATGTACTCACGCAGGTATGATCACTTTTTCTTACTTTCTGTCTCTTTCTACATCACTTTTTGTCTATCTTACTCTTTCTAGTTATTAATCCGCTTCACCATCTGCCCTCCTACGTTTCTTTCTCTTTTTTTTCTACATAGTCTCTCAAACCTAATTTAGACTTTTTCACGGTCTCTTGAGTTTTCTAGTTAAAATTATTGGGAAATATCCCAATACAAACAGAAGATACTATATGCGATTGAAAAGTTTCAGAACTAGCAATAGAAAGAAATAATTTTGTCAAAGATTCATTTTATTCTTATATAATTTTGTCATAGTTTCCTTCGAGATGCATTTATTCCTAGAGTCCTCTAACATTTCGATACCATTCACGTAGTACGATTTATCAAGGACTTCGAGTTCTGCCTCAGTTTCGCATTCGACATTCTCATTTGACGCAAATCTCATTCCCTGGAGCAATCTCTTTAAAAAAGAAACAAATTATAGTCGCTGAAGGGTACATCTAGAGAATACGAGGGATAGCAAAGTAATTTGTACTTTAATTCAATCAATTTTGCCATCGCTTTCATGCACGTGTGAGTAAAAGAGCATTTTTATCGTCATGCGCGGCCTTTATTCTCAATTTCATTGTCCAAGTGGTTTAATAATCCTGCATAATATTCTCTCGTGAGTTTATATTCATTTCTCATCATATTCTATGAACATTATAGCACAGGAATATTAAAAATACCGAAGAAGAACTTTCTAGCCGATTATTGAGTCCTTGATCGCTTTACGCGGCTTTTGTTTCGTTATAACCAGTCTGCTGACTGGTTAGTGGACTCAGGTAAATAATGAATGATGTATCCATGATTCATTCATTGCAACGAATCGATACAAAACATTATTTGAATTAAGCTAAATGAGCTAAACTATGCTCTGAATCATCGGTACACATCGGTAGATTACGTTTTTTGGTCGACCGTACGAGAATGCAATATTCGCCTCACACGGAGTTTTTCATCTGTAAATGTTCACGTAAAATATCCCCATGCGTTCCATTGATATCTTTATAACGTAAGCCATTTCCTTCAATTTCGCTATCATAATTGCGGATACGCTAAAGAAATGTACAGCAATTTCATAGCACAAATTCACAAGATTAAACAGACAAAAAGTTTTATTTTATACTTAGAAAATGTCACTAAATCAGGATTAGTCTTGATTCACTAAGTTGTAAATTATACTTCTTAGATTATTTTTTTATTATTTAATTCTTTTATACAATACTTTCGTTTCGGAAAATTATTTTATAAGAAATTCGAAAAAGAAGTATATTTTTACTTGATTGCTCAGCAGTACGTCATTTTCACAGACAGAAAAATATTGCAATGGAAAACAATCGTTAAATTTTTATTACTTCTTGTTCATTGAAAAAAATAAAATTTATATATATTATAAATTCGTTGAAAATTTTGAAAGAAATTACTGCATTTAAATATACGTACTAATTTATAATAATATTTAAAAAGGAAAGCCAAAAGAAATTTATGAAAAAATGCATAGCGAAAACTTTATGGTAAGAGCATAGAAGATATTAGAACTGTATTTCGAAAAAAGTCGTTATCCTTTTCGATATGACTAAAGTTATTCTTTAAAAATGCTTGAATTAAAAAATTTTTAATGTTTTTTGTCATAGAATTGTGTACATATGTACTATTATTAAATTTTGCATTCATAATTCGTGGGGATTAAACTTTTATATTCATCATTCGTGTACATCAGTAACGTAATAGAGCGAATAAAATAAGTTAAAAAGAAAATTTCTCGTAAGGATAGTGTAATCGATAATAGTAATAGCTTTTTGGTTAAAGAAAACTACTAACGATCCAAAGCTTCTCATTCTTGCAAAGTTTCTCGGTACTAGATATTGTTACAGTACTGCAAAGTGCTCGGTGCTGCATGGCTGTTAGAAAAATCTCATCGTCAAGTTTAACGCGTTAATTGCGCCGATCAAATGTGAAGTAAGAAAATGAATTTTTGTTGTGTTCATTATTAAGATTTACAGTTTTTACTTTTCAATCATTATGCACTTGAAAGACGTAAAATAACGTTGATTTTATTTCGTTATAAATCAATGGCTTCTGCTAATTTTCTCGTAAAATTTTGTATTCGTTTTTAGTATAACATATTTTTTATGCATATCAAACACTATTTTAAAATATTTTCTTCTTTTACTTATACCTTTATCTATTTCAGCTATTTAATAAGATCGTGTTACAGCATGTAAGTATGTATATATACAAATTTTATTGGTCAGGCACCTGCCGTCCGGGCAGTTTCAAACAAACTTAAGATTTAAATTAAGAAGCAACTAAGTAAATTATTACAAGCAGGAATAATTAATTTAACATTTTAGATGAATTAACATATGGATAGAAGATACATTTTAGAAATACCAAGATTCGTACATTGAACAAGGCAATTGAAAGAATGAAATTCCTATGATAATGTATATTGAAATAGATACTCTTCAAGTATGGTTAATGGATAAAATTCTATTCTGGAAAAAGACTCAGTAAAGGCGGCACGGCGCTTTATTCGTTCGAGAATTGAACTTGGAACTTTGCGCTCTTTCGATAGATATTATATCCCTCTGAGCTGTCGATGCCGTACATTTCTTTCTTGGAGTTGCCCTTAAACCATACTTGGATCCTTTAATCTGATACAGTATTCTCGTATACGTGACAATATAGATCGAGGTTAAAAGAAACAAGAAATTTATTCCGAATTTCATGTTGCCTCCATTACTTAAAAAATATGAGATATTGAATTTAAAGCAAAGATATTTTAAATAAAAAAGATGATTACTATCATAAAATTATGACAAATCGTATTTCGATCCAAAGAAGTTGAACGGTCAAGTTGAAAACACTTAACCGAACAAAATAGTAATCCAAATCAATTGCATACAATCCTTAATAATAATAATAATTGTTATTAATTTTAATATCATTATAATTATATTTAATTAAAAACTTTAAAAAGATATGCAAAAAGTGTATGTTCTTACTCAGCTAAGAAATATAAATTTATATTTATATTTATAATATGACACGAGATATATTTAAGGTAACAATATTACTTATTGTAACGTCTAAATAGTTAAATATTATACCGTATGTAACGTACGTGGCTCGATACTTGTTCGCGTGCGCGATTACGAGCGACAGAATCCCGAGAAAGGTGGATTCGGGATAAAGACTACAGTGTGAATTAAATGCAACAACGTCTATTCTCTTAGTAAAGGATTGATGTGAAGATGTCCTTTTGAAGCGTCCTGTGAAGTAGCGACGTAGGAGAGCGAAAGAACAACCGCGATCTCTTGTCCTCTGCTCTACTTATCATCTTATTCAGTCTCCCTATTATATTATCCCTTATATAAAATATAAGAAATGCATTTAATTATAAACTTGAGGAATCGCAAAATTCACCAGGTATTAATATGATAATTAAATAGCGTATCGCGAAACACAAAAATAGGAAACACAAAAAAAGTTTATTAAGAATACCGAAAAATTTTTTCAACGTTCAACACGCCGATGGAAACACAATATAAATTGTACTTAACAAAAGTGGCTAAAGATATACTCGAATCAACAGTAACAATAATTTCTGTTTTTTATGTATGAAAAAAGGAGATTCATTTATTTATAAACTTATATTTGAAATAAGCTATTTATTGTATTCTAAAAATTTGATATTATTTATTATATTAAATAACTAATCTTAAAAGGAGCTTTGTCTAGATTATCCTTAAAGAACAATTCTAGATTGTTAAAAATTTATTGAAATTTTATTTTATAAATATCTGTACAATATGTTGAAATAATTGTCTTAAAACTATTGCAAATTTTGGAATATTTTCTAATGTTTTTACATATAACTATACAAATTTTTATATTACTGAAGATATTTAATTTAGGTGATTCAAATTTTAATAAAAAATATATTTATCAAGTTGTGAACTCAGATTCAATATATATTTAACAGTTCTGCATTTAATAAAGCCATGAATAATATTTTTAAAACAAATATACCGTATACAACCGAAAGAAGATTATAAAAATACATTTATTTTAAAATTTTTGCTATTTTAAGAAAAGTAAATGTTAAATAAATTCTGCTTCATTTGCAGATTATCACGTGGAAATTCTTTGAATTATATCCTTTTTTTTCATTCCTAGCGTGGTGTTTATTATATTTTTAGAAGTAATGAAATATAGGTTATAAATTACTTCGAGTAAACTTCTGTTTTGCATCTAACGTTAAATTTACTGAATTTTTTACTTGCTTGCCACTAATTATTGCAGAAATAAAAGTATCTGCAAACGAATAGAAAATTTATTATGCATATAATTTCATATTACCTTACGAATAATTATTCAATGAAAGCTTATGAACTTTATTCATATAATAAGTTTGATTATTTTTTGATTATTTTTATAAAACTTCATATTTAGTTTCTGCAATGATTACACCAATTTTTACAAAAACCGATTTATAACGTTTTAATTACATAAAAAATATTTATGTAATAAAAATATCATTTCTTATGATATAGGATGTTTATACATGACAGTTTCATTTTAATTAATGTAATTGTATTAATACAATTTATATTATATTTTCATTAAAATGGCTAAATCGCAAAATTTCGGCATAATCTTTTACTGGAATTTTATTAATAATGATCATTATAGTGCATATAACTATTGGATTCCATTTCTCATTCTTGTTTTTATTAATTTATATTTAGATATCAGTTGAAATCGGTTAATAATAGATAATATAATTAATATTTTTATGAAAGTAATCCAATAAATTCAGTTATATCTAGTCTCACTTAAGTTTTATCATTATCATGAATATCTTGTTTCTATTAGGTATAAAAAAATAAATTTTGAAGTTTCTACAAATGTTTTCGATTTTATAGGCAGACATAATTCATTTCTTAAAAAAGGAAAAAAAATTTCCTGTTCAATTCAGTTTCCATTAGAGTGCTTAATATTTTATTCGGCTACATTTTAACGTGTGCAGTTTCATATTTTTCTACAAAATGCTGAAAGTGATAGATTTTAATATTTAACAACTAAAATAACATATACGAAAACCTCATGAAAATTTTTTAAATATTTCTGAAAAACTTATCAGTTTTGTCATTGGGAAACTATTTCAATGACTCTAATCGTTAATTTATGTTTCAGCAACATTAAAATATTGTGTTTCTATTTCAGTTACAACTTTTATGAATTTAATTTTTGTATTTTTACGAATATTTACTTTAATTTATTAATATTATCCCCTAATACAGTTTAATACAGTTATTACATTTAGAATATATGGAATATCTAAAAGTTTTTCATGTAGCACTTTATTATGATAAAACGATTAGATTTTTTAATGTGTAATTTTTTGACATACTTATTCGTTTTTGAGAATGAGAATCACGAGAGGTAAATATATAGGAAAAAAAAATTAATTAAATTTTTTTTAATTTGTGAAGTGATGCAAACCTTCTGATTTCATAAACAAATCTACGGCATGTATTTATTATATATTCTGCTTCATATATTCTTATAATATTACTTTTAAAGACAATTTTATCAAATTATCATATATAAATATAGTGAGAATGAAATTGATGGTTATAATACGTTAATTTACTAATTCGTAGTTATTCCACCAAATATAAAGAAAAGATTTTTTACAGGAAAATATTGAATAAATTAAATTTATATCGCAGAAAATTCATATAAAAGTGACAAGAAACACTACAAACTTACACCAATAAGAAAGGGTACAAAACTAAGTTTTATTATATTAAAACTCTGACTAAAGTTGGCTTTAAGTTGTATTATCTTTGTCGCATGTGTCTTAGAATTCTATAGTCTAACGTTCTTTTGTTCAATTATACAACTAATGCTATGACAAATTTTAAGGTATATAATTATATTTTGATTATATCAAACAAGTACTTAATTATTTTACATTATTTTGTACGTATTTATACTGTTCTATCTCTACGACAATAAATTCACCATCATCGCAAAATTCTACAAAGTACATGAATTAAATAATTACTAATATAATAAATCAATCTAAGATTTACTTGATATATAAGTAAAAAGTTTATATTGTTTCGTTTCTGAATCATAGTTACAAAGTTGCGGGTACTTCTTTAATTTTAAGTCTTAAATACGTTAATTCCATTAAAGACTTATAACAAAAAACAATAGTACTTTTATAGCTAAATATTTTATTCCTAATCATTGATACGTAACATAAATTAATATTGATAAAATGAATAATTTAAAAATAATTCCTTAATTTAAACAAAAACCATAATATTAATTTATGACTGACATACGTAAAATTGATTTATCTAAGTACTTTGATATACGTAAAATTGATTTATGTAAGTATAATAAAAATATCTTGTCTAATTTGACTATACACATAAGACATTGATTCACATGATATCGAAAGTTGGCTTATAATTTTATTGAACATTATTATAAAATATGATTCAAGTAACAGAAAATAATTTCTCTTTAATTTTACTTTGAACTTTATTTCAAAAGTTATTTATACTGTTATTTCTATATATTTTAAAATGAAAAACGAATCGAAAAATATTATATCAATATTTAAAAAATAATATTTACAACCAAAAATCTGTCTCTACAATTATAAATAGACTGCTAGTAAATAAAAATTATATTAAAAGTAAATTTTTATAATGACATATAATACCTTTTCTTACACGCTTTTGAAATGCGCATTTTCAATATTACATCTCGAAACAAGAGAATATTAGAAAAGACACACTAGATATCATATCTACAAAAAAATGTAATTTATTCACGTAAGAATTAAATATCCAAATGTAATGAAGATTAGATCATTTTCATCAATTTTCTTATTTGATACACATTCTGAATCAAATACTCTTGAGAGTAGTGAGGGTACTTACATGCACTCAACTTTTTTGTTGCGTTTACCTAAAGGTAAGTTTTGCATGGAAGTTCAGAACGCAGGCCGAAATCAGACTTTGTCGTAACCATCGAGGTAACGTTATTCGAGTAAAGACGACAGATATGAATGTAACAAATGGGACAAAACGACTTGACGTTTATTAATGATTATTAATGAGGCAGATCACATAATTTATCTGCAAAACTTTACCTACACAATATATCATGAGAGCCCCTGCACATGTATTCCAATGAGAAATAATGATTGCCATTCAACCTTCTCTTTATCTGACTGCCTGTCTTTCTGTTGCCGCTATTACCATTGCAGTTCTGAAATGAACACTTGTTCTATTATAAACTGCCTGTAGATACCTCCGCAATACTTCAAAAGTACTTCCATTACTCTATTTGAAAGTTATCTTATATTAAAATTCACCAAAGAACTAAATTTTATGCATCAGATTCATCCCGAACAAGTTTATCATCTTTTCGCTTCTGTTCGCGATGCTGTATCTTCTCCATAGACAGTCAAAAGACATCTCTTTCCTTTTTTATTCGTATCGAGCTCTCACTTTTTTCGCCGTGACTACAGCAGAGATGAGAACTAAGTTACCTTTTACATTACACGATGATCGGAAATTCGCGCAACCAATTAATGGAAAAGTCAATTCTCTATACTTTTATAATAGTGGATAATCAATTTATTTCTTATACATTTTTGTTGTAAGAATAGATATTTGTCAGAAGCTGTACCTACAAGTGGTACAACAAGTAAAAGTAAAATCGATTAAGCGAACGCGTAGAGCTCACATTCTCATGGGTACTAGCCAAAGCAATTATAAGGTAGCAAATTAGTTGGAAATACGAGACTACATAACCAATCTGTCAGAGCTCTATATACTTCGTAAGTATTAGCATATTATATAGTCGCGATAACTGAATATAATTTTGTATTGACAACTAATATCAAATCTTTCAAGATCGAGATGTTAGTTGAATGGGTAGCGTAACAGATATATATAATTAATGTTATAATTAAAACGTCTGATATATAAGTTAAATAAATTTTGTAAAAAAATATCGGATATTGTTATAAAGAATATTGAATATACGTTAATACCATTTGATAATATTAAAAGAATTATAAGATTAAGACATAGTAATTAATCAATTTTATTCTGACAGATTAAGTGTAATCACTTTCGAATAAAATAATATTATAATCCAATAAGAATTAATGTTAAATTTATCTAATGAACTTGTTGTGAAGAATTTGATCTTTTGAATGATTAGTCTTGAAATTCAATGATAAATATGTTTTTCGCTTATATTATATCATATCTGAATGAGGTATTTAAGTAGTCATTTCAAAATTTTTATTCCAAATTAGAATTAACCGCTCTCAATAACAAGTAGATTATAAATTACCACATTGAATAATCGTTAACATTTAATTTATGTCTTTAAACGTTAATGAGAATCTATTAAAATAACTTCATTCGTAGCTAAACAACACTTGGTAGCGATTCACTGATTATCACTTGAGCTTACCCTTTCTAACGACCATTAACATTTCCATCTTTTCTTGTATCAAGGTAGTTTTTTATTTTATCACTCGTGACATAATAGTTTTAGGATGAATAAAAAGAAGTAGAAAAACTTTTATATATGCAAATTAACATAAAGAGCTGAGTTTCTGGCAAATAATATTGTTTTAGTAGTTATTCTAAGTTACAATATCATTATTCTTGTCAAAAAGACTACTAACATAATCTATAATTTGTCAGAGAAGCTTATTATTCAAAGGTAAGCTATCTGTGAAACTCAAATATCTAATTATGCGCAGCGTGTCGTGCTGAGATGCACTTAGTGGTAATCTACTACATGACGTCCGGGTCTTTAATTTTATTAAACAATTTGTTTAAGCTATAAAATCAATTCTTTACAACACAATAAGTTACTATTTGAGTAAGAAAGTCTGACTTGAAAACATTGTTCAATGGTGTAACTTGTTAATCAACTTTTAAACATTAACTTTTATAAAATTAAATTTTATAAATAAATATAAAATCAACTGAAGTTTTATACTTATTTACTTTACAACAATTTCAGTTTGTATGTAAATGAAAAAGTGTTCAATAATTTAACTTCTTTTAAGTTCTTCGCATTAGAAATTCGATTTTAGAACATTATTTAATTATAAAATTCAATTATTTGTTCAAATTTCAAATCACTTGAATAAAAGTTCTAAAATTCAAGCTGTATGTTAACTTCAAACATTTCTTTCATTATTATCTTCGCAATGCTTTCTTCTTAATAATTATATAATAATGTTTTCACAATAAATTTATCATGTATTTTAGAAAAGACATAAAAATATTTATGATTTTTATTTTTCTATTAACCCAATCTCATCATATCTATTAGCGCAATCGCCTGAAACTTGTTTGTGTCGAAATTAATTAATAGTAAGCGAAATATTTCACAAAGGCATATTTTTATACGTTTATTCTATTTAAAAGTGAACAGATAAAATAATTACGTTAGATCAGAAACGTACACAAAACATGATTTTTATAAGTTATAAATTCAGTGAATTCAGCAGCAAATCATTACACAAGATACTTTACATATTCACGCATATAATTATATAATTATGTAACTATAATTTTTGTTATGTACAATTTTAAATTACGATTAAGTATATTTCCGTGTTATAATTTGTTCAACATCTAGAACCTCTTACGTACTCCTTTGTTTGTAATTTTATTTATTTGTAACTTTACACATACTTTATCGACATTAGAAGATGTTATATCTTATATAATAATTTTAAACATTAATTAGCTTAATTATTGTTTCATTGATCTATCATGAATTTGCTATTTAACTACTGGTATGCAATTTTTTATCTTATATAGCTGTATACATGAAATTATTGTTCGAATAATGTTTTCTTTTATATAATACCGCATAATAATACTATACATAATACTATGCTTAATATTTTATATCTGTTGCTTTATACGTCTAATACGCAAATATTATAGAAAATAAAGGTTAAAAAACCTTGTCCCATAGTTCCTGAAACGTTATTCAATTCATTTGGATGTTCATAGTCTGCTCTGTCTCCTTCTCAGACAGCATTTTTTAATACAATGATTACACTGGCATTACATATTTACAAAGAAGCAGTTGTAGCACATGTGAGGTTATTCTTTCATTGGTTTATTTTCGTCATCTTCCTATTCTGATACTCTGCTTTGATATCTTGAATAGTCACTCATTCATTTCTGTTCTATTCTTTATTGTTCTCTGTCCATAGTTTTACATTTTAATAAACATCATAATATTCTGGATTAACTAGATTAATTTTACAAGTTTTCCACTTATTTATGAAAATAGATTCATAATTCCGATTTAATCAACTATTTCTATAAACTTTTAATAAATATATACTTGTACTCTAATCAGAGTTAGCTTTGACTTAAATAGATAGAAACAATGATGTATATCATGTTATTACAAATTCAGAATAAGTATTGATAATATAAATAATATTATTTGTTAAATAAAATTGTTATTGGAAAGTGTATTGGATAAATTGACTTTTGTTCAATTCAATAATAAATGACAGCTAATATAAATTTGATATAAAATGATATTTTATCTATAAATGATGCAAAGTTTTATTATATATATAAGCTAATTATTTGTGTAATTAAATTCTTAGGTTATAAATAATTCTTTTACTTTAGCACATACTTTGGCGCAAATTAATTTTAAAACAGTTTTGATTTACATTAATATTAAAAGCTTCATACTTATTAAAATAATATAAGTTGTTCGTATAAGTATTAACCTATATTAGCAAAAACGTACAGTAAGAAAGATCATGAGACTTTTTGGCAAATTAGCAGAAAATGAGCTTTACATTAACTTTTTAGACTAAATAAGCGTTGATCTTTTGCTTTTTCCTCTTTAATGTCACCATTGCAACATAAAAATTGCAGCATAAAAATATCACGTTAAGTCATATTGACCAATAATGATTTTAAATTTTCCTACATGTCCCCAGCCAATTACTTTGGGATGGATATGAGATTGTTTAGTTTTATAAAGATTATCGTACAAGAGAGATCGAGATAATTCTGCTATCATAAGTTCAGGCTTCATCTATTTTCTGACCTTTGTTTTTATAAATAAATATTATAAATAAGTATCATAGAGTACTTTTTCTCGATTATTAGATCAATTAGGATGATATCAATCACTACAAAACTCACGAGACAGATAGTATGTCAGAATCATGCAATAATTATGACAGAATTACACTATAATTATGAGCCCATAATTTTTTATATTATCTTTTTGTAATTTTTCTCGTTACAATAGAATTCACTAGATGGTATATTTATAGCAGAAATTATCCAATTCGATTACTTTAATACTACTCTGATCTACATTACCTCCATCTCTTACGTGTAGCTCTAGCTGAAGCTCCACCTTCTAGTAATTGATTAAATGTATGAACCAATTGAAACGTATCTAAGGATCGTCGACATATTAAGTAATCATCAATGCTGGTAAGTTTTTAACATAATCAAAAAATTATCTTTCAATATCGACATATCTGAGATGAATTGCCTAATGTACTCTACGTGTAAGACATCAATGTGATATTTCAACTGCAAGATATTATGTTTTTTTTTTTTTATGCTAAATATGACCATTTTTTGGATAATCTACTCAGAAAATATAAAGATTCATTCTAATCAATCAATCACTAATAATTATCTCACTTAAAATACTTGAATAAAGTTTGGCAGCTTTTAATGCTATTTAGGCTGAACTGATACTCAATAAATTATATCTAAAGCTCTGCTGTTAAGCTCTTGGTCTATATCTGCAGTCCGTCAACGCATTTTTTCAATATTTTAGTTATGTCACAATGCATTGGAAAATCTTAAAAGCAAACGCATCGATTGAATTCTTATTAATGTTTCAGAAATATTAGTACTGAGAGACGCTGTCGTTCAACAGACGACAACTGACGTTCCCACTATAGAATAAGAGTTAAGTAAAAAGTGAAAATAAGTCATAGTTATAGCTTTTGATAACTTTGCTAAAAATATATCTAAGACAGGAGTTCTATTATTCCTCATGAACTTAACGATCCAAACGAGCACCTTTTAAGAAATTATTATATGCAGCAAATTTTAACCGATATTTATATTAGTTATTAAAAATATTCAAGATGTACTAATTTTGTGTATCAACTATTAGTAAAAAATATAAATACAAAAGTTCTTGAAAAGAATTATGTTTCGAATGTTTTTGCAAATCATAAATAATATATTTTTGCGAGTTTTATATGTGTTTTTAAATTATTACGAGTAAGCCGATAGGAAAAATATTTTATGATCGTTGACATCATAAGTTATAATTACTAAATTAAACAGCTCTTTCCAGTTAATAAAATACTTCATTCAAATTTACAATGAAAATAATTGAAATTTATTAATTGAAGTTCAAGCAATTAAAAATTTCCTCCCATTTCTATTTCTTCCCTAGTTCTTAACGCATACAATTTACTTCAAATTTTCTCTCATTTTTCATTATTCCTCTTCCTCCCCATCCATTCCCCCTCTGTCCGCCCTTGCAACGCGTCGACACAGGCTGAAGTAACGACGACAACGACTTCCGCTCGTTGAGCATAGACACAACGGGGTTGTGGTCTCATTACTTCCGACAATTTCCAAGATTCCCGAGTAGCGCTATTCTATCCCAAGGCGCCTGCGTTCCTCCAGCTCCGTGTAATCCGCATCGAAAAACAGGACGCCTTAGCGCTGCTTCCGCTCATACTAATTTATACGCTAATCATTCTCGTTGAAGGGAAGTAAAGGAGGAAAAAGAGAAATAGGAGGAAAACGGGCAATCGACTGTTGAAATTTTATTCAATAATGCGAAGCTACACATTCCTAGTCTTTGTTGCGCCGATTGGCTGCCTCGTATGCTATTCATTATTCATCCAAGAACTTAGTTTTTTCATGTCGATTTATTCGCAGAAAATTCTTCCTGGCATTATTTCTCCTTTAATTACTTTTTTCTTGATGACAACGACACGTTTAATTAATTGGTCTCATTGATAATCTCTTTATCAATGCAACTACAACGCACAAATTGTATTCCATTAGTTCTTATATTTTACCAGTAAACTAATGTAATAGCATTTTTACAACTTCTTTGAAAAAGAACTAACATTAGTTTCAGCTCAAAGCTTAATATTCCGAAAGAAAAATATACGTATATTTTTACATTAAGAACAATTAATATTTCCCACTTAAACAATATGTATAAACAATTGCAGACAAACAAATTTTTTGTTGAAACTGAGCTGACATCATTAACGGTTTTATTGATTCAAATTACTTAAATAATATTAAATAAAATATTTTAGCAGGTGGAAAACAAAATGTCCCCTTGATAAATGTAAAATAATTTCCTTTTGTTAATTGAATTAAGAACTTATCCAAGTGAAAGGGATCAGACTTTGAATAATAAACTTTTTTGTTTTTAATTTTCAATGCGTCGACACAACTTCTGCTGTATATATTAAAAAGTTCAAAACTATAGAGTATTACATAAAATTGATTAAGTGCAATTGAAGGAAAGTGTAGATAAAGTTGATTCTTATAATGTATTTACATACAGGATATTAAAAAACAGCTTTTTTTAATGAGAAATATCTCCTGTCAAATTGTTAGTTGTTAAAAAATGTCCCACATACAGCTTTGCACCGAATTTTTGATTAACAAAGAAAATAATTCCATTATTCAAAGTAAAATGTATCGATGATAAGTTTCTACGCTATATAAGTATAATCCAGAATATCTGTTTTTTTTTTCAAATAAGTATATATTCGCGAATTACCTTTAATACATTGTTACAATGCTGAGCAAGTAGAACTGTTTGAGGAATAAAATTAGTTACGTTGGAATAATAAATTACATTTACAGCGTAACTTTATTTAAACGAGGATCTCACTGAATAATTTGACGATTTTTTAAAAATAAATAAATATATCCAGTATTATATTATTTTTCATATAAGACATTATAATAAAACTCGTGAAATATTATTGAACAGCAAGAGAATTAAATGAGTACTAGTAAATTTACTGTTCATTTATAATATATTCTGCATTGAGTTATGTTAATAATTAACTAAAATATTTGACGCATTTATTGTGGTATGTTAACAGCCTATTCATATGGTTTTGATTTTTCATATCTAACAAATCTCTTTTAATGACTATTTTCAATTTCAACTTAACATTTACAAAGCTTATAATTAATATGTAAAGTATTTTAAATTGTTTCAACTGAGTATTTCTTGTATGAGATTAAATAACTTATTTTATTTCACTTTTACGATTCCAAGTTAGAATAATGTGTTTTAGTAATTATTCTACAATCAGAATATTGTCTTAAAATGTAATACGTAAGCATTTGTAATTATTTTTTTTATTATTTTCAATATTAACTTAAAATCCTTCAAAATAAGTCAACTATTCATTAGAATTTTTTCTTTAAATACTTTTCTAGATGATTAAATCTATTCTAATGACTAATTAATATCCTAGTTAATTATTATATAATAATATTATATAATATTTGTATTATTTAAGAAATAGACAATTAAGATTCTAATAAAATGTAATTTCGCCAATACAACAATCAAGGACAAATTATAAAGGGTGCCGTTATATCACTCTTCTGCATTATAATAAAACACTTGACTATTATCAGTTTTAATGTGTATGTGTGAAACACCTTTTAAATGATGCAAATATACGAAATACGATTCTCAACTAAATAGCACAAATATCAAAAAAAAAAATTGTAAAGAACTACAGTCTATGCGTAATGTAATTTTAGAAAACCAACTTAAAATTGAAAAAAATAGATTATAATTTTTGAAATTCATCAAGATTAATAGTAATTTAAAGATTAACAAATCTATATATTTTACAGTGCATATAGATTTTTATTCTAGATAAAATGAAATCTTCCGTAGAATTAACGAAGATTTAATTCAAATAAGATCGTGGAAATTCTGTCGTGTATAAGAAAAAGTTAACATAAGAATATGAGTTAAGTGTATTAATTGTAAATTGCCTTGATTCTATATACATAAGAAAGAGGATGAAACTATTAAAAATTGTCTCTCTTACTGGGGTTAGAGCAACGTTCTACGTAAATTTGCGTAATAACCAGCTCCTGGATTAATAAATATTTGAAAGTTGATGCAATTATAAATAAAATAGTAGTACCATGAGAGAATTCTTAAAAGCAAATTTGATAAGCTTATTTGATAATTTGAAAAATTAAAGATGGCTTATCCATTCGCACATGTTAATTAATTTAGCAATTATAATATTGTATGATAATTTGCTCACCTTAACCACCTATTCGTCTTAAAACAATCTAACTTATTGCAATGATAATTTAATCTTTACATTTGCATTATTCACGGATATGAATTCAATACAATCATGTATTGGATTTCTTACTTAATTTATAATTAATAGCTTAGACCAAAATAATTGACTAGAATCAATTGAAGCATAATTATCATGGACTATGAAACAGAGATACAAGAAAATAAATATGTTTTTCTTTTAAGCAAAATCATGATTAAATTAAAAAAATTTTAGTTATAAATAATGTTTAGTTAAAAATAATGTTCAAAATAACAACGGATAAATAAGTGAATAAAATTATAATTAAAAAAATATTAGGAATCTTGTAAGGTAGCCTCGAAACATTTACTTATAGCAATTAAAATAATATCATCGTCTAATGATCTTATATAAACCAATTTAAATCAATTTTACTATTAGCTACTGCCAAGTTGTGGCTCTGAAATTGCTTGTCGTAACTAAATCTTCTTAAATGGAAAATTGCAGCGTTGAAAATAGTGTTAAAACTTCAATTTTATTCTGAACTTTGATTAAAATAAAAAGAAAAAAATTTTTCAATTTGATCTTTGAATAATTTGTAAGCAATAATTAGAAACTTTTTCTCAAAATACTTTACTATTTAAAATAATAGACTTTTTTGTATAAAACGAAAAAAAAATTAATTTTAATTCTATATAACATACAAGCTATTGCATTATGTTGATTATGTAGAATAAATGTAGAAGCTCATGATGGGCTTCAAATTCCTTGTATACGTAGATACACGCGTAAATCGACTGATAAGTGGATGTGCTACAATGGAGCAAATTAAGAATAATAGAGAATTTGCACAATCTGATATGAGTAATTAATTAAAGAATTTTTATCTACGTCCGAAAAAACATCGTGTTGCTGTGATACTTTTTTTATATTCATATAACTGGGCCGAAAAAGCTTTTCACGTAATCCTAAATTACGAATATTACAGAATAATTTGCTTTAAATGAAAAAATATTAAGTAAAAAAAATAAATATGATTTCTCATTTCAATTTTACAATTTTGATCTACCTGACATCTTTCTTTTAAATTATATACTTGTTTTCAACAACTGAATTGTCAGACGGTAACAATAAAATTATTTTCAATTAAAAACAGTAGCTTCGGAGATCAAATTCTAGACTTAATTTTTTCTAATAATTAAATCATATTGTCTGACGTCGATCTGATTACATTTCAAGTTAAATGTAGAGCTAACAATTATCCGAAGTGGTAATTTTTTATTTGCATGATTATCTTCTTGAGAGTTACAAAAATCGTAATATAAAAACTTTTGATAATTATGAAACTACTAGGAATATTTTACAGTACTTTCATCGGATTATACAAAAAACATATTTCATAAGGACAGATTAATAAATTAATAATTTTTGAAAAATTATTGCCGCGTTCACGATTCAAGATATTTCAGCGGACACGATAATGCGAAACCTTAAAGTTATTTGAATAAAAAATTTTAAGAGTTACATTGCTAGAAAGTGAAAATTTATAAAATAGTTATTTTCAATTTCATTGTATTATAATAAAAAAAATCTGAAATACTCGAGTTGTTTTTCTCAGTTTCGAAAAATCTTGAATGACTAGTGGCTTACGACTTCCTTTTAAGTATTCAGTTTGAGAAGCAAGTTTGACAATTGAATCATAAAAGTAGATTTCGAAATTTTAGTCAAGGTTATATGCACACATGAAAGCTTCACAACTGAAATTAAATATTAAAGTACATATAAAAGTAATTTTAGTAGGTACAAACGTATCATAAATTAAAGAAACCTTTCAATCTTTTTAACTAATATTTTTATCTTTATACTACCATTGACAGATCTTTCTGGATGTTTTATCTAATAAAGATAATTCACTAAAGCTGAGTATCGATAATTTTTTATAAATCTATACTTTTAGAAAGTTATAAATTGCATTTTGAACATTAGTTTATTTTATCGAAATGTGAAGTCTGCAGAAGTAATAAGCAGTAATATAGAAATTGAAAGCCCCTTACACAATGTCTATTTGAAAACTCTATTACGTTTCGGTAGATTTATATATAACGAAGATAAAATATTTGATCTAAGTGCGGGTAAAAAGTCATGTACAATGAACAAGTCAAGAGTTCGAGTAGAAATATCAGTCGCACAAGGATTGGTTGAGTATGCATTTCCATTAATTGAATTGCAGTAGGCTAAGGCGTTGCGCGATAGTGGCAGACAAGCAGCAGCAGAAGCATCTCCTGGCAATCTAGAGTGTACTTTGAAAAGTAAACTCGAAGACTTGAAGCTGCCTTTTGCGTATTTCAGCAGATATACAACAAATACGGGAAGCTTAAAAAGATTAGCATCTTATCTTATGAAATGGAAACATTGCATCCACGCTGATGGTCCAGGTTCTGTTTTTATTTTATTTTCACGGGTATTTACCGACCGACAATGAATGATCAAATTTGCTACATCATATTTAATTTTTTATATCGAATATCCAAATCGTAAGAAACATATCTGTAATATTTCTTACAATGTATTTGGTTTTATTCTGTTTGAAAAAATTTCGAGAAATTGTAGAAAGATTAGAAATTGTTAAAAGGAATCTATAGCAGTCATTTGAAATGTCTATGTATTGAATGGTATTTACTTCAAGTATTCTGATTTTCTTCCACTTTAACTTTTTTCTGCATTTTAATAGAATTTTTTAATTTTTTACCTACATTTATTTTTTTCCTTACAAGAATTATCAAATCAACTGATCAATTATTTAAAACAAATTAGACATAAGAAATAGAGATACTTTAAATTTCAATTGGCTTCTTGACAGCTAATATTGTAGAAAACTGTGTAATCGAAAAATTGATGCTTATATTTTATTTATAAAAAATTACATTTTTGTGACAAATGTCCTTGAGTTTGCATCGAAATTTACAAAAATTTACAAAAACTAGTATTAAAAATGGTCATGCGACGCGAAGTATTAAAAACACGCTTTAAAACTCTTAAAAACTTTAAACGCGTTTTTCTCTAAGTTTTTCTGCATTTTATCTTTCTATCTTCTTACCGGAGATTAAAATTAATTTAAAAATTTTAATATTATGTAAAACATGCTGTCATCTATCAAACCTAAGACATAATCTATAAAAATTATCGTTTTTTCATAAAAACTTTATAAACGATTCCTTTTTGTAAATTATGCCTTCAAAATGTCATTTAATAAGAGAATCGTCAACTTTGGCTACTAATTTTATAATCTTTTTTCAACTTTATGTCTTACCAATTTGTCCGATAAATGTAAATTTACGGGAAGAATATGTGAAATAGCTTTTCTATATTAATTTTTGGATTTTCAGTACAAAACTGAAATATTTAGAAATTAATTTATAAATAATTAATAAAGGAATTAATTTCCAAAGAAATGGATTTTTGGGCAAAATCGACTGCTTATTCTCACTGCAAATATTTAAGTTCCTTTTAATTGTTAAAATCCTGAACAGACTTTATGAAGAAACTATATTATCAGTAATTAAGAAAGTCTAATTAAGAAAGTCTAAGAAAGTGTAAGTCTTACTTAAGAAAGGCTATAGTTACTGCAAGTGCTATACTATTACAATTTAAAACAAATTTTATCTGCAACGTCATAAACACGATCATACACAAATTTGAAAACAATTTTCAATTTAACGTTTAAAGTGAGAATTTCTTTCTATTTAAATAACTACTGTCTCCTGTTAGAATTATTATTTGTTTAATAATTATTCTTATTTCTAGACACAAATTTCTTGAGAAAATAGAAAGTTATTAGGACATCCTCGCGATAGCTTTGCTTTGTAGCAAAAAGTCACTTGCTTGTTGACAGCATTTGTTTTTCACTTAAAAAAGACTATAAAAAAATACTAAAAGATTACAGTTTAAATCTTTGTCTACGTTATATGCGTAACGTTAATAAATAATATATTACATAAAGTAGTTACAATAATCGTATAATCTTGATGTGCTATTACTAACGTATAAGACATTTTATAGGTTCTCATGAGTTCGTTAGATTAAATCATACTTTAATATAAAAAAACAACCCTGTCTACGTAATGCATCATATGCATTCAAAATAATTAATTTTCCGTAATTAAAATTTAATTTTAATTAAATTTAATATTAATTAAATTAATATTCATTTAATAACGTTTAAAGGATCTTTGATTGTTATCTTCTGCAATAAGGAATAATCCAGAATTTATTGAAGATTTGAGTGAAAGATGTGCATCGACAAAGAAAGTTAAAGATTGTTACGGTAGAACCTAGAACGTTATAATTTATGTAGGTTGTAAAGAAATTAAGAGATGCTTAAGCTAGTCTAGTTGCTTCTCGTTATTTTGCTTTGATTATCGTGTTTAATATCTATTTAAGAGCATTAGAAATTAATTCTTTGATATCTTTAATCAATTTTTCAGAGAAGTTTCATGAAAATAAAAAAGAACGTTTACTAAAATATACTTATTCTTCTTTTAAATCTATATAATGTGAGAATATAATTGTATTATTAGTATTTTTCCCATTGTACATACACTTGGTATTATAATTCTGAAAACTATTTCCAATGAATTATGAAACGTATCAATCTTTATGTATTTCTATGCTTATAGTACATCTAACAATTTCAGTTTTCTTAGAGAAATTCTATTTTTAAGCAAAAGAATATAATAACAGTTTTATGTTTCTTTCCTACAGATCGTTGCGTACTATTATGCAATATAAACACATGTTTTACTTCAACAAATAATCTAATACTTTTGGTGCAGACATATAGTACTGTCAGTTTTAAGTATATTTGGTAATCAATACAAAGCCCAGAATACTTGTTTAACATACATATTTGATACGGCAGTACTTTTTCTTATATTACATGATGAAATTTTGGTTTCCATTTCATAAGAATATAACTCATTTGTAATTTCAAATACAATATTACTGAAAATATCCCTTTCTCTGAATTTTTTCAGTGGAAAAATTCATGAAAAAAATCACGATTAACAGAATCAATAGAAAATGTCAGAATTTTTCACTTCTTTTAGCCTTAGTACATTAGAAATCCAAGAACCTCATGTATTCTTAGAAACTTCTTTAAATGAATAGAAATAAATCACTGAGTTTCTCCTCAACTTCCTCGGAGATTTCTTGTTAGGTTTGATAAGATAATTTTCATTAGCTGCTCTAATTTATTGTTCTTAAATTGTTCTAGTATTCTACATCATAGTGCAAAGTGAAATCAATTATTTAGAATTACTTTCTAAATTGAATAATTCAATTAATTTAATTCTTTATAAGCCTCTTAGAAGGTATCACTGAATAAAGTAATATTATTTTTGAAGTTATATTCCATAATTCTGAAAAGATCTGGTAAATACTTCAAAACTTATAGAATTATGATTGAAATATAATCAGAAATAATTCCAATTAAAGGTAGTAATTTATATAGAGATTTAATACTGAGGGAATGAGAGAAAAAGTAAGCAGGTGAGAAAGTTGATACACGAGGGGAAAAAAGTGAGTGAAAGGTAAAGTCGGTCTCATGCATGAGTGCGAGGAAGAAGCATTAAAGGAAGAGAATCTTTCCTTGTAATAAAGAAACAAGAGTTCAAATACGGTATTGATCAAGTAAAGCGCGAATATTTCTTAGTATATAAATTTTTACCCTACAAATTATTGTTAATAAGTATTTTAACTAAGTTTTAAAAAATATAAATGTTTATTTCAAATCCTACAATTGTCTAAATTTTCACAATAAATTATTTCATTGAGTTTCTGAAACAATTTAATAATTTTCATAATAATATTTTAATTATTATAAATTACAATATATAACATTATAAAATTATACGATCCATTTATGTGCATGTATAACTTGAAAGTTTACATGATTGTTGATATTTAATATACGTACAGAAATTTGAATACACAATGAATGCAAATATAGCGAAATGCAAAAATAATAAAACTATTTTCTATATTTTGAAGCTCTGTCGTGCTCAAATACTACTTTTTATTTTATTAAAAATAGAGAGTTATCAATCGAATTAACATTAAGAAATAGTTTTTACCAACTAATAATAGAAATGGAGGCTTTTCAGCCTACTTTATAAAAAATAAGTGATTAACTACAATTATAAGGAAATTTAATTTCTAGAACGAAATAACAATAATTTCTATTATTAAATATATAATTACAAATATAAATTCAGAAAAATCTTGAAAAAAATATTACTTTAATAATATAAGTACGAAGACTCTAATACTTAAACTTACAATTAATTTCTTGCGTTATTTTTAGATAAATAAGAATAGCTTCGCTACAGTTTTTAACGAATACAAGAAAATATCTTTACCATGAAAATATTTGCAAAAAGTGATTAATATGCCATAATTAATGATAAATAAACAATTAAACTATTCCATAAATTACTTTTGGTGCAACGGATGTAAACAAGTAATCAAATATCCAAAATATTGTAAAGGGAAACTGGAAACTATGATACTTGACGTCACTATTGAAGAATGAAGAAGTCTAGGAGATATTTTTACGAGTGAATTCCTTCATGAAACGGAACGCAATAGCATTCTTCAGTTTACTTGTTATACAAACATGAAAAAAATCGGGTCAAAAACATATTTACAATCGCCCGAGTCCATTATCAAACTTTTTATTATTATCCTATGCACAGAAAGACGAATCTAATAGCTTAAAAGTATCAAATTACAGTTAAAACCTTAGGCTTTGATTCAAATTTTCATATTATAAACCATTAAACAATGAGGTTTTTCTAATTGAAATAAAAGTAGAAATTCACAGATATATTTATCGTTCCATTTCTATTTTGGATTATGATCTTATTATGGGGAGAATTTTACATAAATTAATTCTAATAATAATATAAAATATGTAATTTCGAATTTTATTCACCACGGATTAAAATCTAAAAATTGATGTATATTATAAATCTTTATTTTTTTACTTTTATTCTATTAAAGTAATCATCAAAAGATGTCTTTCTCATTTTTTATATTATAGATCACTTATTTTAAATATAATAACTTGCACTCTTAATCTTTTTAACAAAGAAAGTAATAGCGTAGAAAAGCTTTTTGTAATGCTGATTTTATGAATAGTACAATCTTGGAAATGGCTTTAATCATTTTTGTTGAAAGGGAATATTTCAGAACAATAGAAAAAGTATTCAGGTAAGAAGAAAAGATAAGAAAGAATAAAAATCTAATGATTTTTCTCAGTTTGTATCACATACCAATATGTAACAGACACTGGACCTTTCACCTGTATAAACACGTGAACATAATATTATTTTAATGACAAAGATTTTATTAAAAGAAAACAACGGGCATATATCTCTATTTTTTATTAAAGTGTCTCGTATATAAATAGCAGGTATTGCGGTAATATAAATCATAATAACGTTATATAATAATTAAATAAGTTTGAAGTACTAAAAACGAGTTTCATAAATTAGAAAAAATTAATGAATATTATATTATTTTGATAATACAATTCCAATCAAGTACAACAGAATTCTAGTTAATTCTTTTTTTATAGCTAATACAATATAATATAGACAATTTGATGAATTGTAATAGGTAATGTAATTATATTATATTATAATTATGCGGTACATTTTTTGTATTGCACTAGTTCTAAATTCTCCGTTTTCCAAAACTTGTAGTTATAATAGTAACTTCTGAAAATACGGCAGAGTATATAGTTCATTTTTATGTACTTTTTTGTGTCACCATGTACATTTTATTCGATTTAAATAATATCAACATCAGATAAAAAATAATTATTTTATTAAGTAATTTACTCCTAGTAGTAACGCAGTAATCATTTTCCATCAAAAAATTAATAATTCATAAGAATAAATTAATGAACTTTAGAAATTGTAATTTCATCATAAATATTTAATAATTTCAGAACGTTTCCGATTTAGCATATTTTAAAAAAGGTCTTTCCTTATTTTATTCCAAGTACGTATCCTACGTTGAATTTCTAAATACTATCTGCATTGAATATACTAAATATTTTTAAATAAGTAAATCAATAAATTAGTAAAAAAACTGCATTACAAGTACTGTCGATGACGCGCGAAATCTAGTTATAATCGTTAAATATAATACCTAAACACGTGTCTTTTATTACTATTATTTAATACTATTCATAAGAGTAGTGTTTGTTTTACTTGCTAATATTAAAAATCCCAATATACGTAGCATACACGAATGCTTTTTCGAATACAAATCTTGACATTTGAGTGAACAAGTTGTGATGGATTTAAAGTTTCGGTTCGTATGAAAGGTGACGTTATGAATAATGAAAGCTTAGGCGAAGTTAAACAACAGACTCGATAGTAGGAGTTATATAATTGATCTTTCCGATAGTTAACACTCGCACGCGAATTATGTATTGTGACTAGGGTACGTAAGAACTTGAACATATAAGAAATAGTAACTTGTACGCATAGGGGTTCTATGAAACCCGACGTTAAATAAAGCCAGATGATATTTACAGATGGGAAACTTGTAAGAATAAGGATAAACTAACTCTTAATTATGTCCAGTATATAGCCTAATATATTACTTCAGTACGTAGATCAGGTAAGATACCAATACATAAAATACAAGCTTTTCATATAATATCACCTCTATTTCTGAATACGTAACTACGAAATATTTTCTTCGATGGTTGCGTTCTTAATGAACTCTGATCTGATATACGAACATTTTTTTCAGAAACGGCATTAAATTAGGGATTTTAATATTATTTTATAAGGTAGCTTAGATGATGTAAAATCTTAACATTTGGTTTCATACGCACGAATCTGTTACTACAAATGATAAGAATTTTGAAAGTAAAAATCGAACTTTAAATGAACGTTAAATGAAGTTTACGTTTCCATTTTTTTCATAATTATCGAACTTCTTTCAATTTAGATACAATCCTTTCAAGCAACATTAGGAGCATTTTATACAAAAGATCTTTAACCGTACAATTTTAGTTAGTCGGAACCTTTGTAGTTTGAAATGAAATTTCCCAAAGGATTTTTATTTCACTTTTTCCGCAAAATCATTACTACATGTAATTTAAAAAATTTTTTTTAATTTCAATTTAATGAAATTATTTTATTAAAAAATATTTTTACGATTAGTTTTCGTGGGAAGCAAGTACTAAAAAATAGGAAGAAATATGATTAAAGGAAAACAGCTTGCTCGTAATAAACAGATCCTATAAATTTTTCCGATCCTTTAACTATAAAAATCCAAAATAAAATCCAATCGAATTATACAAAACTGACTCAACAATAGTTACTATTACTAAGTTCTTATTATCCTTTATTTTTATTATAACTTTTCGCCTCTGAAATTCAAATGTCTGCAAATTTTTCTCATTACTTGTAAGCTTCAAAGATGCTGCTAATGCATCAATATTACAAATAAACTGTTTAACATAATTTACATGAGATTTTCTTTAAGTATTGAATTTTATAATAACTATCTCTCATGAGAGTTAAAACGCTAATATTTTCGCCTTTTTTATCAGATTCGTTTGCATTATTTATTATTAATACGTAAAAATTATTTACATATTCAGCGAGCTTTAATTAATATAGTCACTCTTAAAAAAGTCACATAACATGCTAAATTGAGATTCATTCAGTTTTTTAATTAACAACGGGTTTTTTTTTTTAATCAAATTTACTTTTTCTGATTGTTATATCCATATGAAAACTGCTGCAATAAATTCTTAAATAGTTTGAATTTAATTTTTCATCGAATCCTTGTCTCATAATTACTTACATGAGAACCACGAATAATGTACCATGAACATTTTATAGAGTGATATTTATTTACTATAGATTCTCGATACTTTTCCACAAGTAAAAACTTACGTTTCGAATTGAGGGATGATTCGCTATTATTTCTAAATTCTTAAAAATCCTTGAATGCTTCGATTGTAGTGAATGTAGTTTTACTACTTTTATTCACCATGATAAAGCTTATTTTATTCAAAACTATGTGCAGACTGGCTGTGTATAATGCATTTTTTTAAATACTAAGTCTAAATCTACTAGAACTTTCGTGGAATGAATCAGTATTACAGTAGTTGCGTTTAATTTTCTAGATTTCTACTTATATTTGTAAATTATGACTTTCCACAATTTCTCTTAATAAAGTAAGAACATATTATTTAGTATAGGTTTTTATAAGATTTTTATTTTTAACAACAGCATTGAATTGATTGTGTAGGTTTATGAACAAATATATCGAACAATTTTTTTATTTTCTCTCAATTATTTTACATGTTTTATTGATCGGTGTTCCTGTTGCTATTCTAAATTCCTAATGTACTTATTTAAGAAATACAAGATTTTAATTTAAAATATTTTCTTGCTGACATATTTGATCACTACCTATAATATATATCTCTAGTGTGGTACCTTCTTCGTCTTTTTACGTCTTTAGTTATGTAGTGTTTTATTTAAAAATTGAACATTGAAGCAGTTGAAGATTCAATAATTATTACTATAGTACTTCTCTCGCATCGCATTCAATGGGATCTTAATGCTGCTCATCTAAAATCTTAAATGCATCCATCCTCCTTTGATATTATTACGCGAAGCCAGAATTTTCTAATACAATTATTTTTCTCTGTTATTCGGCTTGTTACTTTCTTTCTATCACGTTTGTTCCATCAATAATTTTACTGTAAGATGTTTATGAAGGAATAAGGAGTACTGCATAGATATTATTATTGTGTACGCGTGTAATACCAGATCGATCTACTGTACGCCTACATATACGCTTTAGAGAGAACATGAAGAGTTTGCTTAAGTACTTATGAAACACTCTATATGTTGCTTGAGCTCATGAGCGCAGAAGTGTAGCCATCTAGCAAAGACTCTATGCATTACTTTCTCGCTTACTTACACCTACTGTTCACTTGTATCTAACCACATAACCAACCATTATTCCATCAGAGAATATTCTTTTTTTCGTTTAGTAAATGTTATTTAACCTTTATAGTTACCTGTATTCATAATATTCATTGAAATACTTCAATTAGTTCTTTATGAAAAGCAAGTATTGAAAATTTGAGGACAGAATATTTATAATTGTCGTTATTATAAGTTGTCTATGAATGACTAGAGACAGATATTAACATTAGTTGTAACAACATTCCATACACTCTTTATAACACTAATCAATGTTTTGTGCAGTGAATGTAAAAACTAATACGATTAAATGAATGGAGTCATTTAATTTAAGTAATACGTATTCAAGCTTATGCTTCAATACTTATCCCTCGAATTTTAATTTTTAAATGATTGATGTTGTTTTAAAATTAAAAAAAGCGATTGAAACTGAAGTATATTAATCATTAACGTTACTGTTACTTTTTTTATTGGTAAAATAAGTTTTACGGAAACAATGCTGTTGTCTGTTTAATGATATATTAGAAGTGAAAAAACTATTAAACCTAGTAATAACGGAATTTATAGTCTGTATTATATGGTCTGTTATGACTCATATGAAATATGAAACATATTTCTACTTTATTTTATTTAAATAAGTAATTCACCAATTCATATCTAAATAATATTTTACCATATACAGCACTTACAGGTAGTTTAGCTTAGTACAATGAATACTACCAATTATATCATTGATTTTTCTGTCTCTTTATTTATAGATTATATTCAAATATAATTTTTATCTTAGATCATATATACCGTTATCTGTACTATTTGATTATCATAAAAAAATATTAAATCAAACTTTTCTTTCGTTCTCTTTTTTCCATATTTTCTTAAAGAGAAAATGTATTTCACACAAAATATATGATTAATCTACTTAATAAGAATCTTAATAACTAAATTTATTCTTAAATTATACATGATGCTCATTTACAAAAACTACATAATTTAAATTATTTGTTAAACAAATTTGTTTTTGTAGAATTCATAGACAATAAAATGGTTTATTTAGTTTCATCATAACACTTTTACAATAAATTATGAAAATATTTTATTATTGTTTTAAACCATATTTTTCTAATTTCATAATTGTTCAAAATCAGTTATTGTATTAAGTGAAATTATGATTTTATTTCTTTTATAAAGAAATATATATATTGTGCTCGTCGCGTATTGAAAATTCTTTTTAATAATATTAAATAAAATTATTTATATCTTTTGTCAATGAAGATCATACTAAATATTGTCTACATGAAGTTACCATGTATGATATTAAAAAGTTCTACATCTTTTACGCAATCATAATAAAAATTATGGTACGCAAATATCAGATAATATTAAATAACAATAGAAAACATTATTTATTTATGTACTCTATTACCTAACGATCGTATATAGTACGATCGTTATTGATTACTAATTGTTTTATACTAGACTCTTTGTTATTAAAGTATCAATAAATGGATTCTAATTAGCGGTGACGTCACGATATTTAACCACTAGCTAAATAAGCTAATAATATTTGTTTAATGAATGTATTAATAATTTATCAGTCTGATTATTTAATATAATATTAAAGAATGAAATGTAGTGGAAATAAAACGAAATATGACGGAAACTTCTGAATAGCACTTTTTGAAACATAATGATTATATTATTATATTATATTATATTTTATATATTACATAATATATGAAATATAAATATAAGTGTACGTATCTACTCACGCATTTATGTATGTATGTGTGTATAAAATACAATATCAATCATGGATTAAATCGAATAAAATTAATCATTCACTGGATGACAACATGAATAGTATATATATTTGAGAAATGAATTTTTTACCTATGAATGATTATATGAAAAAAATTTTAAAGAATTCTAATTTGCAAATTTCCAAAGAATTATAACTATTTTTATTGTTCAAATAAATTTTCTGTTTTATGCAAAAAATAATTTTAAGCCATTGACTAAAATATCTGTACCTTATAATATATATATAATATTTTATAAGATAAATACAGCTTGTTTTAATGCATTTCATTCAGATACGTATAAATGTGAATATCATTATAAAGATAATACTATCAATTTCTTAATGATCAATGAATAATATTAAAAGAAAATTCCTCCTTTCTACCTCTCCATCGCATAGGTAAAAAGAATTCATTTCATTTTTATTATTCGTTTTCAAGGAGTGTAAAGTAACCGTAAGATAATTTAATTCCTGACGATATTGATAAAAATTATGTGTAAAAAGCAAACTCACTATCCTAGAAAATCAAATAAATGAGAAAGCAAGAAAGAACGTGTATTTCTATATATGCATGAGAAAAAGCAAGAAAGTGCAAAAGAAAGTAATAAAAGGAGAGAGGGAGTGATAATACTGGAATAATGAATAGTAAAAAATTGAAAGAAATGAAAAGAAAATGTCCTAGTTAATTCTAAACCTTCAACTATTCATGTAATATCATTTGGTAGATTCATTGTATTATAAATAAATCTGGAACAACAATATAATTTACAACAATATAAACTTCTCATATATTCACAATATTTGTAGTGTTTAATGTAATGTACTTTTAAGTTCATTATTACCGCAAAATTTATCCAATGTACTTTTTATTTTTCAGTATAATACTCTTATCATAGATTTTTTAATCTCAACAGAAGAATAAGCTAAAAGAATTTTCGATTTACTATACGTATTAAATTGCAACTACAACTTCTATTAAAAAGTCTTAAATTAAAAAATCTAAAAGATTATCTAAAAGATATCTGATAAGACATAAAAAATTATTTTTATTCCAAAAAGCATGATTTTTTGGTAATTGAAGATTATTTTATTGCTAAATTTGGAACTGAATTAATTTAAAGTAAAATAATTATTCATCGCTTTGTTTTTTTATCTAATTGGTAACAGAGGTTACCAATTGGTCTGAGGGAGAAGCTAATGGGAGATAGTAAGAGAGAAGAGAGAAAGAGTAGAGATAGAAATAGACTAAAAGAGAGAATAACGAAGAGGCATGTTCGCCGAGTTTGACATGTAAACGCAGACAGAAATTAACTTATGCCTTCACATGCATGTACGTGTAGGGAACGATGAACGTGTAACCACGGTTTCGTGGCTTTAAGATTAAAGGAACGTAGCCGCATATTAGTCTCGGAGAAGAGATGTAGAGTTATCGCGACGAAGAATAGTTTTATTATAATGAGTTTGACAAACTATTTGTAGATTTATGTAAGAGGCAAGGAGGCAAGACAAAAGCCAACGCCTCTTTTGTGGATTTGTACATAGCAGTTCTGTACTATCTACTGTAAAATCAATTATGAATACTTAAATTCTTAAGATTCTACATTGCTTGTACGTAACGGCAAATGTTAATTTGATTTAAATTGATACTTTTATTTCTTAAAAAGCTGATTTACTTTTTTATACGCGAATCGCAGCATATCATATGCAGGTTTTTTTATTTTCAAATTTCATGTCATGTAAATTATAAGAGAAAAAAATGAATATATAAGAAATAGAAAATAAGCTAATATAGAAACTAAAGAAAACTATATCTATTATATCAAAGTATCATGTACAAAGAAAAAATGCATGTAATATATTGTTCGAGATCTCTTGAGTGAGAGAGATTAAATTTTTTTAGTAAATTTGTCTCAATATTGAGACAATATCGAGATAAATAGGTCACAATATTTGATAATAGCAACAATACGTCAACAATATGAAATTTCATATTATTCCGTTTCACTATGCACAAATAAATAGTAAATAATTTTAAATATTTATGTTTTAATTATGTTATATAATTTTTGAAAATCGACATTGGTACATGACGACAAATAAACCATTTATCTTTTTATGACGAAAAATAATTTATATTTCCTTTATTGGTTGATGAATAAATTAATCAGTTTATTATTATTAATTTGTTGAACTGATACATAGGAAATATTCGATTTCACATTTTATCTTCAAGTATTCTCAGTAAATGTTGATGTAAGAAATGTTTAAATGATAGTATACATGAAAACTGTGAATAAAGAAGCATTTTTGCGCGTTGTAGAAACAGAATTTTTGAAAATGTTGTTTGCGTTTTAATACATATATACTTTGTATTTGATAATTAAATACAATTTTTTAATTCATGTACATTATTTCGTTGCAATTTGTATCAATTAAACGTTTATATTCTGATTAGAGTTTAGCTACTATGTAATTTTAACAATTCAAATATTATTTTACTTTATCTACATACTAGACGATATCGTTCTATGCTATCAATTTTTACTTATTAATAATGTGTAAGGTGAAAATATTTCATTATCGAATATTTCCTTAAAATATTGAAATAATACATTTTTTGTACCAGTAATGATCCAACTTATATTAGTTTTTATTTCCAGTTTACCATCAGAATATTTAACCACTATTTCAAAAACATATTTACTTATCTTGCAAGTACTCTTTTAGATAAATTTATATATTATATCATTGCAGTCAACGTGATTTAAAAATTTAATTTAAAGAAATATCTGAAATTACTCACTTATTAACAATTATATTCTAATATTATTATTGAGAAAAAAAGAATAAAAGAGAGTACGATTGAACGTTTGAGATAAAGAGGAGTGAGGTTTCGAGAGCTAAGAGAGAGAGAGAGGGGGTAAGTGAGCATGTAAGAGCGGGAGGGAAGATTGACTAAGCGCACGAGTGAGAATTAGAGAAAGTAAGTAAAGGGGATAATGAGTATATGTTAGTCGTGTTAGAAAACGAAAGAGAGGTTTCCCTTCTCGTGGAGAAAAATGTAGTTCGAATACGACACCAACTGATTGCATACATGTGTACATATCCAAATAAGCTGAATAAATTATTGCTATTTATTATCGTATCAAAAGTAAGTTAATTATAATCTCTACTTATCTTCCTACAATATTATATTTAAAGTTTGTAGTATGCTCTCGTTCTGAACAGAATAAATCAATTGATATTCGCATCAATTTTTCTGAGTAATTCATGTGGGATTTCAAATTTCTATTAACGTGGGAGGCAGAGATGGAATAAAAAAGTTATCTTTTTGAATAAAAGGCGCGTATTTCAACGAATAGAGAAGAGAGCTTGATTTCTTTCCCCGCTATTAGGTGTCGTTCAATGGTTAATAAAATTAATTTTTTACCAATATCTTAATGCATTGTAGCAATTATCCATAATGCGATAAAATAATTATTGTAACACAATATGTAACATTATGTCATTCGTATAGAATACTTTTAAACTCTTAGCTCTAAATTTAACATTAAAACTCCAATTCCAAATTTCCTTAACTATAATGTGGCGTACATAGATTTTTATAATTAATTATCCCAGCAAGGAACAATTATAACACGATTTGACGCCTCCTAATTAAGAAGCAAAGGCTGAAACTCAGGTTTTCAACAAAACAGTAAGATATGGAAATTTTTCTGGTACATACAACATATAACGTATAACTCGTAACTGGATTTTTTCCTCCTTTAGAATATTACAATTTTAAGACACAGTAATTTGGAGTACGAATACTTGAACAGATTTCATTATTTCGAACAGAATCATTATTAATATCATCTGATAAAAGACATCTCGCTTCATGGGCGAGCAAACAAATTGTTGATATTTAGAAGACACCCATAATTATGTGAAATACTTCATTATTATGTCAAATACTTTGCTTAATTCTGCTGTTACTATAGATCTTCTAAAATGAAAATATGTTTCAAAAAGTTACATAATAATTGTACTTGCTACTATACTGAATATACAATTGAAAATATTGTTTAACATACAACTTTCTTAAGCTATGGATTAATAGAATAATTAATAAACAAACCAGAATAGTTTAAAGAAGCGTTTCATTTTATCATCAGTATTAGTATTTTAGTTATTATTATTTATTATTTTATTAATTTAATAATAATAATATTATTAATAATAACTAACAATACTATTAACAAATAAGTTTTTTAAGAATAATAAAGTATCTGTACAACACCTATTATATTTATTAGCTAAATTTTCGAGACCATAAACAAAATATCCATGCGTAATGATTCCATACAAGTATATTATTCTTACAAGAATAAAGAATATTGAATTCATTCTTTAAATCATTTATTACGAGCTTTTACCAAACGATTCTGAAAAACGGAAATGTTGCAAATTCTAAAATATTTACATTTTTATTGAGAATTGAATTTATATTGGCATAAAAAATTAAATATTCATAAAATTTCATATTTTAATGTATAAATAACAAAATCAAATTGCAGAAAGTATTTTAATTATAGGCACACATAATATGCAATATATTTCGGAGAATCATCTAGGGAAGATTTAGAAAGACAATTCTAGTGTCGATTACCTATCTTAATGCTGATGAGAAGCATATTGAGTGGCGATTTGAGAAATCAGGGATATCAGCTGGATAGCAAGAGAAAAATGATAAGTCGTAGTAAAAAAGATAAAAAAAGGATAAGTCGTAAAATAAATGGGAATACGTGCGGTGCTAAGGTCAGTCAGAAGAAAGTGAGAAGAAATTGGGAACCTTGGTGACATTGATAGCTACGGGCCCATGTTTCAGTTGGTATTAGTTTGCTGATAACTTCTGCAACTACTAATGTCCTTATGTCTGGATGACCCTGTTATCTCTCTCTCTCTCTCTCTCTCTCTCTCTCTCTCTCTCTCTCTCTCTCTCTCTCTTGAGAATTTCAATATAATTAGTTATTTATTCCCACTATTACATCCATGCTCTCCTTATGCTTACACCGTCTATTATACTTTTTACTCTTTTATAACCTTAAAGCAAGTAAAGATAAGCAACTTGCAAAGCAACGAACAAAATATCTTTTGCTAAGTGCGATTAAATAAAAGAAAGATTCATAAAAGTAGTTGAAAATTGATTAGTGACTCCAACTATCGGTGTCCGCGAAACAGTTAAGAAATAATAATATTGCACTCGTAATTTTGTAAATGTCATAACACAGAGAAAAACTAAGCGTTAAGATAAGTATCCAAGTAAAACTGACCATTAAACTTAAGATACATACTTGAGCAGCTAAGATTCTCTATTCAAGTAAAGGTTATAAATTATCATTAAATGAACTGTTAAGTTTGAACGATATTCAATACAATTCAATCAAAGTAATAGCATTACTTCGTCTAAAATACGAGAATCGAGAATAATTACATATTCTATTAATAGCTCAAGATGTGACATGTATTTAGATTTCTAAAGAATAATAGAGAGACTTGCTATTCGAGTTACACATACATTCTATCACTAAGTTATTTACTTGTTTCCCGATGATGGAATGGTAGTAATTTCACGTAATTTTATCCCAGTGCTTAATTATGAGTTTGATTATGAATCTTAACTACGTTAATTTGCAACAGACAGCTTACTATCTTTACGTCTGATGTTAGCGTTTTCTATACATCGAAGTTCTTCTTTCGACTTATTTAATCGCTAGATGTTCAATATCTCCGATGACTCTCCAGTACACAAAAATTCATTTGATTTGATAATTGTATAAATAATTGACTTTATTCATACCAAACGTGTATAAAAATAATAAATCCAAGAAAAGTAAAATACTAAAAAGCTTCCAATGAATACAAAAATTTTACGAAACAAAATAAGCAGTGTTTTAAAATTTTAACAAAATTTAAAAGCTTTCCTCGATTCATCAACGGATACAGTGAAAATAATTTCATTAGTATTACAATTCCTATATAAAGATGGTATTTTTAAATCTACAGTAAAAAAATATAAAAATAATGTAAATGTATTTATAAAATTATTTGTATTAGTTTCCGCAACGTATATAAGTATTATGCATCGGATACATTGTATTTTATCTCAACTATCAGACGATTAATTGTCAATAATGAATTTAAGAGATATGGTAGCCATGTGTAACGTAATACATAACAATGCTATATAATAGCCTCGTGCATGACTAGTTACACGTAGATAATAGTGTCCTAAAACATGTAATTTAAATGCATTCAATTATTTATCATTTCATGAATAAAATTCTTTACGTTTAAGGAATTTGTATATATTTTAAATCGTCGAAAAATATTACTAGAGAGTATTTCTTGTTTAATATTATAAAAATTTAACTTATGTCAGAACTTGGTTCAACTAATATATCTTCACGTTTTCATTTATTTTTAATTTATATCATACTATGAAACATAGAGATGTTCTAATTTTTTTTATGGAATATAAAAAAGGTACGCAATATGTATATATGTAATTATTGTTTTAATATATCAATTACTTTAAGAAAAAAATTAAAAGTCATCTGAATGGAAAATTATAACAACACGATAAAACTTCAATTTTTATTATTTATTTATAAGAAAATTGTACAATTACTGGCGTTTAATTAAGTAAGCGTTAAGAAACTGTCTCATAAATAAAAGTTTATAATTCGATTTTAAAGTTCATAACAAATTTATGCTGTTTCTTTCCCAGTGTTTCATTATTATTACGGATAATTCATTATTATTATTATGGATAATGCTTGGATCGGTGATCTATACAATTAATGTTAAATTTACAAGTTTGTTAAATTTGAATTTACGATCAATCATAATTCAAAGAATATATTTGATTTATGTTTACATTCCTATATTGCACAAGTACGTAAGCGTTGGATACCTGTACGTGGGCGTAAACTGTAACTGCTTTAACAACGTATAGATTCTAATATTAATAAATTAAGAAAGTAGAATACGTGAGTATATTAGAAACATTAATCTGCTAAAGAGGAAATTTCTCGAGAAGAGATGCAAAATTTATTAAATAAAAAGCGAGTTCTCGATTGTAATGTCGAGATAACGAACAATTTCGAATGCTTAAATGTCCTTAATGATTAGATATCTCGAAAAGAGAAATTCTTTCAATAATTCAGCATTTCGCACTGGCTTTACGAAAGAATCGGCTTCTCATCGACGAACTATTCTTTGGCCAACCTTACAACCTGTTGTGAACAGTTCTTCAAATATATCCTGTCAGCAGACTACAGATAAATCAATAAATCAAGCGCAAAGACAAACGGTTCATCGAACACGATATTTAAAAATTCTGAGCCTGTAACTGTGTACCGATAACACTGATATCGTCATATATCAGCCTCAAATACAAGAACTGGAACAGGAACTTGCCTGAGCTACATTTGCATACTTGCATACTTACTCGAAAGTTAAGCATAAAACTCCAAACTTCGCAGGTTAAATGCAATTCTTTTTTCTCTCTCTTGTATTACATTTATAAATAAAATTACTAGTTTATGGAATATTACTATTGCTCTATCATTCTAGTACATCTGGCAAGCATAGGTTTAAAAAGAGAAAATTTGCGTATTGTAGAATATAATATGCAATAAAATTGATAGAGACTTATATGGGATGATACAATATTATCGCCCGTGTACGAGGGACTAGAAATGACAGGGTGATATATAATTAGCGGATCCTATGCATGATCGCTGCTCTTCAAAACTGGTAGCGGGGAAGGTTCTGGATATTCGGATAATATATCGGAAGGGTTATTGATATTCTCCCGACAATAGATAGATTCAATGCAGTTGAGATCTAACGATCTAGTTTAATCTTGGTCTGCGAATGACTTTGTATGATAACGCGAGACAAGGCAAATTGACACTTGCAAGTACTATCGAACGGCAGATCTTGAGCCATTAGTGATCCTTGCAGACAACAGGGATTATTTAACAACACATCCCATTTAGAAGAAATCCCCAGGGATAATGAATTGGGTATGGAAAATCGATGCCGCTTATTAGGTCAGTTTAATCTTCCTCAAAAATAATGATACTGAGAAGGATGCAGCGGCATAATAATAATGCTATGCTCTACATGTGCTTTTCATTGACAATTTTATATGTAACATTTTTTTTAACACAAAGTAACGGTATTTGTTTAGAATACTTAGAAACTGCAATTTACAAATTTTCAAAACTTGTACAAGCTAAGGCGAGTGCTGAGCATCGTGAGTTAAGAACATTTTTATACTACAACGTGGCAAAAAATTGATCAAAGAACACACAAGGTAGTGGAAGACGTTCGCGTTGTGTAGCTCGAGAATAAAGCGAAATTGGTTCACCAGTGAAGAAAAACAAATTTCGAGCACTTCAGCTACATAACTCAGGGAAAATAAGATAATCCTTTAGGCGTGGTCGTTGATTCTGCAATAAATGACTGCATTTTGCAATTTTGTTTTCCTTGCAAAAATAAAATTTAGTGCAATTAGCATGACGGTTACGTAAAGTTTTTTAATTAAGTTCCAATGATTTATTGGAAAAATGTTTGGCTAACGAGATAAATCGTACAATTGGTATCTCGCTCTAATGTTTTGCGAAAGAATATTTTTGAAACAGTAATTTTGTATGACGATTGCATGGCAACGAAGAATACCTTTCAATTGAGAAAAGTTATGGAAGAAGTTGTAATCGAATCAGAGCCCATTACGCTCGCCGAGATTGTTGATAACGAGCCAAGAGCGACTGAAAACAAACATATTTTAGGTTCATTGAAAGTAGTTTGGATCGCTGAACGAAATGAAGAAATAATACAGAACCTGTTTTCCGAAGATGTTGAAGGAATAATGTAAGCAACTGGGTGTACTAATTAGATATAAGTATTAAAAATTGCAATTAGCATACATAAAATATATTGTAAAATGTTAAACGTGTTTTTTAATTTTAGTTCGTGCAATAATGTTGAAAATAAGAAATAATTTTTATCCACAACATTTACACGCGTGATTTTATCATTATTTAAAATAAAATACAAAGTATTTCATTCCTTTGATAACGTCTAAATCGTTTGTTTATTTAAAATAGTTCTGTTAATCAATATGTTCACGTATTTTAAATCCAAGCTACATTAATTATTATTATTATAGATACCACTCACGTATAATATACCGAATGGTCATATTGAAAAGTATAATAAAGGCTATTTCGGAAACCGGCGTAGAACTGATTTGATTAGAATGAAGGATTTAATATAAGCGTAAGGACAAAAAGAGGAACTAAACGTTTCTCAGAGATTTCTTCGTCCCTCGTTGAAAACATTATTCATGATGACTCGCACCCTCGTGCATATCAAAGTAACGATCAAGCCTTCGCGTCAGGGAACGATATTCGTTGCTTTGAAGGGACTTTTCTAAGGGACTTATCGTGAAATGAGATATTAACATCATTATTGAAAGCAAAGATATTATTTCATATCGATACAAGATTTAAATTCCTAGTAATAGTAATTATTGTTTTTTGAAAAATTTATATAAAATAATTTATATACGAGATCTTAACTAATGAATTATTGTGTTTGTATAAATGTAAGAATCAATAATTTATAAAAAGAATATTTTTTAACAAGTTTATTTAATAAGAATAATTTCAGAGATGTACTTTATAGTTAATATGATTGTTTATTATAACTTTTCAAAGAAACAAATGTGTACTTTTATTATTATTAAATCTAAACTATAAATACCAATGTTTAAATTTCTAGAGCCAATTTCTGTAAAAAAGACTTATCAAGCTCTCGTTATTTTGGACAATCTGATAGCATACATTATAATATTTATAAATAAGAAAATAGCAAAGCTATTTTTTTGTTCTCAACTACTATTTCTTGCTGTAAATTTTATACTCGGCAGTATCCATTGTTTAGGTGGTGTTTTACACTCTACATAAGACAAATCAAATAAAGCGCAAGAGAATAAAGCATACGTACAATAATGTCAAAGGATGCGGTTCAAAATGATAAATAAGACATAATACCAAAAGTAACTTTGTTCCATATATTTAAGACTTTGTGTTCAATTGTGAACTTTGATTTTAGAGTCGTTTATTCTAGTAAATTACTTTATATTTAGCTTTATATTATTATTATATTATTATTTTATTATCAAGTTTGATATTTTAAACTTTAAGTTAAAATATTGGTGATTTAATGTTATTCGTTTATAACTGATAATTTCTTTGAGTATTTAACAGTTGCTGCACTTACAGTGCAATAAAACCAAATTCTTTTGAAATAGGTCTTAAGAAAAAAAAAGTTAAGATTTTTTAATTCCAAATATAGTATAACCTTTCGTTCGATATTTGGAAATTCTTATTTGGATAATATTATCGTCGTTACTCTTTCTTTTAACAGAATTAATTTAAATTTAATTTCATTATAACTGAAACAATGAAAACTTAAAACAGATTTGTATTGAAACTTACTTTATTTATTAATTATAAGAAACAAGTGTTAGATTAAAACAATATTTTGAAATTTCCAGATTTCAGAATTTGCAATTTTAAAATAAACCCAGTCTTAAACGGACCAGATTCCGTTAGTTTAACAAGTACACTCGAAATTAATGTCTAAAAATTCGTGCGATGAAACAGAATCAAACAAATTAAAACTACTGGTGTTAAACATTTAAAGATTTGGAAATGTTTACGTAATTTATACCGAAGAAATTCCGCTCACCAATTTTATCTAAATCGATGACTTTTCCACAGTTCACTACATTCTGTAAATACAATTTGTTGCCTTAACTGCGAATGGAAAGCAAACATGATTTTCAAAAATGACGTTGATGAGACAAGCAGTGATCAACTGACAGTTGAGAGCGCTGACGAAATGAGAATCACCGTTTAAAAGAGTGCCAATGAGTGAGCAGCGATTAAGCTACAGAACAAAAGAAAACTCCCTAGAAGATTTGAGAATTAGATGGTAATGATACACTGGAGTGTATAGCACAAAACACGAAGCGTAACAAAATCGAAATGAATCGTAAAGGCGTGTAAGCGAGGGTAAAAGAAAAATAAGTCGCACTAGGCTAAAGTAACCAGTAAGCACAAATAAAGACTCCGAGTCCATGTATGGGAATTCTAGTTATTCCCTCGAATTACTTGCTTTTCAGGACACTATCTCTAATTGTCACTGGAGAGTAATAGTGCGCCTCTAGTTTGCAACTCATCGGGCGCCCTTTGCAGGTTAGTATTTTGCTGTTTGCAGTTAGTTGGCGTAGCATTTCAAAATTATATGCTTTGAACTCTGCTACTAATTAGTTCTTACTAATACTTTTCTACCTTATTTCATATTTATTTTAAAATATTGTTCCGAAGTTTTTATACTTTTGCGAGCGGAATGTAAAGGAGGTTGGCGTAGCACCGGGTGTCACCACGTGGTACTACAGTAGCCGTCGATATTGGATGCTGAAAGGTGCGACTTCTGAAATCGATGGCTCTCTTGCCCCTGCCCTTCGTTACTGAACCATACTGAACCAAAAGACATATTGACGAGCGGCGAATAGTACTTGCTTTCTCTTCATATGGATGTCTTTATGAGCGGTGTTTATGGAAAGCGCCGACTTTTTCCTGTTTTCCATTCTTTATTTTATCGAGGGCTGAAATGATCGTCACAGCGTTGAGCTCGAGGAAGGTTAGCGTAAACTTGACGAGCTAACTTTTCTGATTTGTTACTTTTTTGTTTTTGTTTTATTCTTCTTTGCTTTTTGTTCTACGACAACAACGCATGAGTATCGGATTTTCTTAAGTATTCGTGCTCTAAAATCATTGGGATTTTAGAGCACATAGTTCTTGGTTATTTTTTTAAGTGCTCGAGCTCCGCGTTTGTGTGACGCGACGACAAGCAAACTTTTACTATTTGGCGTGCATTTCGCATTTGTTTGTCGGGCAGCTTTTATGGCCTATTCATTCTTTCAAAATCCACGAGAGTTAAGGCACAATAGATGTATTTTTGCGAGAAATGTCATCTTTCTTAATTTTACATTAATTCCTGGATAATCCAAGCACGGGGTTTTCGTAGGTTTTCGAACTTTGAGTGCCGTACTTAACGATTCTGTCGCAAAAGATAACGCATCGGCTTTCCACGTGCAGATGGCGGAAGTCGTTACAAGAACGTATGTTTTAGTAAATATTTAAGTATTTAAAATTATGTAACCCTTAGATTATACATAGGCAATGCGCACATTGAGGTCTTCAACAGAAATTAGTCAGAAATGGTAAAGAATGAGCAAGATGGATTTGGAAGTAGAAATGAAATAGCATAATAAATAATCTTATTAGCCGTAGTAAAGCGAATGAATGTTTGGGATGTTTCACTGATTGACATTTAAAAATACACTTGACAAGCCATAGATCGCGTACAGTATGCAAGTAACTCATGAGTAAATGAAATTATTCAACACACATCACTTAATAATAGTTCTATAGTTTTTAATACAGGATACCTTCTCGATTTATTATGTCAATTTCTTTTTCATTTATTTTTATTTAAACATTTAATGTGCGGGATAGTTCTCTTATTTCTCTTTATTAACTTTATCTTGTAATTAAATATATAGTTACATATGTGCTTATTTTATCAGATTATAACGAACTCTTAAGATCATTTCAGTAACATATATACACACATATATATTTCTAGCTTCTCCAGTAATTATAGTTGCTTCGAAATTATTTTCTTTGTATGTTACTATTACATTCTTTAATAGGTTAAAAAAAAAACTCGCGTAAAACATATCGTTATTAAATGAAATCTGACATCATGAAAAAATACAAAGTAATAAATAAGAAATAATATTAATTTTCAAAAACTTAAACATAACAATGTTCTTATCTCGCAAATAAATTCTACGCTGTATTTAAGTAATTGAATATTATATTAAACTTTAGTTACAGATACGTTGAAAAACTTTTCATACTATTAACTAATAGTATGTATTTTGATAATTAATATTACTCTCTAAGTATCACAATAAATTTTTCGTGTATAATCCTTTATTAAAAGATAAACAAAGTTCTCATTTCAATTTAAAATTATTTGAATCATAATTTTTTATTGTTCTACAACAGGTAGTGTTGCAAGCTTCGAAATCGCGAAAGAAATAAATGGATATATACGTGAATCTGTTTGTTAAGCTAAATGTAGAATATTTGCGACCAGAAAATAATGTTCTTGACAGAAGGTTGACACGTGGAAAATCACATCCTCGTTAATTCGTGGTGATCGTACGAAGCTCATTGTATCGTTTGCGGCTATACTGAAATCCAGAATTGCAAGGATATATCGTTTGTAATTTTAACTAATAATAATGGATATTAAATGCATGAATTAAATTTAGCAATGTCGAAGAGATATTTTACTATCCAATATGCCTCATGCGTTTTGTTTTTAAACATCCACACGTTTGGATAATTACGGATTTTACTGCCAAATATAATTCCATGTATTTGTATTGAATATTTTAAGTCTCCACGTTATGTTTTTCTCCAAAAGTACGTTAACATAATATGATATTCTAAATTTTCTCTGTACTAAAACGAATTTATACGAAACAATGAGTTTCTGAGATATGCAAATAGACTTGCGAATGCAGTGTGTGAATTAAATTTAATTTCATAACTGCTACTAGATTTAAAAAAAAAAACAGACATATTTTACTTATCATATTAAATAATTATCAATTCCTAACCCATGCAAAATTATTTCACCAACTTTATAATATACTTAAAAAAATAACACAACGATATTATCTTTTATTTTATGTGCATAATAATTTACCTGAATTTTAATAAAACTGAAATATTTTCATAACATTTTCTAAATTTTTCTAATTAGATAGAATAATTATCAAAATTCTAAAGATTCTCCATTATTTACTCGTGGATTTATAAAAATAATCCTTATAATATACCGATTGAAGAAATATTCAAATTAAAATATAAATAAGTTAAACAGATTTAATTTTTCAAACTCAATAAGATAATCTGTGTTTAACCAAAACGTTTTCTAATTAAACTTTAAGTGTATAATATGATGTTTTTAATTAAAAAGTATATAGAAGAAGTCTTTTAAAAAAAATTGTAATTATTTATAAAGAACATGTTACGTATAATTATGTTAAAAAATCCACTTTATATAAAGTGAAATTTCATATTAATAAATTTTCGTTGAATTTTAAATTTTTTTAATAAAGAAAAAATTATTTTAGAAGCTATAATTAAAAAAATTATTTATTACGCTACTGTATTATTTTATATTGATTATATTTATATTACTTTTATACAACATTTGCCAGGTGCGATCAAATTTACACTAATAGTATTATAAATGTTTAGAATTAGTTGACATTAGTAAAATACAAATGATTGAATAGCGTACAATAATGAAAAAGTTTATTTAAAAATGATAAGCTCTAATATATGCTGAAAGCTGTATTTATTTCATGAATGCCTATTAATTTTAATGCTTTTAATGCAAACAGTATCTATAATTATGAGTGTTATAATTCTTGCAATCTTTAAAAGAAATGCAAATAGCAATTGATATAATTTTAATATCAAACTTTGCCATCTCATTTTTGTATTAATTAACATTATTTCAAATAAATAAAAATTTATTACATATTATTAAAATTAATCAAAATTCAAACAACATTCGATTAAAAAAAATTTTGATACAAATAATATGAAAAAGTTTATCTTGTTTATTATTAATATTAATTAAATACGTATATTCATATTATATGCTTTATAACTATTTAAAGTTCTCATATTTTCAAATAAAATTTTAACTTATTTATACTGCATATAATTGCTCTCGCCATTACAAAAAAGTGCTATTGGGTAAAATGAAACCATGCTAGCCATATTGTTGTTTAATATATACAAAATATTAATCCAAGAAAAATATAATTTTTTATTGAACTACACAGACTAATATTTACATGAATATTTATGCAAATGAATTTTACACATTGTATAATCTATAACAATAATTTAGAAAGATCATAGGTAGATCAATAATAGAAAATCCACCGTAATAATACCTTTATCATAAATAATATATATTGAACTATATCACCAGATAAAGAATGTCACGTAATTATTCAGCGTAAAACATCCTTCTTATAATAAATATTCGATTTATATTCACTTTGTATAATAAATTTTATATAATACATTTTGAATATTGCAGATAATATAAAACTGAGCTTTATAGACTACATTTACATATAATTATCGTGAAAATAATTTTTATTTCAAACTTCACTTTTATATCTTTTAATAGCATTAAATTTAAACTTATAAGCAGAAGATACTCTCTATTTAGTAAAGATAACCATTATAAATGAAGAAAAAAAATCTTTTCCTCTTTTTATGTACGTGGACTTGAATAAAATCTATCTTAAAGGAAAAGTATTTTTATCATACGTAAAATAGAAGGAAAAATAATATTTTAATAAGAAATAACACATTTTTTAACTTTTGAGAATGTACGTGCATTGAAGTAAATTAAAAAGTCGATTTTATAGTTAACAGAAATTATAATGATGTATTTTGTAGAATTTACAAAAATGTGTTTAGTGGCAACAGCACAAATTATAATAGAAATTATATTATTGTATTAATGTTAAGAGGTAGGAATAAATGAAGAACATCAAAAAGTATTAAGAGAATGGGCAAATAAAATAAGTTCACTGAATGCTCAAATAATTCTCTTAAGGATAAATTTGAAAGTGCAAAAGCATGTGTGTGATCGCACAAAATAAAAATAAATATTAATCAAATTAAAAGCACATACTTCATGGTGTAAAAGTAAAAGGATCGAGGCTTAGCACAACTGTTTATCTATGAATATGTATATCTTAATTTCTCTAGTGGAAGCTGTTATTCATGGTAACTATGAAATAAAAATAAAAAGGTACAAAAGTGTTGAGTACTATGAATAACGAAGATTAAAAGATTTAACTGATATAATCCGTGAACATTTCCACGCTAACACTCTTCTGATTAAATGAAAATTCAATTTTAAATAAAGACGCACTCTGCTGAATTTCGTATGTACGTTAATATTATGTACATTTTATTAGACTGAAATATCTGCAAACTAAAATTTTTTTTATTTTTATATTTATTTCGTAAGAATATGTTTGAAATGGTTAAATATTAACATATAATTGATAATATTAGAGAATACAAATTATTATTATTCTTCAATTTGCTATTAGTTCAAATATTTCAATCGAATTAATATAAGACTTAAAGAATATTTTTCGTTTAAATAAATGAAACAGATATTTTTTAAACTAAACGTATAAAAGTATTATCTTTCAAAACTAAATTCAACGTCTAAATATTTTTTAAACATCATTGTTTCAAATTTTTAACTTTGAATAATAAATTATAATATAATAATTATTAAAATATTTAGGAATATTACTATAGATTAATAATAATATTTTGAAGTGAATAATTTTTCGTAAGGTTAAATTTCTTCTTCACTTTGAACATATAAATAAAATACAAAATATTTTCTAGTTAAATAATTATCTTGCAAACCGTTTAAATAACTTTAGAACTGTTAAAAGAAAATCAAATAAGTATATGGAAGTATTTTTCGAAAAATGACATATGTTATCTCAAATTATATTAAATGAGTTTTCTCGACACTTGCAGTGTCGAATGCCTTTCATGAAAGCCTTCTTTTTCTCGTTCGATATTCCTCAAAGTAAATTGATCTTGCCAAATAAAAATAAATAATATATTATGATAATTAACCTTTCTTATGATACTGTTACGAATCAATTCGAATTGGTTGTTTTAAAATTACAAGGGACAAACTTGGTTAAAATAAGACATTGTTACACTTTTATAAATATCGAAAAATAAAATAGATATTCAATAGTATCGAATTCAATAATATTTATTTATTGATAGTAAGAACATTCATATTATTAATTCAATAAAATCTCTATTCTATTTAATTCCCTTTGAGTGAATGGAATCTATAAAAAATAAAGAACGGACCTAAAAATTTTATATATCTTATGATTTTTATTATAAAAACGCAGAGAACTCAGTTAACTAAATTATTTACGATGTAATATTAAGTAAGTTAGCCTTTTATATAGAATTAATTTTTATAACTAAAAACTTTTCCAATAATATGCAATATATGATAATTTAACATACAATATGAAATTAATGTAAAATATGTTAGTATATACTGATATACGTGAATACTTACAATATATATATATATATATATGTATGTATATATTATTTACTTATAACTATAGTAATATAGAAAGCATATTTTTAGTCTTTACAACAATTATTTAAAATAATTATTAACTAATACGTAAATCAGTAAAAACACCATACATCAGAATCACCGAATTCACATAAAATCTTCAGTTAACTTTTTATACTTTAATATCGCGTAATATTTTTATTAGAAGTCAAAAATTAGTAAGATTGAAGTAATTGAGATTCAACTGAACCTTAAATTGGGCTATATAGATCTGAATTCTTGAATCTTCAACGAATAATTAAACAGCCTTCAAGTGTCAATAATTAGATGTTCTATGAAGATTGATGTAAATCTGTATCTTATTATACTTCGTTATGTATGAAAAAATTTCTATTTTTATTGCATGCAGTTGTTTTTCCAAAAAAAAAAACGGACAGATTTATATAAGAAATAAAAAATGTTTCACACACAAGAACAACTACATTGTTGATCTTTTACCAAATGATATTCAAATCTATAATACGAAATTTATAGTAAATCTATAACAATAAAGTTATAATCCATATAATAGGTTTTTGCTCTTATAGAATTAAATTAAAGTATGAGGTTCGCAAAAGTAGAATTCAATATAAATGAAATTGAATTCGTACACAACCTAGTATAAAATTAACTGCATTTAATTAAACGCGGTTTAAATGTATAGATACAATGAAATTGAAAAGTACTCGTTATCTTATAAAAAATTAAGCTTACTGACAATTTAGCTCTTCATAAACTGAGCATTAACTATTTTTAATATTGTGATCTATTTAGTCAAAGTAATAGGTCACAAGTATTTTTCTCTTATATGTACTCACTTTAGTCACTCTTATCCATCAATTTAGAAAATGAAAACTAAATGAAATTAGTTAACCTTGACGTGCGTCGAATAAACGAGCCCCCGGCGTACTTTACCTAAATCCTAACTTTACCCCGTGAATACCTATATACCTAAGTACGTGAGGCTTTTTGCTTTAAGATCAAAGCTTGATGTCGTTGGCAGAGAGAAAAATGAACTTCTCACGAAATGAGAGTCCTTCACCGTCATCAAGGAAGGATTACAAATGCACCGCTATAAAAACACGGACTGTGATGTCGCCCCCTTCAGCAGTTGCCTCAAGGGGATTTTTAATATACAGACTGTTCTTTTCAGGGTGAAAAAAATGTGTCGAAGTTACAGTAACCGGGATAACACTAACTGCTTCACCCGATTCGTGGATTGAGGAAATATCAATGATTTGAAATGGCATCGGATAATTCAACCAATTTCCCATCCGTCCAAAGTGGCCCATCATTGCCAGCATATAAAAGAATTAAGAAGATTCAAACAAATGTATTAAGCATAACTAGAGCGGCATGATCTAAGTTACCAATTTTTAGACCATTATTTGTTTTATATCTAACTTCTTTTTGACGAATAAGTATGCGACTAGGGAAGGGAAGACTAATTTTATTGTTTGCTGAAATAAGTAGAATAAACAGAATTGAAACTGAAATTCCGCAGGTCAGAATTAATTCAACGGACAATACAACAACCTATTTATATATTAACCAATTGCGTATATCAGAAGAAGAAAAATTTACTATTAGTACATTTTTAGCGCTTTAATGATAAAATCCATTCTTTAACTTGGACATAATTCATAAATCTATAGTTACTATCATTATAGGTGAGATCAGTACAAACAAATGTACATTTTAATTATAAAGAAAGTCTTTCTTATGACTTGACCGCGATGTTTTTCATCATATCAGCGTCGATCTTTGCATACTGACTATTATTATCTTTTCTCCCTCCATCATTCTTCCTATATAACTATTATTTCTTTCATTATTTACACGTGAGCAGTGCATCTTCGACCATTGTCAGCTTGTCGATACTAAAGTATACTAAATTATACTAAAGTAGATAAAATGTTCGAGGGGATGGTCCTTGAACACGCGCTACGCTACTTGCATTTTAACGTAGATATTTTCTTACTGTTTATCTGTAGACTTCATTCTTTAAAAGAAATATCCGTATATCCAGAAATATTAATAATTCGAGCTCTGTTTTCTAATACGAAAGTAACATGCCCGTACGTAGATTTGTCACAAGGTAGTTATAATTAGATATAATTAGAATATTTAAGTTGTGAAATAAATTTTATTAATGTCAGTAAATATGCAATTATTTAAAAAAAATGGATCTTCACGATGATCAGAAGAATTCAGAGCTTGACGATTATGAATGAATTTTTATTTAAAATAATAAATCCTTTCAACTCATTTTTATTTAATATTTGAGTAGAGTATAACTGTTTATGAAATATAATAAATTAAAAAAATTAATAAGTAAGGTCTGATTTATTTTTTACCTAATCAATGAAGTTCACATGCAAGTAATAATAAGGAATCATTTTTGTACATCATTTATATAATATATAAAAGTAAAAAGTATTGTAAGAGGAAATCGTTAAATATTTTACAGTATTATTTATAACTGTGAATTATAAGTGTAAATTTGCCTTAGATACTGAATTTCATATGTGAAGTTCTATTATTATACCTTATGTATACTATTTTTGATACGTACAATTTTGTAAGTTTAAACCTTTATAGTATTGCGTTCAGATGACATAGATTTTTAGGGAGAAAGCTGAAAAGCAAGCCGAGGGATTCTAATGAGATACCTTATATAATACTCCACCTCATTATTTGACCTATTGTCGGGTAGACATCCAGCAAGTTTGAAGATACGTTATGATAATTTTATTAGATAATTTAATACACCATTGCCAGTTTGAAGTTACTGTTCATATTTTCAACGTCTGAACTATTTTGGAATTTTTTTAACGGATTTCTCTTGACACGTTTTTACCGCGATGTATTTACATTTCGTGTCGTAGAAAAATTATAAATCTATATTTTAATATGCTGAAGTTACTGTTACTTAAATAACTGAATATGATATTATTAATTATTGATATTAGTAGCTTTTTAATACATTACAGAAATATTAACCACTATTCATTCGTAACTATCCTACTTCTTTACTCTTTAATTTATTTTCTCTTGATTATTCTTTAATTACTTTATAAATGCTAGTTTCAATTTTAATTAAAGAACTCAAATGTTATGTAGATATAATTTAATATATTTAATACATTTTGATCTATTCATCGTTTCTTCCTATTTCATAAATAAAAGCTCTTAAAATTGGAACACTTACTCAATTCACCGCAGACAGGTAACCATAAGGCATATATCTCTCACAAAAATCCTTAGCCGAAAGGATCTTATTTATCTCAATAAAAGTAAGAGGATCAAATTGTTCCAAAAGTTGACAGTTTAGTTAATGCTTTTTTACCATAAGAGACTCTTTAGGATAAGAATAGACGTCTTTAAGGTCCTATAAGCTTTAAGAAATAGGTCACCATAACTTGAATGACGCCGATCAATTAAACATCTAACAACGATCTAATTAAAAATATATTATCAGTTAAAAATGAAATGCTTAAATAATTTTCTCACAGATTTTTAAAATTTTTAAGAAATGTTAATAATATAACTTAACGTCATGAAAATGCAAACTGTATAAAGTTAATGTTAATGCTTCTTCGGATTGAATTTAATATATAAATAATTCATCTATAAAAGTACACTTTATCAATTACAAACACGATTTTGTCCTGTAACCAACATTGAATTATTAATGTCATTAAACACGAGGTTTATCATAAAAACATTCGTAAACTAAATATCTCAAAACGATAAACCTTTTCGTTTATAAATTCTACATAAAAAATAATACTAGCGATCATAAAACAACTTATAATTACCAATCGATGGAAGTAGGTTAATATTCTTATTTTCATTTGCAATTAAAGAAAATACAATTCTAAGAGGGTGTACGAATGATGATCCTAATCACTGGTTACCAAAAATTTATGAGAAAGACACTTAACTCTAGTAGGTATTACAACATTTTTCTGTTTCTTATTATATTACAATATTTATAACTTATACTCATTATAACTTTATTTTAAACAATTCAGAACTGGATTACGAAATGTATGAAAAGGTCGGAAAACTGGTGACCTCCGTAGGCAAAATAACAGATACAAAGAAAGAGAGAGTGTTTACTGCTAAATGAGAGTAGCACTTACGACTCTTCGCGATGCCGTGCGACGCCCTGGTTGAACGCCTTCTCCGTTAAATGGACTGCAGTACTTCGCTTCTGTGTTCCACGCTGTAAATAGAGAGAGAATTACTGAACGCATCTACGGCGTATGCGAGGTCGACCCGCTTTCTAGGAGAATCGTCGATTTGAAGTAGTGGCAATTTTTCATTACTTTCTACCGCGATAACTCACTAGCCAAGTCTTTTTCCCTAAGAGGTAAAGGAACAGACTTTTGGCGGACAATGTGAAAAACGAGAACGCACACGTTTTCTAGCAGAAAGAGAAAATTGAGAAATTCAATAAAAGCGCAAGAAGCACATGCTTTTGGTAACCAGGCAAATTTAATTCTACCTTACAACGCTGTGACATTTTTCAATGCTCGCCCGTGTCTCTATCTTCTCTCTCTCTCTCTCTCTCTCTCTCTCTCTCTCTCTCTCTCTCTGTGTGTGTCTCGTATTAACATCACCGTGGTTGTCGACTGTTCCTAGCTGTCAATTTGTCACATCTGAGACAAGTGGCTTAAACGTGTACATCGAGGTTGACTAGATACATTTTTAATCTAACGGTATAAATATTATTATATAATAATAATAATAATAATAATAAAACGCGACTTACAATAAGCAGTCACATGAATGAAAAACTTTATTTTAATTACTTTTCATGTATAAATTTTTATTAATAGAGTGTACTATGCTCTTAAACTTTTATCCTTATATTTATAAGATAATCATAAACATTCCTTATAGATTGTAGCAACACAAAAAGGTTGAAAACTGAATTGCTTAATAAAATCTCTCTTTAAAAAACTCAAAATATGCTTTTGTAATCATTTTCAATGTATTACATGTACGAACAGGTTTATCCTGGTTGTTGTAAATGACGGTACGCATTCACTCTCGAATAGGAAATCAAATTTTCTGACTCGTTTATCATTCTAGCGTGAAAATTTGAGGGACAGAGATTTTGTGGTGAACATATATATATATATATATATATATATATATATATATATATATTGTGTACGCACCCCCTCACAATTATGTCTTCTTATAACGTATAAATCCTCATTTCCATACATTATAATAATTTATGTTGTACGTTTCATTAGGTCAATAATGAGTGTAATCTTTGTAATATATACTAAGCTTCCGAACGAATAATTAATAATAATATAAATTTATTAGGTACTAGAAAATAAAAAATTAGAATTTAATTTAATAATTATACAAATAATACATTTATTCTAAAATGGTCATAGTGGTATTAACTTAATTAATAGTTTTGAAAAAGTTTTTATAATAAAAATCTTACCAATTTCATGAAATTGGCTAAAAAAAAATTGAATTATTTTTTTACAAAAATTAATAGAAATTTAGCGTTTTATTTTATACATCATTTTCTTTGAAATAAAAAACTTATAACTTGTGGAGAAAAACGATTGGATCTACTGCACAACTATTCAATAATTTAATGAATCAAAATAGTAAAACCTACTTGATTGTATTTCAATTGAAAAACATATTTTTAACTAATATGAATTTAATAACTGATTTCAATAAATTTGTGGAAACTTCATTTTTCATGTTATCAAAAATATTATTGTAATTTCTTTTATTTAGACTTCACTGTATAAAATAAAATTTCGTATTTGAAATATCTGGAAAGACAGTCATTTATTCCGAGTTTTTTTTATAGCGTATTATTAAAGCAATTACTTAATTTAAAACGTTTAATTTTCTAGTTCACTCGGAATCATTAAAAAGACCTTAATTTGTTGAATCATCCAATGTAGATTTATAATTATTTCTGCAGCGATTTGAAAAGAAAGTCTAAACTTCAAAAATTTTTAAAGAAAAATTAAATAAAAAATCTTTAATAGTTTAAAGAACTTTTTGTGATAATGAGACCATTCATTACATTTTTGACGTGCTCATTACGCTCGTTATGCGTAAATTCGAGCAAAATGACTTCGCAATCTGGACACGCTCGAAAATCCGAAGAAAAAGAAGAAGAGCACGAAGATCTGTTAGTCGCACTAATAGCGTTGCCGCGTGAAATTAACGTCGCATCGCATCGGCAACACTGGGTGACTGAAACTGCCTGACCTCGCATAGTCTTTAACCACTGAAACGCGCGGGACAGTCGCAAAAGCAAGTAAACTCGCTTTAACTTTCCTAGGCTCAAGAATCCTTGAACCATGACCTGACATATTTTTGGACACCTTTCGAGTCTATTACGTATATATGCATCTACGTGTTTATATGAAATAAGTTTTTAATTATATTTTCCTCTATAATATTCGCGCTTTTACAACTTTACTTTTTTATTATATTTACTATTTTTATTTTATTGAAAAATATTATTGTATAATTTAAAAAAATACAAAGATACTTACTTGCAACAAAAATTATTTATCTTATACGATTTCAAAGCATTTTTTTTAACAAACTCACGAAAATCATAATTTATTACAACGCTACACAGACCTATTTTTAGTGCTAAGTATAATAATTAAATTGAAGATTTTAATATAAGAAGTTTTTAATATCATTTTGAAATTGTTAAATTTGCATTTAAGCATGACTAGAAAAGTTTCAAAATAATAAAGTAAAATATTCAAGTCAAAAGGTTAATTTCGGAGAATAGTAAGTTGGAAACAAAAAAAAACGTTGAATAAAATCATTAACTTATGTTTTTGAAAAATAGAATTCCAAATATCCTAATCCTACTCACTCGTTATTTTACACGTACTAATAAATTCTACTATGATTTTGATCCCCGGTATAAGCAATTATTTGCTTGTACATTCTGCATATACTCACTCTGCATATACCTGTGTATGAGCGTAATATTTCATCATAACTCGTATGTCTTCCGCACATAATTGGTCTTCTGGTACAACTAATTACTTTAAAAATATTAGAAATAATTCTAACTGTGTAAGCACATATAAAAATTAAAACAAGAAATACAAAATACTATAAAGATATAAAAGTCGTAATTTTGAGAAAGGGAAAAATTTTAAATTGAAGTAGAAGATGATTCTTCGTGTTGTAATTACCTGGATAGGCTTAGAGTAGTACATCGCGGCGTAAAACACAAAATCCCAAGATTATTCGAAAGCAGAGAGAGAGATTGTAAATATATTCACGATCTCCGAAACGAAAAAGCAAGAAAGTGGATGAAAAATCAAGAATATTGGCAAAGATTGCAATTTAGCGAGTGCAAGTTAGAAAGTTCGTTGAAAAAAATGCCAGTTTTAGTAAAGCAGTGACGCCACGTTCTGGTACTTAAAGAGGGTCCTAAGTAGTGGCTGAGTGGAAATGAAAGGCTTCTCTTTCGAATAATAAATGTTTCAAGCATCCAACTTATACTGACAGAAAATCAATTAGAAGAACAATGCCTTCTTAATTTCGATTATAATTTTTTAAATAAATGAGGTAACCGAATCCTAAAAATTTGCGCATAGTTAATCGTTAAATTCAATTGATTTTTATATCAAAAAGCTAATTTAATGAAATCCTACATTTTTTTAATTGTTTTAAACGCGAAAGAGCATATAATTAATATTTTGTCATTGCATTACAGGTACGTCATAGAAACTGTAGCTGAGACTTCTAGTTCGTAAGTATGAATATAAAATTTATAGATATCTAACTTTCATTATGTATATGTATACATATTTAATTTTAGTACAGTAGTTATTTAGTAAAAAATTTCTGAACATTTCTTACGTTTACATTGAAATTTTAAATATTCAAAATATGCTTACAATTTCTTTATATGATTGGAGAGTCTTATGTAGTATATTCGATTACTAACAGATAATAATATATATTATTATTATTCAACTGTAATTCCAAGTAAAGGAAAGAAGTGCAAAAACGGTATTCGAAAGAAAAAATTCTTCAATTTCTAATTTTTACATCGCAAACAGTAGAAGCTTTTTCTTAACTTTGCTGAAGAATTTTCATAGTTTGAAGCAAGTCTTCTCTTTGACTATTACTATTAATTCTAATATGAAACTTAAGGGTTTAATTTTCAAACTGAATTTTTTTTAATGCAAAGTTGAGCTTATTAATTAAAAAAAATATTGTTTTTAAATCATAGAAAATTTAATTAATCTGTGAAAAAAATCTAAATCTATAAAATTGAAATTATACCACAAGATATATAAAAAAACATGCATAGTATTTTCCTTTATTCAAACTTTCTTTTTTAGATTTCTCCGTCTCCATTTATCTTCTCTTTTGTGTTATAATTGATTTATTACTATTTTTAACTGACAGATGCAGTTGTAAATCTGTATTGGTTTTATGATCCATTGCCGAATATATCTAAATTCATAATTCTTTATTGTCAACTTAGTTCATTATTTTTCAATGTAAGAAAATTATTATTACTATATGATTAAAATGAATAATTTACGACAAATATTTTAAAACCCATGTATCTCCTTTCATAAGTTGAAATAGTTTCGTTCTTGCGAAGAGATAAAAAATAACTTTTATGATACAAGAAAGACGCGTTACTTTTGAATATATATTATTTCAAATATAGTTCAGTTCAAATACGTTTTTAATACTAAGAAAAAATCAATTTATTTAAATATAATTTAACTTTCGATTTAAGTTCGTAATACTTCAATATAATATAATATACATTTCATAAGTATAATAAGTAGCTTGCAAGTTATAATCAATATGAAACTGTGCCATCAATTTGTAGAGATATCATGTAAGCATCTTGGTTCAATATATTCAGTAATCTCGTAAGAATAAAGTGCATATAAAAGTATTTCAATTAAGTTCTAGTTGCGATTGAATTTCTGTTTGGTAAATAAGTTTCGACTCAACACTTAAATATTTCTAAATTCGAGAATAAAATTCTCAAATTACAGTCAACATTGAGAAAATATTAAGTTTGTTATGTTCTTATTTTTACTATTTTTATTTTCTAAACAATCTCTGCCTTTTCTCCTAGTGTTTTAGAAGAAAAGTTCAACTGAAAATAATGTTCAAAAGATGATATTTATTTCTGTAAGAGTCAAGAGACATATTTCATTCATAGGTTGCACATACATATATATACGTATAATTTTTCGAAATGTGAAGGAAAATCGATCGAATTGGTAGAATTATATATAATCCTATTTTCACTATTTAAATAAAAATTTGAAGATGATAATGTGTCGGTCATGCAGCTGGTCCCTCTGGTTATTGCAGAATAATGAAAGCAGTTATAAAGGAACGTGCGTCGACGATTCTCCTCGGATTTTGGTGACGTATTCGTTCATGCCAGAGCAACTATTGATCTCGTTAACTCGACAGATGGTAACTTGAATCATGATGAATGAGTCGCTTCGTCGTGAAGGCGCGTGCGGTGCTTTTTATCACATAAGAGGCATTACGTTTCTGATGGACAGATTTCCATATAGTGGTTGGTAGACAGGAAATTAAAATACGGTGGCTTAGTCAGCAAAAACTCTTTCCGATGAATCAGTGAAGAATTGAAAAAATCAGAATAATGAATACTGAGATGCTCCTTAGAGCAGTAATAACAGGAATGTTTTCCCTGTTTAGGCTTCTGTGTTGGAGCCTTTTCGCAGAAATGTATCGTAATTGAGTTTCGCTAAGGGCCTCGTTGAACTTCGACTTCGCTTTGAAGTAGCGCTCCGGAAGAAGATCACACCCAGTCTCATTGCTTTTAATAATGTTGAATGCACTGAATACGTCATTAAATTAATTCGATCCGTACGTGTGAAGACAGCGAGTTTACCCTGTCGGGTGGTAGATTACGATTACATGCCAATGTTTAATCGAGAGCTTCAAAGCTTCAGAGCTTCAAATGTAATAGGATAACGGGGTCTTAGGACTCTATATTAGTGACTGAAAATTCAATAAGCACTCTCTTATGTATAGAAAAACGTAAAAACTGATAGAGAGAATCCCAGTCTGTCTCAAAATTATCGAAAATAATCTCGACGTTTCTCGGTTCCAAAAAGCCTCAGCATCCAAGGAATTTGAAAGGTGTTGCAGCTTTATTATAGGAGAAAGGTAGACTCTGATTGATACAAGTCAACTAACTTTCTTCTTAAATAGCTACCATTGTTGTTCACTTTTGTCGAACCTAGGACTTTTGAAATTACGACTGGATCGAAACAAAAGATCGAGTATTAAATTCAATAGGTTGAAGAACATGGATGTATGCAAGAAGCTAAGAAAAAAATTTGAAAATAAAAAAATGTAAAATATAGTAGATTGAATAAAAGATAGCCGACATAGTTTTTGAGCTGCATATCGAAAAGCTGAAGAGCACTAGTCAAAATTGCAGACAAATTAATAATGTGACAATGAATAATGACGGCTCAAACGGCCAAGAGCATCGATTACGACACGGCAATAGGTAAAGAATTAAAGAAAAAAAATTTTTAATTTATTACTTTTAACAGCGGTCCGAGTGAGAAAGGCCATCGATTCAAGTATGAAAATTCAGGCACAAACAGAAATGAGCGTTTCCTATTCTATGCCTTCTATCCTTTACTTTCGCAGAAGTCATCAAGCGAATGATGACGTAGTCAATAGTCAATAAGTGCACCGTAATAGAGTCCATTATTCAATTTTTTTAATTATTGAAGGACCAGCGTCGACAATTACCTCTTGTCGACGTTGATTCTCTATCGGTGAAATCTCGCGTCGGTAAAGAAATTAAGGCAAATTATATTTGTGCAACACCCCAAACACTTTTCTGTTTTATAATTTTCTTTATTAAACTCAAACTGCAAACGATATAAATGTAAAAGTTTGTATAGGCATGTATAACTTTTAATCACCAACACCAATATGAACCCAATAATCCAATAACCGTATATATCATATCATATATATTGATATTAATATTGATGAATAAAAAACGAAAAGACTAATGTAAATGAAAAATAGTAAAGAAAAATGTTCGAGAACTTAACCAAAAATTAAAAATAGAAAAAGGGTAAATAAATTGGGTATTTTATCTTTTTTATAAGTTTTTTGTGGCCTTCACTCCTGGGCCCTTTATGTATCTTATCTTTTAGAAATTTAATCGTGCTCGTCTTCCCTTTATGACGATAGTTAATAATTGACGTCTTTTGCTACGTTCGATCAGACTTGCATAAAACCGACGAAGTGCAATTCAATTTAAATGCAACAAGTAAAAATGTATTTGCTTTTCTTGCAAAATAAATTATTTTTTCTTTCTTTTTTAACTTGATTGTCTATTTCCTGAGCAATATAGATTAATAAACATACAAATTATGTACTGCGTTGCTCAGTAATTGATACATAAAAGAGTAAATAAAGAGACCTCTACGTTACTTATGATAGCAAGATTTTTATACATTAGATGCTTAATATTATTATTCGAATATATTAAAATTGAGTGCTTCTTATCGAGATACGTGAACCAATGCCATAAATTCTCTATAGATATCATCACAAATAAATACTTCCAAAAAGCCAATTTTAAAAGATCAGAAAATCTTTTGAGCAAAGAGTGAAATACGATTCATATTTCGATATAATAGATATCGGATGGTTTTCATTTGGATTACAAACATAAAAAATATTTAAATAGTACGTCAGGTACTATATGAAAACTAAAAGGAATTTATATAAAAATTTGCCAATGTAAAATCACAACGAAACTAAAAAACAGAGAAAACAAAATTATCTTCTTTTTATCAAATTTTCTATATTATTTATAAAAAAAACTGTATATAACTTTGTAATAATTTTGAATTATCTACACTTTTACCATTCAATTTAAAATGATATTTAAAATTGGTACTTGATCACAATAAATATTAACCTTATCATTCCAAATAATTAATGTTATGTGAGGATATCATAAATAAAACACAGCATTTTAATAAATGCTAAAAACATGAATAGATATTTTCTTAAGTAATGATTTCGTTATTCTTTGCCAACTAACAAAATTATATTATATATATAAAATTTTAGTAATGTTTAAAATGTTCAAACATTCATCACTTCAAAGATCTTCAAATAATTTATAGACAAATTTACGCGTCTAAGAATAAAATGAACAACTACATTAATAAATCAATAAAACTCAATTCTAAAGTTAAATTCATAATATGTCAATACTAAATAATTTTAAAATAAGGTAATTTAAAAATTTATTTTGTATTATTTTATTTGTATTGATATTAAACATACTTTCAAAAATAAGAAATCAACGCCAAATTATATTCTTGCATATTCTTAATTGTATTCCTTATATTTTCTTTTTATGTGTATAATAATAATAGTAAATTGGAATGATTAATTCATGTGATGAATTGATATGCTGTAAAAGTTTATTAACTATTTATCCAATATAAATTGGATGTATAAAATTTATTATTCAAAATATTACTAAAAGAATATTATAACACATATGCATTTACTTATTTTTCTATGAAAAAATTTTTATTTCTAATATTCAAACTTTTAGTAAAATTGTGTGTAACTTACGCAACAATTTGTAGCTAAGATTTATTAAGAAATACCATATCAATCTTTAATGTATGACTTGCTATACTGATTCCAGATTAATAAATAGCATCATTAAGCTGCAATTTATAATCTTTATTTTAATATCGTGTAATTTATCTAAATAACTGCTATATTTAAATGTAATTAACTTATATTATATGAACCAAATTCTGCTTGTCTGTTTTATATAAAGCAAATTATTATAAATGAATCAACTGTTATAAAAATATACTTATCAACAAATAAATATTGAAGAAGCACTAAAAGCAATTTGTGTTTCGAAAAACTGAAACTCAATTTGTGTAAACTATTGATTCATCATTAATAGTTATTATTATTATTAATTCATTATTAATAGTTGTAATTTATTAAAAAGTTGTAATGAGCCAATTAATTTAAAAAAAAACTAGTGATATATTTAGTTAAAAATTTTTACAGGATTAATTAATAAAGCATAAATTTATGAACATTAAGTTGTTTACTAGGTTTGATATAATCTTGGTTAACGAATAATTTACTTTTGATGCACGCATAGTTGACAGGGTATACACGTAATAATGTTGATCCTGCACATTATCTAAAGAAAATAACGTTTTAAAATATGTTAATATTGTTTTTTTATCTTAACGAATATAATGGTATAACCAACGATAATAAGAACTTGAAAAAAATGTTAAAATTAGAGCTAATAAAATTAGGTAAGTGATAAAGTATTTTATTTAAATTATCATTATACATTTCTGCTGTGTATTTTTAATCTATAAGTTTATCAAATTCAAAAAACAGGTCTTAAATGCGAGATTAAGATTTCAATATAAGTTATGATTCGAGTACAAGCAGATGAAAACTGAAAAAGTGAAATGACAGCTCATAAAAATCTTCATTGAATTGTTTCTCATAGACTATTCGCAGCCAAGCAAGCAAAATTTTTTCAAGAAAATGTCGAAGTTAAGAGCCATAACATAATCTGTAGACGAGAAAAAATTAGTCCTCGGTAGAACATGTCGGAAAAATCAATGACGCAGAACTCAATCGTTAAATAGTTGACATTGTGAATGAATTGACAATGTATAGCTTTGGAGTAATATAAAATGAAAAATCCTCGGCTAGCAACTTAGATTTACTTGCTATTTAATCTCCTCGTTTCGCATCAGAACGGACGTCAATTCTTTAGAGACAAAGAAAAAGCAAAACCGTGTGAACTCGTAAACTTCCCTTGCATCCACGAATTTCAGCTTTATATCATTTCAACTTCTAACAATTACCTCTTATTGCGCTGAATCAAACGATTAAATATTATCATATACTTTATGTGTTTGATAAACCGATAATATAGGACAGAAGAAATATTTCAAAGTAGATGACACGTTATCAATTTTTATTATATTGATAATTTAATTTAAAAAAAATGGGATATCATCGAAAATCTGACCTATACCTTAGCAATTAATTGAAATTATTTATATTTTTTTGAAAGCCTAATAATATCAATTTTTAAAATAAATTTTAATAAATTCAAAGCTCTCTAAAACCTATAATAGGTTGGAAATTTGATATTTATAAATAATATAATTCTATAATTATACTAATTATCATTCGCTAGTATTATTTGAAAACTTGTTTTCAAATTATATACTATGTGCTAATTTCAAAATTATATCTGATAAATAATTAATTCAAAAGCTACTGCATAGCTGAATAAGTGTCATGAATTTCACTAAACCTGTTATAACTCATTTTTACATTATCAACATCACATAATATTTAAACACGTAACATATATGCTCAATCACAAATGTACGCTTGTTCATTTCCAATAACACATTGCAACTTTCCTATGTATGGACACATATAAGAATATGTACTATATAGGCGCATGCACTTATAGATATAGTCACATATACATTTGCAAAACTGCACAGATCATGTACATCAACATATGTACGCAGATATTTAAATGACATGCAGTGTTAACAGATTAATCTTATAAAGAGTGCAAGCTTCATAAAATAGATTTAACAATTTTTAAAATATTACAATCACAAACAAACTCGCTTACTCGATCACACAATTTTGTACAGGCATGGAATGATATAATCAGGTAATTAACCATATACGCCCACACGTGACAATACGTGCAAATATCCTCCAATATGCATTACATTAAGCGATTCAACAATAACTGACTATTGATTAATTGATAACAGTTAATATATCTAATTATACTTTTCTACGCAAAAATATAAATACAAGAGATATTCAAAACTAGTAGGCGATTATATAGTTTTTGCTCTTTCTTGTGAAAAAAAGGCTTTTGAAATGAATAACAAATTTTGCTTTCATTTTCATATGAATAGTGGTTAATATATATTGAAAAATGATAGTTTTCTACATACAATTCTTTTACTTTCTTTTTAAGTTCAATGTAATTATATAAATTAAAACGTCTCACCCAATATATATTACCTTTTTAACCAGCGAAATATTAATGCTCGCTAGCTCTCAGAAATATTATTTATATGATAACAGTCATTATTTAAATTTTATATTATACTTCATTAAAAATTATAATAAAAGCTATATTTCATTTTTATTATTTATATATATTTATAATAGAAGCTATAATTTATACAATTTTAACGTCATTTCGATATGGAGAAATGTAAAAGAATTGTTTTCTCGCACACGATTTCTTAGTAAATATAAATTTGACATAATATTTTCTAAATTTATCAAATCATCATTATCTTTCTAACGTATATACCTGTATAAATTTTTTATCACAACCTATTTATTCTTGATTCGAAACTAATTATTTATGAATGAAATATTCTGCTATTTCCTGATATTACGTTGATTTTGCACCTTAATATAATTTTCCAACCTTTCGAGATCTCTTCACAATATTAATTTACGTAATAGGCAAGTACGGAGAGCTGTAATACAATCGAGAAACAAAGCTAGCCAATCGATGTGAAATACCAAGAAACTCGAAAAATTGTATAAAAGCGGAATTCCAACTTAATCAGGAACTCAAGTTTTCTCTTTCATTAAATACACACACGCGCGCGGGCGCGGGCGTAAAAGCGTATTTCTTTTTCTTCTGTCCATAGAACAGCAATACAAAAGTAAATTCTAGACTAAACTAGATGCTTTCATTTCATCTATTATTGCTTTTTTATTTTTTTATCAAATATACGTAATACCTGTACAGACGTGTTCTTGTACAAGTAATTATCAAATATAAATTTGTTTATTAACATATATATACATTCTAATATGTATTTATCTCTTTGTTTGTTTATGGATCCATTTAGCTATGTATTAATCTAGTTCTAATTAATATAGGAACGTATATATGCACATAAACGCATACACCAAATACGAAGAAATTTAGAAAAACTGAAAACACAGACAGATGGAAGTGAATTAATAATTATAATAATCTAGAAGACATAATTAGAATTTTTTTCTGTTTAACTATAATGCAGTAGCCACTTAGTAGATATTCATGTGGAACTTTGGCATCATTTTATTCTCAACTTTTTCACATTTGATCCTGTTTCTATTTATTTCCGTAAACTTGTAGATGTTCGTAAAGAAAATCTCCTTTCATCTAAACTGCATTTTGAAGGCTTTTTGCATTCTCCGCACAGGATTATCTAAAAATAATAACACTATTTCCTTTTTTCAAAATGACAATTAAGGCTTTTACGTTCTATTGGTTTTTCAAATTAATTAAAATTAACGCGATTTTTTAAAGATTAACCCGCTAAAAATACAAGGGATTTCAATATGAATCATCGGTATCTTTTGTTTAAACAGAAATTTAAGAGCTATAAAACAAGCTTATTTTAATAGCTTTATCAAATACCTATAACTTTTCAGTACAGTAATATTTCAAACGATACAATATTTTTTATTTGAAAGCTGATTAATAATATTTACGCTTTTCGATAGACACAATGAATCATTAGTCATTGTAATAATTACCGAGTTCATTTTGCAGCTATTTGTAATCTTTCGAAGTCTTGAAAAGTTTGTAAAGGCATGCATACTAGTACATATACCGCTCCTCACATTTGATAAAGAAGTTTGAAAAAAGTGTGAAAACAAATGAACTAAATAAATGAAAAGTTTCGGAAAAGATGGATAGAAATAAATACTAATACAAATTTTATTTGGAGAAGTAAAATTGCGTGATGAAAAATGTCTCTTAGTACTTAACAACTTTCCAAAAATTTTGTAACAATTTATAAATTAATGAATCAATGAAAGAATAACTGTGAATTGTGAAAAGATTTAACTACCTGTGCCATTTTACGTGGTTAAATGATGTATTAACACTAATGAAAAATAAATTCAAGCTTAATAATGTTACGACTTATTCCCATTTTCAATTATAATATTTTGTAAGGAATTGTATAATTTTCAATTTGAATGAATTAGCGTAAATGATAATAAACCTTCTGCACATTTTGTGAAGTCACTGCTTTAAACATTAATCAAAATTACGAATAAGTTTATTCAATTGAGACTCGTTTTTGTTAATCCGAAATAAAGAGACAAAATTACGTAAATATTCTGTATCTAAAATGAAGAAATAATTTAAACGGTCAAATAGGTTATAGATAATATTCGTATAAATATTGAATGTATAATTTATTAACTTCTTGAAAAAGAACAGAACTAGAAATTATATGTAACTATTGAATTTTTTAAAGGATGAAGTAAAAATAAAACAACTATTTTTGACAATGAAACGATCGGTTTTCAAAAATCCAATTCATTTTTTAGAATTATTACATAAAGTATAGGAATTTAATTATAAAGTCATTCTCTATTTCTATATTTTATTTTTGACAAAACTGAGAACTATTTTTTTCAAAGAAAATATTATGTACTTTTGCAATTAATTTATTTATTTAATTCATTTACAGGCGTCATACTAGCGTAGATAGGTGAAACTCTTATATTAGTAAAATAAAAAGGAGTAGTCATACGTTTTATGCTACTTATTCATAATCTACGTCTTATAATTAATTTCAAATAATCGTTTTTTCTGTCTCTACAGTACTTCTTTTCTTTATCAGTATTACACTTACTGTTTTAAACCTTGTAGTACAACTAAAAAAGTCTCGCCCCTGCAATCAATCTTTGTATATACCCTACTCATGGCCATTTTCGCTCTTAATTGTTCTCTTATTCCCTTTTCATATTCTTTCTTTTATTCTTCCTTGCACAACGTCAACTTTATTGTATTGAAATGAATGTTTACTGCTCATATTATCTGCTCATATTAAACAGATAAAACTTTAAAATTGTTTCTTGTGAAATTTAAATATTTACAATAAGACTAAATGAAACATTAACGTATTAATTGAAAGATTTTAAAAAATCAAAGATAAAATTAAAAATGTTTTCCTAAAACAATAATTAACTTTCGTAAATTATAAAATATATATCAAACATTTTGTGTATTGTATTAGCATACATGAACATATAAATATTAAACTTTAAATAAGAACAATCTAATATTTGTTCAAATGTGCTGTAATTAAAAAAATACTTTTCGTACCTTCAGTTCTCACAAAGTTAAGAATCGATATTATTTACAATTTTTTCTAAATCAGTAATTATACATATAAATGAAGGCAGATGGAGTAATTAAAAGAACGTGACATAGCTGTATAAAAGGTAATTACATCGTATCAGAAATAAAACGCTGTTGCTTGTCACGATATAAAAGTCATATTTTACGTAAATTTCTATAAAGATTTAAGATATAAGTTGCAATAATTATGTACTAATAATTGAAAATAAACAAAATATACGTACAACTTCCTCTTCGTGATTTGCTTTCTGCAATGTAATTTTTACTTACAATTGTCACGTATTCTTACACGAGCGATAAGAAAATCCTTGTAGAGAGAATTACAGATTCAAAAATTTGTCAATTGGTATCAAAACCAAATTTACTGCTCGCCAACATATACAGTAATGACATAAACAAATGTGTGACGCGATATGTGACGATACATGCTTCGCTCCGTCATATAATGCGCGCGAACGAGTTCAGTTGGAGGGAAATGCGTGGCCACATACGAATATTACCACGTACATGAGTGAGACAGAATGTGAAGGAAAGATAAATACGCGATACGAATACCAGACTTCGCTCGTACTTCGTTTAGAAGTTCAAATAAAATTAAAGATAATAAAAGCGTTACTTACTGCGATACAGGCGATGAAGATTTTCAACTTTGAACGGAATTGAATTTGGCTCATTTAATTGGATCGAAGATGAATACTACGAAGTAACGAGATGCAAGCAAGGAAGAGTAGCGAATGAACTCGAATCCTGACAATCCACCGGGAATTTTTCCTCTTTGTTAATCTATGGCGAAGGAAATAAAGAAAACGCGGCGATACTTGCATGTGGAAATTTTTCGGAACTTAGTGCAAAAAGTGCGATATGCCGATAAGACCCGCCTCTTATCATCAGGAGAGTCTAAGAGTCCCGTGATTGGTTCCTTGTGCGCCGTCGCACGTCGATGCAATTACCCGCGAAGTACAAAAAAAAAACTCCAACACGTATCAACATTCATCTTTCTAATCGTACCGCATACGTTTTATCTCTAGATGCAATTCATATCATTGTTTTTCAAAGAACCAATTAAAGTGCCTATGCAACACGCATATATTATAGAATAATACTATCATTTTCTTGAAGCTTAATCTCATACAAGTATAATATTATCAATTTATTTACGAAGTTTTTCTATAATAATATTTCTATAATTAAAAGCGTAATTTCTAGGAAAAGATTAAGAAAAAAAATTTCAGTTGTCCATCACTTTATACATGAAGTTTTTAGAAACAATGGAAACAAACGCAAATACAAAATGTAAAGTGTTTTCAACGGTATTAGTATTTATGGTATTAAAAACAAATGCATGAGAAAAATAGAAAATAGGGATGAGTACATAATCTGATTAAGACAAAAGAAAGCAATCACAAACTAAAACAATGCTTCAAAGCTAGTTTTAATATTTATGCATTCTAAAATTTTAAATAACGATATTTCTAAACCCATAGAATTCAAACAAAAGTTCATTATAATTTGGTTACTATTGTGAAAGTATTAGTAATTGTACAGTAGTAAAAGTATGAACTAGTCTAAAAAAGGAGGATTAAAAAAGGTAGATTAAATAATTAATGTCTTAGTTTTACTATAGCTTTAAACAAATATAACGTAACTAATACTTCTTAAAAATGAAACTGAACAATTAATTGAGTTGCATATATTAAATTTAAAAGATTTTTATTAGTTCATACTAGATATATTATTTTAGTGTAATAAATAAAACGCAAGTTGTATAACTGATGTATTTGCAGATATTAGAAAATTGCACTATTAAATCAGGTTTCAAGATAATTAATTTTTTCGATTATTCAACTACTGAAATATGATCATTTGTTTTAATTTATGAAGATAAATTCGATACGATATATACGAAGATACGACTTTGTATAGTTTATAAATTTATGTAATAGAATATAAATTTTATCAAAATTTTTGTAATATAATTATATATTGTATATATATAACTAATCCGAAATATCTTTGAGTAATTCTATATAATCTTCATGAATGTACAAACAACTTTTAAAGATTTTGTAAAAGATTTTAAAAACTAGTTTATTTATGAATAATCAATATTACTCTATAATACAACTGCTCATAGATATATACACAGATATAAAAATGTGACGAACGAACCCACTTATATAAATACATAATTTATAACCCACCCGTGTATATATACGTATTAATGGACACAGGTATACGTATGTATGTGCATGCACATATATGTGCGAATATAAATAAACGCAAAGAAACATAAATCGACAAAGGAAAATTTATTATTCCTTACGATCATGAGGAGGGTACTAAGGAAAGTAGGTAAATAATTATTATCTTAGATATATTTTAAAATTTATCAAAGAATCACAAAAATCAGTTTTTTCAATCACAGTTTTTTAAATTTACAGTATATGAAAAATATTAGTTGATTATATATTTCAGCAAAGATTTAAAAACTGGTAATATAAATTTTTACACATCATATAAATTTGTATTAATTATATAACTATTTAGATTTCGTTTAATGTATACATTTTATTTTGTGCATAATTATTTTTTATCTTTTCGATAAGAACATAAATTTTTATTAAAGTTGATAGCCATCAAATACATTTTATGAATAACAAATATAAAAATCGTATATGTTTGTTAAGATATATTTCTGACGTTTCTCTTGTGTTCATATTTTTAAATTTCAAGGATATAATATAAATTATAATTAGCAAAACATTCTTCTCGTATATTTAGACAAAAAATTCTTTTCTTTTTGGATTTATGTAAGATAAGAATTGGATTCTTCACATTAAGTTAAATATTAAAAATTTTATGTAATAACGAAACATTTGAGTCAATTAAAGCTAATTTCGAAAGCTGCATTTCAATAAAAATATTCAAAGTTTCTTAAAGAGTATGCTAACATACTATGGTAATATTTGTATTAAGTGTACATTCAATCCTTGGAGAATAATTAAAATTTATAAAATTCCAGTTGATGTATGATTATTTGCTAAATATTTTGCAATAATAATTGAAAATGAAACAATTCAAAGATTATTGCGAATGCTCCTGAAGAAATACTGTATTGTATTGAAGAAAGATACGAGCTTTTCTTTCATTCGATGCTGTTGCTCTTATATGCTGAAATGTAAACCGCTGAAAGATGTATGACGTATTCTGTCATGTTAGTACTGCGTGAAAATATATGACCGTAGTCTCGAAGATTGCCAACGAAGAATCTGTTAGAATGAAGACGGATCAAATAAGAAAAAATAGAAGTAACTGCCCCAGAAAGAACAAACGGAAAAGAATGAAAAATATTTTTGTGAATAACAGAATGCAACAATACGTGTGTATATATGAATTGTACTTATATTCCAAGTGTCAGCATTCGCTAATTTTCACCCTCAATAGCACTTCTATCTAGCACTAGATGGAACTTGCATTTTTCTACCCACGATCACATATGCGATATTAATTCTATTCATCATCTGCGTGAGTAGCTGACATCTTGTCTGTTTATTTTTTATAATGTGTACATCCTCTTGTAGCAAACTTCGTATTTTCGCATAAACCGTCCACGAATATCATAACCGGTTCTAGTACAGCTTGCTATGTGGACATGAAAATTCATAAAATTCGATAATAAATGGCCTACCATAAACTGTCAGAAAAACATTCTCGCCTGCGAGAAGCGAAGTTGAATATTTTTTTCTCTATCTCCCAACGAATAGAAGAAAACAAATCTCCGGTATATATATATATATATATATATATATATATATATATAATTCAGCGCTGCATGTTTATCGCACAACTTTTTTTAGTTAATAAATTCTCTCATTTAAACAAAAAGATTTACTAATATATACTTGATAAAATGAAAAATTAAGTTATCATTAGATGCACGCGTAGAAAATAACAAATTTTATTTGTGATAAAATAGCTGATTTAACAAACATATTTGAAACAATTAAATACTTATGTATACCAAGCTTAGAAGAGTACGCTTAGAAGTAGAATTGGAAATAAAAGCAAAATATACTTTGTTATTTTTAGTTAAAATAAGATCATCATCAATGATTTATAATTCATGTAAAATATTTTCCATAATAAAGATAAGCTCTTTAGAATGTATGTAAAATATTTTGCAATAAACATATTAAATTGAGTGCGCATTTAAGTTAATTTTATTCTGTAAGCACGAGAATTTAAATACACGAGGAAGCCTTAAAAAATTTGAGATTTTACATAAAGCTCGTGATCCACCTTAATAATCATGAAGCCAGGACTTGAAAAAGAATGTAGAGGATATTTCAAGCAGCCAAATAAATATTCTATAGCATGACGAAAACTCGGTAAGATCGTTAAATAAATAGATTTTATAATATTTTATCTATTCGAGCAATTAATATTCAAAATATGGTAACAACTTACATTTTAAAATATAACGATTACTTTGCATAAAAAAATGAGGCAATTTACGATTACTTTTGTAATTAAAATGCTTCATACTTTCATTTAATATTGAGTTGATCTTAAAACATTTTAAATTATTGTATTGTGAATTAATAAAATACATCCCTAAGTTTTTTAAAAAGAAAGAAAACACAACTTTTTATATTTATTTTTAATGAAGGAATCGTAAAATTTGTATTTCACTTACTTCAGTATATCTCATTATTAGACATGTCTTTTAACTGAGACTAAAATTTAATTAGATTTTAACAAACTGCAGGATATATTGCATAGTAATAAATAAAAATACGTACAAGTATTAAAGCAATAGTAGGATGTCTAACAGTAATCTATAAGATACGTTGGTGTAGCAAACGGTAAATTTTACAAATCCTTACGTTAACAAACAAGGCAACTTTTAAAAAAACTCATAAAATATATAAAACCTTATATGCAATCTTTTACATAAAATCTTAAAACTAAGTCTTAAATAATGATAAACATTTGCCATAAATTGAGGAATATGATCTCTTTGTATACGTAACAACACATATATGCTTATATAATACTTACTTTTCCTGGTTTATTTATCCTAATTCCAGAAATAAACTAAAACACATCTGTACTATAAATCATAAACAATAACCCTGTCTATCAATATTTCATATTTAAAAGGCGAATCAATTTCTAATTTAATTATATAGGACTTTCGCATACGTTTTCTTTTTATGTATTTAAAGAAATTAATAAAGTATACATCTACATACGACTAATTAACTATAATTGCTATTCAAAAAGTATGTAACATGTGGGACAAATAAGAATCCTAACTATTTTTACTTCTATTCGAAGTAAAGAATACCGATAGAATGCTAAATTTATATATTTGAAGAGAAATATAAAATAATTTTTCAAATTATTTAGTACTATATCATTTGCGACTAAATTATATTAAATTCACATAAAAATAAAAAACAAACACATATTATTTATATATGAGCAGTTTAATAAAAAGCTTAAGATATTACACGATAAAAAGTTATTGCTTTACGAGATAAAACTGTGTTACACACATAGTTGAAAAATATAAAAAATATCAAGAGAATGATCCTTTTCTTCAATATGATTTTAATAAAAAATTTTTTTAGTAAGATATGATTTAAGATTAACACTGTTTCGAGAAAAACGTCATTTACGAAACAATTTTAATACAACGTACTATGTGCTTCTTCCTATTATGCAAGTTATGAGTGCAATAATACTGAAATATGAAATCATCTATAAAACAAGAAATAACAGTACTTCAATGATGAAGAAATAAAATGCAAATGATAGATTATTCATGTTAAAGTCTTACTATTTTATTCGTGAAAATAAACTCTTTTCCCGTTTTGTTGTTTGAAAAGTTCATAGAGAAATATTACAACGATGAGAAGATTATTTAGGTTTGGTAATACTTAAAGACTTAATAATAATATATAGTTGCGTGCACTATTTGCATTAGTTACAAAAAACAAAATAAATGAGCGAAATCAATCATTGATCGTTAATTTCATGAAGAATTCAATGAATTTTACATCAAACTGTAAAGATAACTGAAGATAAAATAATTACAATAAGGATACTTATATATGTGCATATGAATACTTGTCAATAAATATTTAAAATGTTTGCAATCAGTATGCACGGTTCATTGTTCTTTTATTTAAGCCGACAGAGGTAATTAATAACTTCACAAAATATTATAAATTGAAATTTTTTTTATAATTTTATCTTGATATATGGAATGTAACTAAAATAAAATAATATTATTGTATAAATGAATTGTGAAAATTTTTATTAAATTTTCTGGAAATATCAATGTAATGAATAATTATATTCCTTTAATTTAAAAATTTGTTTCGCGTTATCATTAATATCTATATATTAACTAGGTATACCTTAAAAATTAATATTATATATTAAACAAAAGTTTAAAATATTATTTCAAAGAGAATTGCTTCGAATTATTAAAATTATAAATTGCAGAAAATTTACTCTACCAATTTCTATATTATTTCTATATATAATATAATTGCATTCCTATGTCTTTTGATTCTTGTGCATCGTTTAAGATGTAGAATAATAGAATAAAAGAATTGAACCTTTTTGTATTAGAAAGGAAACTATTGTTGTCTATTTAACAAGTTGAAATGAAACATCTTACCTATATATAGATGTACATAATCTTATTCATATATAAAATTAAATAACATACAATTATATATATTATTCAGTATTGTTATTGCATTCAACTTATGAAATTAAAAATTAAAAGTATATGAACATTCATGTATAAGGCATGCAAATATGCCCATATATAAACATGAATGTACATGAACGCGTAAGTATACGTCATTTTATAATTATTGTCATGTAAAATATTTATAAATTTCCATTTGTCAAATACAGCCATACTGAACATAAATGAATAGTAAAGATAATCATGAATTTCGTGACCTTAATTAAATTAAAATTTAGAAAAAATTTAAAGATTAATTTCGCCTACATGAATCTACATTAAATCCGTGATATTTTATATGACTTTTGTCATTAAAAAGCTTAATACTTTCAATCATTTTATTCGTCTATCGAATAGTTACCGATTACCGGTCTCAGATAAGTTCTCCAGAAACTATCGAATTTATAGATGTGATTCTTATTGAATATCATGTCATTAACATGAGAAATTTCGATTTATACGTCATAATATTAACAAAATTTAGTGGCTAATGCTTTAAAGATAAAATAAAAGAGATTCATAAAAAGTACCACCTGAAAAATATGAATATTTAAATTATTGTTGAAGTGGGAATCTCTGCAACCAGAAAATTTCAAATATAAGCGCCCAGTTTTAATATAAATTTTCGTATTAAAAAATTGTAAAATTAATTTTACGATTAATAATGTAATAGTTTTAATAATACTTATTTCCTGGAAATATTTAGCTAAATCTACAGTTTAGGGAAGATTAATAGCTTCGTTTTATTTATTTTTTATCATAAAATACATAATTTCTAGATGTATTACAAAAGATTTAATGGAAAATAATTCAACGTAATTCAAGAAATACATAAATGTAGGTTAAAATTTTGAAGTAAAACGAGTAAGTAGAGTTTAACTAATCAATTAATTATTTTCTAATCTCCAATAACTTAATTACTCTCTGCTTCAGTACATAATTCTAAATTATTTTACAGGTAAATTTTTAAATTTCCATCTAAAATTGTCTCAAATTGACATCTGAAAGTATCTACTAAGTAAATTATTTTAACTAAACTAAGCAAATAATAAGCCCTTATTTGTACTAAAATATCCTTTTGATTTAATACAGCTGATCTAACGTTGCTTCAGTTTTTTTATTTTTGATGTAATAAAATTTATCCGAATTTTCAAAATAAGTAAATACATCGACTATTTTATCATATTGATCAATTTTGATAGCTAGTGCTTTAACAATTTAATGCTGTTTTCATTTTCTGTCTATCAAAGTTATGGATTCTTTCGAAATTTTATAAACTTTATCAAAAGTTAATCTTCTTTATAATTTAATCATACATAGAAATAATTTGATATTGGTTAATTTAATTTATAATATTGATTTCACCAGATTCTTCTTGTGTTATTTTCAAATTTAAAAAGTAATATTTAATAATTACACGAAGTTCCTGCAAAAATGATTTATAATTATAAAATATCTGAAAAATCAAAGTCATCAAGAATCACAGAATTATTAATATATGTTATCCATATTTTTTAAGAATTAGCTTTCATTTGCATAAAAATAACAATTTAGTATTTTACGCATTATCTTGTCAAAGAAAATATAAAAAAGCAAACAACTCATCTGAGTTTTAACAGAAGTTTACCAATCTGGTCTTAAACGTTATCTCATCATATATATTATAAACTTTAAATATCATTTTAACTCATTATTTCAAATTATTACTTGATATATCTATATACAATTACTCAACGATATAACATAAATACTTGAGACATCGGGTAAAAGGAAGATTTAATTAAACTTAGCATATTCTTCTTTGAAGAAAATAAAAAATTAATACTATAATAACAAATCATAGTTACCTGCATATTGTACGAACGAAATCACTTGGTTGAAAGTCGTGCAAGAAAAAAATATAAACCAACGAATTAAATTTTAACAACATGATAATTATGTGATAATTACTATCAGAATTAGTTAACCGATACTTATTAACTGAGTGTTTCGTATATTATGTAATATTGTGCACGCGGGTGTGTTTCTGCGTGTATAAATGTGTGTGTAATACTTTTATTATAAATCACTACAAATGTATTTCCTTATTATAAAAAATTGATCCAAAAATTAGTCTACAGATTATAAATTAATTTTACTTAAATTAATTTTACGATAATACAGCATTTGATTCATCTCTATTTTTAGTTAACTTGAATTTAGAGTAAGCGATATTTCCAAATAAATTAATTCGATGTTATCCACATTTACAATAATCATATTGCCAAAAGAAAATCGAGACATAAAAATGACTAAATTTTATATTTTAATCTGTCATATTTGTTCGCATGTAATTCTTTTAGTAGAGCGAAAAAAGGGTTTAAATGTTTTTGGGTATTAGACAGATTACATCATAAAATACCGAATATCGTGTATATTACGATCATTTTCTGAGTCGGTTCACTCTACTCGAACGTTATTGATGGAGGCTCAAAGCATCCTGGAAGGAGCACCGTGACACCGTCAGAAATCAGGACAACCAGAAGCAGACATTCGTATTACGCTTCGGTCAACATTATGGATCAACTAAGGTGAGCAGCAGTTACAGAGGGCGCTCACTCTAGCCCCGGAGAGTGGAAAACCGCTGCCTGGGGGTGTCTAAACACACGTGACGCGATAAGGGATAGAATACGGATGAATGAGGGTTGAAGAAACGGTACAGTCGTAGCATGGGAGGTCAGTCTGCGCGGAGAAAATTACGCCAACAAAAATTAAGAGCTACATTAGAAAAGATTTCAATATCTTCATCAGTTCATTTTGGGTTATTAAGCGTTTATTTTTCTGTGACTTGCTCGAGATTATCACAAAATATTGAGAGATAAAAGAGAAATTAACTCGAATGCGAATGAAGATGGTGATAACCGAGACGTGTTTTGATCGTTGTATCAGAGTATAATGATGAGTCTGATTTATTACGTCGATGAAAATAAAAAGGAAGGAAGAGAGTGAGAAATAGATTTAACGAAGAATTTAACGTACGTTACATGTGAATATTTAATGTTTGTAGGGAGAAGTGAACGATAATTAATCGACATGCCTTCTATATGTGAATTTGTCTCTTGAAACATTCTTTTGTAGAATGAGTTTTTTTCATTACGTATCGTAAATTTTAGAACTTACAGTAGTTGTTATTAAAAAGGAAGCTTCCGCATTCCCTAATGACAAAGACATTTTCACTAAGGCTTCCTCTGAGAATCAGAATCAAAGAATAATCATCAAAGGTTACTCGTTGTCCAAACTCAACAGTAAATATTTATTTTGTTTGTAAAGTATCGCAAAATATTATATTGTTATTTTTCTGCCAGCAATTTTCTGTTTTTCTTAATTGCATTATTATGAGGAAAATTATAAAATAAAGAAAGAAAAGAAAAATTTAACGAGTTGATGAGTTCAGACAAATATTAGTGTCTGTATTTCATAATTACAAGAAAATGTAATTTAATTACTTTTCCAAGTAAAAAAGAAACAACTAATCTTTTTTGGTAAAAGGTTCAATTGTTACATACTATCAGATTTATTAAATGACTTGAGTTTTTAAATCCATTATCATATATTTGTATAAAAAATTTTTTTAATTATCCCTATAGTTTAATTTTATTCCTTTTAAAAAATTATTCGAATCATGATATAACATAATATCCTTTTTTATAAATGTGTACCGCGTTGCATAATTATACTACGCAGATGAATGGTTGGTCGTAAACGCTCACACACACACATTTTACATGACTGTTCTATCAACTCGCCATTCCATTTACATAACGGAAAACAAAATATTCTGTACAGCTGTATTTTATACGTGAATTTAATAAAAATGTATCATATTATTTTATATTACTTTAGTTATTTCGTTGATAATTGAGACCAGGGCCTACTTGAGTTAAGCTAATTACATCGCATAACTATTACTTAATAATTAATTGATATAATAATTTGAAGAAGAATATTTCTTTCGTTCGTTCCAATATTATAATTACTGAATTTTTTATTAAAATGTTACATTAATTATTTCATCAAATTATTTAATCCAACGAATAGGCACTAAATAAAACTCCGTGGTGTAGTTATTTAATAAATAACAGTAAGCTATTTTATAAAATTCCTTACATGTGCCACAATTCTTTTAAGAAGCTAATTTCATTCCTAACTAATCTTATAATCTCGAAATATCATATCTCAATAATATAAGAACATCTTGCTTCTTTGATCTACTATAAGGTCTCAGCTATTCGATTATTTTCTTTATTAAAATTCTATTTTTTACTTCTTTCCTACTTTTAGCATATAGTTCTACTCATCTCTGTTCTCCTGATTTAATTATCGCAACTCCATTCAATGAAATACAGAATCTATCTGTCATGATTATATTTGTTTCCAACTTTCTTCCTTATATGTTCTCAATATTTTCCTAAAAGATTTAATTACGAAAACGTCAAATTCATTCTTTTCACGTGCTCTGAGTCTTCATATTTTACAATATGAGCACATTTAGCCATATATTTATATATGAAACCTGAAAATATATACATTTATTACTTGCAAATTAATAAGTTATAACGGAGCGATTAAATTAATTGATAAAGTAATAAATGCATTTTTAAAATATCGTTTATTCGATTTTCCCTTTGTATTTATAGTAGTTATTGTTATATCGAGATGCATGAAAAATTTACGTGCAAATAAATTTATAAGTACATAAAGTAATTCAGTACACTTAAGATAATACCTTTAAGATATTACCTTGAATTTTTCCTAGTTTTTTAGAAATACAAATTTTAAATAATAAATAATTCTATTTATACAGAAATTATTAGTTTACTTTTAACTAATAAAATACATGATAAAGCGCATATAATATATTAACGGGATATTTGCTTTACATACGTATTATAATATTCAAATTGTATTCCAAATAATAATAAAATTAATTAATTTATTCTATTTATTAATTAATGTATTTTTTACTTTTTAGAAGCTACTAGTGTCATGTAAAATGAATGTAATTTAAAAATGTTAATAATAAAAACGAGGAATTAAACATTTATATCGTTCAAGTATAGACATTTACAAAATTCCAGTACTATATTTGAAACAAAAGCTTCTCCTTACTTAATAGCATTGAATAAAAAGTACATTTATAAATCTTGAATCGTTTTAATATATATTTATTTCCTTTACCATCAGTTACATAAAAAATCAATCGAAAATGGTATAAATTATAAATTTGTGTTGATAATTCACGGTATATATTTAACGAAAAAGAATTTTCTCTATATGAACGTGAATGGCGCAAGGAGGCATAGTATTTGACATAAGCGGACGAAATTTTGGATTCCAAACTTTTTGGAGGGAGAAATAAAGAGAGATTTATTTCTGGTAGCATTGTATACTTAACAGACATTTTTGCGCAGAAGATTGAAAATACACAAGAAAATTGAAGCTGGATTTTTGAGACTTGCGAGACACATATCTAGATATTTGCAAGTAAGGCACAATGTGGCCCATTTTATGTTTATAAATCGAGAACAATGGCAGGATAGTATTTCTTTTTTTTTTTTTTTTTTTTTTTTGCTTCTATTGCAACTAGAAAGAGACATAAAATAAGGAAGCACATGATTCAGCAGTGTTCGCCACAAAAGCATCAACATTAAATGAAAGGAAGCGAAAGAAAGAGAGCGAGGGTGGAAGGAAGAGCGATAGAATGTGAGAAAGAGAAGTATAACGACTGCATTAATTTTTTTAAATTCAAGTAAATCTAAATTACCATTATACAAAGTAATAAGAATCGTTTAAATTTTGTATTAAATGTGACTTAGTTCAAATTGCGCGTGCAAATGTTCTCAATTTACTTGAAGTGATCCATATGTCTTGAGTTTTCCTGTATTAATTTTGAATATTATTGAAATGATATATTTGTTTGGTTTTTGTATTTTGTCTTCCTTTGCGCTCGTCTGCCGATAAAGACCAACTCTATGCCAGCCGATCAAAGACTTTTTATTCAAAGAAATAACAATGTTTCAAAATTTATCTGTAAAAATAATAAATCACTTTGTCTTGTTTGGTATTTTACGAGAATAAGTCACATTAAGATATCATAATTTACGATTATTCATTACGTAGAAATCCATACGGAAGGTGCATTTTATAATTTAATTTTTTTTTAATGAAAATTTAAAATACCCGAAGATTTATAGCTCTACATGGCTATAAATTTTATAATAGTCTTATATAAAACTTTCAAAAACTCTCTGTTATACGAGTGGAATTTACTCAAGTTCTCTCTTGATCAAAAGATTTTAGCATTTAAAATTTTAGGATTTTTTAGCTTTTTCGTCGGTCGTTTAATCTCATTTCATCATGAAATTCATTTTCAAGCTACGAATTTTTTCAACAAATTTAAAAATATTTTAATTCCAAATTCATTTAGTTAGAATGCATTTTTAATAAAACCTAGCGTTAGTGAGATTATTTTATATATCTGCTTAAGTATAAAATCTCTTGAAAGAAGTACTTGAGTCTATTTTGAGGAAAAATTTATCTTGTCTGTATCTTCTTATTCGACACATCCCACACTTTTCTTTATTTTGCTTTTCATTGATTAATCTTTAAATGCCTATATACTTTTCCAACTACCGTCTATTAATGTGCATCGGTACTGGCGCAAGTTCTACAGCAGTAAGAAAGATCGAGTTGTGGCCGTAATAAAAGTTGCTTTACCGCGCTTAGGAATGAGCGTTAAGTTTAACGAGGTCCCTAGTCTTTATGCTGCCCACAAGACAAAGCTATCCTTCTTCTGCTTCGTGCCTTTGAAAATTCGTCCATCTATGTCGATTTATTTGCAAAATTAAACTCCTTTAAGTACATTTACGTCCGTTTTATCGACGAAAAGTTCATCTTTCTTTTGAAGCTTCTCTCACATATAATTTTTATGTACAAATGAACAATATAAAATAAAAGGAAGTTTATAATGAGGCTTTTCAAAATCTAAAGTCCTGTACAACGGAATTCGAAATTATTATGCAACTTTTAGAAATAAAAAAGGATACCTTTTTACTGCAGTATTCAGACCCACAATAATGCAAGATAAATGTCAACTATATAAACAAATGAAAAAAAGTATACTTTACTTTAATAGAATGAAATAAATATCAAAACGTCTGTACCTAATTATTAGGCGAGATTTCCATAAATTTCAAATTATTAACACTGCAATAAGCTACCGCAAGTATGTAGGCAAGATTAAATTAATTTTTATGCATTTATAGCATTTATAAAAAAGAAAAGGCGAAAATGTAATAAGATTTTTAAAGATAAAGGAAAATTGAATCTAAGACTCGACCTAATGATTCTAAGATCACGATATTATGGGTTAGCTTGGAGAATGATTCATATTGTGTTTTAATTCAACCTCTGAAAGGCAAGCGCCATACTTGAAAAGGAATGACAGAGGCTAACGTATAAAGAGATACACTTGTGAGTGATGGACAAAGGAAGTAGTAGTAGAAAGTAAAGTAGGTCGAGGGGATTTTTTTTGAGTGAGAGAAAGAGATAAAGATAGAGAGTAGATACGATCTGACATTAACGCACTCTTATAGCGCTCGTGCGCGCCTTCCCACATTATCTAGCAAGACTCCCTGCCACGGCTTGACTTGCACTACTGCACGCAACCCGCGACAGTCTCTTGAGTCGAAGAAAAGAGAGAGAGAGAGAGAGAGAGAGAGAGAGAGAGAGAGAGTGTTTAGCTGGGTGGCGTGTGCGCGTCGAGTGCATCGCATACCAGACTGGTGCTTAAATTTGCAGTACATCCTAGCAAATTTACTACATGTTCATTCTTACTTTCTTGCTATTCTCTTGATGAAATAGTGAACTTTTTCCATCCAAAAGAATTACATACTACCGACGTTAAAGTTCTCTCTGTTAAAATACTTCGCAAAGAATCCACGTTTTGTTTAATTGAGGCCCGATTTATCGCATAAGGAATTATTCTCATTGATGCTCGATCAATTAGGAAGCTTGAATGACGATTTTGTAAATATTCATGTATTGCACAAAGATCATGATCCACCTTCATAAAGTACATTATTTAAAAAAAATTTTGCTTAACTTGTGAACAGGACTAGAAAATTAATCGGCTAATATTATATTTAAATAGTATAAAAACTTTTATAAAAGCCTTGGTATTATTATGTATAACTTACTAATTAATATATTTATACATAAACAATTATTAGTAAAATTTGTTCATAAATGACGCTCTATCGTAATAGAGTATTGTTACAAAATGAACTGAAACTGTAAAAAGTTCAATATATTCATGATTTTTACGCTAAGATAACTAAAATTATGTAAAATTATTATTTTTAAGTTTAACAAGAATTTTCTTAATAACTCATCATTATATCTAAGTAGTTGTAAAATATTCATTATAATTTTAAATATAGCATACTTTCGTAAAACAAATGTATCAGATTGTCTGTGTACATCATTACATCTTCAAAAATTTACGTGACTACATTTCTTTGTGAAGAATTTCAAGGAAACTTATTCAGAGTTATTAAAGTAATTTACATTCATTCAAACAACATTCTTTTAAAAGAAAAATAATTCAGGCTAATTTCGGTAAATATGTGTAATAATGTTACTATGTTATGAATATCTAAAATTAGTCTAAGACCAGTGCTTAGGTAATACATCTAGATATAAATGTGCTTATATTTCAAAATTCATAAAATGAATAAAAAATGAAAGCTATAGATAGAATGTAAAAATATTCAATATGATTTTTTAATTTTTTACAGTTTTTTAAAGAACCATCTGATTTAAACTAATTATGTTAAGCCGACTACTTATCAGTACAATATATAACTACGTTTCAATAAGGACATATAAAATGAGCTCCTACAACTTTCAACTAATATTCTTACATATGTTATTTAATTTAACACGTAACTATTATTTAAAAAATTAATATAAAATAGCGAAATTCTTATTTGTTACTGATAGTACAAATATTATTTAATGTTTATAACAGTCATATCATATTTGCTAACACCGACTGAATATTTTTCAAATGTTAATGCTCTAACTTTTATTAGTGATTTAATTAATTGTTTCATTAATCTTCGCCACAATTATTCCAAAAATTTTAACTTCATCAGTAGTTTAAAATGTATAATGTTACACAATATAATATTTTTATTATATCATTCATTATAAATTATTTCGAGACTGGCTCTCTTATTTATATTTTTCTTCAAAGATTTTTTCACTTAGTACATTTATTAAAAATTTCATTATTTAATTTAATTTATTCTTATTCAAAACTATTGAAAATTTAGTTTTTAAACTGTACATTTATTTTTAATTGAATATATTTATAATTTATAGATTTTAATTAATATATATTAAATAGCTTAATTGAAGTTACATTAAAAAAACTTTGATAAATTTTTCTTTTATACAAAAGGGATGTAAGAATTGTACATTAAAAATTTGAATTTTCAAAGTGAATATTTCTACATCTCTATTATATTTCGACATTACAAGCATTTATTAAACAAAAATATAATCAAATATTTGTGAGATGTAGTACTATAAAACTGTTGGAAGGTACACAGAAGTCTGTAGTCATGCATATACCAAACATTTAGATAGATCTCTATTAAACAATTGTAAAACAAGCTTTGAATTTCACTTAATAGGCGACTTACTCTTATTACATACATACAAATTATATTAATGAAAATCCTATGTTTTCGTTATGTATAATAATAATCTCACCATTGTGTTATAAATTTATATTGTATATTTTAATTTGGCATGTTCAATATTACATACTTACCAAAGAAGTTTTCTAAAGCCTAGTATCATTAATTGTACAGTATAATTAATAAAGAACTTTGAAATTATGAAAAATTGTCTATAACATATATTTTTTTATGTAATTGAAATATAATAGAACGTGAAATATTGGGTACTGTTGAAATTAGACTAAATAATCTATTTTAAATAGAGTAAAAAGAAACCTTTAACGTTCTCACCATTCAATGTATATTTATATAAAATTATGTTATTTATAACACATTCATGGAATTCTTATAATATTTGTGTATAAAATTAAATAAACATTTTTAATTAATTAAAAAAGGCTACGTTGCAAAATTTACAAATTTTTTACAGAGTCCTTATAAATTATTATCAAGACAAATAGAGATATATTTTTCAATGTAATAAGTATACATAAATATGTAAAAGATGAACATACGCAACGATTAAAATGTAATATATAACTAATTTTTTAAACTAAATAAGTAAATATTTTAATTAAACCAAGTATTTTATTATCGCATAATCAAATTTATACATAAATGATACTGTTGTTTAACCATTTCTATTACTCACTCTTCTTCAATTACAGTAAAAATATGTATTTTTATTATAACAATTCTTATTTGTAATATCCTAATTTATTAAAGCAAGCTATCAAAATTAAAACCATATTCAGTCGATTTCAATTTTCTTTCACATATTATATGTTCAAAATATTGACAAATCCAATAATTTAATAATTTACATGTATCAGTGAACTACTTCGGCTTAAATCATTATCATTGACATATACGTCATAGTTATTTTCAAGTGATTTCAAATAGTTCAAGAATATATTAAACTTATTATGTTTAATATTACGCAAATAACTGACAGAATAATGTACAGAATCTTTCAAGAATTGAATAAGCCAAGCATTTTTATTCGTCTTTCTTATAGCGCGCATTTTGAATAATTTTCTTAACTACTATAAGTAATAAAGTTTTAAATAAATTCCTGATAAAAATTCTTCAATAAAACAAAACTTTTATTATCTTCGATTAAATGTATGCATAGAAAACTAAATTTTACCAATAATTTAGTAAATATAGTTGATTTAGCGGTCAAAAAAGCTTATCAAATACCACATCACTTATTATAACCTCGACTAGTCTGACTTTGAAACAATCTACTCTGATAGTATAATAATACAGTTCCAAAGGAAGCATTATACAGCGTAACCACGCAACAAAAAGTACACTACCACTCTGAATGCATGCATATATCCAACTAACGAAGTTCCTCTCACTACTTGTACGAGCGGTTATCGGCACGACATCGAGTTTCATGTAAAATCGAGCAGCTCTCAACCAAGCGATAATCTAGCATGTTCACTAAAAGAGCGAGAGGGAGTTTCGGTATGTCTCTCTCTCTCTCTCTCTCTCTCTCTCTCTCTCTCTCTCCTCCTCTACACCTATCTGCCTATATACCTATCTCCCTATAAAGTCTGTGGTATAACAGCCGTTAATAGAGTTAACGCCTAACCTTTGTGCACTCCCGCGATTAATCGGATTTTTTCCCTCCTCGGAGACATCTTACCTAACTCGATAGACGCAGAATGTATAGGAAAGTAGATTGTAGTTTAACTTGTTGCACAAAGTAATTCGGAAACGCTGTAATATACATGTGACGTTGGTACGTTCTTTCTCTAACCCAACGCTTCGAATTATGCGTAGAAACCAAAGATATTTCAGAAAACTTCGATCTTATAGAAGAGATGAAGAAGCCTTGGAGTCAGCACATCTACTCCGAGTCAGCTTAAATCTTTCGTCTAAGAAATTCTCAATTTTTAATGTTTTATTTTATATTATACTCTAGATCTCATTCTTCATTTGTAAGTAACTCTGATAAAGTTAAGCATTTCAATTTATTAATCTGTACAATAAATATTATTATATTATATGTTCAGTAAAAATTAAGGATTAAAAAATAATTTTATCAATTAATATTAGACACTATTTTTAAATTATTTTCGAATAATATTTTATTTTCCTTAATGGTACAATTAAAAGATGCATAAATAAGTACGCATACACACGCACACATACACTCGCACACAATATATTATATTTATCTTATAAATGTAGGAAGCAAAGAACGTAAGCATATTTTACAAAAGGAATAAAATCGAGACACAAGTTTTACAAGTTTTACAAGTTTTACAAAGTGAGAATGTGAGAGAGAAAGAGAAATATTATATTCTCGCTTAGAGAATGACTCTCACTTTCCATAGTAGAAGAACATTATACACTCGGAGGTGAGTGTATGTTTTGCCTCTTGGATTCGGTACTTTAAAAACCTTTAAAGCTGCACATTGGTATACTTGTTCACTCTTCCAAAGAAAATTAATCGAAGATTCTAAATATAATATTCCCTCTTAATAAAATGTTATGTGTATCTTTCTTAACGACGGAGAAGCTAAATGAGTTAGAAGAAGACACTCTATACGCTCTGCCAGTCCTCAAAGCAGTGAGCAATGCAGTATTAATGAGAAATTCAGTCCAAAACGGTACGAAAACTTAATGCTAATTTCAAAATGTTTTTGCCGAAGCGAGTATGAGTCGTCCTTAAAAATGTCGAGAATTTTTGAGTAAAGCAGTTATGGCCGCTAATAAATATAAACTGTCAATTGCGTACTTAAACGACAATAATATTAAATTCTTTTTACCGAGTATATTATTGAATTTATACCTATCAAATCAATAATAATATCAATATAAGTATCAAATCACCGTCACAAGTACGGTGAGATGTCCCGAAACGTATATACGGCAACATATTCTAAAAAGGAACACACACGAGTGTTACAAAATGCGTAGTCAAAGAAGGTAACTGGAGAGGCGAATAAATACGGAAGGTATAAAATGACATATGTTTCGAATACGGGGATTTCTTATCTTCTTGGATCTTTGAATCTCTCTTGTATAACTTCTTTATCTTGTACTTCGTGTTGGTTGTTGATCTCTCGCGTTAATACCCAAGATCTATCATCCGATCGACCGTTATATCTCCTTTAAATCAATCTACGATTGTAGGTTAATAAACTCGTTATTCCTCTAAAGGACTTTTTCTTAATCCATGTACCGTACTCTAAGTGACTCTGTCGCTTTGAATCGTTACGCGAATAACTAGCGAATCCACATACGTAATGGTTTGTGAATAGAATATAGAATTCATGTATCTCATCCTACGCAACCATATAACTAACGAATAAAAAGTAAAATATTCGTTAATGCGTGTACATGCATTATAATTTAAAATTTCTGTCACATTTGTAAATCTACGAAACAATTATATCTTCCGATGAAAAATTATCTTTTGAGAATGTTTTATGGCAAGCTAAACATCTCAACATTGAGTCTTTCGGGTTTTTATTGATGGAAACAATCAGCGACGGATTGATTTCTATAATATTTTATATAGAAAATAACTCGGTTTGTTGCAGCTACACGAGCTACTGTAAATATTTGACTAGACCAATTTTGGTCTACTCCATTGCTTAATCATTAATCTTAAATTTAATATTCTTAAACTTATTTCAGTCGTCAACTTTCCTGAATAAACCTTTTAAGGATTTTAAGTATGGAAGATTCTTAAGCTTCACATCAATAATTCCATGCTTTTCATCGTTGTATGAATTAATAAAATTATGTAAAATATATAATTATTTGTCAGTACCTGGTAAGGTAGACGGTATCCAGATTTTATTTTTAAATCTTCGCTTGAGGTTTTTGCATAAGAATGTCTTTTATATTCCATAAGGCAGTTGAGCAGTGCTTAATCTTTTACTGCTTCAGTGAATTGTAATAATTAATATTACATAATTTCTTGACTTTATCTGTATGCAAATTTTTTGTGTATGCCATTTACATAAAATAGGCTATATAGTTGATGCAACTTCTTCGCTTGTTTCTCGTCTTACTCGTGTATCCGAGGCATGCTTACGGAAAGAGAGAGAAAAGGGGAATAGAGACGCATACAAAGATGCCGATTGGGATCGGAACACGGGAAGAGCTTCCCATAATCCAGTCGAATCACAAAGTTGTTGCGTGTTGGCCGATCTGAACGAATCAACCCCATTTCGCGGGATGTAGCGCCTTTTATTGCCTGCGCAAAGAAATTCGCGCATGATCGTTAGATCGTGAATTCAAGCAGGGAAATCACGCACACTCGCAGCGTGTAATTCTTTTGTTGCGGCTCTTTTGTTCCTGGCTCAACGCCGTTTACGGTGTGCATGGAAATCCTCTAGTTATCGGGAAAGCCCCATCTCGGAAGTTCACACGCGTATACACCGTTAAATAATAATCTCGGCGCCTAGTTGTATAGTACACAGCTATACGGCCGCCTGGAAATATCAGTTACTCCGTGACACGTTTTATTACGTTTAAGAATTAAACTAATGAATACAAACATTAAAAAAGACACTTTCTATATGAATAAAAGAATATGCTCTAATTCTGCATGAATAGTGTAATGTGATTTTTTATACTCTACTAAGTTATAATTATAAATTAAGATGCAGGCACTTTAAAATCATGCTTATTATTTGGTGATAATAATTGGAATTTTTCAACCCGTTATTGTTTATCTGACGAGACGCGTATCGTACTCTATTTAATTAATCATTTTCTTAATTTTAACCATTCTTGATCTCAGAATAAAGTATACCTAATCTCTTGTGAAGAATAATTAATTCAATGCATTAATTAATTTATCACATCGATTTCATACAATCATAAATAATTTAGCTTTGAAATCTAACTAACTTAGACAGGTTAAATATGTCTAGCTTATACGAGAAAAACTAAAACTATGTATTATTTTATTTAATTTTTTAACCCTAGAATTTCTAAAATATAATAGATCTTGGCAAATAATTATTAAATCTGTTTCATGATATAGACGTTAAAACTTCGAGTTCCAACGTAAATACATTCATATTTGCTCAAGTTTTTCTCTATAGATTTTAATTTTTAGCATAAAATGTTGTGGTATCAAACAAAGCTCAATCATCATATAAAGCTTACGAATATTGAAAAATATTATGATACGTCAAACTGCAAAGAAGAGCAGTGTTATTGACTTAATGAGAACTCTATTATTTAATATTTATTGGCATGATTTTAACAGTTTGACCTGTTTTCTAGCATTCACATCCTAATATAAGAACGTTTAAAATATCGTAAGAGCAGTAACAGTTATCAGGAATCAAATAAATATACTAACAATGAGAAGTCTAGTCTATATGATGCACTCGAAGCGAAATTATAAATATAACACGAATTTATTGATAGCAATTTGTTACTTTCAAAAATTGACATACATCGTGTATATGTTACTCTCTTTTTTTCCCTTCTGTACGCGAGTGAAAGCATATGTGCTTGTTCCAACAGTTACGCATGTGCTTACGCAGTGTCGAAATTGTTGGTAGAATTAGTGCGAGGGCGCCAAGATTGAGGGAGTGACACGTTATTCACGTGGTAAAACTACCGCTGGCAAGGGATATTATGAGAGGGAAAAATTAAGTACACCCGATTGACGCAGATAAGTTTGTTTAATGTAAATATAACGTATGCTTAAAGGACAATATCCCAATAAATCAGGATGCAAGGCTTTGCGTGGTTGTTTCTCCAAAAAATAATCGGTGAAACCGAGGGAGAGAGAGAAAGAGAGACGTTAATGCTTCCTCGCAATCTCGTCCTCTTTTCAAGAAGTCAGAAGTCTTATGATCAGTGCGCACATACGAAGCAAATGTTTTGCATCGATACAAGAAGTTGCATGTCTAAATCGAAAAATACAGGAAGACATTCTATAACCGTAATCAATTCTATTTTATTGTTGCAAGCTCTCGCGGGTACTCGACCATTTTCAGAGTATGATTCTCTCTCTCTCTCTCTCTCTCTCTCTCTCTCATTTACTATTAAATATTAATATTATATGTCATAGTAAATATATTAGTTATACACACACACGCGCACACACACAAACCAAGTGGATGCTCTAATAAAAGTTTGTATTCGCACATAATAAGCTATTAAAAAAATATCTAGATTTATGGAACAAAATAATAATTTTAAAACAATGAAAGATTCATGATTAAATTAAATTCCGAAGAGAAAAATAAAAAGACGAGATTTTTAATTAGAAATATTGTTTTAATCAGAAATAATAATATCTATTGTATTAGATGACATAAAAATTTAATAAATAGTATATCACTTAAATTGATTTCAAAGTTTTATCAAATATATTAATTAGATTTTTAAGCGTTGACATTACATACAGAATATAGTAAAATATTAATTCTGATCAGATATTAAGGTTGCGAACGTGGGTTACATAGGGCTAATGTAAATTTGTAAATTGTAAATAGGAATAAATCTTGTTTTTGTAAATACATTTACTAATACAAAATACATAAAATACTTAACTAAAATTAAATGTAAATAGTGGTGCATCATGTAATAATGATTCTACGCGAATAATAATAATCAATGTAAAATTTGGTGAATAGCGTAAAAAGCTTTAAGCCCAGTAAGACTCCCCCTTACCGATTTTTGCGTAAAGCACTAAAAGACACGTTACGTAAGACAGCTTTACATTTTCTTCTAAGCGACGTAATAAAAAATTAATTTAAAAGGCTTAAAGTTAAAATAAAATGTTAGATTTTTTATAGGTTTCTAGTAAAGTTTATTTCAAATTAAAAGAGATCTTACTGAAAAATTTAAAAGTCAAAAGTGTGCATAATCTATTAATCAAGAAAGTTCTTAAAATGGCACTGTAAATAAGACTTATTGATACTTAGAAAGCGAAAGAACATCTGAAACAACTAGTAAAAATAATCTTTTATTCTCAAAGCGATAAAGAACAAACTTTCTATACAGGACTTTGAAACAAAAATAAGCAAAACATATAACGTTGCTTAAAATCTTATTAATACTTATAAAACGCCTGGAAAAAATAAGAATACTTTAACTTATATTGTTAAAATTATTCTATGTTTTCATAGCTACAGTTTTATTATTAATAAAACACTGATTTATCAATGCTGTGAATATAAAATATTTAACGAAAATTCAATTGTACGAATTTAGCGACGTTATGAAAAAGCACATGTAATATTTGTTTATTTCGCTTCGATAGATGTCAACAATACCACAATCAATATTATTATATAACTTATGTATTTAAAGGCACAAGAAACTACAATAAAAATCACGACCCTGTACAAGCTAAAGTTTCATGTAGCTGAATAATTAATAAACTTGATAAAGTTCTGCGATCTACGCGGAATCAAATACTTTCAATTAAATTGAGCTATTATTTTACGTCAGTTTAATAATACATTACCTCTCTTAAATGACAAAAATAATAAAAATATTAAAAAATCTGCTTAGATTTATAATCAACGACGTGCTTTTACTCGCATTAATATAACAAATTGCGAATATAGAGCACCCAAGTACTTGCTTTTAATTTACTTTGGACCAAAAGGTCTCAATGATACACATATATTTACAAATTCACTAATTTGAAAATATTTAAGTTTAACTAAAATTAACATTGCCTTAAACATCATAATAAAATTCATTCATATAAAATTTTCTTAATAATTACGTAGTTATCAATTTAAATATTTTATTTGTTAATAATTTCTCGTATAAAAATTTAAATATTTTAAAGAATTACGCAATGCACAGACAGATAAAAAATTTATTTTGAAATAGGTTCAAAAGGTATAAAAAATCTCGTCATCTGGGTCATCAGAGGTAAAAGTCCCAATATAAACGATCATTTATTTTCGCGTGTCATTCAAAGGAAAATAACGGTATAAGGTGTGAAAGTTACAGGAGCATTACTAAAAAAGTGACTTCTAATCAATCAATCTGCATATCAATATAACATATCATATTTTCGGGTTAAATAGCCCGTCAATTTTTGTCAATTTTTGTCGAGCAGTTTCTCACCTAGTGACAAGCGAATAGTTTTCTCGTGTTTTTATCGATATTTTCAAATATTCATTTATACTTTGACAGAATTGAGCTCTATATTTGTACATGAGACCGTGGAGCATTTTGTTTTCGATAAGTTCATTTTTCGATCTCATCCATAGGGTGTATTTTATTAAATTAATCTAGAGATGTTTTATGATTATTATTTTCACATAAATAATCCTATTAATCAAATTAACAAATACAGAGAAACAATCTGTCAATCAAACATCATTAAAAACTTCTTAACATACATCATGGCCATCTGATATTTAAGATTTGATATAAAGTTATTTCGTTACTTGTAAGTTATGTCAAGTAACTTGCAAAAATATTAAATATTGTCAAACAGAAATACTACCTGTTTTATTTTAATTTTTTCTCTGAGATTAACACAAGGATTTTTTTCTTTTTTCTAACTGTAAACCATTTTCACAATGATATTGCAAAAATTTCATTGGATTGACTACAACGATCAAACTATTATAAATTGTCCATATTGATAATATAAGCTTACAAATTTAATCATAAATTTTTAGTCTTCCTAAATTCTATTGCAAAAAAATTTTTTAATTATTAGATAGAAAATGTTTTCACAAATAGATGCTTCTCGACAGTACTTTTGTAAATAACTAAGCTTTTACATTTTACTATAAAACAAAACCTTGATATTTTCTCGTAGATATCATCTATTGGTTTTGCATAACCTGATGACTGAATCTTTGAACTCATTGCAACGGTATTATTAGTAATGTATATGATAACGAAAACGTACGTTACGCTGAAATCTCGTATAATTTCGGCGCCAATAGATAAAGAGAGGAACGAAAACGGTAGTCGTCGTCGACCTTCATGGGCTACTTATTCAACGAACAGTGATTGCTGAATTTTTTAACGTTTCTTTATTTATCCATAAAAGTAATTATCGATTTTTCCCGACATATCGCACTTTTATTTTTAGTAGTGCTTTAGTATTATTACTAGTGCCTCGATTTATTACGTTTCTCCCGATACCACCACCTCCGGCAAGACAGAGAAAAAAATGATTCTTCAAGCATTAATCGTAAGCCATAAAAGCCTGTGATCTATAGGGGACTGACAGATATACAGAATGTTGAGGTTCACGCTGCAGACTCAAAGAATGCGTACGCGTACAAGCTTAAACGAAAAAGAGAGAGGGAGGATAAAATGTGATTGAGAGATAGAGGCACAACAAAAGTGATCTTATGTCGTTTTCATGTACTCGTACTTGCTTTGAGGATAACAACATCAGGCTACATTATGCTATCTGAAACTCTTCATTTTAATACTGGTCTTAATAAGCTTCATGCGTTTAATCTTAAACGCATTATAAAATCTTTTTTAGACTCGCGTTAAAACATTGTTTTCTTCTGTTATGTTAGTAAACATTTATAGCTTATACATTTGTTATTAAATTTACTTATCAAATAAGTTATCAATATATTAACAAATATTCGTGGATTAGTTTTACTGCTAAAGTTTCACAAAACTTGTATTTAAGGTTTCAAAATGATAACTGAGATATTATGAAGTACGTTACCAAATGAACTTACGTACATTTTTGCACTAATAACAACTATGAATACTTCTTTGAATTTCATAAAATTTCGTACTGGAAGCAATAAATACTTTATTTTATTCGAATACCAATTTAGTAGTATTGTATTTTTTTCGTACCGAAAAAGAATAATTCTAACAAGAAGAAAATCGAATTCTTGAAACCAATTAAAATTATAATAAAAACTCTAAAGTAGTTCAATATAATATTCTTTCCTCATGAAGAGAATTTGCATATGTCAGTTACAGAGGTATTCCACTAAGTCTCTTACTTTTTTACATGAACTAGACAAGTGTCGATTAACTTTACCACTAGTCACTTATTTTGTGGTGACGGTGGCTATCTTGAACGTCTACTCCGCTATAAAGCAAAAAGAACATTGCGAGCTAAACAATTAAACCGAATAGCCATTTTCTGACACTTTACGGAAACAATATACAAGTAGTGTAATGCAGTGCATCGGTACTATACGTCTATTAATGTATACTTACAACCGAATAAAAAAAAAGTTATAAACGGTATTTAATGATAAGTTTTAGATGCGATATTGTTAATCGTAATATAAAAAAATTAATGATTCTCGAAAGTCGAAACACGCGTACGCCAATAAAATAACGAGCTATATAGCCATCACGCTTTTTTTTAATTTAAATTAATTCCTGGCATATTCTCAATTATTATAAAGAATTTTTTTTCTGTTTGAGTAAATCGGCAATATAGTGTAAATCTGTATTTGAACTTGTGAGTGTGAATCACAAATTAATAGGTTTGCAAGATACTAGTCGTTATGTGGTTTTTGTGGTTCTTAGAATTAAAAAAAAATCTAGTTAAAAACGAATTGTATAAAATTTTTGAAAATTTTTTTTGTTTATTCGGTACAGATGTCGTTGAAAAAAAGATTTAAATATTTTGTGAAAGCGATGAGTTTATATCACGTTCTTTCAACTTATGAAAATATTTTAAATTATGTGTCTGAATATTATTAAAAAATATCTCATACTCGCTTTGAAAAAGGTTATTATTTATATGTGAAACATAAGTACTTTTTAATTATTATTAGTCTGACCAGAAAATAAATTTTAAAATATTTGTCAAATAAAAATTTATTGTTAATTTAATCGAAGTATACTTCGATCAAAAATGATTGTCTTATAAATGTAGATAAATTAAAAAAATATAAATATGATTTTTTTTCGTAATTAATTTCCGTATGAGGCTTAATAATAAATATTATACGGAACCGTGAAATCGCTACAAAAGTATCTATAATTTCTAGTATCAAGGAGCTTTTAATAGAGATTAAGTTGATATTTTAAGATAAGTCCCACCTTTATGTAAACTATAAAAAATTACAAAGTCCACCGATAAAGATATTCATTTTTTAAATTTAAAATAATTATGATTTATTTTAAGCAGGACAAATTTTAGTCCACGATTTAGTTTTAATATTCTAACGATCTCGTGTGTAGAGTATGTTCTGTAGTAAAATATTGTTGATATTTAAAAACAGTTTGTCTTTCTAATCTTAAATACTGAAAGACACTTTTGCTGATAAGAACTTTGACATAGATTTTTTATATAGCTTTTTTATTTGAAATTATATTTCTATAAATTTTCTTTAAATTTTCCTTTCGATTTACTAGAACATAATGTAGTATGATAATAAGTTTCCTTAACTTAAATTTGAACGTAATATAAAAGTATAATTGATTGTTCGTATTATTTAACTAAATAACCAAATTACTCGGATAGTCCACAGCTTTTCAATGAGCAATATCATGAATTTTTCTCAGTTTTTTTATCTGAACTTTAAAAACTTTTCAAACGTGAAATATACATAAACAATTTCAAAAATATCATATTTATATAAAAATGTCTGTAAAATTTGAAGAAATCTTTAACTTTATAGATTATTCGCAATTTAATACCAAATCAGGCACTAGTATCATAAATTTTATTAACAGAAAAATTAATTTCTTTTTCACTTGCTTAATATCTTACTATGCAGTATTATAACTTATATTTTAAAAGCTTGAACTTGTAGCTTATATTACAGTTATCATATATTTAAGAATTCATAATTGATATCTCTTTTACGATTTTCCTTATCACCTTATATTTATTTTCAATACGAATAGAAAGGGCTCTGGACATATTGTTTCAAAATTAATTCTGCTTTACTTACTCGACTTATAAATCGAGTGATTTTATCGATTTAGCTTGGCATACAATATTACTCATGTATGCTCAATATAAACTGACTGTACTTATCAATTCATGAAAGACAGCGATATAAGCAAATGCTTCCTTATTTTCACCCGTAGATATTTGGTTATGTACTCTAAGGTAACATATATTTTATTCTGCTACAATAGTAAAAATTACAGATTCTAATACTCTAATGAAATCTGACATTTTTTATTTTCCATAATAATTGGATATTAATAAACTATTTAAGTATGAAGAAGTTTAATGCAAATTAAATGTATCTAAATTTATTTATTTATGCGTATGTAATCGAAAAACATATCTTTAACATTTTTAATTTTAAATACTAAAAGATATTCTGAAATTTCATCGAAATACATTGCTGATATTACATTGCTTTGCCCCAGAAAATTGATATTCACAAAATGATAAACAAAATGAAAAACATCGATAAATCAGAATATCCGGGCTTATGTCGAATATTTAGAATGAAAAATGGAAAATTATTAATGTAAAATCAAAACTTGAAGAAATAATGGCTTTTACATCTGGTCGCTAATAAATCATACAATCCTACAAAGTGAAAAATAGAAATTAAATAGGATCTTCGTTTTATAAGAAATTATGTGAATTCATCGCTTAGTTAGTCCCAGAAATTTTTGTCCTTTAACAGTCGAAGGAATTTCAATTTCTGGCATAACCACAGTAAACATGTATATGATAATATTAATACTACAAAAAAGAAATCATTCTAGCTCTTTCAAATTTGTTATTAAACTGAGCTCACAAATCTAATCAACGTAATCATAATTTTCTTCTGATGGAGAACATATCTCACGCATGTTTCAGAAATAATTAAGTCCAAATCGATGGTATTGGTGAAATCGATGAAGATACGAGATTCGACGTATATTCTAGGCCGAGGTTGAACAACAACAGGGTGTGTTCGCATCAATGCCCAACCGTAGCTGGCTGGGGAGGCTCGTCGTGTCGTCTTGGCCACGATGCCGCGGGGATACGAAGGCTGATGAGGATGCACTTAGGAGCTCTTGGGATGCTCCAGTCATCCGGTTAGAGTCGTATGGAGGGGTCGGAAGCAATAAGCACGGAGAGCACCTGGTTTCTGAACCTGACACGGCCCATAATCGACCACAACCCCGACAGCTTCTTCCGGGGATTTCCTGGCAAGAACTCGCCGTATACTGCTACACGGGTACGACATAATAAACTTATTCGTAGTATGAAAAAGTCAAGAATTGAAATTGCTTTGTACCTTTTACAAAGATCAAAATATAACGGCAAAGAATAAGAATAATTCAATTCAAAATGCATGTTAAATAAAATTCTCATTTATTTATATCTAAAACTTATTCTAATTTATTTGCATATGTGTATAAAGCTCCAATTTCAAATATAATGCATATAAAAATAATCTATTTTGGTGTTGGGATCAGCTGTATGTTGCTAATAAATACATATGTATCAATTAAAGAGCACGTGCTTTCGTTGTTTAAATTAAAATTTAACATAAATATCAATTTTTATTTATATATTAAAATGTAAGATCGATAAAGCAAGTCATGTCTAATGGTTTATTTCTGGAATTAAGAAAATTTTCTTCAGTTCCGCTCAAAATTCATAATTCATTCTTCTTCCTAGCATAATCTATTTTTAAATTTTAATCTTTTTAGAACAGAAAAACAAAGGCCAAACAATGCTAGGGAAGTATTCATCGGGATAATATAAAAATTAAATTATTTATCCGAGAACAAACAGATAAACGCATTATAATCGTAATTACAATTGTGCAGTAAATCTTTTCGAAATAATTTCAAGCTTTTAATAATCGCGACTGACGTTATTTCGTATAGCATCGTGTTTTCAGGAAACTTAAAAATGCTCACATAAAAAATATAAATGGTATTACTGAAAAAAAAAAATTAAATAATAATTAGCATTTCGTAGTATACTCACACTTAACCGAAGGTGGTAAAACAGAGAAATATAAATCCAAATATTAAAGTATTTATTAAGTTTTAGCATTAGAATTTTTTTAAATTTAAACGAACTAAACTAAATGAATTTAAGTTTTATAGTCTGTTTTATTCTCTCGTTTTTATTGTTGAAAAATATTTGTTAAAGCAAACATATTTATCTTCTAATCAAAAAATTTTCAATTTCTTAGAAATAAAAACTGAAAGTAATTCATACTTTAAAAATAATAGGTATTATAAAGAAAGAGAAAAATGAAAACTTTAGGCAGCGAGTTAATATAATTATTTAAAACGAGTAGTTTTCCATATAATTCTCTTTATAATGTCCATCAAGAACTATCGCATAAGCTATTTTTTAATATTAAAAATTCAGATTTGAATTAAGGAAATTTAAATTAAGCAAAATTCTGTTGAAGATTTCCATTAAGTTTGAAATAAATGGAAATAATTTTAAATAATTTTAAATAATGTTAAGTAATTTTTATTGAATACGTCTACGTGATATCTAATAAATAAGTGTCTCCTACAGAGTCAGATAATTATAAAATGTTCTCTTTTGTTGCAGGCAATACTTTTAGCTCTGGTACTCGGAAGCATAATAATCGGCACGGTAATCGGAAACATATTGGTTTGTGTCGCAGTATTCTTAGTGAAGAAACTGCGCAAGCCGTGCAACTATCTACTGGTCAGCCTTGCTGTAAGCGATTTTTGCGTCGCTTTGCTGGTAATGCCGATGGCGATGCTTTATGAGATAAAGGGCAATTGGTCCTTCGGGCCTACCATGTGTGAGATTTGGGTCAGCTTCGATGTGCTCAGCTGCACTGCCAGCATTCTCAATCTCTGCATGATATCCGTCGATCGGTCAGTGCTTACATAAACTTTGTACAATTATCTTCAACCTTTAAGAAAACATACGATACTTAAAATAATTGTAGATCTGCTTATTGACACGAGTCATTATTCAGATTTTGCGTAGTGCTCTTCTTTGAAACTCAACCGTCGGCGTTTAAATGAACTTTAGCCCGAATCTCTAGTACTGTTTCGTTTGTGCTTGGAAAAATTTTAAGACTATTATTTCGTCACGTAACTGATTACCACGACCCTAACATGGAGTATCGCTAATTTACATTTTATGGGATATTTTGTTTTGCTTTGTTATTAGATTCTCGGGCTTACAAAGATGAGATATGTAATACAAGATAAAATACAAAAAGGATTAAGTAATCTTGTAAAAAATTTGTATGTGTTTCGTAAACTATGAATCATGTTATTGATTACTACGAACGCGGTGTTTGTAATTGTAGTAAAATTTTTTATTTCGCGTACTGAACAGATACCATCGTATTTACTATAGTCTTTTTACCGATATATTTATGATTTATCATCTTTTAGTGTAACTACACGCCATCTATGAACTTCAAATTAGGGAATTAGTTTGCAAAATCAAATAATCTGTTGTGTTAAATATAGAAACACCAATCTCAGCTCCGTTCATCAATCTACATTATTTTTTAATAATTTAGACTAGAGCTATTTTTTTAAACACAATGGAGTTTTAATGCACGTTCGAAATTTGTATTTACATTGTAAAATTTCCAAGCGTAAACACTGTAAAGGGAAATTTTAGTGTGCAATGAAATTTATTAATTAATTAAAAATATAAAGGTACTGTTTTTACATTCAATAATTTTCTTAATTCAATATTACATTTAATGAATAATAATAATTTATTTACATTCATAAGTCAGTATTTTTCTATGAAAAATTTAAGTGCACGTGAAATTTAAAAGTTAATATGAAACGAAAAATTAAATTTATATTTATTTATATAAAATTCGTAATTTCTTCTTTAAACGTACGTTTGTCGAAAAGCTGTATTAGTTCTGAATGTTATTATATAACCCGTTGAATAAATTTAACGATCACGAAAATAATTAAATATTTTGTAAGATCTGTAACATTACTTATAGACATGTGCGATAATCTTAATTTTAGTGACTGCAAAATTTGCAGAAACTTAATTGTAGAAAAGCTCTTATATGAAACAATATCTTAAAAATAGTTAAGACTATAAATCTAGATTTATTTATTATTCGATTTGATTTATGTAATTAATAATGGATTATCTTTCATCTTTATGAACTACAAAATCATGCTCCTTTTTTTATTTTACAATTAATGTTTGCTTGATATCACACGACCTTTTATTAATAGAAATTGAAATATATATTTGATTCCAATAGCTTTTGTAGTCACAAGAATCTTGAACGAAAACTTTACATTTATAAATTAACTTATTGTAATATTTCGATAAGGAATTAATTTTTTTATTATATTATCATTATATTTTATCAAATAGAATTTAATTTCTGTTTTGCTTCATAAAACTTACGTGCGGTCGCATTTCTTAAAATTTGATCTACATCTAGAACTATTTTATCGAAATTAAAATTTTATTTGAAACTCAAAGCCGAAATTTAAAATAATTTCTGTCGCGCTTTCAATATCGCTTTAAGGCGTTATAAACATTGGAATACAGTTGGAAATCAAGATAAGTAAACAAAACCAAAGAAGAAGTGTTACGCTTTACATCGACTAATAAATTCCGAGAGTATCCTGAAAAATTTAAGCCAATGACCGTAATTCCATTGGACTTTTATAATTCAATTACAGTACTTATGTATTTAAACGAACATGGTGGTATATTCATGTGCATAGTGATCTGCGTGCGTCGCTCATTAGTCTCTAACAGTCATGTCTCTCTTTTGCGCGGACGTAGGCTACGAATTAAATACTTATTGAGTACAGAGTTATTCAGGTCAAACGGCAATTTGAGGGCAAAGCTTGGACTACTCCTATGATTCTACAGTTATGACTCTGTCTCGGATAATTGGTTGTTCGTGCACACATTTATTGGGCTTGCTAACACTGCGTATTGTGGATATTAGCGACGCTGCTCTATGCCTCGTACGCGTCGGTACCGACTCTCCTTCGCACCATTATCTTTTTACTTGTTTCTTTTGCATTTCCCGAATGTCATGATCACACTAGGAATGATTATTCATAACAAGGGAGTTGTGTTAAATGTCGTTCAAAATTCATGCAGGCGCGTTTTAAACCACTTTCAATGAGAGTTTTCTTCAAATTAACGCTGCATATACTGCGATGCTTATATACATACATAAGCTACATTATAATCAAAAATAAAGTGCATCCGAGTGCATTCAAAGTACTTTAGCAAGAAAGCTAGACTAGCTGTTATTAACTTCCTAATATTAGAATTTGTGAGCGCATCTAAATGTAACAATTATTATTAAAAGAGCGGATGCTCCAATTCTTCACATGCTATATTTACAGTATTCATTATAATTAATTGCCTACTGATCTAATTATAAATATCAAAGTCTAAGTATTTTACTTAAATATCTTACATTTACATACATTATCACTTTAATAATTATATAGCATACAACGTCCCAAAAATAGTTCCGGGAAAAAATATTTTATTATTTTGTATTTATTTTTCGCAAGTTGCACATAATGACAGTGTATGCCTTGAAAAGATTGTACCTAATGCTTGGAAAGTACGCTAGAAAAAAGTATATTGGACTATTAGTAAGAAAAATTGTTTTTTTATCTATTTTACAGCTCTAAAATATCATGCATTTATTTATATGAATATAATTCACTTTATTAATATGTCACTTCCAAAAATTGTTGATAATTTAACAATTGAAAAATAACTTGAATATAGATTGATTTGAAAATTTTCGAATTTTCATTGAACTTGGATATTTTAAGTATCCGTCTTCATAACTCTGAGCGCATACGTTCTAACGATAGCACAAATATTCTTTTTAATAATCATCGATGGTTTTCAACAAAATTTTAATTTTTTACTTATTAATCTTTATTTTAATATTTAAATGCTAGAGTATCATTTACTTCGAAATATTGAAATAAAATTTTAAAAAGTTTGACATTTTGTAAAAATATGTCTGTTTCATCCTTTTAATATTTTTATCTCTTCCTCGTTAAAAAGGTATTAAACGTACATTTGTTTGAAATAATGTAGTAATTTGTATGTGAACAGAGAATACGTTTAAAAGGTAACTTGCATAAATTACTTCGCCGAAATATATTTCATTTTTGAAAAGAAGTCTTATAAAAGATAAAATATAACGCGTTAGTGAAGTCGTATTTGTCAGTTAAGTAAAATTTGGAAAATTCTATGTCGACAGAAGATGCCCAAATATAGAGTTTCGCAAATCTACATAACTGAAGAACGAGGAGAGAAATGTTTTAAAATTTTACGGATAGAAACTCTTGACATATTACTTTACGACTTAAAGCTTAGCTAAAGGGAAAAAAAGAAGTTTTATCGCGCTGAGGTTAATTAATTTTTATACATCGAAATTTATTACATCTAAATACTTCTGTACAGTTTACTGCAAATTTATCTCTATTCATTGAATCGTAAAAGATTTTTAATACAAGGTTTTTTTAATTTTATACGCGTTGCTGTATTGATATATACATGTGAATTTCTTGTTAATGCTGTAAAAAATTATTTAAAAATCTTTTATTTTATTATTCGTTTATTATGCCATTATTGCTGTCTCGAAATTAATATTAAAAAAAAAATATCTAAAAAAGATATATTTTAATTTTATTTATAGTAATAAATGTCCTAAAAGTAATATTATTAAAAAAGAATTTATTTAAAAACACCAAAGTTTTTATTAATTTTAATAATAAGTTTTTAAAGATGTTTTTATTATCTTATATTTAAAATTTTAACAAACTAAAATACATCAAAATATTCCAGAAATTGTACAGGCGTTTAAAATATAAAAAACGATTGTATAAAAAATATGAGATATAAAATAATGAAGAAAGTTAACCACTGTTATCGAAATAGCAAAAGTTAAATTAAAGTTAAGGGATGAAATGGAATTTTAGTATTTTTGCGAAGGAACGCTTCTGAAATTTAACTTGAGTATCAGCAAAACGATAAAATACTTGAATGTGACCTACTGTTGTGCAGTCTGGGGGTGTCGTTGTATTATTATTATTATTATTATTATTATTATTATTATTATTATTATTATTATTATTATTATTATTATTATTGATGTATTGGAGATCTTCTTTCAAACATCATTTAAAATTAGTAATAAGCTGATCCTAATTATAACATAGAACAATCATTATCTATTATCACTAAGATTAAGATCGTAATATATTTTAATAAAATTTTGTGTTATTAATAAAACTTGCGTTTTATCAGTGGTATAATTTAATTAGAGTATCCATTCAAGCGTCGATAGGAATGATACAATACATTTTAAATGATACTTTTTAAACTAGGATGCAATTTATAATAATCAATAAACTTCATTAATCTAATAAAAAAATAATTAATTGTTTGTTATATAATATATTCTTTTAAAATATGATAGTATATAATGTTTCTTTCTCCGATATTTCTAGAACTAATTATAAAATTAGATACAGCTTGTAGCTATCACTGATATCGGAGTTAGTTATAAATTCAGATAATTAATTACGCAATTACTTTATATTACAAGTAAATAAGTCTGTTAACTTTCCAATTAAAAATTGTGTGCGTGCACTGCACGCCCGCGTGTGTAAAAAATGAAATAAACGAGACTTTCATCTAATTTTAAAGATTCGATTCCGATGTATAAGCAAATCGAATTCAAGTACCGACCTTAACTGTATCACCTTCGCCTTTTCACTACATTCTATTTAGCTTTATATGTCCAAATTTTACAATGGTTTTGGCAGTTTACAAAAAAAATTTTACAAACGCAGTAGTCTTCATCAAGTGTAAATTCATTAAGTAGATAGCTTAAAAATATATAAGCTAATTTCACGAAGAAGATTATAAGCAGTCTTAAAGCCTGTAAGCCCAATACTTTTGTAAAAGCAAATAAACTTTCGAGCATATAAGTAACCCAAATATCAGATTCGAATAGCGATATTGTTTACCCTGAATTGAATAATTGAATTTAATAATCATAATTGAACACAAAAATCTCCGGGGAATTAAAATATTAAGAGTCTCAACTTTCATGACTAAAAAATACAAAGAGTTAATATTTTAGTGACTTAAAAGAATACATTAACATTTTTGATCCGACAAAGGTTTAGAAAGTCGTATAATACTAAATTTGAAGTTTATATAAAAAATGGCTTAGTTTTAACAGATATATTTAGTTGAATATCTTTTTCTCGAAAAAATTCTTTCTGAGAATCAAAATGAATTAACATACATAATACATTATAAATCTAACATTACAATTAATAACAGAGATTAACCTCTTGCAATTAACTTCAAATTTCATTTCATGGCTTAAAAAATGAAATTCCCTTAATGTCATTATTTTTTTAATATTTTGGCAGTGGTGGCATAGCTTTTCTCGATCTTGTCGCCAATAAACAGAAATCGCGTTCTTGGGAATATCTGAAAAAGAAATATAAAATAAATTGTATTGATAAATTAATATGATTTTGTTAAGAACTCTAGTACGATGAGTTTGCAACTGCTTTACACTCTTGCTTGAGTAATTATATACTATTAAAAAAGTGTCAATAATTATTAACACTGAACTCAAAATTATAATAAAATCTGAATGATTTCTAAGCAGAACATAATGAATTAAGTATTAATTTTCAACGTTAGTATCGATAATCATATCATACTTTGAATTAAAGATAAAATTTTGGTACTAGTTTCTTGTTTTTATTATTGCTTCCATTATAATTAGATGTTTACTAATTATTGTTTACTAAGTTGCCATTATTATATCATTTGACTTAATAAACTCTAGTATTTTAGTAAAGCTCCTTTTAATAGAAAATTTATAATAATACCTTCATTGCAGATAGAAACCTATTTTATTTAAATGCACTTTTCTGACTTTATTTTTCATTGTCACGCGTATACCATGCACTGACTTTTAGAAATAATTTTTCAGCTGCGTAGACATTTTTCTGATACACACGCTTTTACACACACACACACACACACACACACACACACACACACACACACACATTGTGCACTATATTCTTTACACAGAAGCGTTTATCATTTATTACAACTAGATTTTTAAATCTCTTCTGTCGTTTGAAAATCATGAAGAATGATGGTTTGGATCACCTTCCCTTAGATCTTGGCACTAGGTGCCAGCACATATCTCAGGCTTAAAATTGTGCCCTTTTCAATACTATAAGTTCTTTAGAAGCACTGACTTTCAGCATTTTTTGAATGAAGCACACATTTTTTACTCGGAATGTAATCCCTTCTAAAGCATCCATATTCTGTATCGATTTCTCTTTTTCTAATATACTGTTTAGATTTTTTGGTATTTTATTATTTATATTACTATTTAGAGTTTTATTAAATCCTATTATACGATTCTCCAGAAAAGGCACAACTTATTTGGGTTCATCGATTTTTTCAAATTATTAATAATTTTTTCTTGTATGAACTCCACTTTAACTCAATATCACAAAATATATATTATTTGCATATAAAAACTTCTGGTTTGGCTTTTTGAGTTATCGAAATCGAAAACTTAGTTTTATTTCAAGTAAACCTTTTAAACTACTTGAATTTTGAAATTTTCTTAAAGAATTTGAAATAAGTAATCCGTTAATCCGTATGAATCCCTTTTACCCTTTCTCTTTTTATTTCTCTCTTTTATGATTCTTTTCCTAACAAACTCCAAAAAATCTTTTGCTTTATATCCCTTCCAATTCTAACGCTAATAATCTCTATTCATGAAATAATATGGAAATTGTACTTGATAAATTTAGATTTTACATAGATTGCAGAGAGAGAGAGAGAGAGAGAGAGAGCGAGAGCGAGAGCGAAAAAGCAATATTCAACTTGATAATTATTCTTTAATTTATATACTCTTTGTATGTCTTTAAGAATACTTTTTATTTTCTTGTTTATTTATTTAAGTGTTAATAAAGTATCACGCTTCTTTTTTAAATATCTCATACATCATTCTTGAAAAGAAATAATAAAATAAATTATCAAATATTTGCCTAAACTATCTATATCTATATAATACTAAATATAAGAATACATGTGAGCATGACAAGTATACCATTTGACGAAGGAACTTGGATAAGTTGCAATGCGTCAAAAAAAGACTTAACGTACACGAATCGACGTGGTTAGAAATCTATGAATATATTCTAGACGGATACTTCTGTATTGTAGAGAAATACAAGAATTTTCATAAAGTTTTCGATAAATGACATTTTTAGGATCGAATAAACAACTTCAAATTCAGATGCATGAGGCAAATCTCGTCAATATCATTTATAAAAAGACCCATATATTCACTCTTGATTCTTTTCCTTTAAATATTTACAATACATTCCATGGAAACTTCTATTTAAGTGGATTCAATTCGTATATTATGATATTCACTCGAAATACTTTCGTTTTCAGCTCACAAATTACCTATTTAAGCCTTTCTATCCTTAGAAAATACAAATTTTGTAAGCAAAGTTGTCTAACTGAACTTGAATAGATAACGAAAATATTAATGATGAAAGTATGAATATTTTATAATTATAATTTTGTCAGCAATTGCGAATTTCAAATGTATCTATAGATGAAAAAATAGAAAAAGTTTTCTTAAGTTTAACTTAAGTTACTTAAATTTTACACTAAGTCATTTATTTTAGTTATCTACGACGAAAAATTTTTATTTAAAAATGTTCTAAAATTTAAGAAATAATAAAATAGTATATATATGAGTAATCTACAAACTTTTTAAATTATTTATTTATTTTTGTCGTCGGTTGTGATAAGAAGTGCTGATTAAATACATTTACGAAATGAATTACTCTTTATGACAGAAATTTCTGGAAAGAATTTCGTGTATAGCCTAAAGCAGCAAGAAAAATACCTTATGAGTATTAGATTTGATTAAAATGCAATATAGAAGAAGAATTTATGACAAAATTTAGGTCACTTAGAGTCTCAGATTTAATAAAGTAGAGAAACTTGTGTATATTATATGGATTGACTTAAGATTCTACTGACATGGTTAACTATATAATTAAAAAGTAGCTTAAAATAATATTTTTAACAATATGTTTGAAAAAAAATTGCATATAACTAGAAGTCAATAATTAATTTTAAATAACCTATGAGAACGTCTAACAGTAGTACAATAAGTAAATCGTACGTATAAGGAGAAATTAGCTCTAAATCGACATAAGAGCAAATATATAAGAATAATAATGAAAATTGTACTACAATAGCCAGAAATAGCGAAGACAATAAGATTTTGATTCGCAACACCGAGAGATTTCCAAACGTATTATACGGATGTAACGTTAGACACGACTTCTTCGCAAGTTACTTGGTATACCGCACGAAAATAAACTCAAGCACATTAGAATTGAATGTGGAATTCAGGGAAAAGTGCTTTTTTATACTGATACTTCTACAATTATTGCGAGTAAAATCAATAATTTAGTTAGAAAATAGTAATTGCAAGCTGCTATAGAAAGAGACTACACTTCTATTCACCACTAATTTCAACGATCAAAGTATTCAATTATTAATTTCTATAATAAATTCTTGATTTTAAAAAGTTCGGTACCCAATGATACGACAATAAGTTCTATGAATTATTGATTACCTTTACTTCATGATTTTCATAATACACCATTAAAAGCTTGTTTGTAAAATAAAATTTTAATGTTTCGAAACTACAGATCTTATTGTCGACGTGAGTAAATTGATCATAAATAGTTGGGACCGTTGTTAACTAGGTACTATTCCGCACGATATAAAGGTTCCTTTTATGTATATTTGGTATGACTGCAATATTTTAATACAGTAATAAGCATTTCGATAAAATTTATTTATGCAATTAGTTTTGTTTTTAAAAATAAACAAAAAATTAAATTGTAAAAGAAAACTTAAGCCAAACTATCCTTTTTAAAATAAATGATCTTACATTGTAATCATTGTGCACTTATTATAATTTATATAATTTCGTAAAGATTCAGTCAAAAGACTGATCTTAAAAGTTTATAGAATGTAAATAAAAAATAAATATTCCGAAATTACGTAACATACCAAAACAATATTCATGCAAAAGAATAAGAAAAAGTGATAAAGCGAAAGAGTTAAAGTGCATTTTTTCGGTATTAAAAAGCAAAATGCGATGAAAATGTTTATTTTTTTTCAAATAACCTAACTTGTAACTGATATTTATGAAAAAATTCAATTTTTAAATCACAATTGAATACGAAATCAAGTGGCTATTATTTAATAATATTTTAAATAAAACTTAACCGCTGTATTATATTAAAAATAAATATATAATTACTCACACGTCTTTATCCAAGCAGCTATATTACATTGTCTGTAACTTATTCCAGAATTGGTATTTCTAATAACTGTAATAATATTGAAAAGTCTACGATTTATGTGTAACTCACTTTACTTTTCACTCGATGATAATTTGCATAAAGTGTAAATCCAATTTTCGGGAACATATTTTTATTCAATAATCAGTTTAACACAAAAAAGAATAAACCTCTTTGAAATATATCGTATGTATTATTTATTCACTTTATAATAAGCTAATGTATACGAAAGAAATAATAATGTGAATAATAATAAGAACTAAGATCATTTGTATTTCTCCAGAAAATAGTATTTTATTCTAGGAAAAAAAGGATAAAAAGAATACATTTGTGTAAAGTATGATAGAAAGTTATTTCATGTACATTTTCGTTGCTCGCTGAATCGGCTTGATATGATATTTTATAAGACGGAATTTCAAAAACGGTGAAACTAAAAGAGTTGTTCCTTTAAGTTAATATTTTGTTTAAATAGGCTACCTGTTCATTAGACAGACATAGATTTCACAATTTTTCATTATCAATAAATTATTGTGCTATTTTATAATGGCTCAGGAATTTACATCTATTAATGTACCGCGTATTAAAATGTGCAAAAGCTTTTAATCCTTAGAAGAAATAATTATATAGAGCTTCTATAGTTTTGAGGTTTCATTAATTAATTGCCAATTACAACTACTTCAATTGACTATTATATATTAATTATCATCTTTGATTACATTAAAAATAAAATTTCCAATGAATTAAGCTAAAGTTTATTACAAATTACATTGCCTACTTTCTCGAAGAATAAAATTTTTTTAAAAATTATAAATTATGAAAAATATTTTTTCTAAATATATTTGTTTACCGATAGATATTTCATTATACTATTTTAAATAAAGCTAAAGAATACCTATGAAAACATGAAATATGAAAACATGAAAAAAAAACTATGCATAGTTTTTTATGTACACACTAATGTAAACAAATATTAAAATACTGATAAGGAAAAGTACATTAATATGTAATAAGAAATGAAGTTTTGAATAAAATTTTAATTTCTTAAAAGAATACAGTGTTAAAGTAGAAATTTATTAGAAATCGACCATTTGTGCGGTATTACCTGTCGATCTTACATGTGATAAAATGCTAGACGACTAATTTGTAGTAATTAGCTACAAATTTATTACTTCTAAAATCATGACTCCCTTATATTTATTTAAAAAAAAAAGCTAATAATAATATAAGATAATACATAATTAATTATTTTAAGAAAAAATCTTAACAAATAAATGAAATAATCCGTATAAAAGGTTTAATTTCTCCACTCAAAATAATCACAAAAAAGTGAAATTCTAGCTAATTCGACAATAATATTATATTATTATTGTTTAATTACATTTTTGCAATTTTTTAAAGCAAGATTAAAAACGGATTTAAATGTAAAAGTAGTATGTTTTTAATTAAAAACTTTTAGAGACGAAAAAATAATTGCCTTCAAAGATAAGCTTTACCACATTTAAAAGGTAATTACTTTAGCTTTAAAGTGAGTTAGTGCTTCTTTCTAAATTAGAATTATAATTTCAAAAATATTTTAAATGACATAGGTTCATTTTATTGTTTTAAGTAATAATTTAAAAAATTTCAAACTTTATAATTTTTTAAAATCTTACAAGAATATTTTCGCTACTATTCAGTGATTTTTAAGATACCTAATAATGTCGATTTATTATGAGTGTTACATGAAATAACGACCTTTATATAAATTATAATGGCTCATATAATTAAACCAGTCTTGTAATTTATTTTAATCTTTTAATATGAAATAAATCAAAATTTTAAGCATGGAATAACGGGATAATAAATAAACGAGATAGAAAATGTAGAATTCTACCAATAAGAAATTTGGAAATAGCATTAATCACTATCCTGTGAGTAAGAACACCTTTATATAATAACATAAAAACATCACTTATTCTCTCTCACTCTCTCTCTCTCTCTCTCTCTCTCTCTATCTTCTTTGTTTTCTTCTCACATTCATCTTTTACCTATATTAGCAGATTTTAATTATTAAATCATATCGACCAAAATATAATCCATCATTTTATAATATTATATAAAAATACATACTTATTGTACATTGTATGTCATATTATATTTACTGGTAATATTTAATATTTTTTTATTATTGTGTTTACTTTGTATAAATCTCTTAATTGAAGAATAATACAAGAGAATTCAATGTAAAAATATTTTTGCAATAATAAATTTTATTATTTAAATATTTGTTTCAATATGATTATATACAAAAATTTTTATCATAAGCTTGCATTAGAAGTTTATTATAAAATTCATTTCATCAGATTCACAAACTTGTAGGGTCGAAACGATACAATTTATATTTTAATTTTACTTTAAAACAACAGGCCCCTTTTTAGATAATTTTCACGTAGATATTTCTATCATAGAAAATATGTAATCAATCGCATACGTTCTTAAATATTTATCACAAAATTTATAATATAAATATCATTTACTTAAGAAATAATAGTCTAAAATTAACGGTATTGATAATTCAAAACTTTATTAAACTTACGAAAAAATTACGTGTTTCTTAAAAATATTTCTATCATCGTTATAAACTATTTAACGAGAAAAAAAATTTGTTTATTATTATTTAACTAAAACTATTCATATGATAGAAATCAGTTCAATTCTATTTATGGAAAAGTTATTCTTTATAGCATAAATGAAATATACATCTTTATATTCAAGTAGTTTAAGCTTGAAACGTACGATATTACGACCATTTAAGCAATTATAAATTCAATCAGTTCTCATGACTGGAACGATGTTATAAGTGACTCATGACTAAACTCAACACTATTTCTACCATATCGTTTATCTAAATATTTTGTTAATACCAGACTACGAATTTATAAGGAAACGAAGTTCTTTTATTTTAAAAAAAGTTTCTTAGATAAAAATACTACAAAGTATCGAGAGCTTACAATAAAACTTTTTAAATTGGGATATGATAATTTATACCAGGAAGGCTGAAATATTAATGAAATCATTACAAAAAGAATTATTAGATAAAATCTATACTACTCATTTTTAATGCAAAGTTACAGAAGTCATATTCATATGTATTAAATTCTATTGAAATCCATGGCGAAAATAAACTGCTGGCATGCTTAAGAAATTTTTAAGGAATATAAAGCTCCTTCTAACGGTATATTTCATCCGTACTTGTTGGCCTACTAACCTTACTATATATACTAATCTTACATCAATATCGACGCTTTAAGGACATACGGAATATGCTTGTTCAGATGCAGCATTATCTCAAAGAGAAATTAGGGTTTTCAAATTAAAAAACAAATAATAAACAGTAAATTTTTACAGGAAGGCAAATATTTAAATTTACATTTAAACTATCTCTGTAGAAAATACTGAATTTGTTAATTAAGTAAGTACATCGACGTATATTATTTGTGTATATTTTTAATCAAATGAGAAAGTACGTGTACATTGCCCTGTATCAGAGTTGCGATCACGCGTGCAAGATCAGAGGTACGTAAACGTGAACCGTAAATATTAAACCCAATGCGCGAAGGAGAGCGACAAAGATCAAACAAACATAGCCGTTATATAAAATATATCAGCAGCAGAAACCTTAGACTAGATACATGCTCAGTCGATGAAGTATTGACAAACCATAAGGTTAAAAAATGTCAAAACAGAGTCTAAGCTGTCGAGCACCATATTCGTCAACTTAGCGAAATTGTAGATGGAGAGCAAGCATTTCGCGAGATCTCTTCTTATACTTAGATTCTTGACAGCATGAATCCAACAGCGCATGAGAAAAGTATAAATTATTCTTCGATATACAAAATTGCTGGCAACCCCCTTGTGTCGGGACTCCTTCCAGTATTCGAAGCCAAATAAATAATTTAAAGATAAAGTAAATGTCGCATTTCGTAATGTCAGTTGCAACTATATCACAGAATTGGTAGTATCATGTATGTAGCATAGTACAATGTCGAATTTTGCCATTCCGTCGCAAAAAATGAAGGTCGTGACTTTAACCTATATTTCAAAGAAACTATTTCATTTTCCCAAAGTACAGGAATCCATTAAAATGATTTTTCAATTTTTAACTTCTCAAAGTATTTATCTAGTTTAGTGCGCTTATTCTTCTAAAATTATACAATAAATCTGACATTGTAAGAGAAGTAAGAAACAAGAATTCACAAATATTTTCGAACAATAGTCAATGACAAATATACTCACAAACATATTTTTCATGCTGTATCCCGTGCCAAAGATTTATGGATTTTAATACGTATAAAGTATTATAGAACGTAGCGGAGAAAATATTAACTGCATAAATTAAAAGAATTCAATCATTTTACACATAAAATAATTTGTACATATTATAAAATCGCTTGTATTGTATTATTGATCGATCATGCGCTTTTGCTGTTAAAGAGCGAAGTATTTTTAGAATGGTTTTTCAATGAATTGCACAAATATTGATTCATATCGCCTTGAGGAAGTAAATCGAACGAACCATAAAGATCGCTGCGAGATATCTGAGAAAAATCGGATATATCCACAGTCGGAGACATAAACTTGCGCAGCACTTGTGATGGTCATGGGTAGTCGGAAGGAAACGGTAATCGAGAAACGCTCTGTTGTGCCGACAGCACGTTTCGAATTAAATATTATAGGATACGGAAACCGTCCAATTTATTTAACGCTATCGCTTTCACTTTTATCGCATAAAAGCTTTTCTTAACTCTTATACTTTGAAGAAAAGATTAGAAAATGATGTGATTTTGATTTAGGTACTACGCTATCTCCAAGCCATTGGACTACGGTGTCAAGAGGACCACACGTCGAATGATATTTTACGTGGCCTTCGTATGGCTGGGAGCCGCTTGCATAAGTTTGCCCCCACTTCTTGTCCTTGGAAACGAATACACACAGTCCGACACTGGGGTGTCGCACTGTTCAGTGTGTCAGAACTCGGGATATCAAATTTATGCCACCCTTGGTAGCTTTTACATTCCACTCTTCGTTATGATTCTGGTAGGTATCACATTAGTTATGTAATTGTATCAAAAATAATTATTCGATAATTGTGATTTCCTCCATATTTCCTCCATAATGAATTTGTATTTATCCAAATTTAATTCGGATTTTTAACTTTAACTTTCAATTACAATAACCATTGTAATTGTTGAATTGAAATTTGAAAAATATTTAATAAAAATTGAGTTATTGTTAAGAGAACATTGTATCAAAAGGAAAAACCATTGATCACTTATAATGTAGTAATTTGTAAGTTTTTATTTTCAATAGAATTTAGCTACATGTCAAAAAAAATAATGTTACACGCGTAATAATTATGATGATGGCGTATGATGCAATTTTATAATGCTAGTCGATTTATACTTACTCCTTCAAGTTCAAAGCTTTACAAATTCACAACTATGAATATCTAATTAATGTTAACAACGTCTTGAAACTAATACTTGTTAATTTAAATTTATAAAAATGGATTATATTTCGTGCAAAATGATCTTTTCAACAAAAATCATCTTGCTGCTTTTCCTTTGCTCTAACCACTATCTCTCTCTCTCTCTCTCTCTCTCTCTCTCTTACTTTTTCACTTTTTCAGTGTCTAAAAAAAACACTAGAAAGCGACCTTAAAATATTACCATCAACATAAACTGATATTTGTATGAACCTACCTGAAATTATTCGATAATACTAAAGTACTATTTTATATTTTCTTTCTGAATAACAAACTATTTGTTTAATCAGCTTTGCATAATGTGGAAAGTTTAATAACATAATTTTTATTTCAAAGCAAATATTAAAATACATTTTCTTATTTTATTTTCTCACGTGTATATTATACATGTAATATCGAGTCTAATTTATACATAGTTTAATTTAATCAAAACTTTTTTATAAACTTATACGATACTTGCTTCATTCCTTAGAATTATACTCTCAATTTTCACGAATAAGTGCTCCATGAGTATTTCCTAGATCCTAATGTTTTCTTGTTTTTCGTTTGAATTCCTAGCATAGTTTTTGTAAAATCTTCGAACCATTAAAGCAGTTCTATAACTTCTATTTCACTCATTAGTCCAATAAATATATTTTCATAATATTTATAAAATGATGAATTCTTCTTATTTCAATTGATTAATGTGCAAAGAATGATTACTCTTACAACATAGCAGCGTTCATTTATTTAGATAATATGTATTTTCATTTTTATTTTTTTATTCTCAAATTACCCAATTCTTATCAAATCATTATTAGAAAATATCAAAATTTATAGACTTATTCTTGTGGCATAAATCTACTGGATTTTTTTTAATCTTCAACTTTTTATTCAAATGTTTAATGTTACTTTCATTACAAAGTATAGTAAATTGTCTAAAATTCTATGCTTTTAAAATTATATATAAATCAGCGTGAATATATATATAAACATTATAATCACGTAAGTTTTAAACATTGTTTAATTGTATGTAATTCCTTTTTGTTTGTGCATATTCTTTCATTTAATTTATTACTTTATTACGAGAACAGTATAAACATTTTTTATAAAAATTATATTAAAAATGATTTTTTTTAACATAATAAATTTATCTACATAATAAACGTTAATAATCATTTTTTTAACGCCTTGTTCGATGTTTTCAATAATTTAAATATTCTAGCTAAAACAGTTAACAAGTAATATTTTTATGTGTTTACATCTATGCCCATTAGTACCAGTTCAGTGAATATGCTACCAATCGACATAAAATATAAATAATAATGAGTTTACGGCACGACGTGCAACCAACGTAAGTGATCCTAATCCAATTTGCATAACTATTCTGTAATCTGCCAATCATTCGTATAAACATACGCGTACTAAGGACCAAGGATCACTTGCACTAGTATCGGTCTTTTGCTTAGAGATATTTCTGCTTAATCGCTTTCAATGCTATTCAATTAACCTTTGACTTCATGATTAGACAATTATTTGATTTGGAATTTCGAATGCTTTCTCAAAATAAACTTTATTAACATATTCATAAAAAATAACATTTTTTTATGTTTTTTATTTATATAATCACCATGAAATTAAATATTTATAAAACGTAAATATTGTATTATATTAAGTGCAATGTGTGTTTAGAATTCGACGGAGATATTAATTAGTATGGATTATTTATAATACAAAATTTTTCACTCGTTGTTAACGATTTATTACTGAGTAATCGCACGTGTATAATAGAAAGAAAAATCTTTTAATGTTCAAAAAAGAAAAAAATAAGTTTTCCTTTTACAGGCTTCTATTGAATAGGCAACAATATAATCATTATGTGTATATGTGTGGAATCTGAAAAAGTCTAACGTCAGGTATCAAAACATAACAATCATAGTAAGAGACTTGGTAGACTATGTACGTCTGTATTGAATTATTAACGAAATTTTTTACTTTGTCATTTTTTTCATTCTTCTTTCATTATTGCCCTCTGAAAATATAAGAATATCGATTTCAGTAATTTGTTTGCTTTGAAACTTTATTATAAAATCTGACTGACTGGAGCGAATGTATGAAAAATATACAATAAAACATAAAAACTGCAAAACAACTGCAGCGGTTAAATGACATTTCACGTAGTCATAAAAACGTGTACGTAAGATAGACTGATATAGAATATCGATATTCATGGTCCTGGTAACCGTTGGGATACGACGGGAAACATTTCGTTACAATTTATAAAACATTTTTACCCTCATACCATTTCGTATACAATATAAATTTTCAGAATACATGTAAATCTTGATTATTTTTATTCATAAATAAACTTCACCATAATAATCCCGTGATAATACCTAATTTGTATGTTTCGGTACAAAAATAGATTAGTAGATTAATATAAAGTTTTCAGAGGATTTTTATAAGAGAAACCAGATTGAATACAGATTACCAAACTCTGGAACAAAAAATCCAATTTCTACTGTATCGCAATTCTTTTACATTATTGTTATTCATTTTATTTTATTTAGTATTCTATTTAAATATTGATTTCTAATATATTCTACTTACAAGAACGTAAAGTTCGTATTTTTTTTCTATTTATTTCTATTTACCTTATTGATTTCATTTATTCTACAAATATTTTAAGTTATATATATATATATATATATATATATATATATATATATATATATAATCACGTGACCTACGAACGTTACTTTTTTACTGTTAACACTATGATTCAAGATATCGAAAATCAAATAAGAAAAGGAGTAATTATTATTAAAATGTTCGTATTTACTAAAAATTACATTCTTCTTCGTAATATATTTGATAAGAATAAATAAATACTATAGAACTCTTTGATACTTGTGTCTCCTACTTTCAAATGATAAAACGCGTACATATAGCGTCTATGGCTAGAAAATATTTACTAAGGAAATATTAAAAATTAACCAATTGATTACATTAATTGTGAATGCAACGTTAGCAAACTAAATAATTCTGTTTTTATTATAAATGCGTACTTTTACGATAATACTGATTACTTCAAATGAAAAATAATATTTTTAGCGATACTTGGATATTATATTGTATTTTCTTATTTGTTTTGCGCTCTATATCTGAAATTTACTGCGTAGTATGTCTAAAAGATATGTGATGACCTACAATTTCTTTTAATTCTAATATCATCGATCGTTTTGAGCATCTAGATACATGGTTATTCTAATCGACTTATTACGGAATGATAAAATACAAACTATTATAAATATATACTGATAATTATTGTAGAAAGTTTTATTAAAATTATCAGTAATATACACTTACATATTTACTTATAGTAGGCTAAGAAATAATTCAAAAAGTTTAAAAATACAATAATATTGTACTAGTACAACTGAAAGTATTTGTAAAATTAAATTAAAAGACAAAAATTAAAATTTACTATCTAAAATAACTGATAAGTTATTTTAGATAGTTATATATATCAATTTACAGGGATGTATTGTTAAAAATTTCGCTAATAGAAAGTCAAAATTAATGATACATAAAAATGGTGATTTTTTACTTTTAGGTCTATTACAAGATCTTTTGTGCGGCTCGGAAAATTGTACTTGAAGAAAAACGGGCCCAAAGTCATCTCGAAGCGTACTGTCACTTAGATATAGAACAACAGCTTCCAGCACCCATTATTCACCAAAAGACCAATTCCGACACCCAGATTACCAGAGGAGCCTCGCCGATCGAGCAGCACCGGAGTTCCAGCACCTCGACCACGGTAAACTTTACTCAATTCTAATTCAAATTATAAAATAGAAAAGGAGAAACAGCCCACCGTACACTATATTTAAATTTCGAAAATGTTTCAAATAATGTACTTTGAAATATTTTAATCGAGCCATTACATGAAGTGTCTAGCTATGATAAAAAAAGTAACCACAAAAGTTTGGTCACTGATATTAAGTATTTTTCCAGATTGTGAAAAAATTTGTGAAACTATGTATAAATAATTACTAAACTAACACTGAAAATTAATTTTGAGTAAATACTTTGAATATTATTAACAATTTTTAAAAAAACTTGTATGAAATGTTTTAAGAAATATTATTTTTTTAATTAAGAAAATGATTATAGAACATTGATAACTTTCTAAGCTTACGCATTTATGACGAAAATAATATACAATAAATTTCAATGTTACTCTTCAAATATCGAAATAAATTTCCAATTAATAATTATACATGATTTTAAAGTATTTCTCTTTATAAAATCTAATAGCTTTCTAATTTTTCTGATAATTTATTCTTAAGAAATTAGTTGATCAAAAATTTAACCATTTTATAATGAATACTATTAATCCATTCATTCGCAGAAATTTTTGTATTTACAATTAACCTCTTCATTCATAAGCATTAATGAATTTTGATAAAATAATTGTCAATTTGAATGTAGCAAGCCCAAGTTTCGCGTTCTTCAATATAATCCTTATACATTTATAAGCGTTTAACGTGCTTCGTAAAATACAGCAAAGTTTTCATAAATATCTTAAATGTATGTATAAAAAAGGATTAAGTGTGACTGATTTGATTTTAAATATGAAATATATGTGCAGAAATTCTAATCTTTATAGAATAGAATCATTTTCACTTAACTTCACCAAAACACCATTACTTATTCTATCATTCGAGAAAGCCATCTACGCGTGACTATTTTTTTAATAATTTTCATTGAATATTTCAACAATCACTTCATAATTTCATACCCCATATGAAGTTCAAAGAGTAGTAATTTATATTAAAACATTCTGTCTTTTTCCAATCATAGCAATTGATTAAATATCATAGAACTTTGTGCATTCAAATTGTATAACGAGAATTAAGAACGATATCTACGAGTGTGAGATCTCAATTAGCTATATCCTAATAAGTTATTTTCTATAACTACATTCTCTTAAACATTTTTTATCGAAGTTGACACAAAAGATTACTAATAAGATGAGTAATGCATCAGAGAATTAAGAAAATTAATAATTTGTCTAAAATAATAGTAATAAGTGTATTCTGAATACAATTAACGTAAATTACCATTGGCTTTGAAATTGTTCAATGAAAAGATGATTTAAAATTAATAGAAAATCTTAAAGCAATAGACAAGGTAATACAGAATATCAATCGATTTATATATTTTAAATAATTATAATTTTTTTTTATTTGATAATTTGAAAAACATCTTACCATTCCACAATATTAATGGAATAAAATTTAGTAATATTTAATTAAAATTAACTGACTAAGCTCCTAAGCAACAAAATTAATATTTTAAAAAAGACCTTTAATGTATTATAATCAAGACAAAATTATTTATAACAGTAGCCGAGATTTCAATTTCACATACTTTCATATGTACCTAAACCAAGAGTGATGTATATCAATATATAACTCCTAACAACACCAATCGTTCTACCAATAGACACGATCATTTCTTGTTGTATGTAAATGAATCTAATATCCTATCGACGTTCGCTGATTTATTATACAGTTCAGAAAGGTAATTTTATTCCCTCGTCCTTCTTATGCAGCTTCGATGCTCCTTTTCCCTCCCTTTTGTCCTCTTTGTTTTCATCTTTGTCTTACGGATGATACGCAAACACGATTGAGCGTCACAAGCACTCAGCGCTATCACTTTGGAAACCGCACTTGACAAACACACAGTGCAGCAGCCTCGGTATGAACATACCAGACAAAGGAGCCACTTATCTTCTCTCTCCACGGCTTCTATAAGCATTCGCATGGGATTGTACGTATGGTGCAAGTTCAACGGGCTCCAAGTGCAAATTCGAGAGCATCGGCGGTGGCGTTGGTTCTGAGCACGCAGCGCATTATTATTACGGTTTGAAGGTTAATTATGGTGAAATCATAAACAAACGGAAATATCCAGACGCGGAAATTTTATTCGCGTATTAACGAAGGCATTCAATTTCATTGAGAAACTTTTTAAGGCCATAATTCATTCATGATTTTACTACAATTTAATTTTTCTAAATTCAACTTCTATTTAATCACGTGATCTGATTGTGGATAGATAGATATTTTAACGTATAACTTTCAATATATCGTAATATATAATTTATAATGATAATTAACCGATTAAAAGCAGTTGGCTACACTGTTATTTTTCTTTGAGACGTGATTTTTAGCGTGAAAAATTATTTTCATGATTTATAACTGAAAAGTATTACTTAATAGTTAAGAAAATGGAAACAAAATAATTTTAAGAAAGCATTTGATAATCTATTTCGTAGGTTTCAATATAATCTTGTTATAACCGAGATTATTTCATATTACGATCAGTGAAACTCTCGTGAATACAAATAATTAGTTGCTTATTAGAGGCCTAATTTCATCATGAGAGATTTAGCTATATCATATTAGATCAGCATATACGCTTCGCTTTACTTGTTTTATATATTACACTGTATCTTACCTTAACCTGATTTTTTATTATGATTTATAGATGTTTCATTTACTTTCTATGACTATTCTTCTAATATTACGATTGAAAATCATATAATATTATTTGTAACAAATTCTTACGATTTAGTCCAATTTCAATATAGTACGCATAACTTATATTTGTTTAAATATATATATATATATATATATATATATATATATATAGGACTCTAATAATTGTTCCTAATCTTAATCGCCATAATTGAAACAAAACTATAAATATTTTGTGCTTTTGGTCACACTAATATTACTAAATGTTGTTTCTCATCTCTGTTTATTCATTAGAGAGATCTAACAAAGTATAAGTAATTTTTGTCCAATATCGTAGAAATTTAATTAAAAATATTAAATTAAAAAAAAAGTTAACGACACAACCGAAAAATAGATGAAATTAGAAATTTGTGAAACATGTGAGACTAAAAATATTGTAATCATGCATAAAAGTTCGCTACTCGACAAAATAGTAGAAAATTAGAATGAAAATTCGAATACCATTGAAAATAAGTCACGAAAAATTTTTTATTCAATTGATAAGGTGCATCATAAACTGTTTTCATTCTAGAAAATAATTTTCAAAATACTTGATTCGGAATTAAGCCCGACACTTTAAAAGCCGTGCACTAGTGTAGTTGGTTCCCTCGTATTTTTTTAAGATAATTGGATCTTAGAGCAATTATATAATGAAAAAATATTAAGACCTTTAGATAGCACATTCGATGAAAAAAATGTCCATCCACCTTCCCTGACAAAATACCGATTTCCTTTGCTTTATCACTGTGAAATACTTTGACCTTCACCTGCTTCTTATACGTTCAGGTGAACATTAGAAAACTCTTTATAAAAATCTGTCCACAGCTTTTTCCTCATTTGTCATTCCCGCAAAAGACGTTTACGGGCAATAAAAGATAGAGAGTTTGGCATAGGAAGGTGAAAAAAGGAAAAACTTTTAAATTCGTGCAGTTTTATCGGTACTCTAGAATTGGCGTGTTGTAAAGTTTTCTTACCTTATGTACGTACTTATGTATTAGCAATGATATAAAAGAAATATAGTAGATGCACTAGTTAGTTGATGCAACCAGATTTATCCAGTCATTCGGCTTTTATTTCGACTTTTTCAAATGTAATATCACGCTATAAATAAAAAATATCATTTTATGTATAGAATTCCACTAACTATTTAAATATAAACATTAAACCTTTCAACTTTGTTAAAATGAATTTTATATATTTTTTCAGAAAAAACCTAAAATATGTAAGTTCTTCTATGCTACATTAACAGTACCTTGGAGCGGTGAAAAGCGACTTTAATTTAACCCTCATAAAAATAATAAAATTTAATAAATCTCACAGTTCTTCAACTTCCTCGAATGTGATAGAATAAAACTAATGAAATATAATAACCCGAAATTAAGCACATATATACATGTAAGGATTACACGCAAGAGAGCGATAGAGAGAAGGGGATATCCAGCTGGCAAATTACTAGTGACTACGGGAGCAGGCGGTTGTTCAAATTAGAATGCACGTGTGTTAAAGGTCATAAGACTGGAACTTTAAAGCTCGCAGCCATTTCGATGATTGCTTTCAGAGTTTGTGCATCTGCAATACGATCGCGCTTATTCATGTGTGATTTTCTTCTCTCGCTTGTACTTTCAAAATATCAATGATTTCTCGTTTTGGTAACTTTAAAAATATTCGATGATGTAATCCAATTTAGTTAGTTTCCTTATTTGCTAAATGAGTTCTATTTGGTCAGTATTGTAAAATTAAAAAAATTCTCACCTTTTTTGTAACAAGGGTGTTATCGCATTCTTTAATAAATTCGGAAATTTCCAAAGTAAAGTTATTTTGACTGGATGTATAAGTAAAAGTCAATTTCAATAAAGCAAACATCTTAATAATTATTTGTTTACTTATATTTTAATAAAAAGTATCTGCGTTTATACGTAATTTATATTATTATTTCAAAAGTGTTAAATAAATCCAACGGTAGGTATATCACTAGAATATAATACAATATATTCTATATAGATTATAAAATTAAAAGATAAACTTAATGTCTTTTCTTGCTATAATACTGTCTTTTGCGTTTATTTCAACTTATCATAAATCTGATCAACGAACACAGAATTAGTCAACTATTTATAATTTTATAATGCGAAAACTTTTTATAAAAACGCTTGGAGTACGATATCCCGTATCATTACCACCTCATTGCAAAGGAGCACCAGTCGTATATTCTTTAAGTATCTTGTTAATAACTTAGTTAATAACTAGCCCTGAAAACTTATTTTTTTGCTAAATCTTTAATGCCATACGCATCGCGTTACTCAGCGCCTGCTTCATCCATACGACAAGGGATTTTGACACCATATAATCATAAAAATAACCAAACTTTTTTCTTTATCTCAATTCTCGCATCATCTCCAAACACGCTGTGATTTTTTAATAAGGATTTTTGAGGTTAAAATCAGGAATGTAATTCTTTGCTTGATCTATTCTCGTGGTGACTAGACACTTATTTGTCGTCCATAAGTAACCCCGATCACTTACACTCAACGTTGACTGATCTGTTAAATTAAAGATTTTCACGAAAGTATGAGAAAAGGAACGGAAGTGAATAATTAATTAATAAATCCAAGTTGCATAATAGTTAGTAAGGAGCAAATAATAATTTATATGAGAAAGCACGGTGAATTCATCAATTCAAATTGTAAAATAATGAAATTATAGTACGTAGACTATAATATGTAGCAATGGTTGATAAAATAATTATTTAAATGTAATAAAAAAAAAATTGGTCAGCGAGATTCTTTGGAATTAAATGATATACGTACGAAGTACTAGCGTTAGAAAAAATGTTTGCAAAGGGCACGTAACACCAGATTTTATTCTTTGTACAAACATATCTGATCTCATCCATATTCTTATATGACAACCGCCATACAATGACACCTAGGCAAAGAACTCTGATAACATGATTGATACTCTTGAAACTCAAATTACAATCATTTTTCCCACTCAAATTACGAAATATAAACATAACAAGTCTTATAATTTATCACTTTCTCTCTCTTCTCTCTTCTCTATCTCTTCTCTCTCTCTCTCTCTCTCTCTCTCTCTCTCTCTCTCTGTCTCTCTCTCTCTTCCGCTATCCCTGTCTATCCACTTCCCTCGTAAGTTCAAATAAATCGCTAATTTATTAAAATAATTTCTAATTATTGTCACGAAAATTTATTTCAACTAACATATTTATGAATTAAAGTTAATTATTGAGCTTTTACGACGTTTCGTTTCTTAATAATTATATAAAATGTATGAAACAAATTTTTTTTATGTTACGTAAAGGTTCCAAAAAGAAAAGAAATTTTTAATTGTAGTAAATTGAATGGTATATTCTTGGAATTCTTTTGATTGCATAGGTTTTACATATTATTAAATATCGCAAAAGTTGTTAAACTATTAAATTGATTACATCATAATCTACTAAACATCATTAACGAGCAAAAGTACCTTGATAAGGCTTACTTAGAAGCCGAACTTTAAAGAAGGAGAAAGAAGGGGAACAGTAGTGACCCTCTTGTTTAATACTTAAGTCGTAAAATAAAATACATTCGTTGCAATAAAATGAGCGCTTAGACTTGATAGAACTCAAAGAAAGTATGCCTAGAATCTCGATAATAAATCTTTCGCTGACCTTTTCAGCCAATTTTTCATGTAAAAACAGTGAAGAGAAATGAAAAAAGTCAAAGTATGCAGAACTCGACTGATCAATACTCTAGGCAAAACAGATGAGAGTATAAAAGAGCTTAGATATCTCGATTGATATCAAAATATTTATATCATTAAAGAATGAAAAAGAGAGAAAAGCGTATTTTTATAAAAACAGAGATTGCAGAAGTTCGGTCAAAAACACAGTGTGCAATAAAGCTCTCATGTTCCACAAAACAATTTATTCAATAATCAAAATTAATAACAACCTTTCAACAACGATAATTGCGTGTATTACTAAGGCATTCGGAAATAGTAAAAATTTTTTTATATTTTTCATAAAGGAAATTCTTAATTTAAATTAAGTACCCAAATAATATTAATCAATTTTTTAATATATTTGCACAATGTTGCCACTGATATAATCATAAAAAATTGTAAATGTAAATAATGTAAAATTTTGTAGGAAATCATTACAGAAATGTGAAAATAGTAGGTATTGTAGGAAACTTGATCATCGATAATAGAATATTTAAAAAAGAATTTCACAAAATTTGAAAATAATATTCAAGACTTTTCGTATTTCAAGCAATACCGTTTGGTTGTAATATATTTATAAAATCGCATTATAACTACGGAAATGAAAAGCGTTTTACACATGTTGTATACACGCACATCCACTCAATCCTCTCATACACAGCAAGATACTCGAAGTGGGACATTTACGTAAGTGGTAGCTCGGTACAGCTCCAGCCACTATCAGTTTAGCTTCTTCTCCATTCCTTTACTCAGCACTGGGTAATACCGATGAAATAGATTCTCTGTTACTTTAATTACAGACTAAATACCAGGTTTATTGGGAAACGTGCAAAGAGACTTCGTCACCTTTATACATTAACCCGAAGCAAAAGACACGTACCTACATATCGTACTTTTAATGTTATAATAAATAAATAACAAATTTTACGAGTTTACATTATTAAACACGAATTTGTTAATTTTATATTTGTTCGCATAATTGTCTCACTACTCTCTCACTACTGTCGGGTCATAATATCCAGAGGCAAGCAAGAAACGAAAAAGAAAAGAAATGCCTGTGCATTAAAGGAAATAAAGCATTAAAAGAGCGGGACAAAGGAGTAAATAACAAATAAGATTAAAATTAATGCAACATTTATACATAAATATCAGTAGGCTACGTAAGCCCAAGAGGTACACTTAATTAGAAAAAGGTGCATCAAAAAATATTATAAATAAAATGAAAATAATTGCACTGTTTGTATTACCCAAGCTAGCGTAATGTATTGTATTAAGCTATTTATCAACAAAGCTGTATTACTTGAGATTCCGCGGCCGGATCTTCGCGAGACTAGAACAGATAACTAAAAGAGATCGACGATTCGCAATGTGCGGAAGTTGTCATCTATTTCGTTCACGTAGAATCAAACGAATTGAGCAATAAGCAGTGCATTAAGGCAGATCAATGATGAACTGCCAATACGTACTAGGGGTACGTGACTTAAAAATAATTGCACTCACCAAGTCTTAAATCAAGAAGTCTGCCAAGAAAATAACCCTTCTTGATGAGGATGCCCTGGAACTCGCCGGTACATACTCTCGTTGGTACTGCGCTTCCTAGGTCGAATGATGACAACATAACTTTCTCCTCAAGTTAACCAACGCAATAAGAGAATGTAGCGCGATCTCGCTAATTACGTACATTCGTTGTCCTCGAGGGAGACGCGTCGAGGTTTGCGTCCTTGCGGGAGACAACTCAGTGCACTTTGACCTTTACCACGTAAGCTGTTCTTTCATAACGTGCGCTAACTGAAAAATTCGAAAAATGTTGCAACGGTATTTAAATAGAACTTTATTATTTATCAATTGCTGTTAATTTGTTTATCCCATATAATAATTTCTCTTATCATTTTTAATAACAGATTATACATAACAGGTGTAGCGAAAGCAAAAATCAAGTTTAATAAATAATAATCGCAAGAGAAAGCTATAAGTTCTCTTTACGTCAGCATTAAACTTCTTTATATCTGATTCACTGTATTGAAATCGATTTTAACATTTCTTTATCGTTTACGTATGCGTGAAATGCACATTTCGAGCTTTTATAGAAACGATTCAAAGTAACTACAGTTATTTGATAAATATATCATGCAGTTATTTTTTAACTATATATGGTTCCATATTATTGAAATATGTTTTCTAACAATGTCTTCTTTAAAGTATATTCCAAATATTTGAAATATTAACTGTAAATCAGATTATATATAACGTAAAACTTTATAAATAAGTTCTACATCATTATGAATATGTTCATTTTTACATTGTATATAATTATATTTATCAAAGAAAAATAATATGTTATTAACGTATTCCAGCACAATTTCAAGCTAAATTTCATAATCAATTTTACAGTTAGAAAAGACTTATCTTTTCGAATGAAGCTTTTTTATTAATGTAAAAATGATTAATAAACTACTACTATCGAAATATTTTTAAAGCCTTTTTTAAACCAAAAATTATATTAATATTACACTAACTTTATTCATTTATTATAGCAATCAATTATATTGATAATTCCAAATTAGTTTGTATTTACATTCACTCCTAAAATCATGTTGAAAATTTAAAGAAAATAGTTTTTTCAAGAGTCTATAAAAAGTCCACTTGTGAACCAAGTATCATGAAAAATACTAGAATACGATAAATATTTTCTCAAGATTAAAAACTAACCACAAATTGATTGCCTTTGTACACGTACACGTTGCACAATCAATGATGCTGGACATAAAAAATCTAATAGGTATTATCCTTAAACGTATACGATTGCATTCAAAAATTTAATCCTCGGTTAGGATATTTAAAATGCAGCTTTTAAAAGTTACGTAGAAAAAAAAAACAATTTTTTATTCTTTATAACTATTCCATTAAACACACACACAAAAATAGAAAGCCAAATCGGCATTTGTAGCGACTATTAATGTGAAATGTGTCAATAAAATCTAAAAGTAAATTGAGTAGAAAATGTAAACCTTGACGTGTATCGGTAAATTAAACCTCGACATGTGTTATTCCCAATATTATCTCGCATGTACAGATCAGAAGCATGCGGGCAAGCTGTAGACTTAAACGATGCGAAAATCGCTCGATACGATTAGCCTAGGAAAGTGAGGTCCTTTAATGCCACTGTAGGAGAGGAGGGAAGTCCGCCCAACAAGGTCAACGTAACAGGAGAAAGAATAAAGTGAAAAACCTGGACACGACACTGTCTCCTCTGACAATCGACGCGAGGGCATTTAGTGCAAAATAATCTGCTCTTTTCGTAACCTTAAACGTGACCTCAATTAACCCCACGCCACAATTACTACCATACCGCCCTTCGTGACCATCCAATGCTCATAGGGAACCCGTATAAAGAACTTGAGGGAAATTTTTCCTCCGGCCCTTCTCAACATTTATAGTTTCTTTGTTTACATACTTCTTTCAATTGTATATAACACTGACTTCTACTTGAATACTTTGCTCTAATATTATATATTGTGCATTTAACATTTTATTTTACAATTAAATGTCAACAATTCAAACGTAATATTAATATTAACCATTTATTTTTTTTTCGAATGACTTTTCTGAAAATCAATTTTTTCAGTTTATAGATTTAAAAATCCATAAATTCATGTATCGAACGTTACGGAGTGTTATATTAATATTGACTATTTGAAAAAGATATAACTTAAAATAACTTTCATTTTTAACAGCTCATACGGCTTTTAGAATTATTCAAGTATTCATAAGTCTATTTCATCATGTGTTTCAATTATCGATAAAACATTTTTTCGATAGAATAATTAATGAAAAAAGTATTCGGTAATATCTGTGTCAGCGATTTAAATATTTCGCTGGAAACATGTTGAGTAAGCATTGGAAAATCAGAAAAGAGATCTGATTTAAATTAACGTTGAAATTAAGTGTCTTAATCGCATTACTTGTTGCAGCTTTCTTTTCGATATATTTTTGTTTAAAGTTCTACTCGTACCTAATACAGAATAACATTGTCTTTGAATTAACAGAAAATTCCTTGAAAATTTAATTATTTTGAATGTGTGGAAGCTTTAAAACGATAATGTAATTCTTTTTTAATGCATTTCTCTAAATTACCTTGTGATATTTAATGAAATACTCAGCATTCGCCCATAGTATATGGTTCAACATCCTAAATTCTTCTTTTTTAGAAAAAAGTACGTTATATAATTTTTTTATATGAACTTTGTTTTCCTACTTCTACATAACCTTCTCTTCTTGCTCTGCTTATCTATCTGTCTTTTCTTTGTATTTTAGCTACTTTTCTTTCATTTTCATCTCGTAATGTATATGCACAATTTCTATTCTGAATAGAGACGCTTGAGCGTACACATCTTCGTGAGTGTAGAGCTATGCACACTCTCTTATTGATGTTGATAAAGTATGCGTTCATTCATCTTTATTATTCTACCTTTTTCACGGTTGGCACATATAGGAGGTTTGTTATTATATTAAAAGTGCAGACGATATATTTAGCAAACTTTAAAAAGACTGATGTATCAACAAGCTTTACTATTTTCTTACAGATTTATAAAGACAATGCTTTTTAGGAAATAGAATCTTAATACTGCCAGTATCACAACATTTCTCTAGTTATCGCCGGTATTGTTTAATTTAATGCAAACCCTATATAATACATTGTTCTTAACGTTACACATTGGACTGTTAAGAAATTTCGTTCTATATACCCGTATATATACCCTCAATATTTTTATATTATATAATTTAATTTCAAAATTTTCACGCCCACTTAATAACTTTTTAAAAGGATTCATAATAGAATCAAGTTTAAAAATTCTTTTACGCGTTATAAAATTAATTTCTTACAAAATTTGTAACACAAAATTATAGATATTAATACATTTCTCGTTGTATATGCCTAGAGGATACAACTAGTCAATAACTTGAAAAACTTAAATTATTTCGTTTCTGTAGTAAAAAAAAGAGAACAATTATACTTTTCTGTCGTCTTTTTCTTCATTTCGCAAAAGTTTCGTTTCAATTAAACTGCATAGAATTCTTCGAGTATAAAAAAAAAATCTCGTGTTTTAAAGCAACTTGTACAACTCGGTTTCACTTTAGTAAAATTAGTAGCAGCAATAACGAAATCGTGAAATCTGCCGTGGAGATGAGATAGAATTTACTTTAATTCAATGAGCGAACTCGCACTTTATTACAATATCTTTTCTTAAATGTCAAGTCAAACATTTAATATCTTTTTTCCTTTAAATTCTCTTTTTCTTTTATGTCAAGCACTTAAACAAACTTGGTGACTCGAAAGCGGAATAATATTCCTTTCACAGTGTCTGTTGAAATGGGGCTTAATTTTAAGCGGCATTACTAAATCTTATACGTGAAATTGTCATAAATTTAAATTTAATCTGTTTAAAGTCAGTTGCGTTGTATTTTCTATTTAAATTTCTATTTAAATATATCAATAATTATTTTAGATAATCAAAAAATAAACGGAATATGCCTTCGATGAAAAGTAAAAATTATTAAATCCTAATGATGTTGTAATTTCTGTATGTAACTTTTATAATTGAGATTTGCTAGGTTTAATACAAACATTAACTACATGGTCTAGTTTGAAAGCTAACTTCACTAATAAATTATAGATAAGAAAAAGTTTTCATATCCTTCTACATATTATTTATAATTTTTGATTATTAAATTTATTTAATATATCGACGTGCAAAAGAAAGTTTGGAAGTTTTTATAATAAATAACACCATTATTGCTATTTTCAATTTTTAATAATAACAAAAAAAATTTATATCTTTAGTAATGGTTTAGCCTTCTTTACATAAGTTCATAATTTTTTTAATTTTTGCAGAATGAATTTCAAGGAAGTTTTTAAGCATTCAAATTTTGAATATAAAACAAAATTACAATTGCAGTATGAAGTAAAAATTAGTATAAAACTGTGCCATAATTTAATAGTATCATTTTGCACCATTTATATTGAAATATAAATGTTAATTTATTTTCAACATATTTTTTTATAAGTAGCTGAACAACAGTACGTAAATTCTTTCGATTTTTTAAAATATAATAGCAATATATTTCTACACTATATTTTAACCATTTGTATACATATTTCTTAGCAATTATAAAATAGATTATATGACAGCGACTCGATCTAGTCTGATATGTATATTCTGCTTCTAAGCTCTGAAATAATTAGTTCATATCTGTATAGTACACATCACTTTCAATTTATATTTAATCTCGCGTTTGCTTTTTATTCATGATTTTGTACTCATTATATGTATTTCTTTTTATGAAATATTAACTGCCGTCCATCAGTATAGTTTTTAACTTGATTAAATATCAACTTAGAATCTATAAAAATATAAAATGGTAGTTTGAATCTATATTTCGATGAAATAGTAATTCAGTGATTAATTTATTACATGTATAACCAACGATAATGAGAACTCCCGTACAACTGTAATAAAACTATTTCAAATATAACTATGATTTTTATCAAAGACAATCATTTTGTCAGATTTCAATTGTACACCTAGAATATGAATTGTTGAACATACAATTTTCATAAAATATTGTTGGTCGTAGGTTTGATTAAAAATAAAAAAAGTAAAATAAAAAATCATTAAAGAATGATTATTAAGTTAAGTGTGCCATAAGACGCAAGAAACACTGAATACATCAATTAAAGACAATAATGATTATGGGGATTTAACTATTCTTGATTTATTAAATCCCATAAAGCATATCGTAAAATGAATGGATATACAAACCCATGATTTTATTACAATTTATCGGACATAAAAAGAATTTGATTCCCATATCAGAATTATACAACTACAAGAAATAAACAAACCAAATAAAAGTTGTACTTCGTTAAATATTCATCTATAAATTATAAGTTATCATTAAATTATAAACTAATAGAGATATAAAAGTTTGGTGTACATTAGTTCAAACATTCGCATCATTATTAATTTTATTAGCTTAAAGTATTCTAAAATATCTTATAACTTGCATTTTCAATTTAAATAATGTTTTTTCAATTGGAAAATTAGAAAAATAAAAAATTTGAAAATTTGATTTGACTATTAACAAATATAAAAATTTAAACAATTTATTAAAAACCAATCATATAATGATTCTAGAAATTGCAATAATTTAGTACATAATTTGCATAATATTCTAACATTAATTTTTCAACTTCACTTTGATTTTTATAAATATTAAGGTTTGTCATCACTGGTGAACAGCACTGTAACGTTAACATAGTAATTGGTGTAATTTTTCATGAAAATTTATTAGCGCTCCTACGTTACGAAAGTGATGACATATCTGAGAGATATTATATTGCAGATTCGAGGTGTAAGGTGTTTAAGCAATGGATTCTGACCCCCTCTGCTCTATTTCCGAAAGTAAAATTGTTGTTCGTAAATAATGGACATGGATTTTATTTTGATTCAAAACATATTGTCAAAATGTTGAGACAATTTAAAGTCATACGTGAACATTTTTTAATAACTTTCTCACTGAAGTATGTTTAGGTATTTTAAGGTGATTTAACTAAGATTTAATGATGTTTTATTGTTAAATGGCGATATTTTAATAAAGTTTATTTATAGATACTTATTACGATCAAATAAAATACCTACAAACTGATGTACGAGATTATGTTATCTACTAATCTTTTAAGAACTTTGTCCATTACTTTATATAAATATATATATATATACACAGAGTACCTTAAACACTTACTTATTACATGAAAGGGAAACTTATTTGAATGACTTTTAATCACATAAACCTATCTCTTGTATGAAATACAATTACCTCGCAATTATTTGTCGTGCTTAATACATAAGAAGTAGAAGCTATTGCACAACTATTAATTGAATTTCTTCGTCGTTGTAATTGAAACTAAGTGAACATGTATCCAAACAGACTTTTCGCCAGATACTAGTGAAGTAAAACTGCGCTGTATCTCATATACATTTTCATTATAAGCTGTTTTGTATGTTTTCTGATAAATGTCTCAAATATGTATTCAATTAAAAAGCTAATATAATTTCATACGATTTTCTTTTCTGTAGATTCAAGTATTATAACAATATAATAAAAGAAAATTATGTCTTCGTAGTTTGATCAAGGTTTTTCTTTTTGATAAATGAAACAATTTATAAGAATACAATTATAAATTTACTGTCAACATTTATATAAATGTTACACACATACACACACATTAGATACAATATAATTTCTCTATCTACAAATTTGATCCTTTGTTTCTACCAGTCTGTTTAGTTTTCTTCCTATAATTGAATAGCTGACAAAGTAATTTAATTTATAAGGTAAAATAAAGAAGGAAAATATAATTTATTCAGTAATCTAAACATCTAAACCATTCAATAAATTTACGGATGAAACGATCCGATCGTACCAGGCCAATCTTATTTAATTTTTAGCAACTGTTTGCGAGTGAATAACTTAATTTTTTTGTTAATTCAGTTCTCTTCTGTTTGTAAGAAATATCCTATAAACTTAACTACAGTATTCATTTGTAGTAATCACCTTATTGCTCGGTACTATAAAAATACAATTCCCTTTCAATCCCTTCATAAAAACAATATAATCTTCTTTAACAAATATCTGTTTAATGACGAACCAGTAAGTTTATCTTATCAATACCATTATCATAATCATATCATTTAAAAATAAAATATTTCCCTTATATTTCAATCGAACTAATGTCAATGGCTCAAATCTAGTAAATTTTCTTTTAACTATTCATAACCCCACTTTTGACTTTTAAGGTAAATCCAATGCGTTTTAATGTTCTTCAACCGTCAAATACAATAAATTCAAGTTCTGGATGATTTTTTGTGTTGAGGTGTGTTAATTTGTATCCAGCAATACTTTTCTTTGCTTATCGTCAGCTTCAGTTGTTCAATATATGCATGATGCATATTTCAAATATTAATTATTAGAAGAAAATATCGAAAACCAATCCTAATCCCTATTTAATAGAAAAATAAAAATACACAAGGAAAATATTTACTTTGATATTTCACTTCTGATGCTGAAGAACAACTGAAATAATAATTTTACATTTTTAAGTAAAGGTTGATATCGTTAGATACGACTAATAATGTTACTATTTAAAAAATGAAATCTTTTCTCGAATAAATGAATACACTCGACAAAGCTTAGAAACTTTTACTGTGATTGATATTAAACATACACATTTTTAATTTCTATTATATATACATTTTATTACTTTTCTTTTGAATATTATTTCTTTTGAAAATTATATAATCAAAAACCTCATTAGTTTCGCTCATAACAATGTGCAGCTTCCAATATTAATTGTCACTTATATGGAAAATATGTATTTTATACTGTCAATATTATAAGCTCCATTTTTTACTTTACCTAGATTTATAAATGTTATAATACATTTCCGTATTATCAAATCTGTTTTGATTTACGTCTATTTGCATTTTGACGTAAAATTGACACTAAATAATAGTTAAACATTTTGCACAATTACATCAATTTTATTACTGCACAACTAAACTTATAAAATTTTAAGTTTCAATTAAAAATTTATATAAATTTTAATGGTTTCTTTAAGATAAATTATGGGAGTTTAAAATATTTAAAAAAAATTATTTTCAACATTTTACTCCTATTCTGCAACGATCGTACCTTCGCGAATGTTTAATGTATGTCTTTTAGTAATTAACTTATTGAAATCAATCAAAGTAACACTATATCACAAGATAAAACGTGTCCTATCATGCAGCATTTTAATTAAAAATCTGCGGTGAGTTGCGCTTTTAATATTTTTTTTTATTTTGTCCAATTTTCCATCTGATACTTTTATCGATCTATCGTATCCTTTACTCAGTACCTTATATTTATTTGCTTCCCTTCTGCCATTTGAAGAGTTTTTTTTTCATAATACAAATCATTACTCCGTCTTTTTTTACAACGAATACATTTAGAACTATGTTATATCTTCGCGCTTATTGTTCTTCGTATTTCAAAGAAGAAATGCATTCAAGCCATAATTTTAGCTAACGAAAGCTTTTGAAAGTTTTTTCTTTTATTACAGATGGGCTCTCTTACATCGACGAACAAAGCTTGAAATAATTAATGAATGCTTATTTTAATTAAAAGAAGAATATTTCTGTGCTCTAATATTTTGTATAAAATTTATCTCTCTCGCTTTGTCTCATTCTCTCTCAATCACATTCTTTGTATATCAATTCGTCACTCTTTTTCTTACTATTTCTTTATCTTCCTTCTTGTATAATAACTTCACTCTCTCTCTTTCTCTCTCTCTCTCTCTCTCTTTCTCTCTCTCTCATTCCCAAAACAAAAACTAAAGTTTTTAAATATTAAGATGTATAGAAATAAAAGTGCAAATATTTAAATTAAAAAACAAGTGAAGATTGGCATAATTAAAAAACAAAAATATATTAGACGTACTCAAATCGTTTTTTTACTGTGTTAACGTAAATGTAGCATTTTAACATGAGTGTAAATGAACTGTTCCGTGGTTTTGTAGATAATTTTTTTTAATGTTAACAAATTTTTATCTCATAAGAAATCTGAAACAGAACGATTTGATAAATATTTAGTCTAAGTATTTACAATAAACAAATTGGGATTAAAAAAAAATTTGTATTAATTTTATTATTATCAGGAAAATCGAGATTTTAAAAAATTCTATGGAATAATTTAACAAATAGCGTAATATTTAAAACACACTGATTAAATAATTAATCATCATGATATAGCCTTACGCGAATGATTCTGATAGTAACAAAACTAGGAACATTATCCTCAGTTTTAGCTGATAAAATTTGATAACATGTTAAGAACAAAAATGCAAGTAGTGTGGAAAAGGCTACAACCTATGTTGTAGCTACTGTGAAATATCTTTGGCAATGTTGTATCTGAGACTCGAAAACAACTCAAAGCAGAAATATTCTTCAACTCTGAGTAAATTAATAAGTAAAGGTGCTTTTATTTCAACGTGGCTTGGTAAAAGTTCTTGAAAAGTTATTTCTTTCGGATTGAATGGAGTACTATTGTACCGCTGTTGAATGTGTTGGTGATCAGCAAAATATAGGAAATCTGTATATCCTGCCAGTTTCCTCTTCAAAAATAAGTAAATTTTCACTGATTTAAGTGTATAAATCGTTTACGCAAATTATAAATAATAGCCATTTACGTAATAACAGAAGAAAGTTACAGTGTCTTAAGGTCAATGCACTTAGAGTTGAATGTAACGTAACATCTGGAACTTATATAAATAAGTTCAAGTCAAAGCAGAATCTCCATCACATATCGATTTCGTCAAGAGCAGAATTCATCTGAAATTTCGCATAGCCGATTACGACGGTGTTTTAGTTTATTTTCGTGAAGAAATCGCAATGATTACTAGCCAGAGTATATTAATAGCAAAACATATTTTCGAGCGAGCAGTCGACGTCTTGCAATAAAGCAGCGAATCATCAAAAAAATTTAAACTCGAAACATTCGATTCCTTGAAATCTGAATCTTAAAGGTATTTCTCATTGTAAAGCCAGGTGTCTATGTTTCTGTTATTTTTAAAAGAACAAGAAATACACTAAATGCTCAATGCACATTAACGTTTGGTATAACGAGCTGCGAAGAAGGAGGTGTTTATGCTCACCAATGATAACTCCCGAAAGAACCCTCTTCAAAACTGTGCTGGTTCTTCCTCCCACACTTCCTCGAATCAAAAACCCTATTCCGGTCATGGTTCACTTGTCTTCTAAACCAGAATAAGCTCTTGCAAGCTTAACATTAGGCCAGAACTTTGTTTGGATTTAGGTGAGAAAAAAGTAAAATGAAATTATAAACAAAAATTATAAACTGATAATTCAATTTTCTTACGTAACTGTAAATTTTAATACATAGTCTGTTAAATTCGAGATAGATACTAATGAGAATAAAATAAGTGGTGCGAAAAATATAAGAAAAACCATTATAAAGTTTGATTAACGAGCAAGCTTACTGTAATATCTGTATAAAATCCTTTAATATCAAAACTTTGACAACAAGTGGTTTTAGATTTAAAGTAGACGTTGCAAAAAATTCTTTGAATACAATTTTCGATTTTAAAAGATCTTCCCATTTGTGAAATTAATGAGTAATTAAAGTAAGGAATATTTATACTCCTCGACCGTCACAATAATTGAACATGCTTATGACACTCTGAAACCGTACTAATTATACTATGCAATAATTAAGTTCTTAGTAATAGCTAATGAAATAATATAGTAATATTCTAAGATATGAAACGTAGCATATACTTTGTAATTAATAAACGTTTTCATGAAAATTTATAAATCAACTAAAAATATTTTACTGGAATTCTTATCATATTTTTATTCTTTTTCCGCGAAAGGTGGTAATTACACTCTAATAATAGTAGTCGATCAAAATATATTACAGATGGTTATAGAAAAATTATTGCTAGCAACATACTAAGCGATTCTGATGTATATTATATTCTTCATATCTTATACTTATTGATTCCTATTTGTTTTATAATTTTTATAAACAATGTTTTATAATTATCGTAATTGAACTCGTTATACTTTGTATAACGAGTATTATAACATATATACAGCTTAAAAGTACAAAAAATATATTAGAGTGACATGCCTTCGAATTCAATTTTTTATGAATTTTTATCAATACACATTAAGTATGCGATCAACTATTTTCGAATTTCTTATAAAATCTATTTCTTATGAAATTTATTGATTACTAAAACTTAAAAGTAGGCGTCGATGTTTTGTGACAAATAAAAATATTTAAAATAAAAAAGATTAAAAGGCACACCTACAATTAACTAATTAAGGATACGGACATTACGAACGTAAAATCAAAGATTTTAATGAAGCGATTATAATTTGGAAGCTTTTTCTATGGCAGCAAAAATATAAAATAAATCGCGTTTTTAAAGCGTTTCGAAACTGATGCACAATTATCTACAGCTGTACAGTTTTGCTGTGCGGCATCGTAGGATTCTAAATTGGAGTCGACACGCAGCTTTGCTCGCATAAGCTTGTTTAAGCCCTGAAAGTGTCTGAACACATCGCCGAACCGCACAGATTTCACTTGCTAATAAAACGCGCAGCCAGCCACATAACCAAAAATCGATACTAATGAGCATCTACCTATGTTATGTAGCTTTAGACACTCGCTCGCGTATACTCATATGTAGTTACGACAGATACGATAGCAGAAAAAGAAAGAAGCTTAGATATTGATTGTACGCAGAATGGGATAGAACGTACTTGCAGTTCTGAGAAGGTGCCGTAGAATGGAACAGAGTATGAGAACATTGCATGAGAAAGTAAATATTCAAGAAAAATCATCGATCCATCTTCACTTGACGTTACTCAGTCACAAGTCAAACATCGATCTACTCTATCTTTAAATATCTACAAATTTTCATTATACACGCTATTCGTGCGAATCTCATACCGATTATAATTTATGTAAATTTATTAACGTAAATCCTCGACGCTGCTTCTCTTTATTAGTGTTTTTTATAATTTTAATATTTTTTGATTTTGCGCAATATTTCCAAACGAAAAAATTTACATTTCAATGACGAAATTAATGATTATTATGTGTATGCGATAAGTGTAAACGTGGATCCTTTCGCAAGTACTGGATATAAAATAGCATTCAACGTGTGAGCAAAACTTAACTATTACTTGTAGTAAAAGAAGATGTACTTCTGAACAAAATCAGATTTTGCATTAAGCACCGTAATAACAGAATGATTTTTCTTATAAATAAATATCGAAAAAGGCGAAATTTAATTAATGAAACTACAGGAATTGCTTATTTATTTGCAATTATGTTAAATGACGTCCTTGTATTTATTGTCATTATTTAATTAATATAATTTTACTTATAACAAATATAATAGATACAATACCAAAATTATTAAAGTAAAATCGCGTAAAATCTAATATATTTTATAAATTTTCTAGAATGGCGTTTGAAGAAAACTTGTCTTAGGGAGAAATTTAATTCTATTTCCTCTTTAATCTTACAGTTGAATCTCAGTTTGTCTATTTCCTTGCGAACGATGAATCACTTATTATATCTAACAAACAGCATAGCAAGCGCTATGAAAATATTATTAGTATTGTATTTTTCAAACAATTGTATAATTTTACTACAACTGTGTGTACAATTAGAGAATTTCATTAGGTTACAGTCTCGATATACCCGAGCGAGACTGATTCCGTGAAGAAATACATGCTATTATTAGAAATACGTCGTCTCTCGATCCCGCAAAACCGGATATACTCCGTGTACATTTACCACGACAGCTCTGACGGCTTTAGGAAAATGTCCCATAAGTAGAGATGGAGGGGCGAAAGGTAGGTGATATGCAACAAGGAGATCTAAGCAGACAGACAGAATTCACCGGTCGCCAGGGTGACATGCATCCATGCAATCATGCTATATTAATTTAATATTAGGCTTGCTTTCGTGTGTTTTTTTTCTTTTTTATTTTGTAAATCATAATCTAGAGTGATATTATGTAAATGATATTTACATAGGGAAAAAGGTGTTCCGTTTTCATCTGAGAAAAATAACACTGGAAATAGTGCAAGAACAAACACTTTGTTTTTCAACAAATTATACGCGTTCTTTACTTAGTTGATACATTATTCTTAAATAACAATTTACAAGCTCTAAAAGCTGCTGCTTTTATGCAACTTTTGAGCTGGTATTTCCTTCTTATGCAAATTAAATAAAATAGTTTAAATACTTAATAAATATAGTAATTATCTCTAAATTAAATTGATATAAAATTCAGTTTAAAATATTTAAATGATAAAACGACTTATTTGTAGAGCATAAAGTTACCAAAGTAAAGCATTTATAATTACTTAATAAATACCGTTTATATATATTTACATATAAAAGTGTAATTCTTAATAACTACTGAAAACATCGATTTTATGGATTTTATATAAATATTTATATATATTTTATATAAATATTTAATATATTTATATATTTATCGATTTATAAAACAAATTTTTATTATGTAATTTAAAATCTTAATATATTTATTTGTTCAATCGTATAAAATGATCAACTAAATAACTACTCATGAGGTTATAACACAAATGTTTCAATAATATCATTCGTATTTTTGCTTAGATGAATTATAAGTACAAGTAATTATAATTGAAGTATCACACACAATGGAAATAGATTAAACTTTACAAACAAAGAGTAATAACATTTTTCTTGTCTACTTTAATTGGAGAAATGTATATGCACTTTGATGTAAAATCGTGGTAGATAAATTAAGTATCAGTAAGAAAAGAACCGTTTGGTTGAGGCAGAAATTCATCCCGTTTTTATGGCTCTAGGCATAATTGTATCATAAAATTGGACGTTCAGTGCAACACGCGTAAAATTTTTGTTATTTGACAAAAGAAATTTCAGCATTTGCTCAGGAAAACTATTATGATTATTCAGCTGTGTTTATAAAAAAAAAATTTGTTCCTTTTCTTTTTATCAACGATAACCCTCACTATTCACTACACCTAATTTTTATTTATATGCAAAAGATATTTGTCTTTTTGAAAACAAAAAAATACAATATATACTTTCTACTTCCTGAAATTTTCAGTGCTTAACCATATTTAAATATCACAGCCAAATAAGGTAATTTTTCTCAAGTACGTACTGGATTTCCTTCTGTAAAAGATAATTAAAAATTTACACCTCGGAAATTATTCTTGTTCTCAACCGGTTCTTACTCTGAGCAGTGTCGAAAGGTTACATTGAGATTAACGATTTGGTTTCAGTAGTATGGGGCTTGTCGAATATATTGGCAAACATCCCTAGGGTGGTGGTAAACTCTCTATCCCTGTGGGACTTCAACGCCCCTTTTATGGTCCTCTAAGGAGCATCGCCACATCAATTACATTTCGCGATCGTGCGACGGTATTCCCCCACTTCTCGTGACGCAACAGTGACTGTTTCATCGTGCAAGTGATGGGTTTGCACGTACTTGAACCAACCGGTATGTACGAGGCGGTAATTGGACTAACGAAGACCGAGGTTATACATGCCCAACGCACGCACCATATTTAAAATTACTGACTTTAATTTTGCGATACAATCCTATTTAATAAGCAAAAGTTTAACGAAATTTTACGCCTAAACAATATGTAAAAATTACCATATGGATTCCAGTAAAGAGCACACATGGATGTATTAAACAGTTATCTATAGAGTTCAATAATACACATATATTCATAGGCACACCTCGGAAAAGTGCCACAAACCGTCAAGTATAATTGAAGTTAACTACTCAATTTCAAAGTTTGCAACGAAAAATAAAGGTTAAAAATGACTGACAAAGTTGACTAATAAAGACTTACAATTAAAAATTAAATTTCATCTGTTGGTAAAATAATTTTAAATATTAATTATTTGTTTAATTACATATTTTTAATAATTAATGTAACAGAAACTCATTTTTAGGCTACAAAGCATTTCAATTTAGTTGCTATGAAAACTAAATCATCTAACCATAAAATTAAATAATATCCTATCCATATAAAATATATCATCTTTTATTCTAATTTATTATTTAAAAAAATAAAATTTATTAAATAGCCAGAAATCTGTTATATTTTTAATACTTTTAAATGCTACACTCTTTCAGAAAATTGAAACAAGTCATTCCACCTACGTTCTAATCATTTATTTGTAGTATGGAATTAATAATAATAAATATAATAAATATATTAATCAGGATTAATTAAATACTTTAGGCATGATTATTTCATTATTTATGAATGAATCGAAATATTCTTTTTATACTAATACTAATATGATGTAATAGTAATGTCAATATAGAAATAATAAATTCGGCATGAGCAAAAATGTTATCTGCCATACGTCACCAATAATTATACCCATTTATAACGTTCTTATTAAATTTGCAACATACTCGTAAATCCTAGGTATGACGCGAGAGTGTAGTTATCCTTTATAACCCTACAAATTTACGTGTTTTATGCCCGCTAGAATCCTTTATTTTTAAATATCTTATAGTTTTAACTATGAAGAAATATGTTTTTAAAATTAAATTTTATAAAAGAAAATTTATAGAATTTTCAATAATTTTGGTGAGAGTATTATACGCAAATTTGTTACTCAAATTTTCCAATATTATTAAAACCCTCTATCCCCATTCATTATTTGATTATTTATAAGAGTAATTGGTCCTGATCTCTATAAATCAATATCTCAGTAGATTAGGTTATTTGATCGATATGTTAATAACGATTGTTATTAACATATTAACATATTAACATATTCAATGGATTTGAGTTTATTAATTATTTAAAACCATTGATGTAAATGTGATTAGTTAATAAACTATATTTATTGTTTATTCAAATTTATTCAAATTTCATCTTAATATATCGGTCGGATTTATATTCCAGTACATAATTATAACCTATTTAAGTTTGTTTTCACAAAATTTATTGTATAATTATTTCTTCTGTTGAATTTAGTATCTCTAAGTTAATTCTTTTATTAGTTAAATTAAACTTAAATTTAAAAAAATAATACTGTAAAAAATGTAATATACAAAGTGTATAAGTTTACAAACTTGTTACTTCTCTAATTTAAAAATTTAAAATTAATCTGAAATTATTCATTTTTGTGTATAATTCTTTATATATCATGAAAAAGACAAATATTCTACTGAACAGTTTAATCAGTCTTAAAGATGAAAATATTTTATATTAAATGTTTATAAAATACATTCAGTATTCATTAAAAGCTTCACATACTTTGTGTGAAGCTTTAAAATATTTTAATCTTCCAGAGTTTATCAACTCATTTTATTTAAACACCTTTGTAATACAGAAAAAGTACCTTATCCAAAAATAAAAATTTAAAAGCCTAGTAATAAATTGATGTTATTTTCTCTTAAAATAATAAGAAGAAAGTAAGAAAGATAAATGTACTTTTTTATTGAAATATCCATCACAGAAAGTATTTATGAGTTGTTACACGTATAAAATTTTTCGGATGAAATATATTACATTTTTAATACATAATTAAATTTCAAAAATTCGATTATTCTTTCTTTTCATAAAAAACAGTATCATACTTGCAATATAAAAGATCAGTAAAATCTTTTTGTAATAAATAACGTACGAGTTATACATATATGTTATAAAATACGTTTAAAGTTATAAAGGATATTTGATGGAATTTGTTTTTAACTTGAAAACTTTGATGTCATTTTATATTATTCCTTACATTCATATATAAAATATTAATAACATAATATTTATATTTGTTTCATTATATTACTCATTTAGTAACACATTTTTTGTGCGCAACAAATCCCATAAATTGGTGAAACACAATTGTACCATAAATATATTTTATAGTATTATATAATATTATAATATTTAATTAAATAATTTAAGATATGCTTGTTTCAACTATTTCCCTTCAGACTTGAATAATGTATACTCGAACATGTACTATTTAATCAATTAATAACATAATCAACAAATTAATAAAAAGAATACTAAACTTAAGTTCAAGCTAAATGATTATAATTTTTTTCATGATCATTCTTACTATATTTTTTTCTTGAAACGATTTTCAAGCTTTCTTTACTAACGAGAAATTCACAAGTTAGAACAGTAATAATAATCCATATATATTTTATATTTTTTATATCTTGCACTCCAATAGTAATTCTTCTATTATAAATTAATAGGGATTATGTTATTTGATGTATTTTAGAATCTAGTGTTTTGTTTTACCCGCTGTCTGAAAATCTTCCATTCATTATTTCATTTAATTTTTGTTTCTGTTAACAGCATAAATTACGATATTTAATTAATATTCATATTAGTTAAATTTGTCTTTATATTCATTCTTTTAATAATCTAACTATTCGTTATTTTCTTCGTTATTTTCTTGACAGTTCTCTTTCACATTTTAAAAAATTTAAAATTTTTTTTATTACTATATTATGGTTGGAAATATTCCAGGAATATGATAAGATGGAAGAAAGATATTTTTGAAAATTTACGAAAATACACTAGGACATAGATAAAAATTTCTTCGGAAATATTTTAAAAATTTTGAGCGTTAAGGATTTTTAAAAAATATATGTATACAATAGTAACATAAATTAGTTTTATGATAAAACTAATATATATGTACAGTGTTCAAAACAGTAGAAAATTTTATTTTTGAAGTTCAAGAAATTTGTTTAATAAAATACATTTAATTATTTCTTACAAGTAGAAAGTTATTTTTATATTTAATATAAAAATATATATATTATTATATTTTTCATTAACTTATACTTTTAAATTTTAAAACTTAATTTAATATTTTTATTAAATTATCACTTTATTTAATATCACTCGGATATTTTATGACAAATTAACATTTAAATATTTCAACGCTTACTGTAACTTTTTCAAGTACTTAAAGAAATCTATCAGTTATTAAAGCTCACATGTTGATTGTTTTCAATGCATTATAAATGTCGTAATTATTTAATATCTCATATATTTTAATAAACCTCAAACAGTAAGTACAAATCAAATTAAGTAATTTTCAAAATTCCATTTGTACCCAATACATAAAATTTCATAATTTTCTTTAATAAATGCAACCATTTATGTTTACAATATTCTCACATTAAAAATATATAATAATAATAAATGTATTGTAATATATAATATAATGCAGTATAATAATACTAGAAAATTGTATTTATATATAAACGATAAATGAACTCACAATAGTATTTTATTCATAAAATCGTAAATTGAATAGACAAGTAAATGTAAACCAACACAAGATCAACTAAATTTCTATAATTTTCATTTCATGATAATTGCATTACATTTACACTTAAAATAATTACGAATGTGAAATATTTGAAAATGGATGGTCTTTTAATTGTATAACTGATCATTGTTATATTCCATTACATTGATCATATAATTTATTTGTCATCTCAAGAAATATGACTGATGAATAATTATAAATAATTAATTACGAATAATTTCTTGTCTTTATATTATCAATTGACAACTTCATCAAATTGAAAATATATTTAAATCTAAATCATTTACAAAATTATCCATTTTCAGCATTAATAAGGCATTCCCAAAAAATTCTGTCTTTTTTTTTTATTTCAGAGCATACTATTCCAAAATATTTTATATACGTTTAAGTTAATTTAAATAAAAAAGAATATGAATGAAAATATTTCCTTTTTTGGAAAGAGTGAAAGAGAAAGTGGTCAATAGCATAAGAACTAGACCAAATCTTAGATAAGACTTTTATGAGTTTCTAGAGTATGACTGCTGACACGCTAACAACATATCCAGGTCGTAAAGAAGGTATTGAATTAAAGGATGAGATCAGCAAGCGTGAATCCAAACGTTCTCATATAAAGAAAAAGCTCTTCCAGCGACTTTATACGCGAAATCCAGGTCACAATGTGCACCTGACACTAGCATTGGGTAGGTATGTATCAGATATAGCCAAATAGGCAAGGATAGAGATCTTATCATATATATACATCTACGAGTTGGTTTTTTATCGATAAAATTCAAAAGCAAGAAATAAAAAGAAGTTTCAAATTTTCTTCTGGAGAAATAAATATTGGATTAACTTCAAACTAGATATACTTAGTTCTGCAATTAGCGATTTGAAAATTAATCCAAAATTGTGATTACGTATCAATCGTCATGTGTGGCATATCATTTTAGAATGATTTTTTAAAATTCTTTTACGTACAAGTGAATAATAAACTAGTCTTTATCTTTTTTAATAAACAACGATGTACTTTAATTAGAATTACAGTACAGTATTTCTAAGTTAGATATTCGTATTAAAAATCGAAATATTCATTTAGTGTTTATTCTTATTGATTAGATTCAGAATTATATTCATTCTAATAATAAATAATCAATTAATAAAATAATTAATTCAACTTTATTAAATATTTATTCATTTTATAAATAAATGTCATTTCTACAAATATTTCAGTTTTGAAAAAAGGTGTTTTCTTATAATATTAGTGCTTTTTAATAACAAAATTTTTTAATACATAATAGTAACTAAAGATGTAATAACAAAATTTAATATCAACCTTTTCAGAAATAATTGTCGAATACTTGAAGTTTCATACAACACTAAAAGTGAATGTCGAAATTGCGTATAAATTACTGTATTTTTAAAAAATACACGAATACACGTCTTATCAAACAACTCTTAAAGAATTAGTTACTGTAAACCGCAGTCAAATATACAGAAAAGAAAGACAATCTCTGAATATTACATAGACTGCAATAGTATGGAACATATATGATTTATAAGAATAAAAATCATATTTTTATTGTTTTAGTATGTTTTGAAAGTATAATAAGATATACAAGCTTATAAATGTAATGCATCAGTTTTACAATATAACACTTATTTACTTTTGTAATTAAGAATTTCTTAGAAAAGAAAAGATAAAGAAAAAATTTACTAGAAAAGAAAAAATTTTGTGGATATAGAAAATTCAAAAAATATAAGTAATAAATATCATAATATTGGAAACTATTAAATACTATCGTATCTAACGAATTATGATGTACAATATTGTTATTTAGTTAAGGAAAAATTTGCAGAATATTCTTGAGTTAATAAGTTCATATATGATATATTTAATAAGGAAATCAATATTAAATATTTTTTATTTGATATATAAAAAAAACCTTACAAATATGTTCAAACATTTTATTTATTTTTCTAAAATTTCGACGAAAAATTAAGTGTATTATAAAAGGAATGTTTGGGTTATTAAATTAAAAATAAAAATTTTTTGATTCACGTTATTAAAAATTGATTCCAACATAACTCACTATATCATAACGATCAATACGCAATAAAGATATAAATCTGTCTGTCAATAGTTTCACTCGTTTTCTCGCTCGTTTAGTTTGAAAGATTGAAGAAATTTTTAATCTCATAATCTTCAAAATACTTTTGAAAAGACAATCAAAAGAAAATCTATGTACTGAACTGATTTATTTTCAACGAACTTCAAAAATTACTATTATCATGTCCATAATATGAAAATTCTTTTATGTTTAAGATAGATAAAAGTACTGTAAATGGTTTTTCATTCAAGAATTTCGTATCTAAATTTATAAGAAAAAATAAATTTGTTGTATTTACACAACATTTCATAAAATTCTAAATATTATATTTTGAATTACATAATATTTTTTTTCTTTTCCGAATCCAATATAATATAATCATTATGAAACATTCATACTAGATTCTACTACAATGTAAAGCTATATAAATTAAAGATTAAAAATAATTTTTATTTAGTAAAATAATTTTAGTAACTTTTAATTTAAGAATTGTGTTACGCAATCTATGAAGTTAAATTTTTGGTTGGAATGACCATTAATTTAAATAAGAATTAACTTTTAATATTAAAATTAAAAAAGTAATTGCAAATTATAGCGTAAATAGATTCTTCATTTCATAAATAATGAAAATATTACCAATCTAAACAGACTTCTAATTCTAAATTATTTTTTCCGTTCTTTTTTTAAATTATTCTTCTCTTATTTCTTCTCTACGGCATCTTTAATAATCTTAATTACACGGATTCGTGCGTGATTTTCAATTTTGTACAAGTTTGTAAATAGTTGATGTTGTTAAATTTTACGTAATTTTCAATCAAAAGAACTATTTTCAAAAAGTTTATAAAAAACTCTCAATATTTTTACATAATATATAATTTTTTATTTTTTTATTAAATTTAAGACATCCATACAGATTCCAGACATCCACTTCAGCTGACTCTGGAAATCAATAGCTAAATTTATATTTATAGTAATTTAATAGAAAATCAACGAATTTTTAATCTAATAAAGAATAAGAATAGCGTATACAATAATGAAAAATAAACAAAGTCAAAATCTTAGAAAAAGTTAAAATCTGTTAGAATGATTATATTAAAAATAAATATGCAGCCCTAGACAGATTAATAAAAGATTTTTTACCTTCCTTCTTCTTTCCTCGTGCTAATAAATTGATTGAGGAGAATTTTTATGAAAAAGTAATTGCATAATGGTACATATATAAAATAATTGTAATACATTTTAAGTAGAAAATTCATAATCCTTTAGATTCCGCACTTAATAAACGGATCTTATAGTGTTTTAAGAGTTGACATCTAGATGACTTAATATCTAGTGTTAGACTTTCCTCATTTATAAAGAATAATGCAATAGGGTAATTAAAAGAATATTTGAATACCGTGAGATACCTCTACTTTGCCTTTGCTTAGTTATTTTATATTTTTGATGAAATGATAGTTATTTGAGAATTGCACATTTGTTGCTTATTCTTTTATCTTGTAAATACAGTATTCATTAAGAAATTAACACGATTAAAATTCTACTATTATCTATGATTTTTACTTAAATATAATATATAAATATAAATATAAGAGTAATACTAGTTTTGTAATCATTAAATTATAATGAAATGTTAATATATATAAGTACAATATTCAAGTGTTTATATTATATTAAAATAATATGATGGAGCTGAGCAGATGATCCGATGCATGATGTGTATATATATATATATATATATATATATATAATCATGAAATGCAGTATACAACTAGAAGTGAAATAAAATTTTACTATTTCAGGCTACTATTATTAAATTAAAATCACATTAAAAAAATATTCACAATCAGTACCGAGAATGCATGTTTAAATTTGAAAAAGATTTATAAAAGTAAATCATACTTAAAGGATAAAATCAACATTTTAATGTATTTATAAATTTTTCAATTTATATTCTGAAAACAAAAATTTATAAACTTTCGCTCTGACAAGACTTTTATTATATATTATCATATATGGCAGCAGGGTAGTCTTAACGCCAGTTTTACGTATGCAACAACCTACATAGAAGTAAAAAACTAAGGTGAGGTGATAAGTAAAGTATTTAATGTAAATATGAGCCCCAGAGCACTGAGTTGTAACTCGAAAAGCAGATTTAACATGAGCTAGCATTACTTTTTTTAACCCGAACCAGAGTAAAGAAAGTAAAATATTTATGTATAATTTCTTCCTCACAGACAGGAGGATGAATGTAAATTAACGATTTAAAAGAAGACATAGAAAGATGAGAGTTAGTCATCTTTCGGCAATTTAAAGGAATTCAGTCCTTTATCAGAATCAGTTTATGGAATTCATTTTTCGTCAGCTTTAGAAAAGTCAGAAAATAACCGTCAAATAATAAATTATAAGTTAGTATCGAGGTACGCACATACTTAAAATAGAAAAATACACATACGCAACAATTTTCCCTGTGATGCGTAAGAACGAATGTTTTAATACAAAAATGAACAGTGTGTAAAGGGTAGTTTTAACATGACGTATACAAATTGTATTAAAACAAACTGTGTCCGACTAAGGAGACAGTAAAATTTTGTCCAACTCTTTTTCGTTGGACTGCAATGAACCGGGGGATTTTTTATGCGGGAAATAAAAATGCACAATTTTCAACAAAAAACCAATCTAAATATATTAAAATTTGTATTTATAGTTTGGTATTAATATTTCAACAATACGATAAAATAATAAATAAACTTAGACTAGAAGTAAAGACTTAGATAAGATTGTTAAAAATTTTACGCCCATATTTATAAATATTTAAAATTAAACGAAAATTATATTTGAAAGAAAGAGAAATATTTCAAGGATGCGCACTAGAGACCTAAGCTCATTGACCTACGTCAAAGTGCGTTATGTGAGTTTACACGTATACAGGGTATTTCAAGATGTGTCTATAAAAATGCACCATTAGAGATAAAATTTTTATTGAACTCATTATAATATAAAAGCTTGTGATTTAAATGTATAAAATAAAGCGCAAATAAATATTTCAATAAAATATAGAATTATAAACATATACGTATACATATGTAAATAGTAAAAAAAAGTAAATAAACTCATAATTATGGCAAGCATCTTTCGGGCAACCTTAAATGAAAAATTTTAATATAACGCGAACGAGAAAATTGAATAATTATACTTTTAATAGATAAATTATAAAATACACTTTTAAATAAGCACGCAATTCCAGGATTTCTTTTACCTACATATAGATGAACACATTAACAGACTACATGTATTTCATGAATACGCTATTATTTCATTAAATTGATAATTTTAGTTTAAATGCATTCACTAAATTTAAATTTAACATTCGTCATCCATTTTCCATTTTTCCTTGGTAAATATAGCTCATTTCGTTCATGCAGTTCTTCATATTAGAGCTTTCGATCCGTTCTTTTCTTCTTCCTAAGAGATTACGGTATAGTATAGAAGCTGACATTTGAGAGCAAGTTTGGCACTTACATGATCGAACGTGATATGTTAGATTCACCGAGAACGTCATATAAGTTGAAATTCAAAGTTCTTTCTTTCTTCTCCATAATTGCATTTTGGTTTCGCATAAATTCTGGATTTCGCTATGTTTTTATTTATCACTGGTTATTGCCAAATCCATCCTAACATTTTTACCTCATATGTAAACTAATACCTAATCTCTTTTCACCAATAATCCGACAACGGTAACTACTGAATAATCGAAATATAAATATAGCCTCTCTGATTTTATTTCTTTAATATCTATTAAACGAAAAAATTACATAGATTTTTTAAAATTATTTATAAATTAAATGTAATTCATAAAATCATAACAATTTAATAATTATTTAGAAAACAATGTCTCACAGCACATTCGGAGGTGAACATTTCCAAAGTTCTTTGTAGACATTACTTGCATTAGTATTTGAAAGCTAATGATAATACCTTATCCTTATATTGAAAATATATGTACTGATGAGAATTATTAATCAATTGCCAATATTTTCATTCACAAATTGACTCGTACATTTTAAATTAATTTCGTTACTACTAGCTTTATAGTAGAGAAGTTTTATAAGCAACTGAATAGTATATAACATGTAGCAGAAAAATTACAAAAAAAAATGCATTGTTAAATATATTAAATGGATTGTTAAATCATAAGAAAGTTTAGAGAATATTTTAGCAAATTCTTAATTTGCTATAATATTAATAATCGAACTAAAATGGTACTTCCAGAAAACTGCAATTTTAGTAGAAATTAATACTGAAATATAAATTGGTATTTCTCATCACACTATCTATAAACTTTAAATTATAAACATTAAATCACACATATGTACTTCAGTTCTACTCAAATAAATCATTTATATCTATTAATACATTTTAAAATAAGCAGGGTTGAAAAAATAATCAAATTTTCAAAGAAAATATCGTTGGAAAGATAAATATTTTTAATCTAAAACAAACCTCTCAACAATAAATAATTAAAATTTTTTAAATTATAAAACTTGTAGCTTCTATCTTACAAGAGCTTCCTTTAAAATTTATAATTTTAGTGGAATTATTAAGTTTTCAGACATTACCATATTTGGAAATTTAGATTTGCTGCGAATCCTTTTAAAAAGTTTCTTTTACTTTTTTCACTGAATTTGCATTGTTCACTTTGAAAATTTTTAAATTTATATTTGGATGTAAAATCTTTGTAAAATATTTGTAAGATCTTTTAAAAATATAAAATTCTTTAGTATAAATTTACTCTGTGTAAAAGAATATCATCGCTTTATTTTATAATAAAGTTGTGTTAAAAAATCATCTATTTGACTAGAGAAATAATTTTGTCTGTTTCAAGTAACTATAGTAGTAAAAGTATCTCAAAACTGAGCAAAGCATTTTCGCCTTTAGTCTGAGGCACAGAATCCATGGCATGAGAGACAAGCAAAGAAAGCAGCAGTCGAATAGAAGATCGGGAGCGTCGAGAGTCAAACATGGTTAAAAGTAAGATAAAGTGGGGAAACCTCTATAATTTGTACTACCTGTTAGTGCAAATTACTAATTCCTCTCTCTCTCTCTCTCTCTCTCTCTCTCTCTCTCTCTCTCTTTCACACCTACTCTTTTGTACCACTGCACAACGTAGCATCGTTATTAAGCCAAGCGCAAATAGTATGAGTATAATCAAGGCGATGTTGGCTTCGAGAAGAGAATGTAAAGGACCAGTACTGTATAAGATTTGTCTCGAATTAAAAAAAAGTTGAAAGTGAGAGAGTCAGAGAGGGTGTGTGACAGTTATATGTATTTAACTGCCAAACCATATAATATAGCTTCTTAAAGTCAATGGAAAAAGTTAATAATGAAAGCAAAGAAGATTATGTAAAATAATAGATATATCCTAAGATTATTGTCAATTAATTTCTAATACAACTTTTTACAAATCAACTTATGCACTAAGTATTGAGATTGTTTTCAAAGAACTCACGAGTGCGAACACAGAGAGCCCGTATCTTTGGCGCAAGAATCAACGACATGTACAAACGCAGAGCTTATAAAAATGATGAAGTAACACGACCTACAAACCGCAGGAATAAAAGAAAACACGAGACACGACAGGACACGAATAGAACGCGAAACATAGTGCACAAGAGAGAGAGAGAGAGAGAGAGAGAGAGAGAGAGAGAGAGAGTAAGAGGACTCACCCAAACGCAAAGCAAGTCGTGCGCTACATGTAGGAAAGACGGATATGCCTATATTGTATAAACAAATGCAGAACGAGCTTTTAAGGCAAACGCTTTTCACCTTGATTGCTGCCAAACCGTCACTCAGTGGCTGATGGATAAGCCTGAAGAAAAATACCTGTCCACGTTGACCTAAGTAAACTTAATCGAACGTAGGCAAGGGCTCGCCAACTCCTTATCATCAAGTGCGAGCAAAAAAAAGGCAAACTTCTTTGAGAAGACTCGAGAAGTTCTTTTCTCCAACATGTACATAATAAACATTGAGATACCATCGGATATATGCATACATAAAAAAGAAAATAAATGTCGAAATGATACTTCTGCACATCAATACGTACTACAGCTATGAAATTATTCAATCTACACGACAACGGATATTAGATTTATCAAATTCTATTATATTTTTAAAATAGATTAAATTATCAGAATAGATCAAATTGATTAAATAACAAATACTGTTAATAATATTATGAATTTATGAAATTCAGATGAATATTCAGATAAATACAAATAATTAATTTAATAAAATAAAAAATTAATAAGATGAAATAAAATAGATATTTTTGTAAAAATTATAATAAGTGAAAATAAATGAAATTATTTTAGGTAATTTGTTGAAGTTAACAGAAACACTAATGATATTCTATCTTTCCATTCAATTAAGTAAAAAATTAATTTCAACTGAAACTAGAGCAGCGATATTTTATTAATTGCCTTATTAATCAACTTATTTATTAGTTCCATTGATTATATGAAACTCTGACTTTTAATTTAATAATGACATATCTATTCGAAAATGAAAAATGCAATTCGTAGACCAACCGTAGTTTCTTTATATTTTATTATGTTATTAATAACCTTATGTAGTACAAAACTCTTTAAGATAAATTTTGAAACTTTGTGAATATATACCTGGAAACTTTGTTTCATCTTACCTACATGTGATTTATTAGTTTATTTCAACTTGATCTTAACTAATTTTAAGTTAAATTTTTGTTTTCAGTTGTTCACTCAACTTCAGAAAACGGAAAGCATGTTATTTATTCTATGTATAATATTATAAAAATATGTTGACGTTCGTTTCTGATTGAAATGCATACATCTTTATACATACATTTTTCTAAACTTATAAATTCACTTAGTTTTATTATATAAATATGATATTTCGCTTTAGGTTTTCGTGCAAAATATGTGTTTACTATTTGTTCTAAAATATTTTGAATCATATTTACTGCTGCGTCGAAAAGATGGATGATATTATTGTTGTATTATTATTGATAAATTATAATTGGTAATTAGATTAATAATTTGGAATATACTTATATCAATTTCTGCACATGGTATGTATGAATTACTATTATTTATATAAGTGTCATAAACATTTATGTATTTAAACTTAACCGACAATATTTTCTTAGATCCTATATTAAAATATGTTGTATTTATTATAGTAATTATATCAAAAATTTATGATAAAATAATCGCGTGATCAATTAAAAATCTTTTAAAAATATTATTGAATTTGAGTAATACGTTATTTTCCGTTATTATATTTATAGTAATGCACATTTAAACTTAAATTCTTTGGCTCTTTGTAGTTCAATAAATCACCATTATCTAAAGTTTCAAGTATATTAATTACACTTAGAACTCATTGAAAGTTTTAGTGTAACGCTGAATTATTTTTATAATAAATTGTCTTTTGCAATAATAAAGTACAATACATTTACAACTTATAGACATATGAAAAATTAAAGATATTTAAATCCATTTTCATTATGTACTACTTTTACAAAAATATTATACATAATTATTATAATCTCTCTCTCTCTCTCTCTCTCTCTCTCTCTCTCATTCTGTCTCTTTATCCATTTATATTATAACGTATCCGTTAATAACATTTAGTTAAAAGATATACTGAATAGTATAAAAAATAATTATTCAAAATAATGAGCTACTAGATTGTACGTCAGTCATTGTTGATTAGTTTGCGGGTATTGTCGAAAAAAGAAATGTAAGAAATTCAGAGCGTTTTTTTCAATTTCTGCCTTATATTAGATAGATTCATCAATTTCTTTGCAGTTCTTTTATTACATCAGATTTGGGTATTGCTAAGGCACATTTTAAGAATATAGTTAACGATGTTGCTATTTTATTTAATTAATAAATAATGATATTATCTATATGACTGAATTTACTTTTATTAAGTGAAATCAATACACAAACGAAGAGAAAACTAAATACATAAATGGTCTACTACGGTATAATCGTATTTTTCATTTAAGAAATATTGACTACTAGTAATATCCTGAGCAAACGTTTGGTATTTTTAATTTCATTTTCTGTTAATGCACCTTTCATCTGTACACGATAGAATTTTTATAAGTAAAATTTTATAAATTACAAGTAATACATCAATTTAAAAGGTTAATTTGACTCGAAAAATAGTAGCTCATTCGGATATCCGATATTAAAAGAGTATCAGAGTCCTGTCTTATCGAACGTAATACTTTAAATTTTCAATTTTTCCATTTTTCATTTGTCTTTAAAACGAATCCACGTGTTATGCAGTCCTTTATAATCTTGTAATTATTATTACAATTTTATAAGAAATATCTATGTACCTTTTTCATGCATTATTTTATATTATTCCACATGTTTAGGAATGATCCGATAACAAAATACTATATACCAAGATAGGCTTTATTATCACTCGTGTACTAATAAGTAGAAGTCAATAAATTTAATAACTTCAAGAAATACAACAGAAAATAAATGAATTCTGTATTTTTATTACATTAAATACGTTGCCATTTCAAATAATAAACAATAATTTTTTCAATAGAACATCAATCTATTCTACCACACACTCTACTAGTTTAATATTACCACTTTATTACATGCACTATATACGCGGTTATTTTTATTACCAAATATGCCATTGATTAAAGATAAAACGGTAACACATGGTGCAATTGTTGATGGTTTATATATTTAATCAAGGTGCAGCAGTAATCATGTAATAAATTAGATGTCTAAAACTGAATAAGTTACAGCAATGTGATAATTATGATCGTTGGAATTGGCTTAAAGAAGAAATGAAAATTATTATTAATTCAATCATTTTAACCGTATAGAATAAATATAATGTATAATATAAAAAATAATAAACTATAAAAAATAACTTGTTCTACGTTGCTAAAGTACAAGCTTATTTTAGTTGGACTTACAATCAACTATAAAAATGAATAGTTTTGATTCTTCTTAGTATAAATTTACCTAATTAATAGTCATTTACTATATGGTTAAATAAGAAGGTACAAAAAAAATATAATACGTAAAAAATCTCTAGTTTGATTTTGAGCGACGCCATATATTATTATTTAAATAATTTAATAAACTTTTTTAATTATACCTTAATTAAATATGCGTCTAATTTACTGTAGTTATAAAAATATATAAATACCAACATCTGCGTTTACAAAGGAAATATGATTAGATAAAGAATGTAAAGCTTCGCTAACTAAGTATGATTCACTTGCTATCATAATAAATTGTACACATACATAAAAAAATGTGTTAATTTTTCTTTAATATTTTTATATAATATTATATGAGTCTCAAGAATTAAACAGGATAAATTAGTTAATTGAAATTCCTCTTTATACCATAACTGTACTCTAAAAAAGAATACAATGTAGTTTTTTTGAAAGGAATCTTTTATTAAAAATTTTTTCTCTTAATTTAAATTAAATTAAATAATATTATTTTACAATTTTCTTTTTGATATAAGAAATTTTGATTTTACTTTTTTGAGAACTTAAACAATTATTTTATGGATGTACTGTAGATATATATGTATATATATCTACAATAAATTTCATATTAACCTTCTATAAATTGTGTATTTCAGTATGCAAATGTATTTTGTAACCTAATGTGTATATTTATACGTATAACTTGAATAAATGTATTATATGAAATTTACATCGATAGGCAGTTCATTTTTATCACGTGCATAAATGCATGCCTTAGTTTTCGTACTTAACTGGTTCAGTTCATGCGTACATCGAACAGACAAACAGCAAATATGCAGCAAACTAAAAACGCTAGTCTGATGAAACAAAAGTCCAACGATCCATTACCATAGTATTTTCATTAGTTTTTCTGATTAAAAAGCTTCGTTCAGATATCGAAACGCATTACATGTTGCAAAAGAATTTTTTAAAATAGAGGAATCAAATTTTCCGAAGCCAATTTCTTTCAAATGATTTCCGCCTATCAGTCAGCCTCTAATTATAATTAAATCTACTAGACGATGTTTGCCTTATATGAAGATAAAACAGCATCATTACTCGATTAAAACAACGCAACGGCTCGCTATTTTTTTAAACAACACCCGATCTTGTGCACTTTCTCTGCGTCGACCCGCTTTATCCTTGTGAAGAATATCACACATCAAGATACTAATTAGCGTATCAATTATTTTTTGTTCTTTTCCGAACCTTGTTACATGAAAAACTCTAGTTTCTAAATTTGTCTTTCATCTCCTCCAGTTCTATATACTTATTCTATGAGCTTTCATTTCAAGAGCAATACATTATTGGTAGCAGCATCTCAGCAATTCCCATGTGCATATAAACCAATATGAGAAAAGTAATATTAAAAGATATTTATTTATGTACAACATAAGCGATAAGCTTCTTTTTTCATTTTAAAAATGGATAATCTGCGAACGTTAATAATTAAGATATTTTTCTTCCTGATAATTCTCAAAAAATCGCAGTACGTGATAAGTAAAAGGTGAGTCTGTATGTAAACCAGTAACCCAAGTAATTGCTACAGAAGAAAGGAAATCAAATGCTATGAGCACAAACTTCTGTGAATAATGTCAACAACTTTGCGATAATTTCTGTTCCTACTTAATCTTCCGTACTTCTTGTGATCAATAATTCAATATAACAATTGATTTCACTCTATGGTATTTTATTACCGATACAGAAAAAAAGAATTGAAATCTAAAAGATGGGATTTAGATTTAGTTCAATTTTTATCAGCTCATATCGTTATTTAACTTTTAATAAAATTTTAATAATATTTTTGAGAGACTGACGAATAGGAATGTGCAACTGCATTCAGTTGGTAGATAAGTTTGTAGATACTAGATTAACCAAAAAAATATATTATATTATATTTTTGATGAAACACATGACTTTATACATAATTGTGTAAAAATTTGTAGTCTTTTTTTTTTCTTTTTTTTTTTTTTTTTTTTTTTTGAACTTTCAATAAAAAGTAGCTCTATAAATATTTTTAAATTTTTTACTTGAAAATTAGAACTATTTCAGCTATAATTACAATAGTGAAATATTATTTTTAATTTCACGTACTAATAAGGCTAATATATATTTACTTATGTTCATAACTGGACAACATACGCACATGTTACGTAATTACATGTCATGATCTTGCCCTATCTGCTGTACTCGTGTGCTGGACATTTGTAAGAGCCCATAAATTACAAGAAATACCACGTAGCGCAGTAAATTTATATAAAATTCTTTCAAGCGTAACTGATCAATATTAGATTATGGACTTTTGTAAATACAGTATTGACTTTCGTATGTAAAAATTGAGGAGTACGTTACTTGAGTAACTTAACTCACTCGACATAAGTTCTTTGCATTTGGTTGTAATCAGTTACATCTATAATTACAGGTATTTAAAAATTGTAATTGATCATATAATCAAATGATAATGCAGATTAGTATTATTTCCATGCAAGCTTAATTAGGTTAATTAAAAATGTATTGAGAAATTCATAATAATGTGTATTTATTTGAGCCAATTTTGGTATAATTAAAAATAAATTATTAGACGTAACAATACTTAATTACGTACGTAAAATTTCAACAATATGATTTTTATAATAATTAGTCTAAAATGGTTTTTTTTTAGTAACTGATTGCCTGCAAATTGAAATATAAAAGTAAATACAGATTTTGCGGCATTTTGAGGATAAATAATTATCAGCTATTAGTATGCGTTGCGCAAGCAAATGTTGATTGTGATGTTCAGGTACGTGTGTATTTACAATACAATCCACCTTTTCAGGTATAATACAATGAATACATAAAAATAATTTTAAAGAAGATTTTACTTAACACAAGTTTTCAGGAGAATGTTCCTGTGATATAATTTTTCGAAAGCAACATGTCTACATAGCTTCTTTTAGAGAAGATCATTGCAGTTTTTTTTCGCAAAAGATATAATAATTTTTGCAAAAAAAATTAACGAACATAATATGTAAATATTCGTTACTGCATTATAAGAAGCAGTTAATTATTTCATTCAACATTTGAAAAAAAACCTTTCATCGTGATAAATTAAAATTTTCTATTCTTTCAGAATAATAAAAATTTGTAAAATTAATTGAAAATGAATTCTGTATTAAAGTTGCAATTAATTCATGAATCTTATGTGAAGATTAAAAATTTCCATACATATTTTTCTAATATACAGGCAATCTAAGATATATATACGCAATATCTTTAAATTAAAAACAAAGAGTAAAAAAATCATTACTCAAGAGCTTGTTAAGAAAATGTTATAATAAACGCATACACCTCTGGTATTTCATACAATGGCACAATTATATTGTATACCATAATCATGAATTTTTTTAGACTAATTTTACTACCTCTTTTCCCTTGAAGCACATTGTAACATGTAGTTTATACTTGAGATAGTAAAGAAGAATGTACGACGTTTCCAAAGTATCACCGAACTCACGCTACACTAAATTTTACGGTATACTTACCTTTGTTTCTCCGAAACAAATTGCAAAACAAAGTAAGGTATGTTCACATTTAACATCTGAAAATATGGCTTGTTTGAGAAAAAATACCAGGAGACGGAAAAAGGAAAATTCCTGGGCTTCGTTAACAAGACGCAACAGATCAAAAAGTCTTCCTTTTATCTTACTTTCTAACTCCATTATATATACAGACGAAACCGCACATGACTTGTTGCAAAACTCACTGACCTGTAAATTCACTCATGTTGAATTAATGAAGCGCTCAACAAACTTTTTTTCGAATTCAATTGACACGTCAATTGCGACGCTCTGTCTATTGTTTGGCGCTTTTTTACGCTCTTTGGTTTCCCTCCCTTAGATATCTGCTTTAATTGCTTTTTTTATTTTCTACAATATACACTTTCATGGCGCGTGCGAGGGGCTTGACACTGCAGACTTTCATTCTACAAGTTTTGCAGTGTAATTTCGAAGCTTCAGCTTTGTTAAATCTCGTGAATAAAATTTAAATTAAATTTTAAATTATAATACAAAAGGAAATATTACAAAGAAGTTTTTATCAAAAATCAGAACAAATCGTACGGAATTTCATGTAATACGTTTTTCTAAAAAATCATGCCTACGGCTTTCTTTTAATTATTATCGTATTATATAAAAAAAAATGTTTCACTTTGAAATAATACGCAGAGAGGAATTTTTAACGAAGATATTATTTGTAATCTAGTCATAGTGAAAAGCAATAAAAATTATGTCAAAATATTGGACAAGAGCTTCGTTCGAGAAATAGAAGTTCTTGAAATTCATAATATTTCATAATAGTGATTAACAATTATATAGACAAATTTTTTTTTTTTTATACAATCTCTAATTAAGAAAGACTATGCTATTCCGCATTCGTAAAATACAATTGTAAATAGCACTGTTTTTTAAAAGTTCATAAAATATTTCTTTAATTTTATTCGGGTCTTCACATTACAAAACACAGTCATTCCTAAATTATGAACAATTTTTTTCAACTTGCAACAAAAATGATTTAAAAATTTAAATACATAAACCTTTTATCTGCTAATCCGAAAGTTTCACTCGACTATCTCGAACATCGTTTCGATTAAAATCCTATATAAAAAAGTGCCTTTAAAAAGAAATATAGGGGAACACGTTTAATTAAATTTTCAACTAACTTAAAAATTCATGGAAGAAAATCACCGACATTATTTTAAATAATGTTGTAAACACTTGCGCAACAAAAATGTAATTACTACTTCGAATAAAATATTAAAACTAAGAAGATCGAGAACAATAGAAAAAAGATAGTTTACAAATTGGGTAAGATACTTCAAATTTTTTATCTTAATTTATATACATGTATGTAAATTTACATAAAGATATGCATGCTTGATCAACTACATGCGTATATGGGTATACGTGCCGGTACACATGTCACAAATGTTCATTCGTACAAATATTGCTAACGTTTATCTATATTAATGAAAACTTAATGAAAATATATTAATGTAGAATAAATGATGGCATAAGAAATTAATTAAAAATTTTAAATTAAATAATAGCGGCTTCATATTACGTTAGAAACATCATACATTTTGTAACAATTTGCTTTTTCATTCTTTTAATCCTGCATTCATTATTAAAATGGGTTCTTAATATTTTTTATTTAATTTAATTATGAATTTATCCAACTATTCAGTTACTATCGTATATAATAATTTACTTTCACCTATCAAATCATGTTCTCATATTGAATTTTAATTTCTGAATCTATTTATTATTTTTAAAATTTTCACTCGTTTGCAAATTTGGCTTTTCTTCTATACTTAGTACCTTATTTGAAAAGTAGTTTGCTATCCTCTTTATATACTAATTGTCTCATTTTCTAATATATAATGTACTTGTTATCTTCTTTTATTTGTTATAAAATCATCTCTGATCTTAATAAAATTAATACTCGTGTATATATATACTTATGATAATTTTTTAATTTTACCCATTACATCCAGTACTGCTAACAAGTAAGCGAATAATGCTATAGAATTGATTTATATCCATAATGTCACCAAATTTTACATTACAGTTGAGATTTCAATTTCTTAGACTATCTTTCTCAGGTTATATAATTTACGTTATTGCTAAGAAAACTTATTTCGATTATGTGAAGTCTTGAATTAAGATATTTCAAATTTAATGCTTTCCCGTAATTTGAGTAATTCTACAACTACACTATTTTCTTCCCTGTTAATTTATTAGTTTTTGATAGCTTCGAAACCAATTAACTATACTGCGATATGCGATATAAAAACTAAAGCCGTCCATCTATTTATCGATTCCAAGCCTCTTACAGGATCTACTTGTGTATGAAGTGAGATTGTTGCCCGTGCGAAAGGATTCGCACCGTCGAGAATTGAACTCGGATGATTCACAAGTTCGAAATGCGAAATCCGTGGCAAAAGCTTAATAGGAATTTTATCTTCCCAGCTTAAGCGCGCCATGGCAGTTCTTTCAATTATTTAACAATGATTCAAATCGCTCAATTAGTGAATTGCACGGACAAAATGAAATTCATAAACAAAAAGATAATAATATCAAATTTATTTCAAATAAAATAGAGTTTTATAAATCAATTTATTAAATAAAAATTACCTGAATTAAATAAAATTGAGTTAAACAGTAGCTAGTTGGCGAACATATAAAATAATATTTATCATGTAAATTGTACATTTAAAGCGTTGCAATAAATTACTTAAATATTGTAAATTTTTATATTATACTGTTGAAATAATTTTATAACACCTAAACTGTCTAAAGTTGTATCAAATACTTTTTCTTTAGATCTAATAAAAATCTAATAATCATTTTATATTTTTCTAATCCATCAACTTTCACAGAATCTATAAAGTTAAAAAAATCTATGGTGCTGTACTTAAAGCAATACAATCAGTTTCGAATATACAAATTAAATCTTAAAATAAATAACTATCGTATTTGCAGTAAAGTTTGTCGATTTAATATATAATTATAATTATATCAGGTTAAAAACTTTAAATAAATAAAATAAGAATAATTTATAAAAAGAAAAATTAGGATCACCTCATCTTATTTTATGCTGTATGCGTTCACTTGTAGATGTTACAATAAACATATAAGTATTTTCTATATAAACTTAGAAATTACATGGTGCTATTAGTTTATAAATTTTAAAAACAATTATAAATGAAAGCAAAAGTAATATAATTATTTTGTTGAAAAATATTTAGAAAACTAAGTTTCAATACATTACTTTCATATCCATCAAATGACTATAAGAAAAGTTCTGTAAATATTATTTAAATTTACTTATAAATATCTTTTCCTCTCTCTCTCTCTCTCTCTCTCTCCATCTCTCTTTATTACTAGTCCCTTTTCTCTGCTTCTCTCCATACAACTTGGAAAATGTTTGAATATTTTGAATCATTTTCGTCACCATTGCTTTTATATTACAGTAAAGTACAAAAAAATAACTTGTCAATCTCATAAATATTAAAAACTGGAAATTGAAAACGGTAAATATATATACATAAATATATACAATTACTTTTAGTACACAACTATTACTATTGGGATTTGATTCCGTGCGTTATTCACATGTGCTTATATTATTCTCAAACACCAACTTACATTTAGAAAATCGAACTCAAGTAAATGACCTTAGTGACTTATGTTATTAATGTAGATATAACTTATTACGATCACTATAATTTTGTATTATTACTGCTATTATTATTAATGTCTAATCCGATAGCAATATGAACAAAACTAAATAGTTACTCCTAAATATTAGGATAGCTCATGATTTTCCATCAGCTTAAATCTCTTTATAATTAAGTCAATTAAGTAATCTTGTACGTGCAATAGTATTTGAATATTTTAATAATTCGTCTTGAATTTTTGAATTATTTCTACAATACTTAAATATTTTATATATTAAAAGGATGTACTTCTACGTAATATATGACTGTCATTAAAACCCTTTAACGTCGGTTATTTAATGTGAGCGAAGCTTATACTTATCTTATTATTATAGGCATACGTATCTTGTACACACCATTGCAAAAACCAGAATATTTTCCACACAAAGCTAAAACATTTAATAAATTTAGCTAGTAGCTAATTATAAAATAGTTTTGTGAAAAGAAAAACTATTACTACTACTTCGTTACACAATAATTTATTTTACGTCGTAGCGTTACGATTTACATTCATTGAATACGTTCAAAATATTGTTCTAAGTAGGAATATCACTTTGGAATCCTAAAAAACATTGCTCGAATTAATACAGTATGGAACTTTAATAACAATTTTTTAGAACTAAAATATTATAATTCATTTTTATTTTTAGGTACTAAATAATTTTCAAATTAATCTTATATCACTGCTTTACATAATAATTCATAATACAATAAATAATGCAGTAAAAACAATATTTGATAAATTGAAGCTACAAAAGGTTGCACTGAATAAATTTATATTGTCTGTGACGTAAACAAATAATGAAACGAATAAAGAAAATTATTTTTGGTAACCAACTAAATAATTTACACACGCATAACTTGTAAGACATACGAATAATCGGTTGCATCACTGTTGTTTCTATAATGATATTGTATCATTTTTAAGATACAATATAGAGTACTCATGCATTTATGGTGTCATTGAGAATTGAAAGCGTGCAGCACAAAATGAGATAATGTGATCGTAATTTCTCTTTCTCTCTTGTCTTCAATCTATCCTGATATCGTAGTTACAGTCGCTGTTCCTCATTGCACAGAGTCGCATTTTCGATGACTTCTATCATCCATTGTACTTATTCTCATAAACATTGCCCATGAGAATGCTTTGAATTGTAGAAATATATTTCATGTATTCGTATAAATAGCACTTTTCATTTTAAACTACAAAAGAGATTTCTCCTCCACTCACCGAGTCTAAGTTTTTTTTAGTAATCTAGTTCTTTATAATACAATACTATTATACTGTTGTCAATATTGTACATCTAGATATCATTGAAATACAATTCTCCAATGTAGTTAATGATGTAAGAATATGTGACTACTTTATAATTGAATATAATATCGTTTTTGTCAGTTCATTGTTATTAATTTTTGTTAGTATTTCATTTTATCTAAGCACAATTGAAAGATATTTATTATTAATTTTTCAAAAAATATTCCTTAAAAATTATAAAAAGTCTAAATTACAACTTGTATAATTAGACGTATAAATTATTAATAATTGACATATTTTATACTGCAAAATCTGATCCAGATAGAAATATAATTTATTCCACATAGTAATAAAATTGGAAATAGATGAATATAACAAGACAATATTGGTTGATTTTTTCATTATATTCTGTCGGATAAATGTGAAGGTAAAAATATAGAATCGTAAACCTGAATATTGAGTATTTCTACACAGAAGCATTTGCAATAAATGAAACGTTTTCTTTCTAAAAAAAAAAAAAAAAGAACGCGCCTAGATACTCGGTAATCAAAATTAAATATAAAATGTATAATTACTAAGTAAGTTGTTCTATAAAATATGTTCTATATATATATATATATATATATATATATATATATATATATATATTTTTTTTTCAAAATTACAATGAAGTAAATATAGTGACTTTATTTAGTTTCATTTAGTTTAACATTTATTATAAAACATTAAGGTACCTTTGTTAAACAATTTAAATGGTTTTTAATTTTGACATAATTATTTAAAGTAATATCTATCAACGACATATTTATTAAAAATCTTAATAATGAAACAAAAATTAGTATGAAGTAAAATCTAAACTATATTTACTTACCTAATTTTGACGTTATACTTTTTGTAAATATTTGCAAGGAAAAGTTCCAAGTTTAACAGTAAAATAAGAGGAATTCGGTGATTAGGAGAAAATAGGGAAAACTGATCGATATACGTGAAGTAACTAGAGTCCTTCGCAGGGTGTCGAAGCGAAGCAAGACAATTTCACAAGCTCTTGAACGAATAGCCAACTTAAGGTTGAGACGGATGAGATGGAGAACCGGAAGAGAGGTAAACATTAGAACTGACAAAAGACGATATATACAGACAGTTATGAGTAACTCGCACTTAACGCGTAAATAGAGTCTCCCCTTGCCGATCAATAAAATGGATGGACCAAAGAGTAAGAGTGTGAAGAATATTGGACTATACTCATCTCCCTCTTTTTCCTCCTTTATCTTTCTTTCTCAATTTTTTCTTTTTTGTCGTCTCGAACACTTTCATCAAATCCTATACATTTTTTACTTTATTTCTCTTCTGAATGAATTTAATTCAGAAATTTTCTTCTCATATTACTTTTTTAGATTTTGCTATATAATTACTTATCGCTAGTTTTCGTTGTAAAACGCTTGTTCATGTTTAATTGAGCAAATTGTCACGCATCGTTACAATAATTAACGATATAAAAGTATAGATACATAATCACTCTTCGTTACCCAACAAATATAAAAAATGCCAAAGAATATTAAAAAAACATAAAGTAAAGTTTAGTTTTATAACTTATAAATTTTTTTAATACAATGACTAATGAAATACGACATCTTTGACATTTTCATATTAATTTCTAATAGTTTAGAATAATTTTTATATTTAAACGTGTGCTTGTATGCTGAATTAAATTAACGTCTAAGGAATCGAAAAAGAAATCTTCTTGTGCAACTTATTTGTATAATTTCAAATACAAATAACTATAACTTATAATTTTTGCAATACCCTTTGGAATTTTTTGTATGAATTCATTTAAAGGTCAAATTTTAATTATTATATATTTTTTTTAATGTAAAATCACCAAACAGATGATTGAAACGTGAAAATGTTCTGCGAAGAAAAATTCAGGTCAAAATTAAAATAACTCGTCGCAAATAAATAGATTGGCTGTATTGGAATATGGAAATTTGTAATAATCCATAATCATGAATGTTCGACACAAGGCCTATTTTTAGAAAAGACGCGCAAGTATCTAAAATCTTCATAAAAAAATATTTTTTCTCCTTAAATAAAAAGTGAACGTCGAATACATAATATTTAAAACCCATTTCCTAATAAGCGTGGCACTCGCGATGATACGCATAAACGCACAATAATTTCAGAATAATTATGTACGTTCGTGTATAAACAACGTGTGACTGGAATCTTAACCCCTGACAAACGTTAATCCTTACTTATCCACGTGCACATCTGTACTCGCGTATTCCTGCAAGTTCACTGCTTTCGCAACAAAATCTGCCTCTGGCGACAGAAACGAAAGAGGGAACGCCGTCATCAAATCACGTGACGTAATTAAAACTGCATTACTCTTACCAAAAACTCTTAAAAGAAGGGATTCTAAAGCTCTCGATAAAAATAGTTCACCATGATTACGAGAGAAGAGCGATAGGCGCACTCTCAAATAAAGACCATCGACTACAATGCTTCGCTAGCCATCACAAGGGGGCTATTAATATCGAAACCGACCTCTTCAGAGCGCACAAAATACAATGAAGCCACACTAGCCTCTCTAACGGCAATTGCCTTTCTAAAAGCAACCATCAACTACTCTCGCCGATTCGTAGATAACGGGAGTATCGATCGCTTAAGTAGGCAAAAAATTAAAGTTCCTACCCATCTAACCATGATATATGAATAAACACATTATTGTGTAAAATTGTGCATTAATCTTTCCGTCTCTATAGTTTTAAGAGCTTGTACTAAATATCGATATTCACATTTTGATTTCTAAATTCCATACTGACGGTCCTCGCTGCTGTAACATTTACCGAAATACGTGAAATTTGTCACAGAGGCTACATTTCTGTAACGCATACGGCATCTGACGGTCAATAAAGATAGATGTTTTTATTATTCACACAATTTGATAGTTGTCATGTAATGTATTTTGTCGTATAGAATTAGGACGAACGATACATTTAATTGAGTACTATTCGCCATGTATATTTGCATACCTGTGTGAATTTAATTCTATTTATATTAGATGTTTGGCTACAAGATCAGACCTACACAATTTGACATCTTACGGACGTGAAGGGAACTTTTGGTACACGAATGATCCTTGAAATTACAAAAGAAAAAAAACTTATAATATCGTTAAAAAAACATTGTAAAAAATATTGCCATTGTTCTTATAATTACCAAATTATAAAATATATTCCGAGAGAATTAAAGTTGGTACAAAATACATAAAATCAACAAATACTAACGTTAACACACTTGCAATAAAAATGTTACTCTCGATAAAAATGTTACTTTGAGAAAAAAAATTAAAGATCAGCAATGAAAGTATGATTATTGTAATTGCAGTGCAGCGTACATGCGGTGAAATGCTTTGCTGGTGGACCGCGCAAGAGCAACGAGTCCCAGTGCCCGATGCTGCAGCCATGCGCAGAGAAGCAACCAATCTTAATAGCCTCTTCGACGACAACACCTCCAGCCCTCTCTCATGGCTCTTGTCGACCAGTTAACAATCGTCAACGCAAGCACGCTAACAGCACAAGCAGCGAGGTCAACTCGCCCCACAAACAGAAGCGCTTGCGTCTCCAGTTAGCGAAGGAGCGCAAAGCCAGCACGACCCTAGGAATTATCATGAGCGCCTTCACCATCTGTTGGCTACCTTTCTTCGTTCTCGCTCTAATTAGGATCTTCCTCAGTGATCCTGACGCCATACCCGCTTCCCTCTCGAGCATTTTTCTCTGGTTAGGATACTGTAATAGCCTCCTCAATCCTATAATCTACGCTACACTCAATCGCGACTTTCGCAAGCCCTTTCGAGAAATACTATACTTCCGTTGCGGAAATCTACAGCACATGATGCGCGAGGAATTCTATCAAAGTCAGTACGGTGATCCAGTTAATAACTACGTAGTTAGATCAACTAACGAGACGATCACGACCGCGTCTACTGCAGGAACTGCAGCCGTCGGCGCTGTGGCTACTGCGGCAGCTAATACTACGAGGATTGATCCCCACGATAACGACGTCGTTGATATCACGTCGACCAATCCGCCCAGCGAGAGCTTTCTGTGATTCGACTGCCAAGCCGAATTATAACGATTTTTTTCATTGACTTTTTATCGCTTCCTCTGTCTTAGCTCTGCGATTGCATGCTGCATCTCGGTGAACTATTGCGTAGGCTTTTCACGTGCCGATTTAATAATTAATACTCGCAGAGGCTTTAAAGGTCTTGATGCATAAGTAACTGCATTACTAGGAGATATTCGCAACTGGTTGTGCAAGACACTGAAAAAACATTCGATAGCCAAATGCATTTCATTAAACCATTCCAAGTATTTGTTGACTGTTAATAAATCACGGGCCCAAGTTATCACGGGCCTATCGAAGGATATCACAATCGATAGGGAATCAAATATTCGTATAATTATGCAATGTTCAGTATTAGTTAATAGGCACAGACGGCGGTAATTTAGATGGCTTGGTAATAATCTAGCGAAATGTCTTATAAGCAAATTAAACAATCCTATTTCGTTGGTCTAAGGCAAATACAAATCTACCGAACGAGGCTAATTTTTACAATTAGCTGCGCGAACGTAAATAATTTTCTTGCATTTTAACGCTATTTATCGATATTTACGGTAGGGATTTTTCTTTTTATTATAAGACAGACCTTATGTTTTCTACATAATTTAAAATAACTTGGAAATGATTTGTAAGTGTATTAATATTCCACGAGTCATATTTACATGATATTGTAGGCTAAATTTTTTCAAGTTTTCTTCAATGGCTACTGCGTCATAATTTTACCATCCTAATATACTATAAAACTAGCTTTTTCATTTATTTCGTCCTTTTTAATTAATTTGAAAGCAATTTATATTTAATGTCATAAACGTACGGACTGAATAAGGTATAATTAATCATTTCCGAGAAGATAATAAATATGATTCACATATTTTTGAGATTAATATTATTTGACTCTAGATAACTCAGTACAAATTTTTATATTCTTTTACAACGCCTACTAGAATACATATAAATTCGCTTTCAAATTTACGAAAATAAATTTTTAATTCCTTCAAATTGTTAGTAAAGGATGTATTAAATTTAAAATAATTATTCCGTGGATTACATAATATTTCTATTAAAATTCACGTAAGCCCACAACATTAGGAAATTACAAAAAATACATCATTATATACTTTAATTCAATATGTACATGCATTTTCTGAAAAATATATTTTTATAAAAAATTAATTAGTCTGAGCTCACATTATGAATGCTGTAGAATATATACATATTATACTCAACGTTATGTTTGACTTATTACATTGGATAAATTTTGGGAAAATTGGACATTTATTTATTAGAAAATGATTTTTATAAAATACTTTATAAAAATATTCGACTTTTGCTTATTTAAAGTCAACATGTTCGGAATAAAAATGATCGCAAATTTTAGAATCAAAACTTTGTGAATTTAAATTGCCTTTTTAAATATGTTTACCTTTAGATTATTTTTAATATTTCACTAATTATATCATTATTTTCCATTACAAATAAATATCAATTTCATATTAAACAGTGAAAGAGGAGACCTCGACATTATTAATTTCTTCCTTCAGAATAATTTTTTAACATTCTGAACAAAGAATAATATTCGCTTTTACACTCTCCACCCAGTCATTTATTTCATTTCAATGAATAAAACGTGAAAATAACTATAAAAGGATGAATATAAATATAATATAAATATAAAATAAAATGATAATTTCTAAATACAAATGTACATTAATTAAAATTTGTTGTTATTAATTAAACATTTTTTAATTTTTTAACAAATATAGACCATCAAATAAATTCTATTTTTTAAAGTTATATAAGTCTAATATGAATTCATATATCTTTATATACTTCAAATACTTTTAAGTAAGTTACGAACTAGAAATATAAATTATAGTTGTCTTGAAAACTACATTACATCAATTACCATAAATTATAAGAAAGCGTGAATTTTTGTTAATATAAAAATATTATCGTACTATTAATTAATTTGGTTATCTATGTATAATAATGGTTTTGATATAATATGTTATTGGAATTTGTAAAAACTGGATTTTTTTATCAAATATGCGAATACCAAGTTTTCGAAAAATTATTTAAAATTTTTAGATTTAAATGAAAAGTTTCAATGTTTACTGAATCTTACACTTCCTGTTATATCATGCGTTGGCTCACCGAGAAAATGTCTGCTACTTTAAAGTAAAACGTCGAGTACGCAGTCGATATATCTTTAAAATTGCTATTAGAATAAATTGATTTAGAATAAATCGCTAAATTTAAAAAAATCATTAAGGTAGATTATCTATTATCGCCAATAAATTATTTTTTATCTAAAATATGTTGCTATGAAATAAATCATGGTAATTACTTCAATATATGATTTTGCTCTTGAAAATATTGTTCCCCCAATCTATGAAAATCTCAGAAAATCCATCTTCGTAACTATAAATGTATTATAAATATTTTATTATTATGAATATGGAATCTGAACTACAATTGCAACATAATTCACAAAGATAATACCTTTTTTCAGTATATCATTGACTAACAGTTAACGAATATTATAAATGATGAATAAGCCTCTTATTCCTATTAATTACTAAGGTTTATTGCATTTCACAAATTTTTATTAATGTTGAATCACTTCCTGCTTGAAGCTTATAAAAATGCCCTTTACAAGTTATCTCTAAAATTTATGAATAATCATAAAAATATTTAGAAGTAATTTCAGTATGGAGTTTTTATGAAAATACTTTAGATTTCGAAATGAATTTGAAATCATCTAAATTAGTAAAAGAAAATGATTCATAAAAATAAAAAAATCCTCAAAAAAACAATTTCAAATCAATTTCTAAATTTATTAAATACAAATTATTCATTATATTATAAATAATTTATTGTAATACAAAATAATAAAAAATATATTGACACAAATGAATTAGTCAAATATTAAATATTGACTATCCGATGAAGCAATATTCTGGTTCATCTATTAATAAAATTGCAAGTTATATTTATATAAATGACAGTGTATTTTAAAGTATATGCTTTGAAAGTGAATAAGAATTTATTAAATACTTCAGTCTCGTTAAGTAAAGATGTAGAAAAGGCAATCATTTGTCGATTGACTGAAAAACTATCCTGGAAAAACGTTTCTGAAGAAACTATTAACGTTTTGAGATTAAAAAAATTTAGTATCAATAACTTTCTTTACGGTGGCTGCTAACGTAACGTATACAAGAAACGATTAATGACATAATTATTTGGCATTAAAACAAATAGAAAAAACAAAGAAAACTGTTGTAGTCATCTCACATATCCTTTCTTTCACTCATAATTAACAGAATCCATCGAAGCCACAATAGAATTGGAAAACTTATGTTATTAAATCATAAGATAAAGGAAAAAATATAGAGTGGAGAATAAAAAATTATATAAACTTGTTCATTATACGTTTAAAATTTATTAATTTACTTAATTCACATTTATCACCATTGTATTAAAGCTGAGTTGCAACGTTCTCATTAGTTGGTCGTCCTTCCTAATAGCGGTTGGTTTATTTTTTCAATATACTTGAATTTGGAAGTGCTTGTTATATAAATATTTCAATTTTTAATAATTTACTTCATAGAAATTACTAAATTCATCTCGATTCGAAGGAAATGTATTCATGGAAACTGAGAAATCGAAAAATATTTTGAAACTTTATGGAACTACTAAGTAAAAGCAACATTATTTCAAATAGAACTCATCTAATAGTTACGTGTAAATTATTTTACAATTCAACTATTTAATCATTAAATTTACATGATTATTTTGTATATATACTATTGATAGTTTTATTAATATGATATTTATTTTTTATGTAAAATAAAGCACGAATATGCAAAGAAGAACTATATTCCTACAGATTATACAATATAATTCTTCTCGGTGTTTTTTTAAATTACGTCGATTGATCATTATTGAATGAAAGAATTGACGTGTTTGATAACGCAACAAATAAAAAACAAGGTTGATTTCATATCTAGCTATTAATAACTATTTGTCAATATTAATGATCTTAATATTTTATTAATTTTTTGTCAAACATTGAAAATTAATGTATCTTGCAATACCTACTACGACTTTATTAAATATTCTCAATTTCAACGATTTTTATAAAAAGATCCTAATGAAATGAAATGAAAAAAAATAAATCTTTACGTAATAAAATAAATATAAAGTATAGACAATATATAAACAGTCGTTTATATTAGAATTTTGCTGGAGGCTTAAGTGCTCAAAATAAAATAAAAAAAACTATGTACGTCGAACAATATCTGAACTGAATTATTAAAAATATGAAAAATATAAAAACTTTAACTTTTTTCATTAAATTCTAAAAACATTAAGCTTTGATTTTTCAGTGAATTTTGATATATACATTTTTAGAAGGAAATGTCTTATGAATAGTTATCATTTATGAAGAAACTGCAACTCGACTTAAATTTTAAAAACTAATATTAAATTTTCATATTTTACTGAATTTATATCCTTTTTATTTATATCCTTCACTTTCAAAATTGAAATTTCATGTTGTTATCAGTATAACTTGCATACAATCAAAACCTCGAATATTTCTGTATTGTAAATTTCTTTGTAATAAATTTTGTGACCGATACATTTTTCATTTAATTAAAACAATATTCATTTTTTGTATTTAAAAATGATATTTCAGACAATTATTCACCATTACTTTGTACTGTATTCTATTAGGGTAGACAAAGCGATATTTTAGTTTATTACGAGAATTTTTTGAATTTCAAAATTAAGCACTTCCAAAATGTATCATACTCGTTTCCTCCGATTTATACAACTTTCTCAATTGCATGTACATCCGAGCATGTAAGTAAATATTTACACATGTATATCTCGAAGCACAGGCACGCAATTTTATTGCACTCTTGGCACGTTGCCATCTAAACTCTCTTTAATTTCTTAGAGTAAAACTTACTCTACAAAACTAGTTATAGTTAATATTTTTCCTTGTCCAATAAAAATATAACAAATTGCTTGAAAACGATCAGAAGAACGGAAGAACAAAGCTTCACTTTAATAAAAAAAATTTTAACTTATCACTATTTTTATTCGACTGAAATAACTATTTATGTAGTTCAATAAACGATTTCATTCAAATGTTGCTTTTTGTAAACATTACACTCGTACTTGATATTTTTAAATATGTTAAACTGTAGGAATGCATTATTTTGTCGATTTTACAAAACAACCATAAAATTATTAAGCAGCCTTTACTATCTAAAAATCCAAAAGAGCTGCATCATTCTTGTCATAAAAATGTTCTCATCAAATTTGCAAGAAAATGTTCAATTCGTCATATGTACACAAAATTTTATGTAAAAATTCAAATTGTAATTAAAATTGGATAAATTTGAAAACACTGCAAATGAGATAATTTACTCGAATTATTTACAAAATAACTGACTTATACAATACGATAAAGTATTTACAAAGCCTCAGATGTACTTGAAAAATCTAAAAACTATAATGCACTTCAGCAATGTATTGAGTCTTACTGCCGTTGCACATAAAGCAAAGAGGGCGAAGAGCAATAAAGTCAGTAGAAAGTGCGCACAGACTAAATGCACAATAAGCTCGCTTGAATTCGTTATTAAACAACGTGTGTCGATTTTCCTGTCGCCTCGTGAAATGAGAATTCGAGCGAATGAAATAAAGCTCTACATTAGAGCGAAACGAGTCAAATTCCACTTGCCATTGTTTCCGTTTTTATAACAATGGAGAGAGAGAGAGAGAGAGAGATCGACAAACAACTAAACAGATAGACAAACAGATAGAATAAAATAAAAAGGCAGAAATTACGTTTCATTACGAATATCTCTCATCCTTCCTTGTGTGAAAGAATTTGAGTAATGGCAAAATTAGTTAATTAACGTAGAATCAGAAAAATATTAAAAAAAAAAAAGATACCGAACACTTAAATGACCTCTTCTTCTCGATTGGAGCAAATCACTTAAATTGAAATTGCATTTGTTTGACACATTTACATACACCTTTTAGAAATGGTACTTGATTTACCAAGAAAAATTATTATAATTTTTAATTGTATATTTATTAGAAAAATTTTTAAATATTTAAGTGAATAATTGGATTTTATGCAGCATAAATTACAATTAAAATAATTTTAATATTTTCTATATGTAAATAGTTAACTAATATTTAATAATCCATATGAAATAAATAATATATAATTTATATCCTATTTCTACAATATTTGTAAATAAATACATACAACTTAAGTTTTTTAAATTTTAAAATTAAGTTTTTTACATAAAAAAAGGCTAAAATCAGTATGAAATTATAGAGTAATGCAATTTTCATAGTACTAAAACTGACATTCTGAAAATTGCTTATGTTACACTTAAAATTAACTGATAAATGTTTAAATGTATCTTATTTAATGAAAACGTTCTCTATGTAGAAACATAAGTTTTCTATTTTCAGAATTAACTGGTGTCTTTCTTCGAAAAAAAAAGAACAAATAACATAAAAATACGAAAAGCTCAATAACATTGTCCTTCTGAATTAAACGCAATTTCTTGATGTATGTATGTATATACGTACGTATGCATATATATGTACAACATATAGTTTTTACAGGGGGAGTAATTTCGAGTGAGAAGCAGCGGGTGCTTCAAAAGAACTTTGTTCTTTCTTCGTCAGAACATATATCACTTCCCGATTCATAATGAAGAAACGGTGCATTCCAAGCGAAATTGTTCGAGAAAAAGCCAAGTGCAAATACGCCAGTCACTCTATGAAAAAAACACATGGAGAAAGCATTACAGAAGATAAGAAACAAACATAAATAGCTGTAATACCGACATGTACATTTGAGAAATCATTAAAACTCGATTTGAGTAAATTGGACGATCCATCCCGTGTGAGACAATCTGTACAACAAAAGAGAAAAAGCCAATAAAAATACAGAAAAGAAATAAAATTATATGTAGTTCAATATGATCATTATACGTATGGAGGTTACGATAAAATATAGTATAAATATGATTATATACATTAAGCACGATATATGTGTCATAAAGAAAAGAAAGAAAACATGGTATGAGTGTCATCATGCTTCACCTATTCTTTAGATTTACAGCGAGACGATAATCGATATTTTGCAATAAATTTTATTACATCACTGTTTAGTTATTTATTATACGTAAATACAAGTAATGACGCAACTTGTCGAAGCATACTAGCTACGTTTAATAAGGATTATATTTGCTCCTTCTAATACCGCAAATCTCGACTGCTTGAAATTCTTTTAACAGATGATTATTTTACATAAACTAATCGTTGTCAAAATGAAACGTAATATGATTATACGTATAGGCATATTGGATTTTAGAAATTTAAATTAAAAATGACGTACGCATTGTCAAAGTTTTTTTTTTCTACATCCTTTAACCAATAATCTTAAATCATAGCAGCAGATATTTTAACAAATAAAATACTGAACAACTACAAATCAGTAATAAGTTATCAAGGACTACTGTGATATGTTCGAAATCATATTAACGTAAAAAAAAACCTAGTCGAAAATTAAGGAATATTTGACGAAGATCTGTATAAACATTAAATATAAATTATCGATATTATAATTATGATTTAAATTGATGCTATAATTAATATTAGAAAATATTCGTAAAATAATTCATTTTTTAAATTTTCATAATTATCAAAATTTATTAGTAATATCAAGCATTGCAACGGGTCTGCATTTACGATAAGAATTAAGATTAAATATAATTAACCAAACTTATTTAAGCCATAATATTACTATTTAGTTTATTTATCTTATATTTTTAATTGAGCGATAAATAACGAAAAGCAAAAGAAAGTAATTATACTAGTTTTTCTTTGTATATTTTGAAATAAAACTGACTTTTTACAGTCCTTTTCTTAAATTATTTAACAAATTAAGTATTGTGAAAGAAATTTTCACTATCTGAAGATAAACGAAACTGAGTTTTCTATACATTCTAATTTTTTTAAGAAAAAATGTACACAAATACATTATATTTATTTGTAATATTGTATTGTAAAACACACACTTATATGAAAATTGTATAGTACATCAATTATTATTAAATACACAAGAAATTCTAATAAAGTGATTTAAATTCATCTCAAATACGTTGACTGTGCGTGTATAGTTAATCAAAGTATGGATACAGTATATTTGCATTTCGTTAAACTATACACTAACGAAATAATTTTGTCGCGGTACAGGGATCGTAATAGATATTTATATATCTAAACTGGAATCTATTTGTACAAACAAAGTGACAAGTCGACAAAGGTCTCGTACATGTTCTAATTTATACGCCTGTAAATCAATTTATTTGTTTAAATCCCAAGCTTTTGTATTAGTTAACAATAAAAATATATTAAAATCGAATGATTTGTAAAAAAAACGTCAAAATAAAGAAGTTTCTTGAATGTAATACTGACTTATTTCTCCTTTCAACTTGTACATCCACCTTTGGCATATTATTTATAATAAAAACTTTTAAATACGTATATCATTATTTCGTTAACGTATTACGTATTTTCATTCTATATTTTTATTCTATACAACTAATATTATTTCATATTATCTCATATTTTAAAGTTTATTTAAAAATAATATTTGTCAATATTTCACTTCTATCTATAAAATTGGATAGAATAGCTTTTTATGGTATTGGTATCTGTAAAGCAATTATTTGAAAAGGTGTATATATAAAGGCGTAATTTAAAACTTCTAACCTGAAGGTTAGAAATACATGTTAAATTAATCTCATTTTATGCGTTATTGCTTAATTATCAATAACTCAATAAAATCAAAAGCATACTACTTTACATCTAATAAATTTATGGTAAAGAATAAATTTTTATAAAAATTTATTTGAGAAATTATTCGTAGATTTTTTAAAAATAAATATATGTATGCCTGTAGTAAAAATAGAAACTATCATCCTTTTTTAGTAATATAAAAAAGTTGTATAACGGTGTGATTTTCTGAATATTAATATAAAATAAATAAATAAATATATGGATTGTTATGTTAAATAGTTTATGTTAATTTTATTATTTATGTTATTATTATTATTATTTATTTATTATTTATTGTTTATTATTTATGCTAATAAATAGTTGGATAGTTATGTTATTATTCATGTTTCTGATACGATAGACAAAATACTAATTAATTAATACTTTATATTAACGAATTAATTTTATATTAACAAATACAAAATTTTTTATACATTCATTATATTATATATACACATATAATCTGCAATATTTATCACTTGTGTAAATAATTCATTATTCAATAATCGATAGTTCAGCTATATTGAAGATATAATCATAAGCGTAGAAATCTACTTTATAGATATGATTTTTTATATTAATATCTCAGCATAGATCCACATTAATCACTTATTAAAAAATACAATATAAAAAAGTAAATAGCTAAACGTATTTTACGTAAAATTTCTTCTAATGTTAATAAAGTAGAAATCGTTTGAAAATATATTTATTAAAACATTAGGTGATTTTTTTCTCACTTATTTGAAAATAATATTTAAAAAAATCACTTAATATTATAAAAATCCATTTAAAATTCATGTAATACAGTTTCACTCTTAACGATATTAATGTATAAAACTATTCAGTTTATTCGATTTTTATTTATAATAAAGTCTTTTTTATAAGTATTATATATAATAAATCAGCATTACATATACAGAATAAGTGATACGTATTATGGTTTACCTTGAGTGATAAACTGGAATACGTGTTTGATGTCGTATTTATAAATATACCTCCATATTATATATCATTGCACTTTCAGTAAACTTACATTTAAAATTCTTATTCGATCATATATTTATATTAATTTTATAAAGATTTTTCTAAATATAAATTTTATTTCACCTAATACGTTCACTCCCATACATCTTTCAAAGCAAGCCCCACAAATTGTAGCTTTACTTTAGCTGTAATACATGTGTTTCCAATCGTAAACTCGTGTCCATTCGCAATTGCTTTTTCATCAGAAAAATCGCCTCTACAGCCACAATGTTACTTTTATTTATGTCTGTTACACGCAAACTAACGTTCATAAGTATGAAAATTAATCGTCTTGCACAGGCGAAAACTTCAATGCCAGGTAGCTTAAGGCCTGGACAACGTCGTTGCACGAATTATTTCTAAGTATTACGCATTTAGTACTTGTAGTCATGAAAATAAAGGTATACGAACAACTAGTTTAGCCTTTAAAATAAAAGTTGGAGATCTGACTGAGAATTAGCGATAAATCGAAAAATAGGTATTCTAAGTATTTTAATTAAACATCTATATACATACCGTATTTGACTCCTGAATCTATTCAATCTACTCAACATGCTGATAGTAATTATTAATGTTATCTAACAAATTCAATTCATCATATTTTATTATTAATAAGTCAAAATACTTTAATTTGTAAAATTTTCATATAATGAGATATATTTATATATATTAGATATTAAACACTTTAAAAATTTTTGCTTATTTTATGAACGTATTTCTTTACGTTTCATACTTATTTACTCATAAGTTTAAAATCTTTGAGTTTCAATATTGAATGTATAAAGGTGTAAACGAAAATTTGAGGAAGTATTAAAACATTATTTATTCAAAACACCTCGAAATTGTTCAACATTTAAAACAGTAGTTTTTGAGGTTAACATCAAAAATTAAAACAGATAACCTATACTTTGATGTATTAAATATATTTCGAATGAATAATAATATCTAAATAAAATTAATATTTTTCCCAGATTTGAATTATTCAAAGGAAGCTTTTAAGAAAATTTTCTAAATAAATATTTGATCAAACATTATTGTACTTGATTATATTTGTTAAAATTATTTCGTCAAAAACTTAATTAAAAAACATAGTTAAAAAAATAATAAACAATGTAACGTCCATTGTTGAATTGATATTCCTAACAAATTTATTTAAAATCATTGTTATTATTTAAAAATATATTTATATTAATAACCAAATTGTTTTAATGTAAATGTAAGCCTCATTTATTGGCTTTTTTATATAAATCCGATTCGTCAACGCAAGAACTGATATAGACAAATATACACTCGCTCACATACATTAACATGAGCGAAAGAGTAAGTGCAAAGTTTATTCATTAGTTATTAATTTACCACTAAGTAATTACTACAGTTGCAAATAAGTTTTGAAAATACTATCTTCAACACTTTAATAAAAAAGCAGACGAATTTTATAACTGTATGAATGAATAAATGTATTCTCAAGTACATTGATTTGAGCACCAAAGTTAACGTATATTTTACTTTTCTTAATACTAATGATGGAACTTGAATTTTTATTTTTAAATTGTATTTGAAAATCTTGTAGTTTTAAAAATCTTATAAGAAATAAAGGAATTCCAATTACAGCTATTCTTAACGTATGACATTTATTTAATAAAAGCACGAAACAATATAAAAATAATTGCTTTTTATCAATATTTAGAAAAAAATCAAGCAAAATATATATATATATATATATATATATATATATATATATTATATGTATAGCAAATATTCAAATTAATATCTTTTAGTATAGATAACTGCTTTAAATCTAAAATTTGATCTTATACGAAAACTGTTAGATTGTTGATCATTATTTACTTTGTTATTGCACTAAAAATACCCAAACACTTCATTAGAAATAACGATAAAATTAGGTGATCAAATTAATGAATCAGGTAGATATTGAATCTTTTCGAATATGTTTTTAAACTTTAATTTTTCTATACTTATCAATCAATTTAATTAATAAATATATTTAAAAATATAATTCTTAAATAATAATTTATATATTTTTTCAGCTTCGCTTTTAAGAAATTTTGACAATAATTAGTACACACATAATTTGTACATAAATTATTGTGAAACTATGTAAAAATAGTTAATATCTGAGAAAACTAGAACCTATGAATTTATCTACGTATAAATAAGTGCCTCATTAAAATATATAACTCGAGTCTCTAAATTCGTTCTTGTATATTAACGTAAATAAGAACTTTCATACGGACATCACTAGAAAACTGAAAATAATGCAAGTAGTAAGAGACAACTTCAAGATTAAGACTATCGTTGTACATGTCATGTACTGAAATCGATGTAATGATTATAACCATCCGTGATATCACCTATGAACATTTCTACACACTTTTCAATGTGGATTCTATCAAAATTATCTACAAAAAATCTAAAGAATTGTAATGAGATTTGGGCATGGTTTTCTTTTTAAAAACTTTAATCAATTATTTATTATCTTATTATTTAACAACTATTAAAATGGAAATTTATTCATTTTTAAGTTTGAATTTATCTGCATGTCCAATCGTTAGTTCTTCATTTCCTCTTAGGATACGTAATAGGGTGTCTGATAATTTCGTTCGTAGTTCAACTAAAGGTTCGAGGGCAGTCCATTTCCTACGTACTTACGTTGGTGCTCGATCGACAATCTTAAGATTCCCAGGGATAATGAGGCAAGCAGAGTCCAAGAGGATGTTTGTGTGCATGAAAACCTGCGCGTGTGTATAGCAACTAAGCACACTAAAGTCAAAGGCGTTGCTGGATCCGTATAAGCAGACTAATAAACGATAGCAGCGCCGTACAACGAGGAAGAGTCCAAGTACCATACGCGTATGAAGGGGTGTTAACCTACATAAATGTTATTACCTCAAGAGCAACAACAGCAACCGATTATGATACATGCATAGGTAAAACATCGATGCATAGGTGTGCAATTTATACAATCATATGAGTCTACGTACATACTAAATTGATCCTTAGAATTCAAACAGATCTAATACTAAAATAAAATTTTAGATAAATATGAATATTGCTAATTTGCATATATTTTTAATTCTGTAAGCGTTAAGCCACTTAAATGTTGCTTATTAACATATTAATAAATGCGTGCCTTTGCGTGTAATTAAATAGACGTATTGATACGTATCTGATTCAAACTTCATTGTTCAACTTGAAGTTAATAATGATTGATCTAACACAACTTTTTTGAACATTGTATTTCAAGAATCAGTTTGCATCTGTGAATTAACTGCAGTTTAAAGTTTAAAAAGTAGTATTCTGAAAATATTCCTTGCTCAATAAAATAAGTATCTTGCATATTGTATTATAAAAGATCAAAAATATCATTCATATATAAATAAATATTAATTTCTAAATGATATAATAATCAGATTCGTTAAAATATAATAAAACATTTTTAACAGCTTCGAAATTATAAAAAGGTTAGAAATAAATTTCTTTTATAAAAAAATGTTAATAAAAATTTAATTTTAATTACATCCAGTCCTTATAAAATGATGTTTCTCTATTTGGAAATTGAATAAATAATGATGGATATTTATCTAGATGGGATAAAAATATAGCGTACAAACGCACTATTTTACATGACTCTCAATATTATAAGGTGTTTTGTAAAGAAGCAAAGTAACTAAATTATCCAATCTTAAGTAAACATGAAAATTTTTATAAATTCAGTTCGGTAGACCTTAAGAACTTACTAATTCTGAAAAGACAAAAGATATTTCCAGAAAAGTACGTTTAAAGTTGTGTAATATACCAGACTTACCCAAAATACTACTCGAAGCATTCCAAAACTATTTTTATACAAATCCTTATATCCCAGCGCTTTTTAGCTCGACTTACTTATAAAATTTTTTTTCAAATTATATATTTTGAGAAAATGATATTGTTTTTATTTTAAATAAATTTTTACAAATGTTTATGAGCCTGTAGATTTTTAAGCAATAATTTTCTATTCTTTAGTAATTCTATTTTTTAATATCAAAAGCAAGTATAAAAATAAAGACAATTAATCATAGTTGCAGTCGAGGGTTTCATCATGAAACTTGTCATACGAAATATAAGATAAGAATATTCTATGTATTAAATTATTATGTATAAGAAGAGTAACGACTTAGGTTAGACGAGCGTCGATGATTCTAGGCTCTATAACGAGCTGCAGGACATATGCAAGATCAAATCTATTATGATGTACATAATTAGCTCTGACCCAACCTGTTCCGTTAAAAAAATATTGAAACTACATGAACACGATCCAAATAAAATATACTTTTTTAATTGCATTTCACTACTGCGTGATCTTAAACTCCGCAATGTTAGTATATATATATATATTGATCTACTAAAAAATGGGCTCTTGTAGAAACGTAAGTCCAAAAAATAGCCAAAGAGAATACCATGTGTTTCTGGTAAGATTGATGGTTACAAGTTTCATGCTAGAGGTGGACTACTTGACTGATCTTTGAGCTTGTTCAATCGATCAATCGTTAGCATGGCAAGGTAAATAATGATGTCACTAAATTTATGGAGTTTTATAAGCTTTCCTGATTTTATCCTTATCCGTGCCACTCCTTTCAGTGTATCCTTCATATTTTCTTTTACTGTTAAAACGAAAAAATTACACAAGCTAAATAAACACCTTGAATGCATTTCACTAGACAAAATCCGTAGACACCCACAAAAGTCGACGATTTTATGAAAACAATCTACTATCGCAAAAAGAAAAACTTTAAGAAAGCCTAAATATATATAAGATGAAGATTAAAGTTCTAGCAAAGAACGAAATCTATATTGAAATATCGAAAAAACAGTGCGAGAAGGAATTTAGATTTTCTGAAGAACAACGTGAAAAGAGAGTTTGAAAGTTAACAGACCACAATGAATAATTCATCACGAAGAATAGGGCGATTTTATATAGTATTGAAAATATTTTCTTCTTTAAAAATGTTAGTATATATAAATGGATAAATGACTGAATATTTAAAAATAATAATACGTATTTTAACAAATTTGTTTAAACAGTAAACATATTAAATAATGATACAAGTATGAAACTACTATAAAAGGAACAAATTTAATATATTTTATATAATATTAATAAAATGTAATAGTTTAAATAATTTTGTAAGTTACAGTTTTTTAATCATGAGAAATGTTTGATCATTAAAAAATAAACATGTCTCTTATTATTATAAAAAATATTTGTATTGTATTACAGATTCTAAGGATTCAAAGAAATTTTTAGGATTAACATTCTTTTCATGCTTACGAAAAGAAACAAGAATTTTTTAAAAATTTTATTTTAGGATTCATAATTTTCGCATTAACCTAAATTGCTCTTAATACACAGAAGTATAAGTTTGATGGTTTTTGTTTATGATTTAGTAATTTCCTTATCTTTAATCCTTAATACTATGAAGAACTCTATGAATTTTGTTCGAATATATTAACATTTTCTAGCTAATGACTTTGGTTAAAGATAATAGTTTTATTTTCATGCTGATATTTAGTTCCCATTTTAAATAAATTTTATTGATATGGATAATTAATTTGAAAACGTGATTTAAACAAATAAGTTTCACACTTAAAGGACATATATAATTTAAAAAGTGACTGAATTAAATTATTAATAGGTACAGTGTATTTCTATTAATTCTATTCCACTGATTTATAAAATTTGTAATTTATTACTTTTCTCAGTTGAAGTAACTTACATTAAATATTTCTAACAAAATATTGTATAATATGTCATTTCAATCTATCAAAAATTACTCAAAAAATACAAAATTTCGTAATATATATTAAAAATTATTAACTATGAGAATGGTAATATTTATTATATGGAAGGAGTTGTCTAAAACGATAACAATAATTATAGGGGCACGATATTTTAAATTAAAAGATAAGTATTCAATAGTTATATCACATTAAACATTGTCAAATTAAAATTTAATATATAGTCTAAACAATATTCACATATATTTACGAATATAATATATTTTAATTACACTAACGTCATACCCATGTCATGCTAAATTCCCTATAGGACTATATAATGAATCTGTAATTACGGCTACCCTATATTTACTTGTGCTACTTACGCATTTCTTTACTTTTCAGATTTTATTTGCTTTATTTCCTAAATGAAAGAAAAATATAAATTAAAAGGAAAGTATTAAATCCTAATATATTTAAAGCAACTGATTGTGCCAGTCATACTGTTTTGAGTTGATTTTACATTAAGCAAGAAATTTATTATATTCAAAAGTCTAATGACTCATAACGCTAGATCTTAAGCGAATTTGCGCTTTTTCTACCTAGCAGTAACGTTAGATAATAATTATTTTTCTCTTAAATAATTAAGACTACTTTTTTATATAATCTTTCCGGAGCTTATCGTACAATTTAATTTTGACATTTATGCTATTTATTTAACTGTATCAACGTGTTCATTTCTATCCATCTCAGTAAAATCGAGTAAACTAATTTTTTGTATATACAGGTCTTTAATTTTTATATTATTTTGGATATTGAATTAGGTAAATAAAGATATCTATCAAATCTTACAACTTCATAATTAAGAAATTATATCACGATAACTATATATCTACATAAAAAATCTATTACAACTATCATTTTTTTAATATTTTTAAATTTTTGTTCGTGTTCTACAAATGTATTTGTGTTTAAAAATTATAATAAGTATTTCCTAGAAGCAATATTTTTACTATTTTCGATTTATTTTAAATTTTATTAAAATTCAAACCATTAAACATTAAAGAATAATTTAAACTTTTATATTTGAAATAGCTATAACTTTTCAAACAAATGTTTACTTGCTTTATGGTTTGAATTTTTTATGTGAAATTCATTAAATACAAGATAAAAGTTATTTGAATTTATAAATATTATTTCTAAAATATTTCCAAAACCATTAATATATCTATAACTTTAACCTAATAATTCAGTATAATAGCTGAAATTAACAATAGTAAAACATGACTTCCACAGAATAACAATTTGGATAAATCTTTAGTAATTAAAGAATAAAAACTGAAACCTTAACGCTAAAACGAAAATTTGTTTTTTCTTTTTTGTAAAATACATTCAAATACAATATTTACTCTGCAAAAGATTTTTATAAGTTTTGCTTTGCAAAAGTTTTAAGAGTAAAATAATTTTCCGGAAATTAAAAACTAAATTATATACTTTACGTATAAAAAACTTTATTTAGATAAGTATTTAAAAACTTAGAATACTTTCATAATTATGTTTACAATAAGAAAAAAAAATTGTAACGGAAGATACGCGATAATCGAGAAAGACCAGGTCACGTAATAAGAAACAATGTTCTTACAGTCACGTCGACGTATTAACTACTTTAAGACATAAATATTAAGAAATGTTTCGAAAAATAAATTAAAATAAAAACACACATTTTCAAAATTACTGTTTGATAAATATAAGTATCATCTATTCTTTAAAAAGTTTTATTATAATATTTCACATGATTTGTATAATAATAAATTTAATGTACGATTAATATATTTACGAGTACTCTTGTACTAATGCACATATATTTATAAAAAAGACAATTATAATAGGGTAGTCTTTATACTTTTATTCAGTACCTTTATTAAAGGAAGATAGAGAATATTTATAAGAATTAGAAAAAATTAGAAATGTTAAGGAATGTACTAGAAAGCAGTAAATGATATTACATAAAATTTCGATATTTCTGCTTTAATACTCGAATATATTTTCTTTTCAAATAATTATAAGCACACATAAACCAATTTTTTACACTTACTTGAGAAGAATTGGAAGAAAAAGTTCCCCCGGTTGTTCAGTTAGTTCTCAGTTCTACTGTTTACGTATTGGTTGGGTGTGTTGAACTGTTGTCCTGAGAAAGTAGGATCGACAGCCGTAGTTATGGGACTGGAACTCGTTGATCCTACGTTTGAAACATCTTAATCGCCTTAAAAAAGGCGCTATTGTTTTGTACGAATCCCATCACAATGGTTGCTGGAACGAGAGACAACAACTAGTCCGTGGTCCTGTATATTAATCCTGGTCGACAGACTCTCCTCCAGTAGAGCTTTTTTTGCAACGGCAATCCTCCTCTTCGCGCCGATGGATCTATGTGATTGAGTGGTGCAGGTCATGAATTTACGCAAACGGAATGATATAATTGGGATAATATACGGCAGTATTTATATCCCCTGCGTAAGTCATACTATTTTTACTATAATGAAAAATAAATTGTATTATTATAATAGGGTTTTATACTCGTTTAAATAGTCAACAAATTCGTGTATTCTTTGAAATAAATTTTATTTCGTCTACGTTTATGTTTACTTTATCAAAGGAATCATGACTAGATGAAACATAATTATTAACTTTTCTTCAAACTTTATAAATGTATCTACAATTATTTCAATTTAAACTTTTTGACGATATTTTTTCTTGATGTTAATACTTTATTAAAAAATTGGTAGTCTATAACAGTTATACATTTTTTTAAGGAATACAGAGAATTTGTAGGACATATTTATCATCATATTTATATATTTGCAAATTTAAATATTAGAAACTTTAAATTTTTTAAGTGAAATATCAGAAAAATTATTTATCATACGTTCTATAATTACATAATAATATTGCCAAACTCTAGCAAATATTTACAAATTATATGAGTTAAGTCTAAAAATAATTTTTTATTAAATACTATTTTATTAAAAATTTTATTTTTTAATACTTTTTTGAGTTACATTGTATAATTTTTTTTTTTTTTATAAAAATCTGCAATGATATCTTATGTCATATTTAAAATCACTTCACATAATTTGAAAATTCTATCGTTAATCGTGGTCTAAAAATGGCGCCAAATCAATCGCGAGTAAAAAGCCTTTTTAGAGTTCTTCACAGATGGCGCACAGAAAAGCGCAACTAATAAGTTCTTTTTCATAGTGATTTACGTAAATTTATTTGTTCGTTCACCAATATTCCTGTTATATTGGGCTACAATTGTGCGTATAATGCGCACTTTTACATTCATGACAAACATCTTTCTTGCGTCAAGAAACTCATTAACGATGCGCTACTATTATTGATCTTGTAGTGCATATAATAATACGATTATTTGATATTACTAAAGACGAATCTAAGATTTTGATATAATGCATACTTTGATTACAAGAAATTTTCGCCTTTCGCTTCTTCAAGGGCCATAACGCTTGTAAAGATATTCGAGTAAATTGCTTAATGTAGCTGTTTCTTTCTTAATAATTAATTCCATCCATTTTAAGCATCTTCATCTAGCGTGTTTAGTAATGTAAATTGAAAATGCCTTAAGAAACAGCGCAGTTAGTGCATGAATAATGTGATAATGTTTTCTGTCATTTTTTATTAAAGTCTGATTTTTCTTAATTATTAATCAATTATAAAAATTTGCTAAAAAAATTTAGTTTTAAAGTAATTTAATTATTTCCACTATAACGCGCTTCTGAATCTTATTTCTTTTCGTTTACAATTATTAAAAATTTATTTATATTTTTATGATTACAGTTATTAGCATAAAATTATTTTTTTTTTGTTTCTTACGATCATAATATTTTATGAAAAAGGATTTTTCATAAAATCCCTTAGTACGGTAATCTTTTAACAATTTTCTTAATACTTTTTCATTTAATTTCCTAAATATTTATGAATTCTAAATAATTATAAACTTGTACAAATCTTATATTATAAAAAATTATGAAATTAAAAAATTTTTTATTTTCCTTAAGAATAATCAAAACCAACAGTTACGATATTAATCATATGATTTCATTACTTAATATATTTTAAATTATTATATTATTTGATGAATATCATTTCAAAGAAACTTTATGGAATACATAATATTCACTCAGGCTCGACAAGGATCTCGTATGAATACAATTGAGAAGGCGTCAAGGCAAAAACCGCAAATATCAACGTAAGACTACACGACAACATGAAAGTGTAATTTAAGGCATTGAAAAGGTAACATGAAGCAGCACTTCTGTATTTACTAATTATGATAAATGTTTTGAATGATGATGTGAACGATTACTGAAGCTTTTCCAATTCTTTATCAGAAATTATAAAAGACAATGATTTGAGAAGTGAACAGAAAAGTGTACACTATTCCTATGAAAAACTTGATGCAACCTAAAAATTATAAGCATGAAAAATTCAATATGTTTCAACAATCAAATATTTAGTATAGAATGTAATTTATTTAGAAAATTGTCTGCAAATTGTGTTGCGATTCATTTTTAAAGAAATTATTTAAAGAAAATTTGCTTATTATTACCGTAAAGTTTATAACTTTTTTAATTTGGTATTTATATAATTACTGTATTTCTTTTTACATCGATAACAGTTTCTGGCCTAAAAATTTTTCCGAGTATTAAAATTTTTTTAAATTTTCTATAGTTGACAATTTTTATAAATTTTTACTTCATTCAATCGCTAAAATAAACCAGCAATTAGACCCTCATCATAGTAGAGTTTATTTACATACCTACATTATATCTTTTGAAGGACATTTTTAAGCAACACTGTTCGGATAGTGGAAGTTATTGTAACTAAAAGCAGTAAAAATTACATGAAAATATTTTTAGAATTTCGTTCAATTTATATTGTTTGAAGTCACTATTTTGAATTCGTCGTTTAAAATTTCCCATTCATACATAAATTTTACTACCTAGTAAAAGTTTTAAATCAAAAACTTTTCTGGGCAAAGAAGTAGCTGAGATGACACGGAATAAAGTTGTATAGAAAGCAAACTATGAAATAAAAATGTAAAGATAAGATCTCTTTAAACATCGGTACTTTCTTTCATAAATAAATTAAAAGAATACATGTAACTGAAACACAGCTAATACGAATATTTCAAATATTTTATAAATTTTTTAAAACTAATAATATTTATCACTATCAACAATAATAAATACTTATAAGTTACGCGACATTCAGTACAATTGAAAAATAAACGTTTAGTATTTAGAATTTTTTATTTCAGTCTCTCTTTATCTATGGATAGAAATATACAAAGATTTAAGATATTCATTTACTATCATTTATTATTCCGTTCTTATCTTTTAACCTTTTTGCTTACAGACTTTAGAAACTTAGTCATTTTATACTTTTGCACCGAAAAAATAAAAAAAAATTATAAGATATTATAATTAGTGGTTTTTATTTTTGTTCGAAAGATTTTATATTAACATTAAAATAAATTCAAGTTTACTTATTGCATTCAAAACTGTTAAAAAAGTGTTGTAAAATTCTGCTATTTAATAAATACCAAAAATTTATTATTATTATTTTATTTAATAAAAATACAAAGATTAAATTCTTTACTACATTTTTTCATCAATATTGCACAGTCCATATGTGCTAAGCCGCTCAACACTAGCGCAAGATTCTGCAGGTGCTTCAACCAGTGTGGAAGTACACGCATATATTGACTAAATAATACATGCAGCACTCCTACATGAGATCAGACAAAACTTCTTATCTAATCAATGCATGTATATTCCTTCAGCGAATTATAGATCGAAAGACGTTATCTTGAAGACGTATTGTTCTCCATTTGCTAGTATCTGACGTTCCTTCTTGCGGAAGTTGATGCAAAAGCTATGTACAACACCTTTTTTCACCCCCATTGGTGATGAGTATGGTAACGACGTGAAAGTTCCATCGGCTCGCTGTCCCTCTGTTATTGGATTGCTTTCTTTTTGTCGATGAGTACCTTTACGAGAACTCTTTAAATAGCTTATCGTGGATCAAAATATTCGGCATGTTGTGCTGCCACGTGATAAGCAGATTTCTGCACGCTGAAATCCAGTGGGCAGATCTTCCGCGCAGGTAGGAACCCGTAATCTGTGCACAATGACGCTCCTGCGCAAACGTATTGTCAAAATATAATTTGCATTCTTCAAGAGACGTCTCAGAGTCCTCTGTTTGATGACCGAAAAATTGCAAAAGGCTTTTCAATGGCTTCGTTGTAAATTAGAAAAATTAATATGGCAATTTCATTATTATCGCTTGCAGTTCGGTAGGTGACAATGACTTCCTATCGTGGACTTCTTAAATTTTACTACCTATATACAGCAGAGGGAATCGACTTTAAAAGAATATATTCTATCTTGCTTGCTCAAATGCTTTAATTATGTAAGGACAGCTAAGAAGTTCCTAATCCAGTTCTCCATAACCCAGAATCCTAGCCCGATTCCAGCTGCTGGCTCAGGAAAATATCACGAGATAAAATAATCACTGAATTAATATAATTAATTTAGAAACGTTATTAATCAGTAAATTTTTACTTCCAATTTAAAAAAAACACCAAAGATAAATTCACTCTATAATGAATTTTGACTTAATATTGATAAAACTTCATAAAAATCTCTAACACTATAACCGTAATAACGTAAATGTCTTGTTACTAAATTAATGTGTTTATTTTTTATCTTGCTCAATTAAAATTAATATTTTAAAATTTATAACTGTATGATAGATAAACCTGATTAGTCTGGTATACAATAAACCAATGTATATTTATGCAATAATACAATAAGTGTGATTATAGTTTAAGAAAATGAATTTTATTTTATATAATTGAAATATTAAAAATAAACTTGTTAATAATAAATAACTTATTTGCACAATGAATCTTGATGTAAATCTCGAATTTTTATGTCTGTCCTTATTGTTTTCTATTTCAAGGTTTTTCTAGCCTTTTAATTTATTTTTTAATCCATTTCGTTCATCTTGATAACTCATTTATTTATATTTATTCTCAAAATAAAAGGTTTATATTAAATTGTTTCCTTCATACATAGTGATCGACCTTGATATTATGATTTCATCGTCAATAACTAATTGTTTATTTTTACATTTTATGTAATAAGACTATTCCTATTCAAACATTTAAAAACTCGAGTATCGCGTTTTTTATCAATAATTTCATTTAACATTACAGATTTTGTATTAGGCGCTTGACCCAACACATGCGCTTAGGTAACAAGCGTAGATGGTACACTTTTTCGTAAAAGGCTAAGGTTATTAGCTGTCGATGACGTACATGCTATGAAACCGTGATATATACAGCAAACTATTACTGATTTTATACAGTGTTTGTGGGAGTTACTGTAACAAGGCAACATTATTATTCAAGAAAAAAAATTGTATTTTTATTAAGCTTATATTATAACATAAAATTTCAATCATAAAATCTATAAAAGTAAAAACTCACATCAATACTTTAACAAAAATTTTACTTATATGTATACACTGAAATTAAACTAGTAATACATTCAAATATAGTTTTATCTTGTAGTACATGCTTTTCAAGTATAACTACTAAAATTTCTTGATTTGTGTTAAATTCAAAATATTTTATTTGAGTTTAGTTGTGTGAAAGTGTTTTTTATAATTTATCGTTTAAAATAAAAATTTCAACTCTTAATATTACATTAAGATACGTTTAGACGTATATTTACATAATTTTTTTATTGTTATTTTATTTATTCATTTATTTTTTTCATTTTAATCAGATTTAATCATCATGTAAAAAATCCTATATAACTTAATATTCAAATTGCGCGCGTTTGCAACGACCAATAAATTTAGACTTATTTTGCGCGGGTAATAAAGTGCACAATCTACGCGAGAAATTAAAAGGGCGATCGCCAATGATGAGCATAGGCGGCTGATCCAGACAATTTGTACTAACAATTCGCTATTGCCTCTTACAAATAATTACAGAATTGTACACATTTTTTATTGTTGCAAAGAACTAAGCAAAAGCAAATCGTTGAAATTGATCATCGACTGACACATTTTCTTCAGTCGTACACGCATATGTTTGTGTACAGTTATTTGTATGCGTGTGTGTATATCACGTGACAGAATGACTTCTCATACAAGTTTTATTTTATTTATATTTAATCTATGTAGAAATAAAATTTCTAATAATTAATATAATTTGTATTTATTTCAGATCATTATTCATTTGTTCACCGATTACCCATGTTTGTTTATTAATAATGTTTCTTTTTCTCAAAAAATGCATACTTCGTTATATAAATTAAATTATACTTATTTACGTGATAACTTAAAATTGGAATGAGAATCAAAATAATGACAGTATCTTTTGTATAAATATAAGTTAATGACCTTTCTAGTATTTTTTCATAGAAATCAAATAAGTTCCACTCGTGATGAAACTTACACATGCATCCATGTAAATAAATTTGTAATTTCACTCATAAATTCATACTTATGTGCATTTATATAAATCACAATCTTAATCTTGCGTCTATTTGTCTAACCTCAAAAAATATAAACATATTTTGAAATTTTCTAAATACAATCATTTTGTCATCGATCAAATAATCGATAACTAAGTGATTCTATCAATTATATCAGAAAAGCTTAAGTACTCGTATTCCAAATAACTCTCTGCTCAAGCTTTTATTGAGAAAAAAGGAATTAACTTTACTTGCTAATGTTTAAATTACCTATGAAATATTATTTTATAAAGCATATTACATATATAAGCATATTTATAAAATTTAAAGCAAATGCACTTGATGCTAAAATAAGTAAATTACAAAACCATTTTCATTTAGAATAGAGTAAAATCAAAATGAAGAAATGCAAATATTTGCAAGTATATAAATATAATTTGAAAATAAATCGAGTAAAAAAAGTAAAATGTTACTCTATACTTACATATTTCATGAAATATTAATATACATTGTAATGAAAAGTACGTTTATTATCTACACCTCTACTTCATTTTTGGTTTTTGTTAGTTAGGTACTTGGGGCAAATCTAATTTCTCCGAACAATTATTATGTTTAACAATTGGTCACGTGATTGCGGTAGAAAAAGTAAAAAATGTTACATTGAAAAAGCACCTTAAAACCGGAAACCTTGACTCTTGCAGTCGACTAGCGCGGCCAGATTCTTGTGTATATGTATATATTTATCCCTGCAAACTATACTTCCATTTTCCTCTGCTCTCGTCGCTCTCTCGACTTAACGTTGGAGCACGTGTTTGGCTCTCTCTCTGGTCGCCGGTGTCGCTCTCGTATAACCGAGTCGCCCTTTTTATTCCGCGCAAGTGTGGATTTTGTAGTTCGCCAATTCTTCGTGCGTCGTACATTGTTTATTATATTTCGCTTATTATTATTATCCGACTGAATCTCAATCATGAATCCGGAGAAGCTGAAGAAGCTCCAGGCACAAGTGAGAATCGGTGGCAAGGGTACACCCCGCCGTAAGAAGAAGGTGAGAGTGAAACGGCGAATTGTAATCATTTTAGCTTTGCTCTAGTGATACATCCACGTGTTTTTTACTTTTTTTGGATTCGGCTCGTCGGATTGGCTACTTTCGCTTTAATCTGAAATTTTCTTCTGCACTGGAATATAGTTTCCTGCATTTTAGACTTTGTTTTTCTTTTATTATGGTTGATCTGAATTTCTAGTGTGTACTTTGCACCCAGCCCTATTGTAAAAGTCTATTTTTACACCGACTTGTTTGAAAAACTTATTCTTTAATAATATTATTAAAATGGCAATTCAATTAATCAACCAAGTTCTTTTTTAATTCAAGATCGAATATACATCATAATTTCTATAAAAATCATTTTTAGACTTGCAGTAAATATGTAGTTTATTTATTAGATCAACTATCCATATGTTAGTCCATTATTTTATATCATTCAAGGTTGTCCACGCAACTGCAGCTACGGATGATAAAAAACTACAAAGCTGTTTAAAAAAACTGTCGGTTAATACTATTCCTGGCATTGAGGAGGTGAATATGATCAAGGACGATGGATGCGTTATTCATTTCAACAATCCTAAAGCACAAGCCAGTCTCTCTGCAAATACTTTTGCCATTACCGGTCATGGTGAAATTAAACAAATAACAGAAATGTTGCCTGGTATTCTAAGTCAGCTTGGCCCAGAAGGCTTAACTCAACTAAAGCGATTGGCTAGTTCAGTAGCTGGTAGTGGAGTCAGTAAGACTACCCTTGATGAAGATGATGAAGTGCCTGATTTGGTAGAAAATTTTGATGAGGCCAGCAAAGAAGAGGTACATTTATAAAATTAATTAGTTTAAATTTGCTTTTTACTGTTTTAGTATTTAATAATTGTTAAATTTTCTATCTATATTGAATTTTGTAATATTTAGGTTGCATTAAAGAAAGAAGCCGATGAAGCTATCGCAGCTGAAGAAAAGAAAGAAGCTGCAAAAGTAATTGAGGATACAAAAGATGCTCCTCTTGCTAAACAAGATGTTTAATAACAGTTATGGGGGTGATTTTAATTACTTTAATTGTCATGCAATGTTACAAAAGTAATAATTATACAAAATTAATATTTTTTGTATGACAGAATTTTAAAGGCTACAGACACTTGTCATTGAGCTAGATTACAGTAATTGAAGGATTACTTGTAATCTACAAATAAGACAAAAAGCCACATTTATATTGACATTAAAAATGTTAAACACATTCGAGATAGCTTGTAATACTATATTATAAAAATAATGATTATAAAGAAAATGTGGAAATTGGAATTTTGATGGATGACAATTCTATTATAAATTTTATATTTCTATAATTATAAATAGTCTGCCATGTTCTTATTCAATATTACAATTATTTTTAAAGAAAATCGTTTATTGCACAACAAATTTCATTCCCTTCATGGCATTTTTTTTTAAATTACATGTAAAATAATATTTGTGGGAGGAGCAACTAAAGTCATTAGAAATATAATGAGCAAATAATGTGCTTGTTAAAATATGCGATTTTCATCACAAACATTAATTAAACTATAAAATGTGATAAAAATCTGATGATTTACTTGACAACCTGATTTTGTAATAATTTATCTTATAAAAGTTTGTTAGTAGTCAAGAAAAAGAAAGAAATAGTTATTTAAGAAATGTATTTTTAACATAATTTTAAAAACTCTTATGACTACCAAAATATTTCCCATTTTGTTATTATATTAACACACTTGTGCTTATAAAAATGAATATGAAAATTAATATTGTAATCACTGAAATAGAAGATCTAATAACAACCAGTATTTGTTGCTTTAATGTAAAAAAAAACAAAGTCTACTTTAAATAAATTACTTTAGAACTTTAGATATATTATATTCAAAATTGATTTTTTAATTACTTCAGTTACATAAGTGAAATCTTTGAGGATCGCTTCTTTTAAATTCTAACTTACAATTAGTACATTGGTTTTTGTTAAGTGATAACAAGGCCTTCCTACATATAATGTGTTGACAAGGTAATTTATAAAAAACTTTATCTGTGCAACATGTACAAGTTGGCAAACTAGTAACTTGAATATTTGAAATTAATTTCTCTTCTATAGTAGCATTTCTTTTATGAATTTCTTCCTTATTTAAAGTTTTTAATGAAACTGTTGAATTTGATCTTTTTTCCACAGAATTATTACTTACACTACCGTTCTGAAGTGACACCACTGGTAAAAAATGTCCATGAAAAGGTTTTTTTAAATTGTGATTTGAGTTACTTTCTCTTTTTGGTAAAGTTCTTTTTAGTTGATTAATATTACTTTTTACAGTATGTATACTATTTACAAGATTTGTAGATGTACAAGTTATTACATCTATATTTTTATTACATTGTGCTGCATTTGTACCTAATACCCGAGGTAATTTCTTTATCTCTGCTTCATTACTATTTTCAAGAAGGAATTTATCAATTCGTGCCTTCAAGGGAAGAGCAGCTATTGGTTTACGAACATCAGTAAAACAAATTCCAGTGAAGGGATCTGAAACTGGTCTACCCCATATAGCTTCATTATATCCATGTTTTTCTAATGTCTTTTGATCAATAATTTTGCCACTTGGTAAAATAATGGGCTGGATCATTATTTCAAAAGTAATTGGATCTAAGAAATCTTCTGGTACATTTAGCGAATGATTTATTTGTTCGCTTTAAAAAAATTATTACTTTATGAATATTAATATTAATCAAAATAACAATAATAAAAACAATAAAATACATATTTACCTTTCTTCTTCCTTATTTTGATTCGATACATCTAAAGTAACCGAACTATTTGTAGCTAATAAATAGTTAAATCGATTCATCCAAAGTGCCATAACATTCATAGCTATATCCTTTCCACATTTAGGAGAGACTCTACCCCAGATTTCAATTTTACCTAAAGCAGGCACTGCATTTTCAGTTTTCATAATATTCAGACGCAGTGTACTTGTATAGTTTATAATATTAACTGCTTTTATATTACGCTTAACAAAATTTATAGGTGCAGAGATTTCTGTATCATATGAAATATCCCTTCTATAAAACAATAGACCTAATTCTTCTTTTTGTAAAAATGCAGTTGAAACATCGGTAAATGGTTGGCTGCTTGTGTCAGATGATTTAACAGACAATTTAAAACCACTTGACTTTTGTCCTCCAACTTGTGGCCAAACAATAACATGACTTATTTGAATATTACTGATAAAAACAAAGTCAATTGTTACTGGAGGTTTAATGCATGAATATGCTAAAAAACCTTTGTTAGAATTATTTACAAGATTAGATACTTCATAACCTTCAGTGCAGACAGTACTGCAAATTACATCTGTTCTCAAGCATCTATCACAAAAATTCACAAGCATTATTTATAATATTTTTAAACTGACTTATTAGAAAGTAAATATATTCTTTAATTTTATCTTGCATTGATTAATATGAGTTACTGAAACACCACATTAAAACATATTCATGTTTACATGCAATTTCGCTGTTTTATTTTTTTCTCATCTTAACTATCTATAAAATATACTCTCATCTCTCATTCATTCTCTGACTCATCTAAATTTATTCCTTCAAATGCTTTACTTTATCCAAATCTTTAAATATGAGGAACAAGGAACTCCATCTTAAATTATAGGACCAAGCGTTCTAACCTATCTTGTACTGCTATCTGGAATTAACAATTTATTGTCGTAGATCGTAAATAATAATACGATAAAATTATAGTAACTTATTTAAATGATTCATATAAAAATTCGCTGAATAAATATTCTTGTATAGGATCGTCTTCTTCAATATATTTTATTTACTATGAAACGATAAAATACCATAATTAATTTGCTAATCAATTAAAATATTTTAATAACTAATTAATAACTAACTGTAGAATTAAGTTTCAAATTATAAAATTATTGTCTTTACGTGCTTTCTAACTAAAAGAAATATTAAAATAAAAACAATAATCTATATCTCTATTACTTATAGAAACAATTATTAAATATATTCTAATAAATTTGTATAGTTGTTTTGTATAATAAAAATACAACGTAAATTAAGACTGCAATATGATGTTATACTAAACAAAAATTAAAGATGGCCAAGTTTAATTTACAAAGAAATTGTATTTTAGAATATAAAAATTAAAATTATAATAATTGATGATTCATTGATTGATAATATTGATCATAATTCATTATAAATATTTTTATGTAAGTTGAAAAATAATTTAAATTTATAAATCCTTTGTATTAATTATAAAAAATGCCACTGGTTTAATACATATAATAAACAATATTCTAATATTTCTTTTACATGTTCACATATGCATACACAAATTATATATATATTACTTACTTAATGTAAGATTGAACATCAATTTTTAATTTCTAACCAATCATAAATATTAATAAACACGAATTTTTATATAATTCATAATCAAGAGTAAATTCAAATTTAACAAAAACATCGAATAGATATATTATCTAGTTATACTCCAATCTCAAATACTTTCTCACAAGTTTGTTTAATAATTATTTACATAAATATATTTAGCTAATTGAAACCAAACATAAACTGTATAATTATTAAAAAGTTAACGCGAATACTCATTAAAAATAAATTCTACTTATAAATTAAAAAATGTTGGTAAAATTTAATAACTATTAAAAATATTAAGTATACTTCCCTTTTAGACTTAATTGTTCATTAATGGCAAATTTTCGTACATGATAAAAGAATGAATGATAAAATAATAATTAAACAGGGAAATATACATCAATGTTATAAACTTTTTTGTTTTTAAGCACAACTGCAACGCGCCAGTGCTTTATTTATTATACCAATGTGTACTACGCTTGAATTTATACACGACAAAAGCTCACTGTCATAGACATTAAAATAACAAAGGTAGAAACGAGTGATTATTTTTTAACTTAAGAGGTGGGTAAAACCATAAAAATAAGACAAAGTCGAGTGTCTGCCTCTCCGTACGCATTTCTATTTCAAAAATTCAGTTTAAAAACATAACTTTGAATAGTCCTTTATTACTTGTAGATTACTTTTTTCCTTCCTCTTCGTCCTCATTTTCTTCTTCTTTTTTTAAATATTAATAAATTCCTATCGAGTTAAAGCTCGACCAGGTGATTACCGGTTGCCAATTAATTAAATACATCGTAGCAGTCGTATTTTTACAACATTCGTACTAGTCTTGCAAAAGACAAAAGTACAGGAGCCCACAATACGCAAGTTCTTTCAAGATTGCTTGCTACAAGCTAGTTTTTCTCACAATAATGGACACTAAGTTCTAGTTAAATGCAACATTAGGTCACGCAATTATCAGTTGTATAAAAATGAGATCAAATGTGCATAAAAGCAATATGCAATCGGGCTTCCTGACTTTTGTACATTTATACGCATTGTCGCTGCTGGTAAAAACACTGACATAGGATCACCACTCACAAGCAACATTTATGTTTCCCTCCTACTATTTTTATATTTTTTCGTTTTTGTTATATTAGATTAGAAAACTTATAAAAATGCACCAAATGTGCAAACCCTTGCAAGGAAACGTAAGACTATCAGTCACGCACATCTATTGAGTCTATGAAACACATTCTTGCAAAATACTTTACTAGTAATTAGAGTAAAAAAATTAAAGATTGCCAAGTATTTTTTTTTTCTTTTCTTTTCTTTTCTTTTCTCTATGTAACAAACCTTTTTCTATACGTAGTCATGTACGCTTTATCCTTCGCTCATTCTGATTGTATGTATTGTATCTACAAATTCGATTCTCCCGCGCAACCGTCTATAAATAAATATATTTTTAGTAACAATTACAAAATATTAAATGTTATCAATGTTTTGTCGTTTGCGATGGATAAAAATGAATGCTATACGAAAAAATTTTTATCATACAAAAATGTACTAGAATTTATAGATGACATTTCTTGTGATGTGGATCTATAAGTTTCTGTACAATTTTATTTATGTAAAAAACGTGTCACAAATCGGTATGTCACCAGCAACGACCACAGTATATCTAACTTTTTACAATACAAAATACAGCTCCTGCACGTATGCACATTAAAACGCGATGAATTAAGGAATTATTTAGTCGTAAGTGTAAAAATGTAATGAGTACCCGTTAAGCATCAATCTTTAGTATTATCAAAACATATCGAATTATAAATGTTAACAACTTCTTGCTTGATATTCTGGAATTACTGTGAATAACGCTGTTGCATGAAACTTCCAAATAATATAACTTCGTAAACGAATCAAAGATACAATTTTAATTAATTTAATCGTGACGGTACGTAAAATGTAAGAAATATGTATACATCTACATATTGTCATCACGATAAAAATTACGTGACATAAAAAAAAAATGTAAGAAAACAAAAACCATCATATTGTTGTCGAAAAATGGGATTTTTAATGAAAAAAAAATACACCTTCACTTACGATTGGACCCAACATTCAGCCTCACGACCAATGTGGCTTCATATACAAACACACTTGAGATATTACACAGGACTTAATAACCTGCTTGCTCGCTTGCAGCAGCTAGAAATAAAGCCTCCACTCCAATACAATCTCATTACATTCTTACAAACTTTTTGATGCAGACCCTATTCTGTTTACCTAACGTTTACATAGCGCGCAATCCTTCCAAGGTCGATAGTCGCACTTTTTTTTTCCTGTTCATCTTATACTTTCGAATTTTGTCAGTTTTAAGCTACTGAGCTTTATATTAGAGGAGAGATAAGAGGGAAAATGGAGCGATTCTCTCTAAAAACGAAGAGAGACAAGTCGATACAAGATGCATAGTAATAATTCAATACTCGCGCCATCAATTAAAAAAAAAAAAAAGAATTCACAAGTCACGTATTCTGTCATTTTGTACTAAAAAAAATCAAAAATAAAACGAGCTTTACAGTTGATAATGAATCAACTTCTTGATTTTAAACTTAAAATAAAGCTCATTTAACTTCGCTCATCACTTTCGTTGTCAATGTCATCTCGTGTCTTTCTCGTTTCTTAGTTTAACTATCCAAACACCTTGCATCATAAAAACCATGGGAAAATACAGAATAATTCCGTAGAGGTCACGTTCAGGAAAGGTAGGGAAAGGTAAGGGGCAATCCCAAGGACTTAGTTTTTTCTTTCTATGCGCTACAGTTTTAAATCGAACGTTACAATCTTATTACAATATTAATAGTCCATGTAAGTGTAATTATGCAGTATGCCTTTACTTTTTTACTTTACTTGTTTTTATTTCTTACTCGAGTGACTCCCGGAGACCTATCTAATACTCTTTTACCAACACTTTAATGCTTCTTATTTACTCAACTAGTAATTATTACTTTATAATTCTAAAAATAGTTATCAATCAGAAAAACGATTTCCTAGCTCTTACATATAATTTTCAAACCATAACCTTAAATATTTTATCGCTTCAAACTTTTTTACAAATAAAATTAAGAATAATCTTCCTTGTAGGTAACTATTACATATAAAAGATTTCAGCACACTTTCAAATTCATAGCAAAATGATAATTACCAAAGTATATCAAATAGAACTACAATATCGGTAAAAGAGAACTCCGGTTTTACTTCTTTTTAAATATGTAAATGTATTGTGCGCGCGCACACATATTAAGGAGGTACCTGCATATAAAAAATTCTTAAAGAAAGATAATTAACAGAAATAAAAACTCGAACGCTTACTAACAACGACTCGAGTCGTTGAATGCAAACAAACTGCAGGAATCGCACAAGGGATGTCATTTATCTTATTTTTTCTTTTAAGAAAGGATCGGGGTCAAGGAATGGGTATTGAGAGAATAATGAGAGACGGAGAAACTGATCCAGGACTCTTGGGAGCATTGGAGAGAGATGGTTGTTTAAGACTTCCACAAAACAAGCGTTTAGTAAAAGACGCGTATTTTGTTTGCATCCCTACCTAGCTACAAAATCCCTGGCAGTGGCGCGCGCACGCGAGAGACGGTAAACGGCGGCTGTCGTTATCGTTTAAGCGAGCGGCACGGATTCCAGCAATCTCCTACTTCCTCTCGTCCTGGTCGCACTCCCGGCTTATGTGACCGGTCTTGTGGCAAATGTAGCAGGTCTTGCCACCGCCTTCGGGACAGTTGCGCGCGATGTGTCCCGCTTTGTTGCAAGTGTAGCAACTCTGCATCGTGAAACGGCCAGAATCATTACCGCTCTCTGGGCAACTGCGAGCAATGTGTCCTGTTTTGTTGCAGTTGTAACAACTCATCTCGGGCCCCTGATAACCAACATGTTGAAACTGCGTTTATTTTAATTATTTTCAAGTACTACTGTTTGACGATATAATTTACAATTTTATTTGGTTTTAAAAAAATAATATGGGAGGATAAATTATATAAATTATAACCGACTCAACTGATTGTTTTGTTTCGTTTAAGTTTATATCCTAATTTAAACCATATCATACAACATTTGTTTGAATTTTGAGATCAACAAACAATTAGTTTCTTATTAATATTGTAATGAAAATGCAACTCCATTAATTTTTTAAGCAAAATTTCTGCAAATTATTATTAATATCATATTCCAATAATCAAAATACATTATTGCATTTATAACATAATCAATACTTTTCAGTTTACGTTAATAGCTTGATCTTTTCCATTTATTTTACAAATACAAAAAATTTTAATCCAGTCATTATACTTTATTAAAACCATTTTTGTAAATATTCAAGCTTACCTGTTGACAGTCTTTTGCAATATGTCCAACTCCATTGCAACGGTAGCAAAGATCTTGATCCTCCTTGCACTCGCGTGCAAAATGTCCATACTGATTGCATTTGAAGCACTTTTCACGGCCTCGACCAAAACCTACATCGCGATCACGACGATCTCCTCGACCGCTACCGGCACCACTTTGAGGGCATTCTCTGGCAAAGTGGCCCATTCTGTTACACTTGTAACATGCGCTGGAACTCATTTTTTATGAATCTGTAAAAGAATAAATACAAATAATATTTCACCTACCAGGCTATAAAACTTTGAAACGCTATAAAGTTTATTTAAACTAATTAATTATAATGTCAAAATCATTTTATAATCATTGTGTTAACAATATTTTTTTATAAACCATAAAGTAAATATTAATTCTTTAAACATAATTTGATAAAATTTTTATTGTTTTCGTTATTGTTTTTAAATGTTTAGTACATTTTCTAAGGCAAACCTTGATTATTGTAACGATAACTTTTGATGTGATATAGGCATTAAACTACTTTAAGAATTCTTAGCTACAACGCGTGCGCGCGCGCGCAAACATACATGCATGCATACACACGCACGCGCACACAAAGAGAGAGAGAGAGAGAGAGAGAGAGAGAGAGAGAGAGAGAGAGAGAGAGGGAGAGATAAATTTCGACATTTTAACCAAAGTTTTAACGTAAATATTCGAGGCTTCTTATAAATATTAAAATACGAGATGCGTTAGAAGTTTCTATAGAGATAACGTTCCATTGTACCGTCAAGTACATCCATTTTGAAAAATCTCTTGAAACACGTGAAAAATAGACAATAATCCTACAACTCTCCCGCTCGAATCAATACGTTTTCGTCAAAGTGAAAGAGGAGAACCACACGCACACATGTTCTGTGGTTATCTCTTCTCTATTAGAATGACGAGCAAGTGACGCGAGACGAAGAACACGCGGGGGAGGCGTCGAATTTACACACACACACGTGCATTGAAGCACATATGCAATCGCCACACTCATGTACATATACAAACCACACGTCATATAAGATGTAAAATGTAAAATAATCCTTAATACCCAATCCATAAAAAAGGTCGTTTTTCAATGTTATATCATGGGCCCTATTCTTCTGAAAACTTTTTCTTGAAAAGTTTCTATTAATTTTCAGTGATTATGGGTGTGAAAAAATGATCATGTAAACGTATCGTTACTCGGTAGCGTAGCGCAACCGTGTGTACATATAAAATGGCACCGTGTGCATCTCCAGTGGTGCGCGCGTTCACGAAACATGCGAGAAGAAACGCGCGCGTGTTCCTCTTGATACTCTCTTAAGTGAAGACCGCAATACATAGAAGATTTGTACACATTTTTTATTTTATGAAAAAAAAAAAAGATATTCTCTGGTCGCAAATCTTTTTGTCCTCGTGGTTACTTCATTTTCGAAGGAGCTGGAACGAAGACTCTTTCTTCCAGTCGAAGACGTCGCAAAGAGAAAGAGAGTGAACGAGGGAGGGAGAAGCGGAGTACGCGAAAAAGCCGGATTCCAAGCAACGTGGCTTATAAGCGCTGTGAAACTTCTTTCTCTTTCTATCTCATTCTTCCATTGCAATCTCATAACGTCTTTCTAATGCTTACAAGACTCCGCGGTAATGGAAGCAAGTCGTGGGAATTGGGAAACGGACAAATCGAAAAAACGGAACACGCAAAAATAAGAGTCGATACGGCATTTTCGTAGGCAAAATGAAATACGTACGGTATGCCGAAAGGCGGTCGGACTCGCGCGCGCGAACATGGCATCCGCAGCACGACAGTGGCGAGTGACGCCGTAGTCTGGCGCTTCGTGAAATGGATGAAAAGAATAATACTCGTAAGTGACTGTTCTTACCTTTGCTTTTATTCTCTCAAATTCTTAACCGACACTAAACTTTCTTTCGCAACTCGCACGCATGTCGGAGTCCAATAAAATAAGCACACTGGAGCAAGAGAGATGGAGAAACGAGAGTAGGAAGTAGTGGATAGACTAAAGCTACGCATGCAGGAAAATTTGAGACGCATAAATACCACGTGTACAAGGAAATATTGTATTCTTCGTTAAATATCTTCGAGAGAAAAAAAAATAAACTATACGATGCTCTATCTTTTTAATTAGAAAAAGTATAAGCGAGGATGAAAGAGCGAGAGGCAATAATGCGTCCTCTCTCCGAGGAGGAAAGGGGGGTAGAGAAATATTTTGCGGATAATTTTCGTGGCGCTTTCGCCATTAGCTCTCTTTTCAACTTTAGTTTACCTTTTTTCCAGCCCGTACGGTAAGAAGATGAGGACGAAGATAAGGAGTCGGACGACTCAGCGATTTAACGTTCCAGAGGCCAGACACACGCCGCAACCACAAGAGGCAAAAGACCGGACCGGACGAGATCGACTGCGACGGACTTTACTGGGGACAGAACATGGACTAAAATTTCGTCTAGTTAGGCTACAACTGAATGCAATTCTGATCCGCGAGTTCTTCGATGTAGTTCGCGCCCTCTGCCGTTCCGCCGAAAACGCTTAATAAACGCGTCTTCTTAAAGCCACTGCCACTCCATTTTTAATATTAAAAATTTTACAAGTAACTTTCTCATAATATAACACAGAACATTCATTTCATTATTTTTACTTGCGATTGCGAAAGGTGGGTAAAATCAATGTTAGAATTTAGACGAATTTAAATTCACGGCCATATTGAACGTAGTGATAATAAATTGTAAGACAATGTGAGTTTCCTTGGTGAAACTTTATTGTGCCGCCAGGAGATATGAAAAACTCTGTGAGTCATGCGAGGATCGCGTTCGATAAAACAAGCGTGATCGTCAAGTGCGTCGTTGCTCTTTTCGTCATTTTTTATATAAAGTTCTGGAGGTATTAATGAAAAAAAAGGTTAATATAATTTTAGGATGATTTTTTTATATATATGAACTGTTATTTCTAATTTCTAATGAAAATTCGTAAGAGAAGGCGTTTTTGTTTTGACTTTGAAGCATATTGAAGTATTACTCCCAAACTTAAATTCTTACGCGCGAAATTGATTGTTTGTATTGTTAGGCCATAAGATATAGAAAAATAAAACGTAATATTTTATAAATCTAATAATTCCTTTTCATGAGTATTATTAAAGCTACCGATAACTTTCGACATTTTTGTTCAAGGCTCATATTTTAAGTAGTCATGAAATATATTCTTTTATTTTATTTTGTGGATTGAGTTATTTTTTATTAGAAAAATTATTTTAATAAACATTGCAATTATATTATATAACGGGTTGCCATACAGTAGAAAAAAATATTACTGAGAAAATTACTGAGTTATTAATCATTTTAATCTTTATTCGTATTCTATAAGCGTTACAAGGTATATTACGGGGTATAATAAAGCTAGAGAAAAACGGTATTCTTACGATCGTATTCAAACGCAGGTGTATACCTGATTTTAGAATAAGGGTACATTTGATTTGGTGGATTGCGTTTATTGACAAAAATTTACTTCTGCTGCTGATATTTAAATGCAATATTTCAACACTTGACAATTAGTTGTACTATTTATTCTATATTTAACTAAGTAATGAGTGAAAAAAGAAAAGTAGATGAAGATGAAGTTGAAAATGAAGAGTGCATTGGACCTTTACCATCAAATCTTGTTTCCTCCAAAAAACAAAGAGGTTAATTTTTATAAGTTTATACTTTTCTAACATTCGAAACTAATATTAAGTTATTAAATTAATTAATATTAAGTTATTAATAAGTTATTAAAAATATGTTTCTTTAAATTATAGTTTTAGAATATGAAAAAGTGTATCTTAATAATTTACCTTCCTGTGAATGCTATGAAAAATCATACATGCATCGTGATGTGATTACTCATATTGTGGTAACAAAGTACGTATTTTTCACATTTATTTACATAATGCAATGAAAAATTTGTTAAATCTATAACTGTTTAAAATAATTTCAGATCAAATTTTATTATTACTGCTAGTTGTGATGGTCATGTTAAATTTTGGAAGAAACAAGATGAACTTATTGAATTTGTCAAACATTTTCGAGCTCATTTAAAGACAATTCAAGCTCTCACAGCAAGTTATAATGGAATCCATTGTTGCACAATTAGTACAGATAAATGCATGAAAGTCTTTGATGTTGTAAATTTTGGTAAGTATGTCATAGAATAATATAATATTCAAACATCAAACACGATAAATAGAAACTTCTTGAATTAGTTGGAAGAAAATTGTGAGATAATAATAGAAACTTTTTCGATTGAGTTAAAAAAGTAATTAACTCTTAACTCTTAACTTCTAAAGCTGTCGAAACTGAAAAGGGTAAAAAATTAATTTTCATGCAGTACATACAACTTTAAAATTATGGAAGGCAAATTATGCATAAATTTAGATAAAAAAATTATTTAAATAACATTAAATAGTTTAAATAGTTAACCGTATTCGATTAAACATTTGTATAATTATATAATATTTTGTATAATATTTATTATAATTATGCAATAATTATAATCATTAATCTTATATATTTAACATGATTAAAACAAAATTATCAAGATCATGTAAAATAAGATAAAATGTATTATTATTTAAATTATGAGCTATTATTTTTTTACCAAAATATTATATTGCGGCAGAATGATAGCTTAAGCTATCATTTTGCATATAAGAAATTCTTATATTACGAGTTAAAAAATATTTTCCAAATAATGCCAATAATTTGTTTTTTAATTTTATATTTGTTCAGCAATTTTTTAAAATGAATATTTCAAACTTCATTTTAAAACATTCAAATTTTTATTTTAATAGATATGATTAATATGATGAAACTTGATTTTATACCACAATGTGCTGAGTGGATTTACTCACCAGGAGATGCTATAGCAGCTGTAGCAGTTTCTGATCAAGAATCCAACAAAATATTCATTTATGATGGCCAAGGTTCTGAAATCCCTCTACATATTTTGGATAAACTCCATACTAAACCTGTTGTTACTCTCAAAGTAATAATTAACACAAAGAAAAAATTACAATATGATTACAAAGATTTATAAAATTGTTATAATTTTTTTTTAGTATAATCCTGTATATGACACATGTATATCCGTAGATAAGGCGGGAATTTTAGAGTATTGGACTGGACCAAAAACTGAATACAAATTTCCAAAAAGTGTAAATTTTGAATCTAAATTAGATACAGATTTATTTGAATTTGCAAAAAATAAAACTTACCCTTGTGGTCTAGCCATCTCCAATGATGGTAAGAAATTTGCTTCTCTAAGTGGAGACAGAAAAGTTCGGGTGTTTAATTTTCTTACTGGAAAAATATCTAGAGTTTATGATGAATCTTTACAAAGATTCACAGAACTCCAACAAACAACACAACAACTTCCAAATATGGAATTTGGTAGGAGGTATGTATAGAACAGATGTAATAGGTATAAGGTATAGAAAAAAATGATTTGTACATATTTAAATATATTTAAACTTTCACATTCCTGATAGAATAGCAGTTGAAAGGGAAATGGATAAAATGGAAACAAATCTTGGTAACATAGTGTTTGATGAATCCGGATATATGATAATGTATAGCACAATGTTAGGTGTGAAACTTGTAAATATTTACACAAATCGCTGCTTAAAAATATTAGCAAAACCTGAAAATATTAGACCAATGCAGATAGCACTATTTCAAGGAAAAGCAAGAAAAAGTGCAACTATAACCGTTGAAATGGAGGCCTCTGAAAATCCAACTTTAGAAATGAATCGCTCTGATCCAACTCTTTTTTGCACTGCGCACAAAAAAAATCGTTTTTACATGTTTACGAAACGCGAACCAGAAGATACAAAGGGTCCAGAATGTGATAGAGACGTCTTCAATGAAAAACCATCCAAGGAAGACATTATTTCATCTACGGAAACTTCTAATATGCAGAAAATATTTGATACTGCAATTATTCACACAGCTCTTGGAGATATTCACGCTAATCTCTTTGGAAAAGACGTTCCTAAAACGGTGGAAAATTTCTGTGTACATGCAAAGAATGGGTATTATAACAGTCATATCTTTCATCGAGTTATTAAAGGTTTTATGATACAAACCGGTGACCCATCTGGCACTGGCACTGGTGGTGAAAGTATATGGGGTGGAGAATTTGAAGATGAGTTTAAGAAAAATCTTAAACATGATAGACCTTATACGCTCAGCATGGCTAATGCTGGGCCAAATACGAATGGCAGTCAATTTTTTATTACTTTGATTCCTACAGTGAGTATAAAATTCGATCTTTATAAATACAGTTCATAAATATGTAATTCAAAAAAATATATATACTTAGCAGCTAATCATATCCTAATTTATAATAAATAAATCATGAATTAACTTTTCTTTAAATTCACATTAAAATTTTATTTTTTTATATAGTGCTTTTTGACACTTTTTATATTTTTCTTTTGTACTTAAAGAAATGCAAATGATAGATGAATTTTAAAAGAACTTGAAGTGGTTTTTAATTCTGCTTCTAATTCAAACAGATTTATAAATTAAAATGTTATCTAAGATAATGCAAATTTATTTTCGTTAATTTGATTTACCTTTAAATATGTTTTTGTAACTTTTCTTTAGCCTTGGCTTGATAATAAACACACAGTCTTTGGTCGAGTAGTAAAAGGAATGGAAGTAGTTCAAAATATTAGCCAAGTTAAAACAAATCCTAAGACAGACAAGCCATATGATGATATAAGGATAATCAGTGTAACAGTAAAATAATAAAAAAATTGTAAAAAATATTGTACATAAAACAGTGTTATTTTTAATAAATAATTTCTAAAATAGTAGACTAACGTTTATTTCGTCAATTTTTCTTTATATTATATCGATGCACAATCCCTCTTACAAAATTATATGCATTTGTTAAAAATACAAAAGCATTGACACTAAGTAAATTGTAATTTTTCGGTATGATTACTACCGAATATCTGTAAAATTAAACAATAAAATCTTATAATTAAAAGCTTATAATGCCAACTATTATTCACAATTGATTACCTTGACCATACAAGCCCAGTTATCATAAGACTAAAGGTTTGACTCAAAGAAATTTTGTCAACTGGTCGATCAATATCTCCAATACCAGCAAGAACCAAACTCCACTTAAAAGTTGGCGCCCAAAAGAAAATTGTTGTTGGTCCTGTTTATACACACTCAAAATACATTTGAAAAGATTTATTTTTTACAGTCCTTATAAATAATAATAAATAATTCTGAAACAATTATTTATTATTATTTATTATTATTTATTATATTTATTTTATTTTATCTTTTATCTAAATACTTTCCAATAGGTTACTGATAACATTTATAAATTTAATTATTGTATACGTAATCGAGTATGATTTTTATTTAACAAAATAAACACAAAACATTTAAGCTATTATATTTAGTAAAAAAAATTTAATTAAGTGTTGTTATATAAAATTTTTAAAAATGTCAGTATAAAATTTCAGAAAATTTAATAGTAAAATTAACTAATTCTGTACCCGCTGGATGTAGAAATAGAGCTTGGGTCTTTTTTGGTAATCGTGCAGCAATACCTTGCATTAATTTTTGGTATGTGCTTGTATTTTTTGGAATCATGGTAAACTTATTTTTTGAGAAGATTGTAAATTGTGCTTACGAAATCACTAAAAAGTGTTTAATAATTATATATTGTTTAAACGTATTATTTCTTATTCACTCGATCTGATTGCTTTGTTTTACAAATACAAAACCTCACTTCACAATATAAAATAAAAAATAAAATGATATAATTTATTTTATTAAAAGTATATTGAATATTAATTTGTTTAAACAGAAACTAATATTATGGGGATGTACAGCACCAATTTTCGTTACACAATATACTGTCTTTACTTAATGTAGCAAATTATTATAACATATTTGAACTATTTAACTTTTAATTTCAATATATCACATGAACCTTTAAATATAATTTGCCACACATGAAGTTTGGCATTTTTGTACTATGAAAGTTAGACCTTTGCGTGAGTACTTCAAATATAATTCTAAATTTTCTACATTTCTATCCATACTTCTACATTTGTATAACGTTATTATATTAAAGACAGTATTATTAAACTATTTAAAGAAAATCGTTGCTATTGTGCTCAAACCTCATTCTGAGTTAATTCAATTTATTTGAATTTCAATTTAAAAGACATCCAACTACATACATGTTAAATACAGAAAAAATTTTTGATGGTAATAATCCAATTAAATTCTTCACAAAATAACAAGTACTTGTATTTTCTTTTTCAATAATAAGTCGTACAAACTCGAAGGGGTTCACTAAAAGTGGAAAGTGAAAAATGAAATATATAAGAGATTAAAGTCGAGAACTCAAATTGAAAATTTTTACAACTTTGTCAGATTTATCAAACTCAAAAATATACCAATATATAAGAAATTTCCGCATGTATAAAAAAGAAATACAGTTCATATTCCGCTATATATAGTAAATTATAATACCATAAGTAACTATTTATAAATTATTTTTGCGGTTTTTATTTTATATGTAACATACTATAAATTTACATAAAAGTTGTATATACATGCTTTTAAAAGCGAAAGATAAAAGATTCTTATATTTAGTCTCAGTTTTGGCGAAATCTGTGAATAATCTCCCCCTTTCTCTCTCTCTCTCTCTCTCTCTATTTATCTATCATTTTTATCTCTTTTTTATTTGTGTTCAAAGCCATAAGATCGTATGTGTTATTATGATCAAATGTAAAGGATTTCCACCATTAATTCTAACGCACTTAGTTGTTCCACAATGAAAGAAATGTTCAAATTTAATTTTTACATTGCGTAGAAATATATAATCAGTTTCAATGAATTAGAAATTGTAAAGGAAAATATAAGCGATTCAACTGTCTTTGGTGAACACATGTATCATTTTAAAAACTTAATATTGTTAAAGTATTCTTTTTAAGAATATTAGATCCAAGGATTATTTTTTATTCATACAAAATTAAATTTATGCTTACCGCGATAAAAAAAATGTAAAAGAATTTTAAATATTCTATTTAAAAATATCTGCACGTGATATCTATGACATTGTTGTACCTTCTTTAATCTTAACATCTTGAGTATTTGTAAAGAAGATTAGATACGACATGGGTATCGATTATAAATTATATATACATAAAACTGATAATCGCCTTCGCAATTATTTATTGAGCCTTGAAAGATTTAAAAAGATCCAGCCGAAAAGGATGTAGGTTTTTTAAAAATATACAGAGTCTTTTTTTTTCACCATGAAAACCTTTCACGGATTTTTTTTACTTTACATTCTGTAACATGTCTAAACTTCTACCGTATTGCCCTATTTTAATTTCATAGTTTCTTTTACTTCTTATTCTACATGTTATTACGATGATTCTTCGACCGTCTACTTTTCTTTTAATCCAATCCTTTTTGTTTTCTTTCACTTTATTATATATATAGTAAAGGGAAATAAATCGCTTCTATCGCTCTTCACTATTTATATATTATATATATTATATTATATATATTATATATATATATATTATATATATTCTTATAGTTCTATTTTTAACTCCTTAACGCTTTAACTTATATTTAAGCTTTAGTACATGACTGATCTATTGTAATCCCTATTATAATTTTTTCTCTTATCTTTGTATTTAATTAAAATCATTTTTCGAAATTATAACTTTCCTTTTATTTTATTTTAATTTATGATTGCAAGCCTTCTACACGTATAAGGCTCACATACTGAGTAGATATAGAAGGCACACCAATGTGCTTATACACTGCATTATGATATGGCAGTATTAATCTGCGCATCGTATTTTAATTTGCAATACAGCTATGATGAGATTGACTTTCTTAATATTAATTTAAATTAGATAAAATTTTAATTAAGTTTCTCAATTATCGTACCTAAAATTTGTTACATCACGATATTAAATGATTGTTCAACGTGACTTTTACTTAATAACATACTGCAACCTGAGTATGATCTTCCACGACGAAATAAAGATGTATGTTTATTTAAAAAAAAATATTTACATAAGCTATTTTAAGCCACTTTTTCTCATTTTACATGTCACATTCTGGATTATTCAAATTAATATCCAATCCTTATTATTTTATCTAAATAATTTTTATGCCACACTAAGTAAACTTTTTCAAGTAAAATAATATAATATCAACAGTATAATAATGGTACAATAAAAATTTAATAATGGAAAAAATTTTGATATTCAAATGTAATTAGCTTGAAGCAGTTTATAATCATAAAATAAACATAATAAAATAAAGAAAAAGGGCATTCTGTGATACTGGTAGTACTGTGAAAAAATGAATGCTTTTTCCCATAAAATGAATTTACTTTCTCACTCTTTCGTTTTCCTTGTGACATAATCACCGTTTTCATCTTCGTCGGTTGCGAAGTGTCGTTGGAAATTGGAAAAATCGCAGATTATAGATATCAGCCGCACTGCTAATGTAAGGTCAAGGGTTGCACCTTCTTTACAAAAGCTTCTTCGCAATTGTGACAACGTGATCGAAAAGCTATATTATCAATGAGTCGGTGTATGTATAAGAATGCGAAAATCATTAAATTTTGTACATGTATGCGTTAATTCTTCCAAATAGTATGTGTACATAAATGCATATTTTTAGTGGATCATATATCTGCTTATGAAAAATTTACATCGATAAGATGTATTTAATTTAAAATCATTTCATAACAGAAGATTGCATATTACTCGCGTTCATTTATTACTAATTCCGATGAAACATTGAAAAATTAAAGCATCTTTGACGAAATCATAATACGTATTATATTTTCGTATCATTAAAAACTTTCGTTCGATTTGAGGTTTAGGTGTAGGTTGCAATGTCTTACGGATTTTAGTTTATATTTTTAAAAAATTCATACGTAAATAAATACAAGTATCATCATAATAATATTAACAATCAAAGAAATTATATAAGGGAATTTTATTAAAATCACAACGAGATTTTGATAAAGCTATTTCAAAAATAATTTTATCATAATGTTCACCTGTTATAAAAGTTTATAATAATTATTCTTGACAATCCAATTAATAAACTTACAATTAAATAAATAAAAGGGGCTTTCTTTTTTCAGTTTTATAAAAAAAAGGAAATGTTAAGAAGTAACCGAGTTACGTTTGAGTTTATGATGCGTTTACATGCATGGGAAATGTAGGGCATGCATTTTCGATTAAGTTTCTCACCTTAGGCTCTCTTTGGACTTTCTATCGCATAAAAAACATCAGAGTCGTAATAAATTTAACTGCGTGTGATATATCAATTTTTCTCGTCAAAGTATTTCCATTTTCTTCTTTCGAAAAACACGTTTATTCAAATTTAACGTATAAAAATTTTTTATATTGACCAGTATCTGTATGTGTTCGTATATTTTATACTAAAATATTATCACCGGATATATATTTACATTGAAAAATTAATTAATTACAATTTCTAATATGTAAATAAAATCTAATAATAATTAATCTCGAAAAAATATCCAAAAATAGTCCTTGTCATTATTGATTTCTTGAATAAAATGCTACATTGATCCCGTTTTACAATCTGAAGCTAGTAATCTCATGAGTGATTTAACTTTGAAATAGAAATTTTTGACAATCGAATGAATAGGTTAAAAGTTTCAAATACATGAAATTATACCTTTCATCACGTATTACTAAATCAGAATTAATTCTCCACGCGATATTTAAACAACGCCGAATTCATTTTTGGACCTAACTATAAGAAAATCTTAACATTCTTAGGTGATTTCTGAAATTAAGTTTAAGTAAAAAAAAATCAAATAATTGTTATATGAATATACAGTAAAAGAGTATTTAAATATTATTGGCAGAATGACTTGCGATATTTGTAAATAACGATTGCATTGGAACTTGGCATTTATAAATAAGTTTAGCACTTTGTGTTTTATTATCGTGTAAATGTCTTTGCACATATATTGTTATTTACCTTTTGCATTGAACCACGTTAAAAATAACAAAATCAAATGTAAAAAATTATTTAAATTACACTTTATTTTTGAAGCTGCGATTTTATTGCGTTCGAAATTATATAATTAAGTTAAAATCTTAATGCTAGTATAATTTGATAATTTTTCTCATATAATATAATTTCCTATGTAGCTAATCAAATTGACGTTTACATAGAGTCCAAAATGAAAAAGTGAATTATTTACTTATTTACTTTAAAACTAGTCTCAAAAGTTCAATAGTAAATTTCAAAAATAAATTTGTCAATACGTACGAATTGAACCAAAATACAAAAAACGACGGATTCTCGTAATATCCAAGACTTGTATTTGTGTAAATTACTAAAAATAATGATTTGTTTTAATTTTAATTGTAAAAAGGAAATGGTCTAAATTGACTTTTATGCATAACTATCATTTTCTGCAGCTGCTATGATCAGGCATCTACACAAACCGCATGAAAATATGTTCCGTTTACAAAGCGGCACCTTGACTCGCAGTATTATAATTTCGCAACAGCTTAGGCATTTTAAAACTTTTCTACGAATATTATACGCTAACAATTGATGTAAAAAAGATGGGAAAGAAAATAGAAGGATAATCCGTCGTTGATTAAAACGTGCAAACTGCAATTTCCAATGAAGATTGATCGGAGTCAGCTGTGGGTGTCAATGCAGATTCGTACCATTGGCAACACTTACGATAGCAACGAATACTGACGTCTTTAAAAAATAGAGATGTTCTTTCGCTTCGTTGAATGCAGAAACAATCTAAGCGAGTTCCAAGATACCACGTCTTACACGAATATTTGTAAAGAAAGTGAAACGCACATTTTACGCTTTTTATAAGTTATTCTTTGTGAAACAAATAAACGGATTAGTATTTATTATTAGTTTCCGAATTACAGCGTCGTATAGCTATCAAGGCATTGTTTAAAACACTACTTTAAAATTGAATAATGACTCTTAAATTAAAAATAAGACTTAACTCGTTATATTTTATGCGGTCAGGTAATTATTTTTCTTTACATGTTTCTGTAACTGTATCTGTAAAAATATTATTGTACATTGTATGAATAAAAACGTATGGATTGATTTTTTGTAAGGGAGTTATCTTGTATTTGATAAATAATATTAAACAATCTGCTCAGTGTCGAAATATAATACTCACCGAGTATACAAAGAATAATATATACACTCTTATTATTTATAGGAATATTTATATATAAACAGTGAAATTTCAATATAAACTCGATAAAATATATTTCAGTAATCGTTACATGTATATTTTGGTACAAAATCTGTTACACTTCTAGATCAATCAAACGATATCCATTAAAAACAAAGTAACCAATAACTTCATAAAAAATAAAAATGTAAAATATAATAATGCAAAATCATAAATAAAAAGTAAAATAACAAACCGAATATTGCTGAAATAAATCGAATAAATAAATAAAATGCTTCAAAAGTATACCATCGATTCAAGTAAATAATTCACCTCTCATTGTTATGAGAACGAGAAAAGAAACAAAAACCTCTAAATACGTCTGCACTTGAACTTACATTGTATAATATTACAATTCCATCCGCCAGCAAGATGCTTTCAAGTGAAACGTCAAGTTGTTTTAATAAAGAAAAATAAGAAAGAAATAATAAAGAAAAAGTAAGAAGTTTATAATTCTCACATTTCATTCATCGCTGCGCTTACAAATAATTTTTAAACTTTTTAAATCAGAAAAGTAAGACAAAAATTTCTCTAAAAATTTACTTAAACTCAGCCTAAATATAACTATAATACTTCGTGACATAATCACTTTTAGTGATTAAAAAAACGTTTTTCAATGGGATTTTTTATAACTTTGATAAATATTTTTTACCCCTAAAGTACTTTCTCGATTAAATTAAAAATGAGTGGAAAATCCAAATGATCACGCCTTATCAGACTTAATATTTACAATTACTATTTAGATAAACTTTGGAAGTATTTGTCAAGCATTATATACGTAGATATTATCTTTGAATATCAATTTCAATTTACGTTAATGAAATAAAATTATTGAACGAAACTGAATTCAAACATTTATCAATAAGCATAAATAATGCCACTATTCGAAAATTTCCACCTAAAATTAGTACAATTAAACACGGATGCTAATATACATAGTGACACCTGGTTATAACCACGCGAATAACTTCGTGCAATAGAAGTTGAAGAAAATATAAGAGAAAAAAAACATAAAAGTATAGAGGTATAGAACGAGCGAGTCGTTCCTCAAAGAACGAAAAGATTCTCGCAGCTTTTAGTTTTTCTTTTAAAACCGAGCAAGTGCTTTAATATCACGCGAGGATTCCTGCTGTGACGGCGCCGTCTTGTTTGGTCCCTATCACGCTGTGGATTGAGTTTTATCTGAGCAAGGATTCCAACAAGGAGTTCATCTACGTGGTGAGCAAACCCTGATGATGTCTCGATGAATTTGCAACCACAACTGTTGGCCAGACGGCGACCCACTACACAGATAATAGAGTAGTGGATGAGGATCGTATTTTAGACTTCTTAATTTGCACATTCGCAATATTTTTTTTCAATTACGCAAATAATTTCAAAGAGATATTTAATAAGTAGTAAATATTATTTAGCACTCTTATTATTGAACGTCGTATTTTAAAAGTTTTAATTGTAGATGTCGAAGAAAGCAATGCGTATTTAAGACTAATCAAAACGCAATAAATTGTATAAATATTGTGAAAAGCTAAGTCTGATGTGTCAAGTTTACACACATATAGATATTGTGTAATAAATATACACACACACACACACACAACACAATATTAAATCAACTAATATGTTCTTGAAGTTACTAATTTACATGTAATTCTAATTATTATTATTATAAAATGTGCATATAATCAATAATATATATAAGAGTTTAAATTCTATTGACTTGGTTTATTAAAAGCGTAAAACACAGTTAAAAATATGACACAATATTTTCTTCTTTGATAATACATAGTACAAAATAATATTTATTACTTTAAATATTCACTTCAAGTTCTCAACTTATAAATTCTATTCTAAAAACATGGAAAATCATTCATTGAAATACTATCTAAGAATTAATCATGCCAAAATCTTATTTGATCAGAATACTTTTATTGATTATTTCATTTTTTACCTTCAAAAAACAGGAAATAGATATATTTCGAAAAATTTTTATCGAAAATCTCATATGCCTTGAATAAAAAATAGATAAAACTTTAAATGCTTTAAAACGTTTATACATCGAATTTATTCTTATAAAAGAATTATAAAAGAATTTATACATCACATATGTGTAAACAATAAAATATACCGATAATCGTAGAAAGTTTCAAAGTATACAAGCATAGTAGAAATATTTTTTTAATATTTTAAAGCTCTTTTGCTTAAAGAATATTGATATATTTTATGATTATTAAAAATCGACTTAAAATCATAATATAATTATTTAAAAATTGAAGTATCATCTAAGAAATCTATATTTTAAAAAGGATAAATAAAATATGATTAAAAATAAACCAATAATTCAAAGACTTTTCATTTTTCTCACTTAATAAAAGATTCCAATTTATACTTAAGTATTAATTCAATAGTTTTAATAATCTACGTTATTTCACTTTAGTTCGCTTTCATCAGATTTAAAATTGTTTAAGATTTAAAATTTTAGTTTTCTAAGAAATATTGCAAAGTTCTATATCTCTAAACGTATCGTGTCCAAGGAAACTTAAAGATACACCGAAATATTCAAAGAAACATATAAACTTACGCATTGCCGAAACTTCGCGTTTTCGCTGAAGATCAACCTTATTACCAACGAGTATGACTCCATGATTTGCCATGTAATCGCTCTTCCACAGATGTACTAATGTCTCTTCAGCAAACTTAAGAGTACGTCTGTCCACTACTGAATATACAACTACGTACACATCCGGATTATATGTGGAACAGAATGTTTCGACCTGCAAAGCAAACAATTTTTTTATATCGATATCTGCATTTTGTATCTAAACAAAGAAAACGCTTAAATATTTCAAAATATGAAGTAAAGAACGTATTACGCCGTAAGTGTTAATATTTTTTCTAAATTAATGCTAATCACATTGAAATTTTTTAAATGTAACTTGAATTGTTAAAAAAAGTAATGAAAGTTAAATAAGAAAGACAAATTATAATTATTTGTTACAAATACAAAATGATTGAATAAAAATACAGATCACCTTCTAAGATAGTCGGTACAATTACATGAACTAAAAGACGTTTTTGCATAATTTTTAAAGGGAATTGTACTAAATTTTAAGTATATTTAAATGTATGTCTGAAGAATATCAACAAATATTTTATTATAAACTTTTTAAAAAATAATGAAATTGTCAACTGTCCATAAGAGCTTCTAGTTGTTGGAGTCTAAAATTACCATAAAAAATTGTGCCTGTAAAGTTTATTTCCATGAAAAAAATTGAGAGCCTTTTAGCTAGAATGACAAAATTACGATATTGAGACAAACTTTTTTCTTTCTCCATGCAAACAAAATAATTTCATATATTCTGAAAAATGAATTTTAATTAGAGTCGATAAAAAAATATTTTTTTGCATTATATCTAATTATTTAGAAAAATTCTAAAAATGAAATTTTGAGAAAATGGGGTTTAAAATTTTCGATTACAAGAAACGTCAATTAGTGGCAACTTACATTAATTTCATACTATTTAACTATATACAGTCTATATAATAAATCATCAGTTAAAAAAAACTCATTTTCTTGCGTTTGTTTTAATCTTAGAATATTACAGTCCTTCTAAATGGTACTTCTTTGATGATGTTCCATTTGAGTAATTCGATGCACATTGCTTAAATCATTGAATATTTTGAAATTCTGTCTAATATTCAGTTCCAATAATTTTATTATTAAAAAAGTTGTTACTCAAACTTCATTGAATATATCTGCAATTATTTTTGCATTATTTTCAATGGTTATAATACCAAGATTCTAATGTATTGAAGCGATTTACTACTTTGATATTTTTCTTTGAATTTTGTGAATGTCAGTCAAAACATTAAAAAAGTGTCATTGGAATGATTTTTATAAATGGAATAAATATATTTTCGATTATTCCGAGGCATAATATGAGGAAGAGTATAAAAACGATTGGTAATTGATAAGGAGCTTTAAAATTATGCCATCGCACCAACTTATCAACCTTTGCAATACAAGTAAGAATCAACACCAAAATTACCACAAAATTTACACTTCAATGATTTCGGTTTTTGATGATTCAAATACATCGCGAATTTCGAAATATTGCGATTTGTGTATGTGTGTGTGTGTGTGTGTGTGTGTGTATCAAGAATCAGGAGGAATCTAAGCTGCGATATTAGACAAGTCGAATGAAGAATCAGGTAAACAAATAATACAAACACAAACAAAATCAATGATCATTGCTAAGAAAATCTAAAAGTAGAAATACAAACAAAAAGAATATTTACATAAACATAAACTCAATTTGTGATCTTATATCTTTTTGTGATCGATATAAGTTCTTGGCTCTATACCTTACGAAATAGTTCGATTTAGCCGCTGAAACTCTATTTTTGAATGATCTGTCTAACGTCATTGATAAAAAAACTAATTTTTTGACACTGAAAACCAAACAATTGCCTAAAAAAGAATAACCGTTAATTTCATGCCTTTTAAATTTTCGATAAATTATTGTATAATACTAAATACAATAGAGCTTTTCTATTTCTTGTATTTATTATTTATTTCAAATAATATATCAGCAATATAAAGGTATTAAAACCTTAAAACCATAAAACCATCTCAAAACTAAATCAAATAATTATAAAATAATTATTAAAATTATTGAAACGAACTTGAAAAATGTTTTTTCAAGATTTTAGATGAAATTATGTTATTAGAAATTTATAAATTTCAATTAGAATTCAAGATGTATATGGAGATGCTAACTTAAATGTTGAAATTATTAAGTTATTATATCGAGTTAAGAAAATCAAATCGATAAAAGTAATCATCGAAAATGAAGAAGAAAAAATACTTCTCTACGGACAAAGTATGCGACTTTACTCATTCAATTAATAAAAGTGACAAGGTTATATAATCAACAAAGGGTGTTAATTTAATTGTATTCAATTAGGTTTATTATTGGTGGAAGATGTATGAGATGAAGTAGATTCTATTAGAAGACTTATAACTACCAATTAATTATATTCAAATGCCATATAAATCTATCGACCTATCATAAACACAATTTCTCAATGAACGACAATCATACAATGTTACTTACCTGAGATTTTAAAATCATTAGATATTGTATACTTTCTATTAGCATGTATGAAATTATAAATGCAAACGCATGTTTAATAATCTCGAACATTGATAACTTTATTATTTTGCTATTGAGGATTGTTTATATTCATAATTTATCTCAAAAATTATTGACATAATTAGTAATAGAGTGAACGGATATTTTTAGACCAATAACAAAACACTCTTCGTATTCAAGCAGTCAATTAAAAAAAAAAAGAAAAATTATCGCTATTATACATAACTTTAATCTGCAACCAATTTTCCTGCCACAACTTCTAAAATATGAATATTTCTTTCATCTTCTCGATATTTCGTAATAATTAAAAACGTACATTTCCTTAAATATATAAATTAAACAACGAATCTTAATATTAAATTCTGAATTTTTCGCTCTTTTTAAAGTTAAAGTTATTCAGCATAGCTTATAAAAGAAATAATAATGATATTATCACAGAAAATTTCTTTGTTCTTAACTAGTCATCTGTTTTTAACGATTTAAAAATATGCATTACAATCGTACATATTTAGACTGTATATTTAAACTCACAAGCATTCGTATTATGAAAATGCAAATAAATTGAGTACTCACTGACATCTCGGTTGCAGGATGATCGATGATTTCTAATTCGGTTTCCTGTCCGTCAATCATTACTGACACGCTTTTCTGACCGTATTCGTCATCTGTAATATTAAGTTTCATTTTATAATTACTTTAATAAATTTTATAATTTACTTTATAGTGTATTCCATGTATTTCACATAATTTTCTCATTTCTCGTTAAGTTAACAAGTTCAAATATTGTTATTGCGTAAAATATCGTGAGATAGGTATGTGTGCATGGAGCGAAGGAATATCACAAGGATTCACAGTCAAGTGGCTACGCCTTGGCACTGAAGTGCACAAGTGGCAAAAGTAGCTTTACGTTAGTGTCTAGGTGAGTTCTTGAGTCTACTTTCAATTGAATACGGCAAAATCAATCTACACAGCCATAAAACTGGTCTAATAGACCGATGCGGGAGGAAAAATGTACCCATACAATCCTCCTTTAGACTATTCTTTACTCCCGCAATATTTAGATTTAATAACTGGTTAAATAATAAATTGAAGCATGAATTAAATTATTCATTTAATGGTAAATATTAAGATAATAATACTAGGATTATGATGTATGATATATATATATATATATATATATATATGTGTGTGTGTGTATATAACGATTGCAAGCAAATAAGAAATCTACAACCAAAGTCGACAAATGATATTATTCAACTTATAGGACAACTATTATTGATAGTTTCCATTAATAATTAATAAAATCTTGGTAATGCACTACTACTAGCCGATTATCGAGAACTACAAAGGGGGTATACACGAAGACTTAAACTTAAAAATAAGAATTTTTAGTTTTTAGAACAAAATTTGGAAAACATCCACCCGGCTTATTGTATTTACTAATCTACTTTCAACTTTGAAGTTTAATAGTACTTCGCAGCATAATACTTCGGGAAATTTGCAATTTTAGGAAAAGCTTGTCTCATCGAGCAGTTCTTCAACGAGGCTAGTCGAAACAAGAATTGTAAGCTTTTATCTGCACAACTCACTAGTTATTACTTCAGGTAAATGAAGCTAATATTCAGATACATTCAAATTTCAAACTTTTTTTCAAATTTAACAATTTTCAAATGTATGTGTTAAAGAAAGCCACATAAGTATAATTGTAGAAATTGTATTTCATTTATATTTTAATATTAAATTTCATCTTCCTAAGCTATCTTCATTTTTATTTACTCTTATTACAACATCTAGAATTGGAAGAAAGTACTGTATAAGCTGGATTCATGAATAACCGAGAGAAATATAAGCATGAAAAAAATGTCAATACATTTTTTATCAATGTGTACGCTCATACAAGTTTAAAATGAATGTTTGAATGTCAAAAATATTCTATATAACCTTCGCAGGAATAATTTAATCAATAATTTTTTTTTATGATTATCACTCGTATGGTCAAAGTAATACTTGATTATTGTAAGCGTATAATGTTTTAAAAACAATCGATTTGTTTATGTCACCAAAGTTATTCAAAAAAAAGAAAAAAAAAACCAAGTTATTTATATTTAGTAATTGACAAATCAATTGCAGTCAGTTATCTTAACGAGTCTGTTACAAAACTCAAGATACTCATTATCCATTCAATTGCCAATAAATGGAAAAAGTATGCAAAGTCATCTTGATTGTTTCATTTACGTAAAACGCTTGGTTGCAACAAAGAAAGGCCGCCGAAAATCTGAAATAACTCACCGAGGGATGCGTCATAAGCACAGATGTACTCGCTGGTGGTGAATTGGGCGGTGAGAGCCGTCTTACCGACTCCGGAGGCGCCGAGCATGCCAACCTTGTAAGTGTCCACTCGCGTCCCATCGTCTGTACTTCCGCCCTGGTCGTTTTCAGCCCCGGACTCAATGCCGGAGAGCTGCGATGCCAAGCTATAAGACGAAAATCAACATTTTTATGTGTTTTTCTCTGCCAAGGATCATGATTCTGACGTCGTATGAATTTGTGTTATTTATGTAATGGTTGAAATGCGAGCGAGGATGCGCTAATTTTTACTTTTATCGAGGATAGCTCGGATATTGGCAGTGAAGGTTAAATGTGTACAAACAAAGAACGCATGCTAACTACCGATATTAAAACTTCTATTATGAAAACTTGCATATATTATACTCGCATCCATTATTTTGGATATATATTTTCTTCTTTGAATTCGATTTTTGCAAGCCATAATATTATTTTTAATATTCTACCCTTGGTCGCAAACTAAACTCGTTATATAGTACGTATAACTTTCACGATGTTATACGTAATACTTTCATTTTTTCACTTTATGAAATTAAAATTCTATTAAGATTCTGGTTCAAAAAGAATAGCCTTTGAACGTTCTTTCTAGTTAATTTCTAGTTAATACCCATTTGTTTTACTGTTCAAACGCATCTCTTCTTTCCAGTCTCATTCGGAATTCCACTCATTCCAAAAGTGTATTTGTTTTCTTTTTTTGCACTGATTTTAATGCTCCATCATTAACACGCATATAATTATATTACATGGAAAATGTACGTAATAACGTGGACTATTTTTTAACGTAATACTATTTTAAGCTAAAATTAAATCGAAAATATTCAAACGTGTAAAATTTGTAAGATCTGATGTATCGAAATACATATTTTGACCAGTTGCTTTTGGTCCTGATACTTATCATCTTTTTACTTGTTGTGTATCTTCCCAATTTAACACATTTTCTATTCCAAGGATAAATTCTTCATACATAAAGAATCTTTAAATAATATTTAAATAACATTTAAAACTTTGAAACGGTTATTTTCACGACATTGGAAACCAGTGTCTTGAAGTTCTTTTTTTAACTAAATTAAACTAATTTTTCTACTTATTCTCGACTATATTTTTACTATAAGTTACTTAACTTCAAATTATTTTCTACGTTACTCATAAAATTATAACGTTTATAAAGTTTACCATGAATTATGAATTGTTTACCTCTAGTCGAAAAATACTATTGCAAGTCATAAATCATAAATATTTGAATAACATTTGCATGGAATGTTTGATAATAGATTTTGCAGTAACGTTGACAATTATTTCAATATTAGTTTTTATAGAGAGAAACTTTTAATAAAAACTCTGTATAATACATAAACATTTTTAATAAGTACGAATATAATTTTTATAAAGTTTAGTATTTTATAGCTTTGATATTTTAAAACGGGGTCGTGGCCGCAAAAATCATATAAGCGGATGAGTTTATGATAAGATCATCTCTGCTAGCCATCGCGAAGGGACACCAACACCTGATCTGTCTTTTTAAGAGAGTCCAATAAAACGACGTGGAACGACCGCAGCCCACAAAAAACAAATCGATCTTTTCAAGGCACCCAACAAATGCTCGTGTATATAGATGCCAGTAGACGACGAGAGTAAAAAGGAATGAAGAAGCCAAGGATTTAAGCTTTTCTTCGGTTTTCTCGGATAATAGATGTCGTAACATTAGTTGAAAATTTTGTATGTACAAGCATCTACTTTAGAATATTTCTTTATTTACATTTCACATCTTATTATTCACGCATTAAGAGCTTAATGGTCTGGTATGATTTTTATCGCGGTATCGTGTTACAAATGTAAGATTTAGAAGGGAATTTCGTTTAAAATTTGTGCATCGAAAATATGAAAATAAAATCCGATAGCGAAATTTCTAGTTAAATGCATTTTCTCTATTTTATCAAAATTTATTCAGTCTCGCGCTTCTGCAATTTTATAAAATATATCCAAATTACAATTTCATAGGAAATATCCAAATCGCAGTAAACTTTTAGCTCCTTAAACGCAAGTTACGAAAATTCTTTGAGAAAGTATTGCAATACTTTGTATGTAGTGGAAGAGTTACAAGCGTGGTATAATATTCTTAAAATTATTTAAAAAGTATTAGATTGAAAGCGCATCGAAGGGTACATAAGCATTTCATCATTATTTACCGGACTTAGATAGTTTATAACCAGTAGGAAGACTTTATAATAGTAGAAATAACAATTACAATAGATACGGAATTACGCAGGAATGAAAAGCTATGAAAAGAAGAAAAATGTGTTACATCTCTTACGTATGATGTGATTTTCTTTTTTACCTTTATCAAATACTTAATAATATTAATTTATGACAAGAAAATGCCTTAAAGTACGTTTCTTGATTGTCAATAGTTGAGTGTCGGCTTAATTCAAGTGAATGAAATGCAATGTATTCAAACTGAAGGAAATGCAAGGTCGTCTAAGCAGCGAGAAATAAAAATGCTGTTATACCTAAGTAGCCTCGCGTCTCTAGTACTGCTGCAACTCGTACCAGAGGATGTGACACTGTTGATACTACGGCTACGTCGGCTCTTGAGCGAATCCCCGAGGTTAAAGACCCCGTTGGCAGTTATCGAGAAGGAGCGCAGCCTATAATATTCGACTCCGTCCTCGATTTCGTCGTCTCCAATGTTGTCCCCGTTACCTCCGCCATTGAAACCACCACAATGACGCGTTTCTGTTAGCATGGGCTGTGAACATAGTTTATTACTTTGTTCTATCTTCCTTAGGCAACTTTGAAATTTTTATATAATACTTAAATATGCAAATCCTGAGAAGATAGATTTAGCTAAATATTTACAAGTGACGTGATCTCAAACTTCTTTCATCAGCAGAGCATTCATAAAGAAATATTCATGTGGCAATGATGCAACAACATGTTCTTATTTATCTTTATGAGTGTACTCATTGTAACACCAAATACTCAGGCATTCAAGATATCACATTATGTAACGATGATGTATCAAATTTGATACAATAATGTCATTGTGAACGCATTCGGAAAGTTTCTAGCTTCTTGTGCAATCGATCATAATGCATATAAATCAATTAAAGTTAAAAGTTCGACTCCCATCGTGATTTGAAAAACTCAAAAGAAAGTTTAAATAAAATTAATTGAATGAAATTTATTTATCAGTAGCTTTAAGAACCTTTAAAAACCTACATAATTACATAATTTAATTCGTTACATTATAATAATTCATGATTATAATTCATGATTTCTCAACTACTAAAAAATTATTTATCACGGTTCTCAACGACTACTATTTTTAAACTCTGATTTAAAAGTTTCTACATTGTACATATATATATATATATATATATATATATAATTTTATTTCTATTTATTAAATTCAAACTTAAAAATTCAGATTTATCAATTGCTTAAATTTTATAAATAAGAAAATGAAATATTACCAAATTAAATGGAAAAGCAATAAGATCTAAATAAATGCATGTTACTTATAAAAAGTATTTCCAGGAACTACGTATCACAGCGAAGCATATAATTATATACCAATATATAATTATATCTTTATATAATATTATATATAATACCGAGTATAATATTTTTAATATACGTATGTATGGACGTAAATTTAATAATAAAATATTACCTAGCAAACTTTTTAGTATTAAATTTATATGCAATAGTAAAATTAGTTAGATATTAATTTATTATTTGTTTCACGATGTTTATTACATATAACTAATCATTAATAATGCATAATAAAAATAAAAACACGATTGAAAAATATCGAAATTTATAAACAGTTATATATTATTTGAGTTTTTCTAGAACGTTGGCTTATTTAATATTATCTTTTTAATTAGTCAATTGTACACTTGGATCATACTACTATTGTGTGCAATTATGGGATTAGGATCAAATGCGTTTCAGAAAAAAACAATTTATATTATATTTTCTAAAAATATAATATATTAAAAGTTTTATTCCAGTAGCGGTTCCTTGTGCCTACACTTTTATTAATTTATAGAACGATATTAAGAATTTTTTACACTAAATCAAGTAGAAATACATTTTATATCGTTCAAAAGTAACTTTATTGCTTGCTGTAACACTTATATATCATAAATTAAGTAAAAATGTAATCCGAAGGTACACGAAATTTTTTGAACGTGACTTTTAGTATATTCATCATCATCGAACTGCATACATTGTCTTAATGTAATGTGCACACGTTGTCTTAATGTGATTTTTTGTAATTTCTTAATAATTTTGTTAATAATTGATTAATAAAAAAGGGAAAAATATTTTTCCTTCCAGAAATGCAATGATAATGATCCGAGTATATCTGTCAAAAGATTAAGGAGCAAAAAGGATATGATTGTACCCCAAAGCAATAATATATAATTTAGGATTTGAAAATTACTGTATCTTCGGCGTTTTCGGATAGAAGTGTTATTATTCAAATAGCAAATATTGACATTTTAGATTCACGATCGCCATATTTTATAAAACGAAATAAAATAAATAAACTGTCCACACAGTTTATTCCCTTTTACAATATATAGCAAATCGTTGCTTTGTATTTACTACGGAAACATTGGAAATTGACTTATTGGATGCGTAAAAATTTTGTAGTCTTTTTATCTCTTTAATTTTTATTTATAAATTTTGCTAAATATAGTTTTTATATAGTAGAACAATGTAATAATAATAATCATAAAATTGAATATATAAAGCTAGTTTTAATGAAAAGTTTAAAAAATTGTTTGTGCCTTCTGACTAAGTCTTACTCCTTATCAAGTTCAAGTGTAATCGCGCTTGTCCTACAGATTATCTCAAAAAGACAAGGAAAATAAATATATAACTACATGCGGGCAGTCATATTAATTTTAATAAAACATTAAAATGTTAGCCTTTCAAAAGAGATAAAAAGTAGATCAATAAAACTGTAAATGCATTTTTCTCACAACTATAATCTTACATATGACTCTTAAAAAACGGAAGATTTCCGTTTAATACAAAACAATATTTTCAGAAATATTTACATGATTACGAGAAGGTAATTTTTTTTTAATTATAACAAATTTTTCATTTTATCTTCGATTAATATTAATGACGCAAATCAGACAAGCTACGATATATTTAAAAAATGTATGTTCTTTATTAAAAATTAATGCACCATAATTTTTTAACAAAACGTATGAAATTCTTTTGTTATGATCTAATGTATATTAAAAAAATTTCTCATAATTCGAAATTTTCGACTAATCAGATTTTGTTCACTGATGAACAACGCAAACTTGTATTAAATTTCATTTTTTCTTTTTTAAATTGTTCTTTAGGATACCCAGAAACCTCTCTTCATTTAAATTACAATATTACCGTAAAATAAGTATATCGTTAGGCATGAATTATTTTAAATTTAGTTTCATCTTTGAACCTTGGTATTTTAATAGCTTTATTTTTTTATCAATTCATTCGTAAAACTAGATATTTTTTAATAAATTTTAATTTGTATTATATAAAATTTACCTCATACGTATAAAAATTATAATTAGTTCTAATATTCAAAAATTAATATAAACCTATAAGTTTTTATCATAAGTTTATATCGATCCTTGAAATATGATGTTATAATATTTCCAATGTAATTGTTCTCTTATCAAAATACGTAAATGTACCCTAGATAAAAAATTTGTAGGTAAATTTTGAACAATTACAGTAACTTGCAGATAAAAATAAGCATATAATATATATAATTACATATTTCAATATATTTAACAAAGATTATATTTAACAAAGTTTACGATTCCAGACAGGAGAAGAAAACGACTTATTTTTCTCGGACAATTTTTACAATAGTGATTCTTATTTAATCGTTATTAGAAAAACTATACTCACATGCCTTGTATTTATAATTAATGATTATAAAAAGGATACTCTTTCTACAACATATATTATTTGTGATATAAAAATAAAATTCAATTTTTATGTAAAACTTATATATATGTAACAAAAATAAAATTCAATTTTTTCAATTATTATTATTATTATTATTATTATTAGTAGTAGTAGTAGTAGTAGTAGTAGTAGTAGTAGTAGTAGTAGTAGTAGTAGTAGTAGTAGTAGTAGTAGTAGTAGTAAAAATCAATTTAAGTTTACAACATATATTTCATCTTATTCTCACAATATAACGAGACACAACCTTTAACTGTAACATAATGTTAAATATCGTTCTCGAATTCTCCTTCGTTGCCATAAGTATTAAAGTAAGTAAGCTTGTAAACATAAATAAATTCTGATTCCGTGACAAGGTCCATTATCTAGACTGTAATACTGTAATTCACTCTTACACTTTCTTTTCTTCTCACTTACTCACTTTCCCTGTGTTCTTTTCTCACTCTATTTCTATCTCGTTGTTTTCTTGTGATTCTCATATCTAGCGAAAGGCAGATTTAATAGTCATTTGCTTGAACAGTTTTCTATCTATGATATAAAATAAGTAAGTATCCGACTTGTTAGAGTAATAGCTTTATTTAAAGAAATCGCAATCATCGCGAAACTTAAATTCGTATATTTACATTGTAAGGCAGCCCAATGTTGCCATCTCAATTAAATAACTGACTAATCCGATAAACATAAAATTCAATAAGAAAGTTTACTTGATCTAACTTTATCGTAAGGGTTACGGTTCAACTATTTTCCACGCTATATATTTTCTTATATATTATTATATATATTACATCTTGTAGGTTACTCGATTCTTTGGAGTTAACCTTTTTTCAGATGTCATTAGCTAAGCATGAAACATCGAATATTACTCCTTGCGAAATACCCGATTCGTAAGATCTACTTAAAGACAATAACCATTTTGCGCTCGATGAAATATTACGTTGCTTTATTTAGAAGCCAGACGAATTCTTGCAGTAAGGAATTCCAATATTATGACGGTATTTTCTAACGACATACTTATTGCAGTTATTATATTTAAAATTTAAAGTGCTAATAAAATTAATATAGTTCACGGACAGGGACAACATCGATATTATCCAGTTTATTGAGAGATATATTCTCTTATAGTCTCGTATACTTTTCAATGATCTATAGTAAACCAAAAACTCATTTAAGCATATGTTATGAATGACAATATATTTTTAAGAGTAATATCCCTAACTGCCCTATTTTTCTAGACGGTAATCTCACGGTAATTTCTTTTGTAATCCATTAAAAAATTATTTAAACATATGTATAAGGAAACTTACTTATAATTGCCTTAATTAGCTATTTAAAAACTTGATAAGAGAATTTTAATACAAAGTTTCATTATCAATAATATAAGCAAGCGAATTAATTATTAATTTAATCATTTTTATTTATTTCCAATGTCAATTGCATTCATCAATTACCCCCCTCTGAGATCTCACTGTAGTTTAATTGGATGTAAGCCCCAAACTGTAGCTATAAAATTGAAAAAATATTTTCATTATATGGACTCGTAGCCAATTATCAAGTAATAGGACAAGCAATGATTTCAATATAAAAATAGAGAAAAGGAACATCTTTAAGAAGTCTTTATGAATTAGAGTAAAGCGAGAAGATACGCGTTAGTTGAAAGGTTGAAATAGAGTAAGAATATGTAACCATAGAGTACATACGCAGGTGACCAGAGTAGTTTTACAGAAATTTAAATACTACTTATTGTGTCGAAAAGTAAAAAGGTTGTATTTTACATAAACTTATTTTGATAGTTTATTGTCTCATTTTTATTATGTATATTGTACATTTAAATCAGCCTCAATTTTAGAAATAATAAAACACAGGTTTTTCAATTAAAGTACTTATTTGTCAATGATATTAAAGGTTAATTTAGATCATGCGAAAAAATTACATATATTCGTTATATGGACAATATAGAGGAGTAGTAAATTAGTAAACTAGTAAAACAATTAGTGACACAAGAATTTTGTTAATTAATCAATTTAGTAAATCTAGAAGTAACTATGCTAAATAAAAGTTCTACATAATTTATATTATCAAACAAAAATATATAAATTTATATAAAGTAATTTATCAGTGATTCTTCTTGAATATGTAAAATGCACTAGTGGTTTGTACATAACATTTATTTAATATAAATAGTTAGTACCATTTGAAATTAAAAGTTTATTTGTCATTTTCAATTTTTACAAATATCAGATAGTCGAAAGCAGGTTTTAAGTGACATAATGACATTTATTATTTCTTTTTCACAAAATCCCTTCATGATTCTAGTCTAATTATCAATCATAATTTTTATTACATTTATTACAAAATTAAAATTGAAATCTTAATTAAAATAATTCACTCTAATAACAGTAATTGATAATGAAAATGATTTAAATGAAATTATATGATAAAAAATTAAAACAAAAAAGTAAGAAGTAAAATATTAAAATTAGATGTTATGAACTATCAAAATTATATGTTAAGTTATATTTTGACATGTAATATTTAACAAAATTCAAATAATATTATGCTTGCAAACATACGACTCTGCAGATATTATTTATGAATAGAAATTTAATGCAAACGATGTATAGAATCAATCGAACACGTTTACATGTAACTATATATGGAATAAATATACAATAAATATATATATTTGAATGTGAATTCAAGTGCAAATTTCAGTACGAAATTAATACACACACACACACACACACACACACATATCCTTTTTTATATTTCTACTTTATTATTCGTAAATAAATTTTTTCATAAAAATGTAATCAAAAGGATAAAAATATATTTTGCTGAGAATGTTTCGAGCAATTTTTCTTAAGTATGTTACATTCGTTACAATTATACAATCCATCCATTTACCAAAGAAATTATTTTTACTTTACAGATTAATGTAATTAGTTCTTATAAAATATTGAAAAACTCTTATTAACAAGTAGAGATAGAATTAAATAAAGCCACTAAAGGAAGTATAGCGTTATAAAAGTATGTAAATGTTTACAAATGATAGTAATTTTCATCGATGACAAACAATTTGTTTCCGCGAAATAATTGTGAGACCTATCAAAACACCAAGTAAAAAAGAACTGAGAAATAGAAAGTTCTTAGCCTTCTCCAATTTTTTCTAAGATAGTGTAATAAAACTTCAGTTAGAAAATTCCCAAATCACACATTTAAAGCTAACTTTCAACTGTAAATAAAAGTATAAAAGTTTTTTAAATTAGAAAAGCATTGATTTATTTTAATAGAAATTTTATTATCAAAATTAAAAGTATGATGAAAAAATATCGATGCAATACTCGTTTAATATGTTAATATAAAAAATTAGCGTTGCCGTTAATATTACACAAAAAATGTCTAATAAGCCATTTGACCATAAAAGGAATAGAAGTAATATTAACCAAATATTAAATAAATGAAAAATAAACTATAATTGAATAAAATAGATCTATCTTTGTTTGAAATTTTAAGGCATAAGCCAATATCGGAATAGAAGATAAGATTGTAATATAAGTTTCTACATCGTTCAAGAAATACACGAAAGAAAAAAATAATCTAAAGGAACGCGACATCGAATAACGAAATAATAAATTAAAAATTCAATACTCCAATACCCGTCATCGTTTTCCCGCTTTCAATCATTAGTGTTTTGTTCGCCGTTTCGCCGTCGACTTCAACGAGTAGACGTCCGAAGACGGCACGCACACTCGCGTGTCCGCATTCAAACGTCTTTTTACCTTTATTTTAGATTTCCGTTTTCCAGTTATTGACCTTTGCCCTGACAGTTCTGGATAAGATGAGCGTACCAGCGTTCGGTGACCTCGGCAAACAGGCGCGAGAAGTACTCCGATCGGGTTATACTTACGATCGAGCAGAGCTGAAGTTTGTGAAACCCCTGGCCGACCTTTGCTTTCAGATTGACACCTACGTTAACCTCAAGAGCATTACGGTGCATTATTTATTTCCCTATTTCGCTTTTCTTCCTCAACCTAATATTTGCTGATACCAAAACTATGAGTTCGCTAAAGCTTGAACCTCTAGTTGCTTTCAAACACACGCACTTTTTCAAGATATCTTAACGTAGAGAAATTGAACTACTAATAAAAGGCTCATCAAGCTTACAACCTTAAAACGTCTACTTACAACATTTACTTTTGGCTTAGTTTCTAACAATTTGAATGATAATATAATTTTTCAACTACTTCGTAAAATTTCATCGGGTAATTAACAATAATAAAATATTTTCTTACTTGCAACAACTAAGCAATATATATATATATATATATATATATATATAATGAAATGTTATAAATTATTTCATTATGAAGTGCACATCAAGAATTCAACTAAATTTGAAAATTATTTTCATGGGACTTATGTCCATGTAAAATAGAAAAAATGTTCTTTTATGAATTATTCTACGAATAGAGACTAAAATCTCAAAATGGTAAATAACGAAATATGTCCAACTTATAGTGATTATGAGTGTGCGAACCAAAGTAACGTAATTAATAAGATACAATTCTTATTAAATCTTGAAAATTAAACGTCTTTACCGTATAATGAAGTAAAGATGATTTTATATTCCACGAACTTATATTCCACTTTTATATTGCTAATATTATGCCAGCTCGAGTGTCCTCTTACAAATCATTTTGATAATATATGATGACACGAGTTTCCATAAAATTTAAAGAAAGAATTTCTTTACAATGACTTATAAAAAATCGATTTATAGTTTAATTTTATACGTGTATTAAAAATTAATTTATCACTTATTCACATTAATAATTTCAAGTTGGCTTTTAAAAGAATTCTGTACGGAAATCTGTACGGATATTTCTCTGTAGTGCATTCTAGAGGGCAACAAATTATTGGAATTTTAATATTTTTATCCTAATATATAATCATAATTATGCAAATATTTCACAATCATTAAATTATTAAACATTCAAGTTCATTAAGTAATAATGAATTTTGACTATATTTTCATAAATTTATTACAGAAATTCTATATAAGCTATAAAACGCTTTAACGAAGAAATTAAAAAAAAACACGGTATTTCACTTTATATTAAAATTAATATTGACTTTCCTTTTTTGTGTTAACTTTGACAAATAACTCAGTCAATAATTTCCTTGTCGCTTTCTAAAATCAAATTTTCATCTTTCTATCATTTTAACAGCCAGGTATTGCAGCCTTCCTAAGGTATAAAACTGAAAAATACGGCAAATTCTTCGCCAAGATTTCAAGCTCTGGACCCGTTGTGTTAGAGTACAACTGTAATGGGATAATATCAGAAAATGTAGATGTTCTTGCGGGTTATTCGATCAACGTTGCAGATTCATTTCATTCCTGCAAGCTCGCAACGCAATTTCATAATTCGATGATACACACGGGATGTTCGATAAGTGAGTTTTTCTTAAAAAGCCTAAATACAATTAACCGAATTGTATTTCTTATATAATTATTCAGATAATAAATTTATCTATTTCTTAATTAATTATTACATCTGCAAAGATTAATAATTTCTAATATAATACGCTTGAATTAATATAATTCTAAGAATTTTTTTAATATTGTGACCGAAATGTTAAGCACTATTGTTCTAAAAACCACTAAACATTTTATTACACTTCTTTATTTTTGATCCACATTTAATATCCCTCAAAATAATCCGAATTATCTTAAAAATAAACGGAGAATATTATTTACTTCAACTAATCGCGAAACTTGTAAATTGATGAAATAAGAACTAAAAGTACGAAAGTTTTTGTATGCATGATTATAAACATATGATTGTTTAATAAATACACGCATTTTTATAATTCAACACTTAATGCAAATTATAAATATTGGTTCATACATTTTTCATACATTGTTTTATACATCAAGAGAAAGATTATTCTGTGCTAATAAATAAATAGGTGCAATTTTATATTTAATTAGGTAACATTTTATTTATTTTTTTAAAGCATCTGAGTTAAAAAAAATTATAACTACTAATACTATGGAAATGCTTCGTGTATTTTAAAACTAAAATAACATTAATTTACGATTAAAGGATATTATGCTAGCCTTTTCCTTAATATTTTTAATAATAATAAATAAGAAAGAAAAATTATCGTTTTCAGTATTTGCATTAGTATTATATAATCTAAAAGTAATATAATTATCGAAATATTAAACTATTACAGTTAAATATGTAATGTTTTGTTAAATAAACATGTTTAACAAAATCTTAAATTAAGAAATAAAAAATGTTTGAAAATTTTAATAATAAAACAATGCAATAAAAGTATTTTAATGTTCTTTCGATAATGCAATTAGAATTTTCTAAGAAATCTGTAACCTATTGTAGGAATCTGACTATTGATTATTTAACTCTAATTTAAAAATCATAAAGTTATAGTCAAATTATAAATTTTTCTAATAACAGAAAGGATGTGAGTTAAATATGTGAGTTAAAAATATACATACAGATACAATAGTTTGAATATAATTTTTAAATTAGAATCATATCGTCATGGATTTTATATATAAAATAATCTAAATAACATATATAAGTATGCATATTATGAGGATCACTGTTTAAAATTATAATTAGATGAAAATTATATTTAAGTTTAAATACGTCAATTAAAATTATTAAAATTTTTATTTTTTTGAACAGAATAGAAGCATTAAAATAGAAGCATTCTTAAAAGTAATCTTTGCTTTCAAACACGACTTTCTCGTAGATGAAAATTAAGTTTTATTAATTTTATAGCTAATTAGTAGTACTCTTTCTTTTAACATAATGTTACCTAATCAACACCAAATTTTTGTAAATATTATTTTTCTTGGAAAAGTTGTATTTATAAATTAATTATTATATTTAAGCATCCATAATTAAAATCAATTTAATTCTCATAATTGTTATTATACAGATGTGATATAATAATACAATAGATGTTTGATATCAATGATACAACGATTTTTTGAATTAAAAATATTAAATGAAATCGGGAGAATAACTCATAGTGTAGTTTTAAGAACCGAAACATTTGTGTGGGTGGGTTTTGTTTCAACAAAGTAGAAGAAGTCGTATTTTATATATATATATATATATATATATATGTGTGTGTGTGTGTGTATAATTTTTTATTGTTATAGCCAAAGATTTTGACAGGAATGTAGACCTACTGGGTTCAGTTGTTTTGAAGTCACATAACTTTATGGTCGGATATCAAAATGGTTTCGATACGAATACTTCGGAAATTACAAAGAACAATTTGGCTCTTGTCGTTGACCACAGCAATATCATTTTACACTTGCGCTGCATCCGAATTCCCAGGGAGTTTGGCTTGTCTACCTTTTATACAGGTTTCTCTTTCTCTTTTTTTCTCATATTCAGTATAATTTCACTTGTAATTTAAAATTTTATTCGAAAATTTTCCTAATCACGCTCAAATTAACAAATACCAAAATATTAAAAGTTATAAACTATTTATTATAAGTGCAATATTTTTAAAATGCTGTATAAATACTCAAATTACAATGAAAAACTTGTAATAATATAATATAATAGTAAGAAAATAATGAATAGTCTTCGTTTTATTGATTTTCATTTGTAATTGGGTGTAATATTTTATACCTCTACAATTACTTAAAGATTGCATTCAATTTATGCTTATTTAACTAAGATTTTCTAATTATTTATAATAACCGGGCAAAAGTTATCATAAATTGAAAATTTGAATCGGGCGTCTTCATATTTCATTTTCTTTTGTCAAACTCTGAACAGACGGTAAATCTATTTATTATTTGATTCCAGTCTATAAAATTTAATACAAAAATAAGAATATTTTTCATTTATTTGCAATCAAAAACTCTAAAACTTAAGTGTATATATATAAACTTCTTAATTAAACTAATAAAAGGATTTTACATACAAATATATACATACATTCTAATTAAAAATAGTTTGAACAGTAATATACAAAGTATGGTTCTTATTAGAGTTATTACATTGCTATTGAAAAGCACAAAATTAACTAAAGTACATAATTTCAACTTTAATATGTATTTAAAAATTCAATTTATAATTGTCGAATGCTAATGAATTTAGTATGCTAGAAAATTTCCATTTTAAAGAGCTAATTACTACATTAGCGGTCTTTATTGAGTATTCATCTTTGAAAATACATTTCTTTACTGTGTATTAAATGAGATACGGAATTCCATTAAAATTGAAAGCTTGTTTCCAACAACATATAAAAATGATCATTAGTTGATTGATATATAAGGATTTAATTTGAATTATCAGTTCATACTCAAGTTTCTATAAATACATTTTTATTCAAATTATATTTAATTTAGGTATTAGAGCGGTTTCACTTTATAAATTAAAATAGAGACACACTTGAAATAATAAATATAAAAAATTATTAAAAAATGACAAAGATTATCCACGTCGAAATCGATATATCGTATTTTACGTATTTATTTATTAATATTTTTTTTTAAATGATACGCAACTGTCATTAAATACTAATGAATACGAACAAAAATACTCGTTTATTACTATTTATGAATTACTACAGCGATCAAAGTTTTATGAAAATTATTTTCTTATTTCTTCAAAATTACTGAAACCAAATGAAATGATATTATTAAGTATTAAACTTACTGCGATAAAGTTAAAATAAAACGTTATCAGCTACAAAAAAGAATGTATATAAAAGTATATTAAATTTCCTGGATAAATCAAACATATAGACCTATAAATAAATATGTAAATATAAAAATAAGATATATAAATAAATCTAATGTTATTCACAGTATTGTAACAAATGTATTATTTGTTTGCAAAAAAAGAGAATAATGACTCTTTTATAATATTTATAATACTTAAAAAGTTGTAAATTTTGTTACTAATTTTTAAAAAACATATTCGATTTTCGGCGTAAGCTATAAAAATAATTACGGTTTTAATTATTTTTCAATCTGTCTTAACGAATTTCAACTTGAGGCTCTTTTCGTAAACTTGTACATAATAATTCCATTCGAATTTATAAACTAATTAATAAACTAAATATTCTTATATTTCATTATTTGTATGTATACTCCTTCGCACAGTAAATGATAAACTGGATATAGCAGTGGACACGAAAGTAGCGTGTAGCGAGGAAATGAGTCTGTGGTACCTAGCAGGCGGTTTTGCCTACAAACTCAATGAAGAATGTAAGATGCGATTCAAGTTCGACAAAAATCTACAGCTTGGCACCAATATGCAGCTTCAATTAAATAAAAGCTTGCTACTTACGCTTGGTTTTAATCTGGATCTATTCAATCCAAAATCCGGGCAGCACAAAGTCGGCATGGGCCTCAAAATCGATGGATAAATCTTCGTTTATTTCTATTTTTTGTACAACAAACCCTACAAGAAAAGTTTCTTTTGTGTCCCGTATAGTTTTATGAAAGGGCTTTTAGGAATGTTTAAGCATCGTTTTCAATACAACTATTATGTACATACAATAGATGTGAAATGGCAAGAAAAGGCAAACAAAGGACTCTTGGTGTTTTTTTTTTTTTTTTTTTTTTTTTTTTTTTTTTTTTTTTTTTTTTTTAAAGGAACGTTTGTCTGACTTGTGATTGGTAAATACTACTAATACGGGACAACGCGAGAATAAGATTCTAATCCCATGACTTGATATTGTGTCATAGTTTTAATTTTATGATCATTTGTAGAAGTTTACTATTTTTATTATTTACATAGAAAATTGTTGTTAAATCATAAATTGTCGCTGAAATAAGAATATTGTATCAAAAATAGTTTATGTTACATTTTTATTAATTCGACTTACAACAAGACTATTTATTAACTTATATTTAACTATTAGCTAACTAATTATTTTCTAAACAAAAATTAAATAAATATTTTACAAAGGTAAAATTTGTATGTACTTCAAATGATTTATCTCACTTCAATATTAGATTATTAAATTATTAATTTTTAAATTATAATAAAAAGGTACAATGTTTTTTTCCGTTATTTATTAACATGTTTTTACAAAATATAAACAATGTATATTGCCTCGCACCGAAGAAAAACAAGCATTAATAAATAAAATAGTTTTCAAGACACTAATAAATATAAAATATGACAAGCATATTTGCCTTTTTTTAATTGTACACGCGCGTGCGCGCGCGCGCACACACACACACACACACACACGTGCACGCACAACACACACATACACGCACAAATCCACGTAAGTGCAATTCAGTATTTGGCTTTAAAAGAGAAAATATATTTTTTGTCGTACTGAATATATCGTATAACATCGTTAATGAATATTTTCTTATAAAGACATAAGTAGCTTGATAAATACGAAAGCAAGCTTCTAAGATCGCATATAATAAAAAATGTTGTATAAAAAATAAATCAATGTCATATTTATATGCAGATGAAATATGGATGAAAGATTTGTTCGAATAAATCTTCGCAATTAAAATAGCTCATAAAAGATATTTATTTAAATTAGCCGTGTATAACGCTGAAAAATTCTTTGGATAAATATCTCAAATAATAATAATAAATCTCAAATAACAAAAATAAGTCCTCAGTTATGACATAATTATATTTGATTTCATATCGAAAAACAAATCAGACTTTTGAATAAAATAATCATCGATAGAATGTGTGCAACCGCTGAATAAGCTGGATTACACTAATTGAACATTCATAGTCCAAAAGGTATTTCAGTTGTATTTCATTATCCATAATTTTATGCAACAGATATTAAGTACGATCAATTGCCGCACCAGAAACATAAAAAGTTATAGAATAGGTTATTCCGATCTCATCATTAGTGGAACTATGTATATTTAAAAGTTGAGGTTCATCAGGTTTTAAGATCATATTATTACATATTGTGAAAAAGCGGCGATATGTATTTACTCAATCGGGAATTAAACCCGAGAGCAAAAATTTTCGTGACAGATACTCTTTAAATTGAACTATCTGTGCCGCTGCGTTTCTGCCTTTGAGTCGTCTTCGTATCCTAATCGCATTGCAAAATCCAACACTTTCCAGAATATGACATTATCTCATTTTGAATATAAAGTACTCACCTTGTGCCTCGGTACAGCTGGCATGCTACTGGTTCTCCCACGGTGCCTTGGCTGTGGTGGTAATCTAGAGCTAGATGCACCAGCGGTATTGGGTGGTGCCGGACTAGTCGGACTCGGTCCTCCAGAACTTGTACCAGGACTACGGTGCTGCGGTACCATTGGTCCTGTGCCTGCACTCAAAGCAGGAGTACGCGTTGGACTCCGAGGTGAAGGCGATAAATGACCCCAAGGACTAGCCTCCGCTTGTAAAAACCTACATTTCAGGAATTTTATTTTAACAGTCTGTAGATCTTACGATACTTGTTTCGCTTATCCTTTTATTCTAAGCAAAAAAAAAATATCATAAAGTATAGTACCATCTAAATTTATATGCATATGTATAATGCACTCCTAGCCTTTCTGCCTTGAAGTTTAACTTTAAGAAGACAAGAAATCCTATAAAAAGTAAATAAGCCAGGCATTGACATAAGTTACATAATTAATTATCCGAAAATTCTAGAACTTTACTTGCCGTCGTAATAATAATTTCATCTTTCTTGCTATTACTGCTTTTATAAAAAAAAAATCGCCCCTTATCATTTTTCCATTTGCTTTCTTAAAAAAGTTATAAATTCAGTGTTAATATAGTAATAGGATCGATAAGTATTAGCTCCTCGTAATTAATATAAATAGAGCTGAAACAATGTGTGATGTAAATTGTCTCTAAATTTTATTAATAGATCGAAGCTACTACATACGAATACTTTCGAGTCAGTATTTACTGCGAACGATAAAAATAACTTTTAATGATATTTAAATATACGTTTTATAACATTTCTTTAATTAACTTAAAAAGCACGAAAAAAACTTGTTAGAAAAATTTTTTAATCCTTTGCGCACGGGATAATTAAAGTTAATAAATTTGAAAAAGTTGCTTACATTTTTTATGCACTACGTAAAATATTTTTTAATACTTTGGAGTATAGTATCTATTATTAACACATTTCAATCTACCAAAGGTAGTAAAAAATCTTAACTTTTATTACATTATTTCGACAGTTCACATCTAATATTAATTGACAAAACTTTTTTATTTTTACTTTTAATTATTAATCTACATTAAAAGTATGTTAAAGTGTGTTAAAAGTGTGTTTATCTATCGTGAAGCTTATTGTTTTAAACTTATTTATACAGCTGATAATGCTACAGTAAAAAAATTAACTAATAATATATTATACATCATGGATTTATAAATAAATGAATTAATTTGAAATTTATTAATAAAAATTTAATAATAATTTAATAAATAGATATATAAATATAAATTTATGCACGGTTTCGTTGTTTTGCAATTTTCATAAATATTACTTATGAATACACCCCAATTTATAAAAATTATTTATTGCTGCTACTAATGATGCTCATTTTTCATATATCTCCATTTGTAAAGATTCATGTCGATAGAATGTAAGTAAGAAATAACATTTCACCTATAAAATCACTTATTTGCAATGATTACACGTATACTTAATTACAAATAGCAATATAATTATTTATGTTTTTTGTAATTTATATGATTTGGTATACTCGCGCAAACCTTCATTCTTTTATTTTTTATTGATATCACTTATAGAGTGTACTTCTATGATTTCATGTATCCCGAATTCAGTTATTTTCCCCGTAAACCGCAGCCTTTGTGGACACTACATATTATAGTGCATAATTATGTATCCAACCGCGTGCCTGAACACGAAGGAAAGCAGAATTGTACATAATTCTGCATTATTGCGAAACATCTAAGATATAAAAATACCTCGTAATGCTATAAATAAATTAATAATATAAACAATTTATTTATCGTTACGAATTGCACACCTATACTGATCACGCAAATGTTTCTACCCCATCGATTAAATGTATATGTGCCCTATTAAAATACATCTTAAGAAATGCCTAAAGAATCTAAAATACCAGAATACGTAGGTTTGTAACAAGTACAAATTAAATTCAGAAATAAATGTAACGGTGACTAAACCTATATGACCTAAAAAAAACTCTTAAAATTTGTATTTATTAAAACTGTTTGAACACACAATAATATATAAATTAATAAGTAAATAAATTAATACTTATGTGTGTGTAATTAAAATAATTTTAATTTAATATTTCATTATAACAAGATTTATAAGTACTTTTGATAAAAGAAGTATACAATGTTTAATATATATATAAATATGTATATATATATATATATTAAAGTGCAAAATTACAAACATACTGCATTGTACTTAATCAAATAATAATTGATATGATTTTTATGAAATTTTTCTTAAAAAAATATAATAATTCCAGAAATGAAAATGACAATTATTTTCAACCTTGTTTACTATTACTACTTGACGAGATTTTTATGTAAAATTTAAAAATTAAATATATCTCTACTTAAGTGAAAGAGATTGTGAAAGTATTAACATTTAATCTTCTTACGACTGTATAAAAGAATCTAGTGTTGATTCATAATACATTGTTATTAACAAATTTAGAATTAATATATGTTTGAAAGCTGATAAAAAAAAAATTATTAATTTATTAATCCTAAATTATATAATAAATGTCTGAAATTAATTGATTTATTCATGTAGCGATGCTCTATACTATGTATTTATAGTGACGTAAACACTAAAAAATTTATATGTAATACATGTATATTTTTCATTTGTAATAAACTAAAAGTATAATGACAAAGAAAATGTAATCGACAATATTTTAAACCTTAAATTTATATTACTTGCATTATTATTATGAATGAAATAGCAACTTAAGAAATATTGTTAAGAATTTTATGAAAAACAGAACAAATAAAACAAATGTAACCATTACTATATAATAGCTAAAAAAGTTTAATTCATAGTTTTACAAATGATGTACAGATGATCCTTAAAATATATATTGAATACATTTTTTTACTGGCGGTAGAAAGTACAGAAGGTAAACGTAGGTAATTATAATCTATAACGAACACTCGACGTCGCATATTTGTCAAAATTTCTAAGCAAAGAAAAGTAAAGAAACCTGTGAAGGTCGGGAGTTGGCCTGGGCACAGCTATGCTGGAGCTACGTCTTCTTGAGGGTGTCGGCGTCTTAAAACCCTCGACTCCTCCTCCACCACTGGCACCAGGGTTCTCAGAATACGACATCGTATGCAATCGCACTTCCACCTCACTATTGCGCCGTTGAAATGCTCGCTTTGCCCAGCGCTGCTTATTGATGTAATTATTATTGCTATTGCAGATGGTATCAGGCCCAGAATCACCACCCCTTCTGAAATTTATTGCAGATATTTTATATAAACACTAGTTTATGTGCTTTAGATTCGATAAGACATTCTTGTGAAATTATTGCGTTAAAATATCTCTTGCAAATCATGAAAATATTAGAAATAAAAGAAATTACTTATAAAAAATAGACATCCTTATATTTCGTGGTTTTTATTTTAATCGACTAGTTGTTGTAGACACTATTTTTCTGATTTTTCATTACTTTTTTTAATAAGAAAATTCTCTAGTAAACAAATTAATGAGCGGTAGTTGTCAATAATAACCGAAGAAATATCCTATAAAAATCAAAACTATTTGAATTAGTAATTCGAAAATAGAAATTGCATAATAATTATTTATATAATAATTAATTTATTTGTAAAGTAATAATCGTTGTAAAAAAGAAATAATATGTTTAAAATTGAGTGAAAGTTGCTAATGTTGAAGTTGTTAATCTTTAATTATTCACCAAGACCATATTATATGAAGAGTTTTATATACGTTTCTCAAGTTAGTAATTTTTAAATTAATATTTCAAAATTGTTGAAAGTTAAAACCATTACAGAACTTATTGTACATGTACATATATTTTATTAATGCATACTATTAAATTATTTATTTAAATTAGTCTTATAAATGATGCCAGTATCAATAGTACTTCAGAGTAACTTTTAAGCATTGCAATTAAACAATTATTTCTAGGCATTATTTAAATTGAAACGTCAACTGTCATTGATATTATTATTTAATAGCACTTATTATTATAATACTAACGTCTTCTTTTCCCAAGCGAATTATAGAAAATTTATTGACAAATATTTATGTACTAAATCAATCTTTAAGTATTCTCTGATTGGCTTAATGAAGAATACTACTCAAGTTGATACCAGAAATGTTACAAAAATGAAAATAAAGAAAGCTTGTAAGCGTGAAATACGTTAGCCATTTTCATATTATTTTTATGCATCAACATTATTCATTAAAATTATTATACTCAATAGTGTATAAAAAAAATCATAAATTAACATATTTCAAAATGAGAATAATAACATTATATATTTTTTTACCCATTAATAACACTTCATCTGCTCTCATCTCAAGTTTCTTAATCTATTTTATGTACTACACAATTGTTAACTTGTATTAAATAAAGATTATTAATACATACATTTTTGTACAATTATTTCTTAGTAAACTTAATAGTTCTTTGACAATATTAAAATACAAGGTTATCTAAATTTATAAAGAGCTACCAGATTCGAAGCTTTATCGATCTATATTTAAGTTTGAAAAAAAAAATTTGTACACGTTATATTGCTTAAAAAATAAATATATTGAACAAATTACTAACAAATGTTTAATATAAATACGTTACATTTCGTGCAGAATAACAATTTAATGCACGTATTATAATAATGAATTTAAATTTATTTTATTTTAAATTTATTATTAATCGGCTATTCTTATTATTTATACAATAGTGCAATAGTATGAATGTATTTTATCATCAATAATAATAGTTCATTTCCTTCTTGTCATTCAAATTAAACTTTCGACAATATGAGAATGCTAGCCCTTTAATGATAAATTACTTTTATTTAGCCAATATCAACAATTTTCTAAAAACAACCATAAGAGTAAAATTTTTATTCTACATTTATATTATAAAACCAATGTATTTCAAAAAAATTTACGGCTTCTTTAATATATATATTAAAATTTTATTGAATACAAACGACATATTTCGCAGATCAAAAAGTCGAGCAAATTTTATTATTCAAGGTTAGCATCTAAATTTATTCTGAAAAAATTTAGAGTCAGCTATAAAGAATGAAAGACTTCACTGAAGGATAAGCCTGACATTATCTCTCAGAAACTAGTGACATTGAGATCAATCTATACTCCTTTAAATTTTAACTGATTACGATAATTGGATAAAAATGATCAATATAAAGTAAAAGTTAGAAAATTCGTAGTATTTTTCTTTTTAAAATTATCAGTAAAATAAATGTTCTTGAGTTTAAAATACTATTATGCAATTATGTATATAAATCTGGAGAACATTAGGTGCATGGACATTTTTTAACAAAACTGAAATTTACGAATAAAATATATGAAGGAATCTTTGATATATAATAAGTACAATAATGAATAAAAGTAACATTATAATTAAGCATATAAGATAAGTAGCAAAATTAGTTTTGTTCGTATCATATTTTCATTAAAAAAAATTTTTCGTCATCATAGAACCTTGCGTGAGTCGAATACAAGCACTTTTAACTCATATTTCTTTTATGCAAGTGAAAAGAACTCCGACATCAATCTTATTAGTGTTACGTATTAGCACTATACAATTATTTAAATGAAAAATTGTAATTTAATTGTATGTATACAGTCTGAGTCAAAAGAAATTAATTCATTTTAATGCTATTAAATAACTATTGAAAAATTTTTATTTTTGAAAATATTTAAGTAAGTTTCTTTCTGTGATTTCATATCTAAAATTAAAACGAAATCAATATTTCAAAAATTGTACATAATCAAATAATTAGCGTAAATTATCAAGATAATAAATCATTATACTAGGTCTTTTTTCAAACTAATTGCACATGCAACAAAAATCTTTGAAAAATATTTATGTTTGTTAAAAAAAACTGAATTTAGAATCAATTCTTGATAAAAAATTATTCACTCTAAAGATATCATGTAACATAATTACAATATATTGGATAATATCTGGTTGGCTTCTATACTTAACCTCTTTCCTATCAGTGACATACATATACTCTAAACTATCAAGGAAAAATGCTCAACAAAAAATATATCTTATGTTTCACAGAAGATATAATATGTATATTTGTCAGATTAATCTTAATCTTAAAATCTCAAGTTTTAAAATAGCAATTACACGAAATGCTAAATGTTAAAAAATTCCATATGGAAATATCGTTACTAGGATTAAGTCTATTTAACATTGAGAAGATTAACTCCGAATATATAAATAACATAAAAAATATTAGGGCTTTATTACAAATTTAGAAATTGTGACTTATTTAGATATGTTGAAGAAGATAAGACCTCGAAAACTATTTTTTATTGGTAAATTTCCATATGAAGTACCCGTTTATACGAGATCCATATTATCACAGAAATACTTCTCACTTTTAGTATCTTCCGTTTACCTGACATTACAATTTTTCAAATAAACATTAAATAGAAAAATAATACCTTATATACAAAATTATATCAAAATTATATCATAAATTATATCATAAATTATAGAAAGTTAAAACATCTCCTATGATGAATATTCAAAATAAACATATAATATATATATATATTTAACCTTAAAATTTATTTTACAAGTATCAAAATTGTTTCTTATTAATTTCATACTTTAAAAAAAGTGATCCTTATCGTTACTATTAAAAATATATAACTAAATATTTATTCATCCTTTAGTAGAGCGAATCAAATATTCAATCGTATACACTTTAAAATATGCATCAATTAAAATATGATTCACAAATTAGCATATAAAAGAAATACATAATAGTAAAATTATTAAATTAAAATAATTACCTAAATAAAAAAACTAAGAAGATTCACTATTAAAAAATTAACATTTAAGATTTAAAATTCATAGAAATATTTAACTAACGATGTTAAGATTTTTTATCGTTCCATTTGCTGAAAGAACAATTATTGCATTCTTATACTTCTTGCAATTCTATCCATTTGTACGTGATCACGTGCGATATTAGATCACAGACAGGTAGCTTGGAATGTACGTTGCATATAAGATGCGTCTTATGTGTATGATAATTACAATAATTGCAATATATTACATACCTAGCACTAACGCATTCAGTCTCATCTTTAATCACTCAATATACGAAATTCATAGTAACCTAAACATCATTCGTTTCTAACCCGTTGATGTCATTTTTCATTGTCACACAATGCATTTACATTAGTTGCTTGAATGTTCTATCATCTTTTGTATACTCTTAAATAATATGTACAATTAATTTGTACATAATTAGATAGTTAAGATGTAATTACCTATTCTGGTTGGGTATTATTTTTAATTTTTATATACGCAGTAATTTAATTTAAAGTCACATAAATATATATTGAAAATGTCCAACAAAATTTATCTCTAGACCAGCTAATTAATATTTCGTTAATTCAATAGAAAACTTATATTTCTAAATAGCCTAATGTTGATGTTTTAATTATCGCAAAATACCATTGAGATTTTTTTATATATTTTATAATTCAAATTGCAATTATAACAGAAAATAAATATCCAATATTTAATTAACGAATTCATCATTATTCATAATTACAATTTTAATCGTAAGTTTTGCATGCGTATTTATATGTATTTATATGCAAATTTATACGTTAAAAAATCGTCATTTTAAAATTGATATATTAGCTTTTTTAAGTAAACAAATTTTTTCGATCATGAGATATTGAGCTTAGTTTAAAAAAATTTTTTTTTGCTTCAAATGAATTAGATTGTAATAACCATAGTTTGTGTGGTCTTATTTTTTTCAATAGACAAATAATTATGTAATAGAATATGTTGTTGAGTAATTTAACAAAATAATTATAACAATTGAATAAGTGTGAGTACTAAATAAGAGTTCGTAGTATATCTTAGCCTTAAACATTTAACACCTATTATGCAATTAAGTGAATATTTAATTAGTATCCAAAGTATACGTATACTGGATATAATAACAAATTGTATTATCTTAATATTGCAATAAATGAAAGATATTACTCCAATAATTGTCATATTAGATTTACTTATATTCTAAGTTTTTTAAATTTGCGTTTATTTTTTATTTCTACATAGCTATAAATTTATAATTACCAGTATATCGATAGGCAATAAAAACTAAACATATAACTATTATCCAAATAAGAACAGAATGTTTTGGCTTGATAACTGAATCGAATGAAAATACATAAGTAAACACATATAACATAGCTAGTTTTAATAAACAAAAACTTCTCTTGAACTTTATACACTTTCTATTTTCTCTACTGGTTAAAAACGGATAATTTAAAAAATCGTAATTCATTTTGATTATTTTAAAGGCACAAGTTCAAAAGTACGTACTTAGAGCCGTATTCGTGACACCGAGCAACTGAAACCTTCTCTTACGAATACACGCAACGCCCATTGAAGCGGAAAATTCATGAATTCATCTTGAAGATTATTTTGGCAAGCGTAAACTTGCGCAAGTTCGTCACGCGTTCATACAAGACGCACATGAGCATATCGCGACAGATAAACACGCGGCTCGTCCTTTGTCGTGTCTAACTCAGTATTGCCATTGGCACAAGTTAAACTCTGAGAGAGAGAGAGAGAGAGAGAGAGAGAGAGAGAGAGAGAGAAGAAAAGAGACAAAAGGAGAAAAAATAGAGTCAAACTCTTGTACGCTAGTCGAAAGAGTGGGGCATCGTCCCTGATTTAAAAGGCTAATCGTGTGTGCGACGTTGTATTAGCATAAATCGATTCAGACGTCGAAATGGCTTCTGATTAGGTGTGCGTTCGTAATACGCCGTGAATAATGTTAACTCTATTTGTACCAATGTTGTCTGTTCTCTGAATTTGAATGGGATGACATTTATATTGCTTCTTTGAAAATGCTTTAACATATAATGAAAAACTTGTAACAATTTAATTTCAAAAGTTGTGTTTAAACGAATAAGAATACAATATTGGCACTAAAAAATTTATGAACTATAATCTTTACAAATGATTTAGATAATTTGATTCAGTTATTAGATTCGATGTAGAAAATGTATTTCGATTTGAAAGACTTTTTGTAATCAAGGTCATTAATTATTAAGACAATACATTTTCCATTAAAATGCATTCTTTTAACTTTATTATAATACTTTTTTATACAATAAACTTTAGATAAAATAATATGAATAAGACGGTATTTGAATGATATTTTTAAAATCTAAAGTCAAACTGGTGCCTGAATTTATTCAAGAATTAACAAAAAAAGTATATATTATGATAGATAAAAAAGTATGCATGTAACTATAATACGAGTACGCGTATATGGAAACCCATAATCTGAAGTAATAGTTTTGAAAGTAAATACACGAAGAAGCAAACAGCAATAATATCAAGAAAGCGTAAATCCAACTTTCAAATTAAAAGAAAAATTTTAACTAAGCAATATTTGGTAAATTTTATTAATTAATATAACATTACTTAAGGAATAGCAGCAATATAATAATAATTAAAAAGTTTTTCTTAGACATTCTACTTTTCAAATGAAAAGTCTCGGTTGTATACTTATGATTCACGAATATTCACAACCATAATTTGCTCTACGTTTAATAAAAAGATAGTTAAATATAATGCAAACAGCTTCATTGAAATTATTTTATGTGCATAGATGTTTAAAAATAATTTTATTTTTATCACAACTATATGTAATACTTTACAAAATAATATTGTCAATAAGCTTTTGATTCCATATTTTATTTAAAACTGTGTGAAAATTATATATAAATCTTTGTGTGGTATTTAATATGATTTAAATATTAAATAGTAAATTTAAATATTACTTAAATTTAATAAAATGTTCAAATGAATTATTTCCTGAATATTACGTATTTCTTTGCATTTGAAGCTATAATTCTAATTATATTTACCGTTATGCACTTCAATTTAAAGTAAACATTATATTTTTAATCACTTTCTTATTTTATACTATTATAGTATGAGTTTTCTTGGTTAAGCAGTGAAACTTATCTGAAATTAAATGTATGCATATTGAATGACTAAAGTCAATAATTTTTTTATAATCTTCTTCAGTCTTTAAGTTTTAAATCAACGAAATAACTCTTAATGATTCAAACAAATATATATAAAGTAAATCAAAGACATTACAATTGCTCATACTATAAATACTATAAATTCACTTTCTTTAGCTGCTTTTACAGTTTAAATGTCGTAATATGAAATTATCACATCGAATAATCTGTCTTTTCATTCTAACTAACTTATATAATTATTATTGGAAGATGAATATTGAGTATCTAAAAGTTGCTTAGTAATTTATTACTGTATTCTATACAATAAGACAATGGTTTCTTGGCTGAGTGCCAGTTATTTATATTAGTTTCATTTAAAGTCTGAAACTGATATTCTAAAACATTTGATATAGTGTATTTTATCAATAAACTTGATATTAATTCTACAATATATGTACTATGTGAAATATCTCTCGATGTATATGTTTTATACTAATTTTTAATCTTCAATAATATATTTTAGATAAATTAATATTTTACTACAAGGAGTCGCAGATATAATAGTAATTAGCAAATATCTTTTAATCCTCTCTCTCTCTCTATTTCTCTCTCTCTCTCTCTCTCTCTCTCTTTCTTAAAAAATTACTAGAATTTATTAATCTAAAATATTTAAAATAAGAATTTTAAGCTTATTTTTAAAAGATTGAGAAAAATGGGTAATTATATGCGATCGTAAATAATGTAATGTAATAATAATATAATATTATAATATGCAGTATAATTTTCTAGCTCTATTCAATGAAGTTGTTATGAATCAAGATAATTTCATAACAGCTAATTTCTGATAACAGCATATAAAAAGCGCCTACGAAATCTTCAAAATATTTTCAGTCATTTTTATTTAAGAATTACTTAACCTCTATTAATTGATATTGTAAATTTATTAATGTAAGATAAAATTATAATGTTATAAAATTACGTAACAAATATATAATTATAATATATAAAATACATTCATTATTACTTTAATAAAAAAGAAACTGTTAGAATAAAGATAGGTATTAAAAGCAGACAATTTTTAATAAAAAAATATCTTTTTCGTCGTATAATTACGATAAATAATAAAAAAATATGTTTATAATAAAGAATAAATTATTATTCCCGAGTATTGTGTTCCGATAAATATTCAGAGTAGGTGACTTAAAACATAAAATCTAGTAAAAAAAATTAAAAAATATTTTTTTATTTAATTCTTATAAATTAAAGTTGTTTACGATAAACTTACTTAAATTAAAATAATTCTTCAAATAAAGCAAAATTCTACAGTCTATATCGATTTCATATATGTATATATACATATAATTATCTCCAAATATCCATGAAATTACTTATTAAAAATAATAATAAATCTTTATCAAATAATCGAACTTGTGACATACTAAAATAATTAATATTACCCTTTTAAAGGTATATGCAATTTTCAATTATAACAAAAATGTTTTTTGCCACAGTTATATTTAAAAAATATAAATATTTAATTAAAGTGTTGCGATACTTCGTTTGGTTTAATTGTAAAAGAAATTGTTAATTTTTATCTACTTAATTATCAAGTTATGTAGTATTTGTTCAAAATCATATCTCAAAATTCAAAATTCTTATCTCAATTCGATTTAATATTTAAGTTAAAAAAAAAATATATATATATATATATAACTAATAGGAATAGTTTTATCAGAAATATCATATTAAATTATATTTAAAATACTTAAAACAGAAAGCTAAAAAAAACATTAGGAAGATAACATACTTACAAATTGAAATTTATTTCAAATAAGAGTCTATATAATGCATTACTTAATCAAATTACATCAGTTTCATAATAAATTATTATTAAAAACAATAACATTTAATTTCTATGAAAAATGTAATAGTAAGAAAAGGCTTTAACAGAACTGAAAATAAAAGTTAAGTCATAATAGTGTTAATAAAATTAAAAAGTATTAATTTTAGTTCTATTAAAATCAGATATTTAATAATTACATAAATATAGTAACTAAAAATGAGATTTCGATAACTGTAAATTGATCGTAAACAAGATTTATGAGACCAATTGTGTTTATTTCACTAATTTAATTATTTTGGAAAGTAAAATCATTGAATTATAAATTTTTAATAAAGCGATAAATAATGAAAAATAAGATTCAACAAAATTTTCGAGTAAAATTAAATGTTATAGTCGTAAAATATTTAATACAAGTAAAAAAATGTGCACTTAAATATTATGATCATTTGGTTACACGTATCACAATAAAATAAAGCACACTCAAGTTTAAATATCAGTATCATTGATAAAATTTCATTGAAAAGTAAAGATAAATATAAAAAAAAAACATTTTATTTTTTCATTTAAGTTAACGTCTATGTATATTGAAAAAGCCTCTGAAACTATATAGAAGAAGCTTCTAAAACTTATAAGGATCTTTCAGCTGTATTTAACAGCTTGAAATTAATTAGGGTCCTGAGAGATTGAAAATTAATGTGCTAGTTTTTTGAATTTTATCAGAAGTTTAATGGAAAATTGATAATTAAAGACAAAAAACGAAAACTATTTTATTAATTATAAAAATATTTTTTACAGATAATCATTAAAAAAAAGTTAATAGAAATTAACGATTAACAATATCCTTTTTTCTCAACACATTATTTTATTTAATAGCATACAATTATTCCTAAACCAAACCCTCCAACTTTTATAATAAGTAAATTACAAAATTAGCTTGGCTCAGATTATTTAACTTAAGTATGACAGCAGCTAAAATTGTAGTAAGTTAAAATTTTTATTAAGATTGTTGGTAGAACTAATGTTATAAATTTGTTTTCTTGTTAATGTTAATATTACCCGTGTACCTACATATCAACTATAGTTTTTCGAAATAACTGTTGTACGAAAAATTTTTTACACATTTAATTCCTTTATTTTTTAAAGAAGACTGTATCTTCTAAGATATCTAAAAACAATTAGAACGTATTTACAAAAAGCTTTTTTAAGAATTTTTATTTATTCAAATTTTTAATTATTTTTTTAAGCCTATTAGTGAAAAATTCATTTAATTCTATAAAATGCTTATAAAATACATATGTAGTACATTTTCAAAAATATATAATAACTATCACAGTATTATAAATAATTAATTGCAAAACCATTTTTATACGAGTATTTAAAAACAGTTAAGAGAATATATATACGTATATATATATATATATATATATATATATAAAGTGTCACACCTGTAATTTACAATTTTTAATAAATCTTTAATAACTCTATTTATACATAGTATATACATGTGTACCAAATACAGTGAAAATTTATTTCTACATGCTTTATTTACAGTTATGCAAAGATGTACTGAAATTTTCTACGACAAACTTGAACATAATTTGTTCAAAAGCTATTATTGGGCACGAAGATAAATTGAAAGTATTATTGAAAGCCCGATCCTATTTTATATAAAATATAAATTATTCTTCAACTTCTGTAAATTTAAAACACGTTGCATAATTATAAATTAAAATAAATTATGACGTCCTACCTTGGTATTAATTTGTCCTCAAGCATGTTGGATAAATCGTCAATGTCCTCGTTAAGAATCGTGAAAAAGTCCTGAAACTTGTCAGGAAAATTGCTGGGTGGACATGTAGAGCTATTGCTCAAAGGCATACTTAGAGAGTTTTCCAATTGCTGTGTGATGTCAGATTTAGCATTAGTTGGTGATTTGTTACTAAGCTCATGATTATTCAGCCAGTTAACTTTTGACATCATCACCATCGCCGTCAACCTGTAGCTTTAATCCTAACTCGTTGCACATTTCTTAGACTCTTTTTTCATCCCTTATTAAACGCTTTCTTCGGAATCAGCAAAAAATATTTTATGATTAAAATTATGATGAAATCGACAGCTAACGAAGACTTAAGTTATTAGAGAAATATTTTCTTCTTCTATTTTCATGTTTAATTTTATGAATTTCATTATTTGTAAAATTAAATTTTTTTAAATATCTTGCTATTAAGTAAAATTACTTTAGAATATATTTTAATGTCCCATTAAAAATAAAAAAAATTACTATTTAGTACATTTAAAAGCTTACTTTTTTTAATATACCTTCAAAAAATCTCTATGTATCATATTGATAAATATATGATTTAAAAATATATTAAAATTACAAGTCAAATAAAAATATTTAGTTGAACTAGTGATTTACTAAAATATTCTAACTTTTACCAAAATTATATTACAAATATTTTTTAAAAATCTTTAATTAATAATATTCTACAGTTGTGATATTTCCAATAAGACGGATTATTTGTATATGATTTATAGAAATAATTTACTTTCAAGTGGTATATTATTATGTAAAAACAAGTTTCAATTATTGCATAAGATAATTTTGGGTATGTTTCGAGTGTTTTTCTTCAATATATCTGTCACTGATACCTATTTCTTTATAGAGTTTTAATGAAATTCAATTGTCTTTGTAACAAATTTATGAAATCTGATGTATAAAATACTCATTAACGAGACCATTGAAAATATGCAAATAAATAGTGATATACGAATTTAATAATAATATACCCAATGAGTGATTGAATATTTCTACAATTAAATTCTACAATTAAACCTATATAAAATGAAATTAATAAATGGTAGAATATTTTTGTAATATCCTATTATTTTTCTATCAAAAACCTGTTTTATTGGAAACAGTAAAAAATACGAAATATTAACGATTTTTTTTTTTATCATATTATTTATGCTTTAATACATGATAATCTTTCAACATTCGTTCTTAAAAATTTGTCCATAATAATAAATCTACAAAAATGCCAAAGTATTGCTTTAGTATTGTACTTTCTTCGTTACCGGTTATTAAATATCAAAAATATCACAATTCTAAGCAAATCTGTTCTTTCATAAATTAGCAAAAGCAATTGTAATAATACAATATCTCTTTTTACATAAATATATATATATAATAAAATTAAAAAAATAAAGCTCACAAAACATTTAAGAATTAAAAAGCATCAGTACTATGAAAAAAAAACTTATTACTTAAACTGAAAAGACATTAAGCGGACCAACTTATTTAAAAGAAAACTTGACCAGTAAGTGTATTACAATCTAAAATAATGTACGTCTGTTTTGAAAATAAAAAATGCTAACTTTTCATAAAAGTTAATTAATTTCTCATTGAAAGAAAATTTCAATTCTCGAATGATAAGAACGAGTCACGCATTTATCCATCAAAACACTCTATCAATGGTTCTTAATTTGTTTTTTATCAAGAGATGTGAGTAAAGTAAATACAAGGTTCACGGACGTGTTCTTTATTCCTTTCTTCATCAAGCATCATTAAAGCGAAGCTTCTTGTGTCAGCTTCTTTATTTACCCAGAGACATTTCATCATTGATTTGCCCAAATGCCGAAGACTTTCCGAATACGAAACACGCAAACATTTATCACTAAATAGACACGAACTGCTTACCAGATGCACAATTTGCATTTCTCATATTAATATGATAGAACCCACGCGAAAGATCCCTTTATCTCCTCTCTTCGTACGAATCTAACAAATGCTCGAACGAAAATATGTCGAAATACCGAGGCGAACGGCCCGTCCTACGCTAGTACAAAAACGAACTTTTCCACGAGCGCAAACAATAAGATCGCGCTTGAAAGGCTTCCGAAAGAGCGAACCGCACTAACATCGGTAAGAGCCTGACGGAAACTGTTCGCAATTCTTATAATCGCATGGCTGATGGCTCGTAAGCCAGAAGCGTCATTGCCCTATCTCTGTCTCTCCCTCTATTTTCCTCCCACTCCAGATTTACGGCGCGCGCAACCCCAGAAAAAAACCCTTTTTGGATTCCAAATAAACTGCAACGAATTTATGAAGAGGAAACTCATTTAGCTGCTGTTCCTTCCTCCAGATCTGGTCTTTTCGTTCTCTTGATCATAGTGCAAAGAAAAAGGAAAAAAGAATTTTTCGCGTAATTAAAACAGAGCTGACTTGTTTGTTTTCGAATGTAATTTCTTAACTAGTTAAAGAGATACATTATTACGAAATATTCGCTTTTAATAATTGAATTTTTTATTACATTTGAATAATTTTATTACAATTATTTTTAAGTTAATAATCATTTCAACTGTGCAAATCTTAAGGTGTGCTATTAATAAAAGTAGATATTAGTTAAAGCGTTAAAGTCGTTTCGGTTCGTTTCTCAAAACTTCATCTGAACATACTTTATGAGAATTATTTTGCAAGCATCATCAAACTTATAATAAATTCTAAGAATTTCGTTTATTTACAATTCACTACAAATTTCTTTTAATAACATTCTAGTTTAATTTAAGAAATTAAATTAATTTTAATGTTCTTCCCTTCTATTTCAATGCCGTTGCACTGTTCAAATTCATGTAAAGTCCATCTCACATTAGCATTCGTGAATGCATTAAAGTGTATTATTTTAACATTTAAATTATTTAATTTTCACGATAATTTTTAAATTACTTGATTTAAATTACTTTAATAAGTGATCTAACATTTAAAAAATTAAAAAACGTTATTAAAAGTCGATTGATCAACTTTGTAGATGCATTATTAGACTTATTACAAACTAAGAGGTATTAAAAAAAATTAGAATATACAATCATAATCTAACATAAACTATTTTTAAATTTATATTCATACAAATTTTCATCGAAAAATTTTATTAAATAACATAAATGATTTTTTAAGCCTGATAGAAGAAAATTAAAAAAAAAAAGTTTTTATTAAATTATAGCTCATAAAAAAGCATCAAACGCAGTGCATCGATATTTATTTGGCTGATGAATTTTATGCAAGCAATAAAAAATTCAATCCTGTTTAATAATATATTTTATACCAAATTATTCACGTATCTCTTATATTGCTTTTTAATTAATTGCAAACTGATTTCAAAAGCTGTTGATAGAATACATTGTATTCAAACAGTTTTTCACCATTTTAAAAACTAAAGATACATTAATTATAAATCGATATTAAAACGCAATATCGTGACGTATATAGATAAGAAAAAGTTCAAGCTTACAATGTCTAATGAAAAAAAAATTGTTGTACCTATATGTTGAACCTTTTTGTATTGTATTAGGTGTATGAAAAATATTATTGAGATACCTTCTCTCTAGCGGAAAAAATATTTAACAAATAAAGAACTTCGTAGTTAGCGTTAGAGGTATTTTTCATTTTTTCGAAATCTTCTCGAAATCGAGTTCTTCTATTCATATTATTTTAAAAATGATGCATAGCTGCCAAAATTATATATCTCTCTTTCGACATATTTATAACGAACAAAGAATATAAAGACAAATTCGCAAATACTGAATTTCTTTATGCTTAAAATCAGCAATCCAGCAAAGCTTTGCTATCGTCAAAATTATATTTTGATGTACGTATATTTTGGCACTAGTAAATCGGAGAAGGAATTTATGCTCGGTATTTTTCTGGGGTCTTCTCGACATAGACCTTGACAGCTCAATATGCATTCATTCCTAAACTGAGTAGAATAGCGGATATATGTTTTTCTTCATTTGACAGCATCGCATTGGAATAACTCTTAAAAGTCTTGAAACAAATAAGTTGAACGAATCTTCGTTTACTATGTAGGTAAAGCTTTTAAATATATGAAGTTTCGATGTACCGATGTTTAATGTAAATAAGAGCGTTATTTTGAAAAAATGGCTGTACCCAAAGAGTTTGAAATAAATGCAGTTGAAATTATTTGGACCCGCTTTAACAAGACCGACACTAGATCTTCGAGTGTTTAAGTTCTGAGAAATGGCATACTACATTTATTTTATTTTTAGTAAAATATTTTATGTTTTCAAGGACTTGATTAACTATGTAAAGTTCGTAGGATGATTCTTTCGTTCTCGCAATTCATCTTTTCTACTTACCCAACTGTTATTATAAATTAAAATCGCTAAGAATTTAGAAGCACAAATATAAGCATAAATATAAGCATAATCTGTCCAATTTTTATTAAGCATTCAGTTTTATCCTTTGCGTATCAATAAATTTTACTCTATAACCCATTCGATCACGAGTAATATGTTTAACTTTCTTGTTGAATTCAAGCAGATTCAGCCATCTTTCATATAGTTTCATTTATTGCTTTGTTATAAATTTACTGCTTTAGGATTTCGTATTCTCTAATAGAGAGAGTTAAGAAAAAGAGTATACAATTGCGTACAATAAAAATTGTACATGATAGATGGTGCTCTTTTAACGAGATAACATAAGAAAACTATGATAATATATTTTCTCAAAATAATTTCTGTCTTTCCAAAAAGATTTAATAAATAATAGTGTATGTGTGACATCTATTATAAAAGCATATTAAAGATGTTCATATTCGTATTGTAACATAAACAGCATCTTCCTTGATATATCTGGGACAACTTTTTCGTAAATTAAAAAAAATATTCTATAATTTAATTCGCATAATTGAGTTGAATAACTGGATGGAGTGCGGCTTGAATCTTTCATCCTAAACGTCCTTCCCAGCACATAATATTCACTTATCATGGTTCAGTACACGGTAAGTGGACGGCGAGCGCAAGATGATCGAATGCAGCAGCCTCAGCTTAATTTAACTCAATTTGAATTTAGTAATTCAAATTTAATTTTAATAAAAAAGCAGTTCGTGCCGTAGGAAAGGTTAACGGGGCCGCGGCGTCATGAGCCGCTAAATAAAACGTTCGGTACGTGTCTTCTAACAATTAATTGGAAGACTAATCTTGATGGCCTCATTGCATTTCGGAAGTTTATCATATTTTTCCTTCGACCATCGTATCTCGACTCTTTGTTAATTATCGCCGTATTCATATTGAAAACTTCAGCGAAACCTTCGAACTTCTAGAGATCATCGATTTAAAAGGTAAATAGGAAAAAAGAAAACATAATTGAACACTCGTTCAATTATAACTTTTAAAATTAAAGACTATTCTTGTACTTTCCTGAGTGTAACCTATCTCTAAGACGTTGAACATTGCCTTTTATTTATTAAGGGAAATGTAGTTTTGTTCGGACCACCTATACACGCAATAAATCCATTCGGCTTTGAACGCTCTGAAAACACTTTCTTTAATAACAATACAAAAAATACTTCTTTGCTGTTCCTAGATTGTTCTAAATTTAGTTTAATTTCATGGTGGCTGTAACGAAATACTCGCTTTTGTAGAATTTGTTGGTATTCAATGCAAAATAAATTTTCCGACTGTTTATATCTTAAATAGAAAGTATACCTCATTGTATTTACATTTACATTTGTATTAGCGTTTACATTTCTTCATCTAAGATTCCAAAAATATTTCTTAAAAAAAAATAAATATTGTTTTCATACACTGCCAGTCGAAATTGTACTAAAATTCGGAATGAACCTTCTCCAGTTATATACAGAATGCATTAGAGTATTGTTCAATAACTTTTTTAAATAACTTATTATTTTACAATAAATAAAAAGTTTATATACTTTATATTATTAGATTTAAGAACTACATTTCACTTTTTTCGATAATCTTCAGCTAATATTTGTTTTAAATTTGTTCGAAAATAGTATTATAAAATACTTTACAACATTTTTTACTTAAATATAATGCAGTACAAATCAACATTATATTTCTCATGTCGAATGAAAGATTTTTAAGCAATTGGAAAATAAAATATTTTACTGTATCCATATCATTAAATGTCATAACATTGAAATCTCGATGTAAAAGTAAAATATAAAAGAATAATATATTTATCTAAAGCATAATAATTTAATAAAATTTTTGGATTGTTTTTATAATTTGTCGTATTATACAGTCTTTCAAGTTTCTCCAATATTTGAAAACAAACTTTTAGCTGGATATTTCTACTTCCATACTAGAATTTCCAATCTTCAAAGTGCATATTCAACCAATATATCGTGAACATTTCGAAGAGATAAAAATTGTGATATACAGAAACTAATATCGACCAAAACAAAGGAATACTGAAATGATAAAAGTGAAACATGAAAATATATTACACTTTAATACAGGAATTTGTGCAATGTAAACCAATGCACAACGAATGTAACTACAAAAATAAATTAAATAAAGAAAATAAAATATATATAGTATAAAGCTGTAAGTCTATAGCATCAACGAAAATTATGCACAAGAAACTAATTGCTAATATCATTTTACTACATATTATTTTCATAATTAAAGAAATGTAATTCTTTATGAAAACTTATCAAATAATTCTGTGAATTTATTTATAATAAAATCTTAATAATAAGTTACAATAATAATATTTTTAAAAAATTTGTCGAAAATACATAAACATATTAAATTTGTATAAATTTACTTAGAATGAAATATTACAAAACTGTAAAACAATGAATTTTCATAAAACTCGTACCGAACAATTTACATATCGATGGATGGTCACTCACATTTTACACAAATTCTTAAATGTAAAACTGATAAATTGACAAAATATATTTCTTATATTTATTATAGATTCATTATATTTCTCAGTTTTAAAATAGGAAAAAATCGAATGCAATAGATCGAAAATCTATGCATAATCATTGAAATTAATTAATTTAAGCAGACTAAAACTTATAAAATCTCGTTTTTAAATACATACAATAAGATAATTTTTGGTATTTTGAAAACCGAAATAAATTTCAGATAAAAAGTTTTTTGTATGTAGAAGAAATTATTGAATTTTCAAACTATTTCTAAATACGTGAGCTGTAATATATTTATTCATATTTTGTGAGAGATCAAGATATTGTCGAAAGATAGTTTTACTTGTCACATTTATTTGGAATGGCTCTTCGTTCAATACTATATTTAACTTTAATAATTAATACTTATATTTGAATTAAATTTAATTCTATTACTAAATTATTCCAACAAAAGATATATATATATATTGATATAAAGTAAGATAGATTTTTTTATATACGCATATATATATATTATTTACTAATGTTAATGTAATTTCAAACATTGTATGTTACAAGCACCTATTTATTGGTAGGTATATTTTATTAGAGACTGCTTTGCAAATAAAAAATATAAATATTTAATACTCGAAAAGATTTAATTATGTAATTTTCAATTAGATACAAATGATTAAATCATGAAAAATTAGAAAATAATGTATTCCTTTTTCAAGGCAGTTCTGCTCCTTTTTAACAAAGATGGAATTGATCAATACAACAAATAATAATGAAATATAAATATTGTCTAAATAATTGTTAAATTTACTAATAAAATTAATTTGTTGAATTATATTATAGTTTAAAATATGATTTAATAAAAATCTAGATAATAGAATTTAGTAAATAAATATAAAATGTATCGTTTTTTGTTAGTTGAAGTGTTATTGATTTTTTATTTTTGAAACTCTGTATATTAGTTATCATGACCATTTTATTTTAATCATTTATAAATTTATTTTATTATACACTAATACTATATGTTTTAACATTAGTTACTTAAATAAACACACAAAACATAAAATTTTAGTTCCTTAATTTATCATAAAAGTCATGAATTACAAATATTAAGTGAAATAAATAAAAATAAGTTATAAAAAACAGTTTTAACTAAATGGTATTATTCAAGAAATTAAACAAATTATTTTATACTACGTTATATTACATTATCACGATATGCAATTCTTATCCGGATAATAAATAAGAATTGACAATTAGTTTTTCATTTTTAAATGTAAAGTCTTTTACTTTCTTACGAGACTTGCTTTAAAAATATCTTAATGTTTGCAATTTAATTTTTACTTGTATTTTGATGTATTTTTATTATGAATAAATAAAGCATTTAAATAATAAATCTAATTGTAAAGAATTAATCAAAATATACTTGACTTAATTTTTTATTCTCTTTAAAGGTATGAAAGTAGGAAATTTCTGTAGAAAAGCCTATTTTTAGAATGATTTCTGAATTATCATGCTTATTTCTTGAAATGTAATATAATCTATGAATTAAGAAAAATCATCTTTTTGTATCAATCTCTTAACAACATCGATTACTTTAATTCTATGCAGTGTATTATATATACAATAAAGCATGCAGACTACATTATCGAAACTCAACGCTTTTACGTTCTAGACACGTACTTCTCTCTCTCCCTCTCTTTCACGTACTCTCGCTCACTCTCTACATGTCGTTCATCAAATGGCATGGAAAGAGCGATACCCTATCTTTGCGGCTTCTCTACAGCCTGATATTCACTCCTACGTATTCACCCCTGCACGCACGCACTATACATCGTACAACCTATAGGGCATGTGCAACGCACGTTTTGTCGATTGTTCATCTGCAAAACAAAGAGAGATAGAGATGTTATGCGGGATAGAGAAGAAGAGAAAGAAGGACAGGCGAAAGCCGTTGAGAGGACGTTCATCCCGATGAACGGAGCCGATATCGCCTCACGTCGCGACGACTAGGGGCAGCTACATTACAGTTCCGCGGGCATGTATGCAAGGGTTCACACGGGGACTGGGGGATCGATCGTCGTGTGGCCATTGCCCGTCGCACTTTCCCTCCTTTCTATACTTCCTCGTCTTAGGACCCTTACTTTTTCTGCCCGTCTGTTTCTCTTACCGATTCTAGCCATGTTTTCTCGCAATTCGTCCTTTCCTTTTAAGTATTGCAGTTTCATTCTTAAAACGAATTGATTGCAAGTCAATTATATCTAACATTGTAATTTCGGTGCTTATATTTTTGCACATATTGTGCCCATAATTGTATTTTATATTTTACATTTTATGTTTTAAGGATCAATTTTACACTTCTGAATACTTATCTAAAATCAGTTACTTGGTAACGTCGATAAACTTTTCCGTACGTTCGTTAATTATACACGTTAATTATATATTATATATATATATATATATATATATATATATATGTATATGTATATGTATATGTATATTGTATTTTATTTAATGAAGAACTTTAAAAAGTTTACTTCGATAAACCTCAAATAATCATAAATTTTCTTAATATTTTTAAATATGCTTTTGGAATAATAATTTAGTGCTCTTAATATTTTACATCTATCGACAACTCATAGGTTAAAATATAAAATAAAAGTCAATGTTTTCAAAACAAGCTTATAATTAATTATCCATTATATTTAGCTAAAATTGCTCGAAAATAACTGAATATATTTTAAGAATGGAACAAATTCCGTGTACTTAATTTTCATTTATAAAATGTAATAGAGAAAAAATTCTCCAAAATTCTCATGAATGATATCCAAAAAATATTAATATCTCTCTATCTCTCTCTCTCTCTCTCTCTCTCTCCACACACACACACATCATTATTAAACAATAATTATTATCAAACTTATAGAATTAATTATTTTTTAACTAAATCTTCGAATGGTAAGCTAAAGCAAAAGTAAATTGGAAATTGTAATCTTGATTAATAATAAATAAAAAATGCTAAATTACTTAAGTTTTGTGTTTTACTTGTTAAATTCTAATCATTTAACTAAAAGCGTATTCATGATTTGGAGTTATAAAACTTCAAATAACGACGGATAAGAGTGGAATATAATGTACATCTCACTAAAATGTATATTTTCCTGATAAAATCAAGTTAAATAAATTAAAAGTATTCTTACGTTAAAATAGTTCTTCCTATCGTTTATAAAATGAAAATAAATAAAATAATTTAATAATACAATTAAAAAAAGGAGATGTATATTGTAAAGAAAATAGAACATATAACTATTAAAAAATAGGAAATATTAAAGACGTATATTTAAAATTTTTTTCATTATTTATTTTAATTAAACTTTATCATCATATTCTTAGAGGATATATTAAATTTTTAAGAATTTTAAATTCGTAAATAAGAAATATTTTAAGATATCAAAACCCAATTTTATAGACTGTACTCCCTCCCCCCGCCCCTCTCATTTCTTCCATCTTCTATCTTAATTTTTCTTCACCCTCCTCAGTTTTCTTCTCTTTCAGACTCTTTGAAAGTAATTCTCACAAAGTATGGTCTTAAAAGTATAATATACTGAAGTATTGATTTTGCTTCATTTTATCGATTCTACTAAGTTAACTTTCATTCTGAACTGTCCCGTGCACATTTTTTTGGTTGATTGTGACCCTGTATTATATACAGTAATGTATAAAAATAAATAGGATTCTTAAAATAATTGAAGAAACAAAATTTTGAAACAATAATTTCATATACATAAATGAAATAGAAAATAAAAATATCAATAAATATAGAATAAGGTATGAAATAACATTTATTATTAATTTAATGAATCTTTCAAAGTACGTTTACGAATGATCAACATAAAAAAATAACTAATGTATTTAATTGAATGAGATAAATACAGAAATTTATAAGATTCATCGATTATATATGTATTTACCTTTGTCTAAATTAATTTCATTTTAACGTACAAAAACAATTAAATAAATTTTGAAAGAATAAAATAATGAGCAAAATCAAAATCTTTCAATTTAATGATTTTAGTTGAACAAAAGTGCAAATAGAAAGTATCTATTTCACCTGAGTATTTCTAATACGAAACTTGTCATTTGAACGGCTTTTATTTGTTTCCAAATATTTGTTTCTTTTTTCTGGTTCTAAATCAGGCTTTTCTTTATCATTCAAGGTAAACAATTCTTCATTTCAGATACAAAATCATTCTTTTTTTACTACTTAATTTTTTAATATTTTTTATTAATTTATTTGAAAAGATTTGTTTTAAACCCGATAGTCTCTTCTTTCGGAAAAATCAAAATATTAATCGGAATGCTTTTATTTTTAAACGACAAAACTAATTATTTCAATAACTGTACTATTTCTTGATCTGACTGAATTGAGCTTTTGCGTGAACTCTTTTAGAGTGGTGTGCATTAAAATGAATTAATACTTGATATTTTATAGCATAAAATTATCATTTGGAATTTATGTATTTTTTCCTAATTTTCAGTTAATTTAAATATGTTTTCTGTATTATTTTATTTCAATATTAATTAAAATCTTTTAGACATTCTAATACGTAGCTGTGAAATGGAAATAGAAATCTAACACCCTAATACCTATCGTTACATCTGCATTTACATCAAATATGTACCATTACCCTCAATATGAATAATTGAATTAAAAAAATAATTAGTGGCATATGTAGGTCAATAAAAAATAAATACGTGATGTTACCTATGCACCTATGATAAAAATTCTCATTTAAATTTCGATGATAATAAATTATTATTATCTTCCTTTCTTTCTTTTATTATTATTACATTAGTGAATTAATATTCAAACTTATGACCTAAATTGGTATTAAAAATATTATAAGGTTTACTATGTTTTTTCATGAAACGCAGAAAATGAATAAAGATTACAATTCATTACATTTTCAATGGAGGCACGTAATATTTATAAAAAAATAAAATATAACGATTTACGAACAATTGTCCTGAGTATCTTTAATGCAAATTAGTGTAAGTGTCAGTGCAATCGAAAAAGTACGAACTTTTTATGCAAGAATTATGCTTCGTTCATCTCGGGAAAATCTACAAGCTTTGGTATTTCGCTCAATGAATATGGTGGTTCGAGTAACCAAACAGTTCCGTTTTTCGCATAAGCCATTATATGCACTAATGCCTTGCCGATTCGATTTCTGTCTTTCATCCTGAAAAACAGGAATAGTGATGTTTGAATATATTGGTACATTGTTCTCTTTTATTATATCTGTTTAAGTTAATTCCAAAAATTGAATAGTCTATATACGCTTTCCACATGATACATGAAATTTAAATGATGATTTTTACGTTTAAAAAATGATTGATTTTATCGGGCACCGAAATCGCGATAATAACATTAAAACAGTTATTTTAACAATGCGCCTTAAAACGATTCCCATATATTTTGAGAATCACGTATAAAAACGGGCGTAATTAATTTACCGACCATATTCCGATAAATAATGTCCCGGATATTAAAAAACACTAAAAGTTCCGATTTTTCATCTCCTTGGACAGCTCGTATTCTCTGTAATAGTTTCTGAATTAATTTCGAAACCAAAAATAACCAATAAGCAGCTTCGCCGATCTATAAATGCTGGTCTTATTCATTGATTACTAGTAAGCAGACTGCCCGAAGACTGAATAAAAAATATTCATTAATCTATCACTGCAGAATGTAGATATTGACTTACGGATCAGGAATGCAGGAGAAGGATTGGTAGTTGGGCCAAATTGCCTTGCCAAGGGTCTTATCAGGAAATTCCGGTAATCCGATCGAATTGAAAGCTCTATTAGTTGGACAAAGAGATATGACACGTATTCCTGTCTTCTCCGTTATGTAACTCTTCTGTGCGTGGAAAAGAAATGAAACAGCGCAAAAAAGAAGAAAGGCATATTGATATTGCCATAATTATAAGATGTTGTATAATTAAAAAAGGCGTGCTGTATATCAATATTTACGATAAAAATCTCTAGACTCAAATCAATAATATGTAGAGATGTTGGAGTAATGCATGCACTAAAACATCAAGTAAAACATAAAAAGTAATAAATAATCCTCCCCAACTAGTACCGAGGTAACTGAATAATATTCAAAATGTAAAAAATAACGTAATGAAATCAATAGTTTGAGAAAAATCTAGAAGAACATGCTGAATTGATTGGTAAAGTGTCTTTTAAGAGTATCATTGAACATACGTTACTTGGATACATAGAGTTTATACAACTGTTTCAGTTTCTAACCTACCGAACACGTAAGACTATTTATATATTCGATCCAAGTTAGATAGAATATGCAATGTCATATTTTAACTTTCGCCTTATATATTGTTTTACTTTCATTGTGATATAATATAAATAATTCTAACTTGAGAGGCCTACCATTAAATTCTACCGTACTTAACCAATTGTAAATGATAAACAGTATAGTTTGTGTCCGAAATATTTCTTAAACTAATTATGATGATTTACTTCCATATTGACAGAATATTTAAGTTTAAACAAATTTAGTCGTCGCATGCTGCTTATTAAAAACCAATTTTTTTTTTTTTTTTTTTTTTTTTTTTTTTGAAAAATTTTTATTTTTCATATTTGAAGCATTTAAATTATGTAAATTTAACGGAGAAATCACCGATTCGACTTCGTTTCTTCCCCTTTATCCTTTAAGGCACACCTTTTAATAATTTATTTGAAAAGTATGTGAATTAATATTCCTAGTATCATCTAATTGGTATAAGTGTAATAATACATAGAGCATGTTATTTTCTTCAGCACTTATTGACTTTTTGCCAAAGTATTAATTAATGCAAAAAATAACAGTAGAAAAATTAATTATAAGAACTTATTTAACTTGGCAAATTGTGCAGAAGAATATTGCAAAATAAATCCAATAAAAATGTTCATTGCATAAGAATTTATTGGATCCATGATCGGAAATAAAGACAGACCATCGACTATAAAGAAACTATACACGGGAATTTAGCTCGGCATAAAAGTACTTATCTGAAACCATAATAAAAACATCACGGTAAAGACAGATTGTAAGAAAGTCGAAAGGAGAGTGCGCGCGAGATGGACGAAAAATTATAAAGGTTCAACGATTGGCTTACCGTTATGTCGATAGTCGTTTGGATAGTTGGATCTTTACCACAATAGATCGGCTCGGGTTGGTCTGGCCATCCTACAAAACCCAGGATCGACGCACAGTTGATAATTATGCCATTGATATCTTGTTTCTCGTTCTTTTTACAAGACATGAATTCGAAACCAATACGCGTAATGGATAATGTTTTATTCTGCAGAATTTTTATTTTTTTTTTCATTTGAAAATTTATTATTTCCGATTGAAGATAATTTATTTTATAAGATAGATTCATTTCATAATAGAAAATTTACTTTATTCAATTGATAATTATCTTTTTTATCGATGTATTCATTATTCTGATCCTTTTACCTTACTAGATAAGAAAAGCAAGCTTCACTTGAAAATCAAATTCAAATCATATTCGAAATTTATAATTTAAATCTATTTTCGAAGATTCTTAAAGGAAAAATTGGCAAAACACACAGCTACTTTATATATTCAATTGTCAACGTCTGAGCAGTATTTATGCGTAGATAAAGAAATCAAACGATATCAATTAGATTCGAAAATATTTGTCAATGCGTTCATTATCTTACATTTCCGCGGTTAAATATAGCTTTGTTAAATCGGCTTAGCAATACTAATAAATGATAATTAAACTAATTAATTCATACTAAAGTCCACTCGGATCTTTATGAAAAATATATCAAGTTAGTACTAAAAGAATTTAGACTTTATTAATTCTTGCAAACAATTAGCTTACACTACTTGGAAAAAGTAAAAAGCTTATTAGGAAAGGTTTGAGCATAAATTGTCAGCTGCCCTTATAGTTATTAATCTACAATGAAATTAATGAAATAGAATTCTGGTTATAAATAAATTTAATCGTTATCTTAAAAATAACTTAGCGTATCTGGATTTGACTTACAAATTTTACAATATTCTTGTAATCACAATCCCCAACATTTTGAATAGCATCGATATCGTTGAAAAGAATACTTATTTGTTCGTCTCTGCAGTACGCAGATTTGAATATTCCTTATCCAGTTAAAAACACTTATTTTGTAAGAAATAGTTTTTAAATGAATGCCGAACAAAAAATAAATACCTTTGATTTGATTGGAATTTGTTATATCACATAAATAAAACTTTGCACGATCTTTTCCATGAGCTTTGCAGAGTTTTGCAGCTGCAGAATTTCCAATTTTCAAATCAGTGTCTGCCATAATAACTTTCTGAAAATGTTTAGGCAATTATATAATCCAAATAAATACATTTTATGAACATAATAAAACTATTGAGAATAAGATGAAAGTATGTAGATGTATTTATAATAATATGGTTAAACATTTCATTAATATTTAACAAGATTGTAACGAAAATCTTGGCAAAGCTGATAAAATTTTAATAAATATAATAGGTTATATTATAAAAAAAATTGCTGCAGTGATAATAGGGCTGAAATAATTTTAATTTTTCTTATGAAAAATATGTACTAATTTATACTAAATTAGGAAATGTTCAAATAAATTGAAATAAATCACTAGAAAAGGAATAATAAATCTCCCAAACGTTCGGGCGTTGAAAAAATAAATATTTTTTCTCGTTACATCAGCATCAATCCTGCTCAAATAACTACACTACCAATTGTGACAGTAGTAGTGAATTCTAATTTATATTATGGATTGAAACGTGAACTCGTCTCTTCATTATTCTTTAGGTGTAGAATGCATTGAAATATATAATATGAAATAAATTCATTGAAATTCATAATCATAAAAGACGTCTTATTAAAATACATCATTCGAATACGAACGACTTTACTTTTTTATTTTTTTCTTTGTAGGGGCGCAATAATCCTGGAAAATCAAACAATATTAAACAATATTACACATTAGAAGCGTACTTTAGCTCGATGATGGAGCAACTGGTCGGCAGCGGAAAATCCGAAGCCATTGTTTAAGCCACCAATAATCAAGGCTATATTGCAATTTGGTTTCAAAATTGAAGGCTTGCGCTCACACTCCTCTCCATGAAAGACAATAGAATTAACCTTCCTGTCGCCAGATTTTGCCCTCTTGCGCGATGTATTTAAAACACTGTTCACGTCAATTTTTATAAACAGAAACTTTTTAAAATCCAGACTTGATTTAAATTTTTAACAGCAATCAAAGTAAATAGTAGGATACGTTGGCGATATTTGAAGGTCTAACATAATATAGCTAAGCTTAAAAATTTACCAATATAAAGAATTTGAATTAAGTTAAGGAATTAAATTTACTTTGAATTCGCAATATTATCTTCACAAGATAAAACTGTAGTAACATCGTATTCTATCCTTTTGCTTTAAAAAAGTAATTAAAAAGAATAAAGGTTACGATCAAACTGTACGAAGCTTAAGCATTAGAATTAATCTTCTAGATATGTACAAATTCAGAGATAAATTTTATACATTTACTATAATACGTTGTAGTAAATATAAGATCGTTAAATTTCATATAACGTTTCTACGAGTAGTCTATTAACTTTTATCTTATTCACAAAAACTTAATACCTGAAATTTTTCCGAATATATTGAAAGATAATGTTTACATTTTGTGGTAATTCAGAAGCAGTTTTTTTGCAAAATATCTGTATTCTCATTTCTGAAAGAACCTGTTTTGTTAAATAATACTTTTAATGCACCTATTTTTTGACAGTATTTAAAATTTAATTCAGATGTTGGTTATGATTTTTATTTGCTAGAACAAAAGACAATCGTTAGGCAAAATAAAAAAATATTTATTCGAAAAACTAAAATACTTTAATTTATTGTATTTGTTTTGATATATTAAAAGAAAAATTTACTTGTGCAATATATTAATGTTGATTTGCAAAAATTGTGCAATAGAATTTATTATTAAATATGCTGGAGATACAGAATAAAGAATTGTTTTTACAACAATAATGAAGAAATTAGCGATAAGTATTTAAAAAGTTTAGTTTAAAAATTTATAATAAAAATTTATAGTAAATAAATTCGTCGTTTCTTTCTAAAAGTTGTACATCAACATAAACTACATCTTGCTATATGATGATATACATATAAAAACTTATAACATAATATCCAAACTTGGAAAAAAAAAATTTTCAAATTTATTAAATTTATTAAGAATATACTTTTATCCGTTTGTTTATTTGTATATCATTTTTATGATAGCATAAATTTATAATAAATAAATATATTAAAAAGCAGCATTTAACTGTATATTAACTTTCATGTATATTTGAAAACACTATTATTTAACGTAATTTTTTTTAACATACAAGTACTAAATTTAGTACTACATTTGTACTAAACAATAGCGAGGAACTTATTTACTTTATTTTCAGTTACCCTACATAGTTAGATGTATTTTAAAATAATTATTAAAAATGTAATGGAACATACAAAATATAAAAAAACTTAGAAAAAATTAATTTGACGAGATACTGCTGTAATTTTATAATTCTATCTTTCATTTAAGGCATTTTTTGTGTCATTTTTAGATGTTTCTCATTATTTCTTTTTAAATAACTATAATATTGAACACTCTTATTTTGTTTTTAATTATTAATAAGAACGCAAAATCTGTCAGCCAAAAATTAACTTAAAATTCAATACTTGAATTGAAAAGAAAAACTTTTTAATACACAACGCTGTTAATTTTTTATACAACTTCAAACTCTGTGTTTCTTTTATTTATTTAATAAGCTTGTATATAACAGTAGTTTCCATAGTATTTTATTTTTTTCTTAAAGGCACTTCATTGTTATAATTTTTATAATTTTCGGCGATATTTTATCGACAAACAATAATTAGGATAAAATGATATTTTTATATAAGCAACAAAGAAAGGAAATAAATAAATCACTGAACATTCACAAAGCTAAACCATTTTATTTAAGGCTTATATAGTCTCTAATATATGAGAGCAGAAAAATAAAATTACATTACATCAAAATAAAAACGAAATTAATAATTATTACATAAAATCAACAATTCCTGTTAAATATATTTGTTTAAGAAGATCTAATTTTTAAAAACAAATTTTCTGATTATCACATACATGTTTAGTGTTTTATAATAATTTGAAACTAAAAAAAATAATTATAAAGTAATTATATCATTTCACATAACAAGGATAAAAATCGTTTAAGTCTTTAAAAGCATAATCACAGCTCGAATACGTGCACGCAAATTTTAGAACTTTTCTCTTGTCATTTTCAATGTACACATAATTGCAAAAATTAAAAAATATTTAAATGTATACCGTTACTATCTAGGCAACCAATTTTTATGGGATGAATGTCCAATGGGAATTAATTTATTCTTAATCTTAAATACAAACATATCGTACATTGACATTAGTTTTTTTTATGTCTTCCATTGTTAAATACGAGCAAAAAATTATGAGAATAAAAATAACGCATAACATACAGTATTAATGTTTACTAGCTATAAAAATAAATGCTTTTAAAAATTAATTATATTATTATAATTTGTTTATTATAGTTTGATTATAACTAATCATATTATTTATTCTATTGGTTGCGAAAACTTAATCATAAATATTTTATCAAAAACAGTAACGTGAAAAGTCTGAATGTGTATTTTGATTTTCTTAATTAATAAAGTTTTATTTGCAAAAATATTATTCTAAATATAAAAATTATTTTCAAGTGTCTTTTACAAGAGAAAATTCACAAAATTTTCGATCATTTAGTCACACAAAACTATAGTATATTCCCTAAATTGTCTAGGCGATACAAATAAATCCAAATTAAATGCATTGACTTAATTTTATATAGTTATAATATCATTTAACAGCTTACTAACCGACATAATTCCCTGCATAATTTCGAAGTAATAGACATGTAAAAGCCATCTTTAAGTACAATATTGCATAAAGCGTAATTAAGATGATATCTCGGACCCAATTGTTTACTTAACATTGGCATACTTCTTGTGTATATAAATTGCTCCATTTATCTATTATCTATCTGTACGTAAGCGGATTTTTCATATTATAGAAATCGTTTATAAAAACACGACTGGGTCCCACATTATGTAAGCGAATAATTCACCATTTATAGTAATAGTAGAAAGAGCATTAATTATAATAATAGTTACAATACGTCACTCTTTATGTTTTCAATGTGCAATCACCGAAATTATCACTCAAATAATCACTTGATGTGATGAAATATCATTCGCTCTGCGTACGAGCGCTTTACGTGACATTCGAATATCAAATGTCAAACGGTACACCAAATTCTTACTAGAAAAGCCGTGAATTCATAATTCTGAATTATTCTTATTAAACTTATTAATTAAATTTTTTTAAACTTTCGTAAATATTAATTTTTAGAGAAAATAATTCTACATATTACAAAATGTATGCGGAAATTGTTATTATAGATGCGCACTCGCTAAAATTAATCTGTATAAAAATCAACAATAATTTTGCACCATATTTATAAATTACTCAGTATTTGTTGCAATGCTTTTTTAGTTTTCAAAATGATACACAAGCGCTTTCCAACTCAGCAGCGATATTTTAGAAATTTAATGGAAATTATCGAACAACCATTTACAAAATTTCAAAACAACGCGAAGAATATTCAAAGCGTGCACCATAGATGTTAGTGCCACGTGATTTTTATGAACGACTGTTGAAATATTATTTTCCAATATTTGTGAATTGTAACCATGTTGTAACCTAGTGACATTACTATCATCATTTATTGGTATAAAAATGTAAAGAAGATTTGTTGCGGTACGGCATAGTTGGCCTGCGTGGAAATTTCCATTGCGGCCTGTATTTTTCTTTTTTTATTTGGACGACTGCGACTCAAATTTGCTTTAGAAATTCACTCTTGTACATCTCAATGTTTTAAAAATGTTAGTTCACGTGCCGGTTGTCCATTCTCTACAAGCCAGACACTACCACTCTTACCACTTGTAAGTAAATGAATTAATGATTTTGCCACGTGCTCAGCTCTAAAAAGAATAATTCATTATACGTTTAATAGTGTACTATACATACTATACAAATAATTGTATATTAGTAAAAATTGCAAAATATAAATAAACTAAATAGTAAATAACCGAGTAATTCAATTGTAAATCACGAGACGTAGATGAAAACATTAATTGCACGAAGTGAAATTGTAATCATGTAAATCGTATAAATAAATTGTAACATATTTGTAATCAATGACTTATGTCATTTATAACATTCATAGATTATTTTGATTTTAACTTATTCAATACAATACAAAGAAAAATGTTCATAATTCGTTGTACAATAATTATTACTACACTAAATATTAATTAAATAATCAGAAAATTCGCTTATAATTTGTCAGCTACTTACGTCTGGGAACTAGAAGTCGCAGTATCTCGACGCCAAGCATCCTCGTATCGAGGTGATAACAGTTGCTTACCAACGTCGCACACCAAGTTGCTCTTAGTAGCCCCTGGACAAATTGCCATTACTTTCACGCCCGTAAGGCCAACATGATATTGATCCTATAAATTCAAATTATAAATTTGTATTTATCTAACGCAAACAACATATTTTATTTCCTCAGTTTTTTAGGTTTAGATAAACAATCTTTTAGAATTAAAACTATGTTTTGCAAACATTTACTCTACGTTAAATTAGTTAACCAAATGAGTTTTTTCCAAAATAATTTTTACGCACAACCTTGTTGCCGTTTGACATGTACTTCAACTAAAAAACATGGATTATAAGACATGCCGACTTACTCCAAAGGCTCTTGTGAGACTAACTATTGCTGCCTTCGTCGCTGAATAAATTGGAGCGCTTACGTATGGATTAATGCTAACATTACTTCCGGTATTTATGACTACACCACCTCTTCCACCCTTGTCGATGCCCATGAAACGTTGAGCTAATAGAGTTCCACGAATCACACCATTCTATTGAAAAGTCTAATTAATTTTTGTTTATTTAAAATTAATATTCATCGTAAAAGAAGAAAAAAAAATTAATTCATCCATTCATGATACGTTACGTATAATTTCATCTGGTTGCCTGTAGATTATATTTCATACAACTTTAAATACAACTTTAAATCAAAAGTAGTAAATAATTCATTAACAATATGAAATTCTTAATTTTACATTCATTAACATTGTCACTAAATTCAAAAATTATTAAGGCATAAAATATATTTTTATAAATTTATTTTTAATCATATTTTCATTAACGATTAAATAACAAACACGACGGAAAACTTCTAGATGTTATAAAAAGAACCTTTGTGCGCGTTGCTAAAATAATTATTAAAAATAAAATAAATATCTTATCCGACTGAAATAATTCATCCGAGGAATACGAAAATTTGAAAATGACCCTAATATTAAGCTAAAGAGTTTATTTTTCTTTGTAATAGATAATAATGAGTACAGGCATAGTTTATTTTACAAATAAGAAAAAGGAATTTTAACTTTCGCATTATAATTGTTATTTTTTTAAGAATTTAGTGAAAACTAGGATATAGAATACGATTTTTCTGAATGTATGAAAAATTTTTTAAAGTTGCGACTCTAATATTATTTAATCGATGAAAAAAATAATAGAATTTAATGCGATGTATCATACATCGAGTAAAAATAGATATTTATGCATTTTTTCATATTATTAAGAGAAAATCTCAACCTCTAAAGCGACAATTACTCATTCGATTACATGCGCCTAAAATTACTTTACTTACAAGATTGATGTCAACTTCGAGCTCCCAAAATCTGTCATTCATAATACCTGCATTGTTGATAACAATATCAATGTGACCGAAGGTGGCGATTGTAGTTCTGAAGGATTCTACAAAAATAAAAAGTCTTTTAGAAACATTTTGATGCATGAATTGCATTCCAATTTTTAAAAATGCAAACACCTTCAAACTGAGGATAATCAGTAACATCGCATTGACAAAATATAACTCTATCCTTGCCATGCCGTGTAGCCAGAGTGTGATACAATTTTTCTCCCTCTTCCACATTCATATCGCATATTGTAACCTAGATCGATTCAAAATTAATATTTTAAGAAGCTCTGTCATTCATGTTTTCAGTAAAATATAAACGAAGAATATTCCATACAATAGTAGTTTGTTATGCATTATAAATATGTATGTATGTTGTTTAGAAAAGTGGACATACTAGACGCAAGTTTTAATGTAAATCTATGTAACTAATATTCTTGGACTACCTACTATTAATGGCTCTTAGTTGGACAAGAAAATTTTATGACGGAATATAATAATTATTATCGGGGTAAAATACAATTCATATAAAATATCAGATATTTATAATATGTTTCAAATAGTAAGAAGATAGGATGAAAAAGTGAATTAGAAGTTAGAAGTTTCCTGTAGACAATTAAAAAAGACCAGTAGAGCCATATGCAAACTACTTTTCTTTGAAATAAATATATTGTAATCCATTAATATCATTTCAAAATTAAGACATTTTAAAAATATTATACGATAACGTGGTAGCTCATATATTTAACTTAAATAATACTCTTTATGAAAACTATCATATATAAGTTAATACAAAAATATTATTTTGTATAAAGATATTGCGTAACAGTACATACCTTATAATATTAAATTATCAAACTAAAACTAAATAATTTCCTTTATAATATCTTGACTAGCAAATAAAACGAACTACATTTGTAAATAAAAATTTCCAAACTATTAATAAACTTTTAAAATGGCACGTAATTTGAAAGTCAAAACTTATAAAGATTAATATATCTATTATTTATATTGCACTTTATAATCAGGTTTGGAACATATTTATATCTCGTCGATGCAAGGAACGGACTTTTACAAAGTTTAAAGAAGACATATGTTATAGGTTTAAAAAACAATATGCCAAAAATAAATATTTAGATGAAAGTAGGACAGTAAACCGAAAAATATAAAAAATTATTTAAATTATCATAAGCTAGGGAAATTCTAACCTTTATTTCATTATTTCATTTGAAACGATAATTATATTATGCATATTGAAAGAGACTGCTGCTAACTAGAGAAAAGAATAACAAAAAATATATTTATAGAAAAATTCAAAAGTAAAAAAATCTTTAAATGAAGCGACATGGGATGGAAAAATAATAATAATTATAGAAAAATAAGGTTAACGAAATATCCGAAGTAAATTAGACATAACGTTGGCTCGACGATAACTTTTTAACTTTAAACATTAGCTAAGTGGTAATAAAATTTCAAGTATCCTATAGTACATAGTATATGGATATTTAAACACAAATTTTATCGATACGTGCATTGAAAATAATTTACTTGTTATAAAACATTGACATGTTTCATGGTAAATAAGCAAAATGGTATATACTTTTATGTCGATAAATTAAAGTATACAATTAAGTGAACAGTTGCAAAATAAAAAATAAAATAACGTAATTAGTCATGTATAACTTCGATTACACAAATGTTATTTAATTTTTAATAACAAGCAGTTACGTTACGATTTTAAAAATAATCTAAGCAATGACTGTAATAAAATACAAGCTTATAGCAGTAGTTATTAAACGTTATCAAAAAAATTAATATCTTTTCATTAGCTTTTAGTACAACGGTCAGTTAGGATTACTTGATTTTATGCTGTGTATCAGCAACATCCGGATTAAAGATTATTATTTTAATAATTTTAAAAAATTTGTTAATCTAACCGATGATTGTTGTAAGTATAAATTAATACGAAAAAGAAATACGGTATATATGCATACACATTATTGCTTCGTTTCTTAATTAAAAGAGTGCGAAGGCGTTTTTTACAATTATAACTTAATTTTCTTCTATTCATAACTAAAAAGAATTCGATGTAAGAAAAAAAAAAAAAAAAAAAAAAAAGAAAAGAAAAGAAAAAAACAGAAAAAGTTACCTTCGCTCCTTGATTTATCAATTCTTCAGCGTAACTTCTGCCTATACCACTGGCTGCTCCTGTCACCAGAGCAATACGACCTTTTAACTCCATATTTTGATTGTACTTTTGTTTCACCTCTTTACAAAATGATTTCTACTGATCCTGCGGAAAAAAATAGCATGTATGAATTAAATATATTATTAATTTCTTTTTAACAATTAGATCATGTTAAGTAAAGCTTGTAAAAACTAATTTATGTACATCACTTTTCTACATTATTATTAAATATTATTAAATATTATCATAATATTGATTATGCTGATATTTCCAATTATTTCAACTGTAAAAATATACTATTTATCAATACTATAAATTATGAGACTTAAAAATTCACAGCGGTATCATAGAAATATGGACAATTATATATTGATCTATCATGAGCTCATCTTAAGGAATAGAATGAGAATATTTTATCATAAAAATTTGACATAATGTTAATCAGATCGTAAATGATTTTTTATGTGTTGTAGTCGTTTCATTTAGTTTATTCTACACGGTTACATAACTATTGGAGAACTGTGAAAAATGACTGTACTTGACGAAAATTGTCTTTCATCTAGTAATGATAGCATTCGATCAATTTGATAAGTGATTTCAGTGAAATATCTGATAAGGATCTCGAAAAATGTTCGCGTCACTGATATACGTGTAATGTCAGCAAAAAAAATTTAACTGGAGTCATTGTGAAAATGCTAAATAAAACTTCTAGCGCTGAAATATTAATGACAGTGTGACAAATGTACGTTTTAAAGAAGTGTATCTCATTTGAATAAAAAGTATAGAAGGACGAAACCGTCCGTTAATTTTAAGTTACATCAGCGTAAGTACGGCAAAGTAAACAAGCCTTGAAACTAAGCAGAGAATAAAATCGTGAACTCGAAAACCTGGCCACTCTCTCACGCACATACACGAATTCAGCCGAGAAATCCGTCGTTCCGTTTAAAGAGGATGATACTAAGAGGCTCGCTGAATGAGTGCAGAAGCAATGCACCGGATTAAGATTTAATACCCGAGTCGTCGTGCAAAGGAAAATCCAGACGATGGATCCTCGAATGAGTTACACTCCACGAACGAGATTACGCGTTGTTAGGGTATACGCGCGCGCGCAACTTTGCAACAGGCTCTGATGCGTACAGTCGGCAAATTTTCCCTCCAAGCAAGCAAGGGTAGCGGCAAAACATGCCAAGAACAATAGAGAAAGAGATATTGAGTGAATGGCCGAGTGAGTGAGGGAGGGAGAGGGTGCGCGTGTGTGCGTATGCGTGCGTGTGAGTCAAGGTGTGGTTGAGTAGAGTTAGAGGCGATGTTGCTCAGGACGCGCGCACGCGGTTATCGATTGTTGGCGAGGACGCCTCTCAAAGACCGGCTTACGCTGCAGGACCCCCACAGAATACTATTCACGATTGCGTTGAAAGGTCTTTTTTATAAATACGTCGCTACAACATTTATCATTACTATTAGCCGATCGATTACTCAATTGTCTTCATAATTCTTAAGTACATAATTCTTAGATAGCCCTTGAAACAAAAAGAAAATAGAAATAATTTGACTTAAAATATTCTTTTGCTTCAAGAATTAATCAACATCTGAAAATTTAGCTAACTGATATACAAATTTAATATAAAGAGTGCTGCGTTACTTATTTTAAAGCATTTACCTACATTTAAAAATTGTGTCTTTTTATTCAAAGTAGAATTCGTTATTATTTTATTTTTTTCAATTTAATTAGCTAGATGATAGTACGTTCGTAAGTAATGGATGCAAAATTGTAGTAAAATCTTTAATATTTAAATATTTTAGGCTATAATCAAGGAATATAGTTTACATTCATTATGTTGCTAAAAATGACAAATTAATTAAACAAATTTAATGAAAAATTTTATGAGTTACTTGTGTAACTCGTCAAGTCAAACCGTATCAATTCAATCATTTTGGTATTATTTATAGCAATTGTTTATAAAGGTCAAGATTTTTAAATCTGTGGCTTCGTGGATTTCTGCGCTACAGAGATCCTTTCTAGTTGTACAAATCAAACCTTACACAATTCGTTTCACGTGATGGTACTTTTCCAGATGAAAAATTTTTACCTATAATTATTTTAAAATCATTTCCACGCTATTACATATTGCACGTAACATTTAAGAACTAATGAAAAACATCTAATAATGCCAATAAAAACGATCATAAAGATGGAGGCTTCTTCTATTTATTTTTATTATATATATCTTTAATTATTGCGTCATATTATGATACCGTACTATTGCTCTAAATTTTCAATTTCATTGCTTTACCAGATAAATAAACATTTTACAAACAACTAGGTAAACAATATTATACACGTCGACAATGTATCACAAAGCATCTCTAATTTAGTAACGAATCAGCAAAATAACACAATTTTTACTGTAGAGGTTAGAATACGTAAAAAGTAAAAAACGCAAAGTGCATTATTGGATTACATGGTTATATATCTAGAACATACCGCAAATAAGTTTACTTCGAAATGTTGAAACTTTTTTGAGAAAAATATAAGGTTTGAGTGTCTGTTACTCTGAAAAAGGAAATCGCTTTTATAAGTGTCGGTGAAAAAAAATTACGAACCTTTATATCTTTTTTATGTTTATGTATACCTCAGTTTTCGATCTTTAATACGCGTGTGAGTATCATACTTTAAATAAAATCTAGTAAATAATTCGAAAGAGGTAATTTTAAAAAGATAACCGATGATTGGTGCACTTTTTAAATTGGACGTTTTTATATCTTTACAGAGAAACTTCAATTAGTGGAATTTTCACATTTAGTTTAAAAAATGGCATTAACGTTGAGCAGGATTGGGAGGTTATTTTTTCATGCTCGTGTCGATGCCGGAAAACGTAAAAATCTGTTAAAAGTAAATTTCTGTTGGTATTTTTTAAAATATTTTTATTGACTTCTAATTATATTTTTAGATTTTATGTTAAGATGTACAATTGAAATAATAACTAACTTTGAAAAACTTATTTAGATCTTTACTGTAAATTTTTCCACTAAATCTGATATTCCTGAACCTGAAAGTGAACTTCCAAATTATCCACCTCCAGTGGGAGATGGAAAAATATTTAAGACCGCTAATGAAGTAATATCAGACATTTCTGATGGGGCTAAAATTCTAGTTGGGGGATTTGGCCTATGTGGTATTCCGGAAAATCTAATCGATGCTTTATTAAATAGAGGAACCAAGAATTTAATTGTTGTTTCAAATAACGCAGGAGTCGATGATTTTGGTCTAGGAAAGTTACTTAAAAAATACCAAATCAAAAGGATAATTGCTTCTTATGTTGGAGAAAATGTAGAATTTGAGAAACAATATCTCGCTGGTAAGCTAGAAGTTGAGTTGACCCCACAAGGAACTTTGGCAGAACGCATAAGAGCTGGTGGTGCTGGTATTCCTGCTTTTTATACTGCCACTGGTAAAATAAATGTACATTACTTTCTATAATAATGATTAATGATTAATTGATCATAATTGATTAATAATTAAGAACAATACATGCTTAAAACTCATATTATTTAATCAACTAAATGAAGCTTTTTAAAAAGCATAAATATGAAATAGTTATACTTTATGTTTACAAAAAATATTGACTGTCTTTTTCCATCAAGATAATTTACAATATTAATTAATGGAAAATGTACATATAAATCAAATTGTACTGAATTATAATTAACTTTATCAATACATAGTGCTGTAGCAATAGTACAATATAATCTCGAAACATTTAATAAGTAAATTATATAGCAATTTTCTTTGTTTTAAATTTTTGTTTTTCTAATTTTTAATTAAATTTATATTTCTATATATAGCTTGTGGTACTATTATTCAGGAAGGTAATGTTGTTATAAAATATAATGAATCTGGCAAAGTAGAAATATCTGGTGAACCTCGACCAATCGGTCAATTTAATGGCAGAAATTATGTACTGGAAACCGCAATCACTGGAGATTTTGCTTTGGTTAAAGCTTGGAAGGCAGATACTGCTGGGAACTTAGTGTTTAGAAAAACATCTAGAAATTTTAACCCAATCATGTGCAAAGCAGCTAAAATTGCAATTGCAGAAGTTGAAGAAATAGTTCAAGAAGGTGAGATAGATCCAGATCATATACACTTGCCGGGGATTTATGTAGATAGGATTATTAAAGGATCATCTTATGAAAAACGAATTGAGGTTTGTCCTTTTTGTTGCTTTAAGAACAAAATGTTAAAATAAGTTTATAATATTTAAAATAAAGTTAGAATATTTGATTATTATATTTACAAACTTTCTATCATGATGATGTTTTTATTGATAATTTTAATTTAAATATATAAATTAAGCAAATCTAAATGTAAATAAAATATAATGTTTTTACATTATAGTTTATAGAAAAATTAAAAAAAAAAATTTTTTTATAGAAGCGATCAACGAAGCAATCAATAAAACCAACCAAAGTCACTCCTGCTAGTAAAGCAAGAAATCGGATAGTTAAAAGAGCAGCACTTGAATTCAAAAATGGAATGTATGGTATGGCATATATTTCAATAGATTATTTATTATTACTTATTATTACTTATTATTTAAAATACAAAGGAATTTTTTAAAATATGCGTAAACTTTGATTCGTAGCTAATTTAGGTATTGGTATACCAATGCTAGCCAGTAATTATATTCGAAAATCTGTGAACGTAACGTTACAATCTGAAAATGGTATTTTGGGTCTTGGCCCATTCCCTGATGAAAACGAAGTAGATGCTGATTTAATTAATGCAGGAAAAGAAACTGTTACTATTCTACCAGGTGCTTCATATTTCAGTAGCGATGAAAGTTTTGCTATGATAAGAGGGTAATTTGGCACACTATTGTTTATTTACACATTTATCTACACGCATACCCCTTTTTTCAATTAATAATACATTTTTTACCTGTCAGTGGTCATATTGACTTAACCATTTTGGGAGCTATGCAAGTATCACAAAAAGGAGATTTAGCTAATTGGATGATTCCTGGAACATTAGTTAAAGGAATGGGTGGTGCAATGGATTTAGTATCTGCTGCAAAAACTAAGGTTGTTGTTACAATGGAACATGTAGCTCGAGATGGCAGTCCAAAAATTTTATCCGAGTGTAATTTGCCATTAACAGGTAATCCCCCATATCCCAATCATATTTCGAAGCTTTTAAATAAGCTTTTAAAGATACTTAAAAAATAAATAAATAAATAATTAATTTTACATTGAAGGTCTGCAATGCGTTGATTTAATTATCACAGATTTAGGAGTTTTCGAAGTTATAAAAGGTCAAGGATTGAAATTAATAGAAATAGCGCCAAATATCGATATTAGCTTAATAGTGAGTTCAACTGGATGTGAATTCTCTGTCGCTGATGAACTTAAGGAAATGGGACAAGTTTCAGAATAAGAATTTTATAAGAATTTTATGAATTTTATAAAATGTTTTTTTATTAATATTGTTTTTTCTATTGTTAAAGAGTATGTCAAAGGATTTAATGTATATATACAATGTAGACATAAACAAATTGTAAAATAAATGCTTAGTACGACTTTTATACCCATACATATGTAATGGACATATGTATTTTACAATAAATATAAACTATACTACAATAATATAAATATTATTTAAAATAGTTCATTAATGTCGTTATCTTAATTACTATATCACATATAGAATAATTTTAGGAAAATATAAATTTCAAATTAATATTCATGTTCTTAGTTAAACTTTTAATTGAAATTTTTATAAAAATACTTCGAATTTTTTTCTTATTATAATTATTGATCCTGGAAAAGCTTATTAACAGATTTAGTAATTCAACCAAAATTCAGAATTTCCTATTCTTTTTCGTAAATATTTGTTTTCTTTGAATTAACATATAAGAAATTGTTATATATAAATAATTTACTTTATAATATATTTATGTAACTACAAAATTTAATTGAACTTAAGAAAACTTAATAAAATTTAATTGTACTTAATTGAACATTACCTGAAAGACATAAAATCGAATAATTATTTTTAAATTAACGAAATGTATTATTTATATTACTCCCGAAATTTGGCCTTGATAGTCGCAGGTAGCGGCAAAAGATATAGTACACTGTTAAAAATAACAAGACCTACTGAAAAAGCTAAGGATATCAATAAGTTCAGTTCCACGTTCAATACTTGCGATATATTCTCCGACTCTTTAGTAAACCTCTCCCTGAGATACGCATTTCCATCCTTGTATCTGCATAATTCCTGAATACCAGGGCATGTAATACTATCGTTATAATTTAAGTTTTTAAAATTATCCATCTCCATTGCTAATTGATTAAGCGCCAAAGATGCGTATCTTCCTGGGAGTGCTGTCGACACGGCTCCTAACCAATCAGGTATATTTCTAAAACAAAAAATTCACTCCCTTATTAAAATTTAGAGTACTGGTATTAATATAAACGAAAAGCTACACGAAATTTGTGATATTCGGAGGCGAAATGTAATCGTGCATTCTTTTTGAAATCCGACTTGATATTATATTTTTGTATTGACTTATGTATAAGCATAAAATTAAAATAAAAAAACGCTTAAAAATAATATGTTAAAAACTAAAACTGTTTCTATAAATAATTATAATACAAAAAATTTATAAAGATTGAAAATTTTTACTACGGCTCTCGACGATGAACGAGATGGATTAAGTTAAGTTATTGGTTCTTTGCATTGCAATCGATTTTTAATTTTTAATCGATTTTGTAAAGTTAGGGCAGTACTATTAACCTCTAAAAGAACAAATGATCTTGACCGATATTCAAATTATAAATATTTTTATTAAAATCCTGCTCAGCATTTAAAGACATGACATTTTTTAACTGAAATTATAATAATTAATAGTGACAAGTATAGTTTTCAAAGTTCTTAAATATTTAAAAAATTAAAGGAGTCGCAGCATTCCCAGAATTAGCAAAGCATAAATTCCTAACGTGAAACTAAGATTTTCTTTAAGAAATTTATAATTATTAATTCAGTTGAAATGAACTAAATTTTGAATACACTTTTGAATACACTTCAAATCTAGAAATTTACGTTCTTCCTAGGTCCAATGCAACTTTTTATATATACATTTCGGTATATATAAGGCAACATGAAGTGCTAATGTTGTACAACTATTTAATCGTCGGATTTAAAACTCGTACAAAATTCATAAAATTAATATTCTACCAAAAATGAAAATCTCCGATATTCAAAGACATTTCATACCGTTTCGCAATTGGAATTGATGTTAGTCAGCAAAGTAAATAAACTGCAATAAACAACTGTGATAAATGAACTTTGGCATTTGAGAAATAGCGCTCACCTTAAGCTCCTCATACTGCCAGACGCTATAATAAGTGTGGCGAGGGTTAGGTATAGTACGGCAATAGCAGCGCTCATTGGTCTCTTTACAAGCATTAGCGCGGCGACGGTAACCTGCTCTGTAGCAACAAAGGACGCCCAGAGTACACCGCTCGCTTTGATCCAGGAGATGAGGTCAAGTTCAAGAATCGGTACTAGGATACCAACGCTCATTATCGTCGACAGGAAGCTCAACGGCAGGCTGAGCAAAGTGTACGAGGTAATAAACATCGCACCGCCGTACAATCCTTCCCGCTTTTCTTGATAATAACGAGCTCGGAATCCAGGGACTATCGAAAAAAGGTAGCTTTTTAGCTTTGCAGTAGGTAAAAAGATCGTCTTGAATAAAAATTTATTTTATACAAATTGTTACGTAACTTTTCGCTTTGCCGATTCCGGCAAAATAACAATTGACATTCGAAATAGTATGTAAATCGCGTACTTATCAAAAATTTATTATTGATAAACGGTATTTTCACCGGCGTTGAATATTAATTTTATCAACGGGGTATTGCTGACTCCAAGAGCGGGAGATTGTTTTGTAAAACGCAGATATTATTATTATATATATATATATATATATATTATAAATGAAAATTTTAATATTCACTATCCACATTGTGCAATCAAAATCAGTAATTGATAGATTATTGAATTATCGAACACGCAAATGTGCTCTTGATATTCATCTGATATTCAGTTTCGTTAAATAATGTGTAACTTACATAATAGAGCGGTTATAGCGATCCCAGCAAAGTAAAAGAGCGTGAGAACATTAAACATGAGCCCCGTAGTTTGCAAAAATATGGTTGACTGCTGTTCTTTCGAATGGGAATACAGAATACTCAAAAGAGCAAGAATGAACGGCAGCAAGAAAATTCTTGAACCAAAGTGACTCAGACCAGATTTATTGCAAGCAAAGGTAGCGGCAAGGCTTCTCCTAAACAAAACAAAACAACATTCATTGTGGATTAATGCGATAAGAAGTACATAAACTGTTTCTCTAATCGATATTGTGCAATCGATCAATCGTTCCTTTATTGAATATTCGTTACTATTTTCTCCTTACTGTATAAAAACGCGCTTTCAGCAATTTTAAACTTTCTAAAAAATCAAACGCATTGCAAAAATCCTCACGTAAATACAACAAACGCTAAGCATTTAATTATTTAATGAACAGCGGACAATACTTAAAAATGAAAAATCTATTTAAAATATAAGATAAAAGATGCGAGTAACCAACAAATAGAGCGCCAAGAGCGTGGAAAAACATCCAGGCTTGATACCGCGATTCTGCAGCGACTTGTGAGACATGCCAACGGGGGTCGGGTTCAGCGATAAAGTCGGCGTTTGCGTGTCTTTCATTTGGTGAACAGTTAGCGTTGATGCAGGTGCTTCCTTTAGAAAAATCCCACCTTCTGCCTTGAATTTATCGACGAGGACAGAGATCTGCTGATTTGATTCCAGGAAACGGTCTCTAGATCGTCTGTCCACGGTTGACAAGCAAACTGAGGAGACAATGAGATGTTTAATCTGCGACGATATTATAATTATTACATTTTTTAATTCAGTAATTAATTCAGCATTGCAGCATTCGTTTTATTTGTGATAGTTTCACAGAAGGAGATGCCGAGAAACGGTTCAATTGTAATTAATGGTCAGATATCGGCTAACGTAAACAATCACTGTACTCGTACATTGTTACGGTCAACGCTGCCTACAACAGTTGTCGAATCCGTCGAACAACTATTTATTTATTTCCGCAATTTGTAAAATGATGAAAGATTTGCCATCTTTGCCATCGTTAGGATGAACTTGTGCTAGCATTGTAGTCCAATGCTGATTCCGAACGTGTCAGTATTGTACAATTGAACTACTGATTATGCTAATGCAAATTGGTGTTACACCGATAATGTGAGAAAAAGAATCGAGAAAAAGAAAAAAAATTCTCGACTCCAAATCTTTTACATAATAAATAGTAGATTTAAAAAAATAATACCCAATAAAATTGTAAATAAATATATATTTTTTCAAAACGGTCTACTACTCTCAACAATTAATACAAGAATAATAAAGTAAAAGTTAATTATTGATTCATGTATAAATTAAGGTATCCAACATTTAAATATTTTTATCGATAAATTTAAATAAACGCACGACTCTCGTTTACCTTGAATACGAAAGTCTGCTATGTGCCCATAAGTGGATACATATCAAGTATAGTATATTCGTATCAATTTTTAATCCCGCAATATCCTAAATTTTTAAGATCCAATATAAAATGGAGTTTTTACATAAATTTCTTGGAGGAATCGATCGTGACCCTTTTCCAAATGTAATATTTTCTAAAAAATATAAAACTTACAAATATTTTACCATTGATCTAATAAAACTAATTAATTTTTTATTAGAGTAAACCGAATTACCGCTTTGATTTGCTGATAGAAAAGCGGAATTTTCTTTTTCAATGCGAAATTAAAATTTACATTCTTAAAGTGAGCTTGTAAAAATTACGAGCAGCAGTTTAGTGGGACAAAATCTTTCAGCTTACGATAATACATGAGCGGGTTCTCGAGCTCCGGACAGGGAAAACCCACGTAGGTAAAATAGTCTAGCATACTTCTCGTTGGTCCAGAGTAAACGACCGCTCCAAGGCACAACAAGGTTACGCGTGCAACAAAAGGCAAGACGTCAGACCTCGGTGTCTCCATCGTCAGTACGACAATGGAACCTCTCCTGTTTAGCCAAATAAAAATTTCAATTTTATTCTTATTTTAACTGTTTAATTGCAGTATACAAGTATCATGAGAACAGAAATGCAACTGATCATAAATCATCGATTTAGATTTTATTACAAAGTTATGTTTTATAAGACTCTACGGAGAAATTAAAAAAAGACTTCTTACATCCGTTACGTCCGTTTTTTGCGGGAAAGTTTATTTGCGCAGGTTACTCCCATATATTAGTTGTTGCGAAATTTTATATCTAGATGAAATACTACCAATGATCAATCAACATGACTCAATAATTTATTATGATGGATATAACAAAAGTTTAACAAATGTTAAAGAAAATATTTTCAATGTGTCCTTGTACTTAAAATATTCGAAAAAAAATTTTTCAAATATATGTCCAATGGAATAAATAAAAAATAAGTAATAAAAAAAAAAAAATAATAATAATAATAATAATGATTAATATTACGTATTCGTTGCCCAACTTATTATAAATTCAATTTCACGTGAACAAACAAAATTCTTACTGGATGTAGTGTGATATTATTTTATAATAACGTAAATTAGATTTAATAATCAGTTATTATACTAAATACTTTTTTCAATCATACCTGCATAGTGCATGGAGACTTAAGAGTAATTAACCATACTATTTTTTAATTCTAATGTTCTTCGATAATTTAAAAACCTTTAAGTAATTATTTCCTAATTTCTTGTCTGAAAAGTCAATATCATGGTTGCATTGAAACCGAATTGATTTCAAAGCTTAAACAGTTGCATAAAAATTATCCTGATTTATTTGAATAGGATTTGAAACATTTTATCAGAAAAACTGGTTTGACTCATTTATATTTCAAGATTAAAGCAGATTGCGTAATACTATTTTCGTAAAAACTTATTTACTGCACTGATTTAACATTTTTACCACAAAAATAAAAAATAAAATTATCTCCAGATAAAATACGTATTTTAAATTGTACCATATTTTAAATTGTGAATTCGCGCACTGCTTTAGTTATTCGTAAAATGTTATTAATTGGATAAAAAACGGTTCACTCATTTGCATGGGATCCACTTGATTTAATTAAGATTGCATAACTAAAGTACGGATTACCGACTAGACAAGAGAAGAGAAACCATTTTATTATGACTATTCAATAGTTTGGCATAAGATTAACGTATCGAACAGTCGTACCTAGTAGCGTAGGACCACAACATGGACACTATGAGGTAAGTGTTGAGTGGGTCCGTGTCCCAGGTGGGCTCATCCAACAGTAGAAGAAGCGGTTCCTTGGCAAACTGCACGCCAAGCATGAGTCGCCTGTACTCAGGCTTGGTAAGGTCGGCCACAGGTCGATTAGCCACCTGAGAGAGTGCCAGATCGGCGAGAGTCTGACGCACCCGGACCTCCCGTCCACCAAGATTCGCCAGCCAGGTCGCGTATGTCAAACTCTGACGGACAGTGAGACTTGGCAGCAGATAACAGCGATGGGAAACATAAGCCCCGTGACGTCGAAACAATTCCCCCGTTAGCAGACTCCCATTTAAACTGATACGGCCGCGTGTCTCACCTCTTGCAGTCCGACCGGCTGCCAATTATTAGTTTTACAATTAAAAATTACTTTGAGTTTCTATTTCTGTTATTATTATTATTTCTTTTTTCTTTTCTTAATTTAGTGGCGTTTATCGTATCGTATTTCTATAAAAATATGATCAGTCTCACCTAAATCGCGTTATAAACTAAAAACTAATTTTTTAAAGTGTCGGCACAAAAATTTCATTTAAAAACGCGCTTTACAAACGTAACATCATGTAATATTAGACAGAATTTTCTTTCCTCAATGTCGGTAATCATGAAGCTCAACAATTTTATCTAAGCAAGATTTAATTGAAAGATAAGCCGCATGATCATACTTAAACACGTACTAATTGACAGTATTAACTCAAATCTTAAAAATATTTACAAATTTTTCGCGTTAATGATCTAATTAAGGTGATAAGGATCGTAACTAAATATATCCCATACAATAGTGCGGAATTAATCGATACTATGCACGATTAAATTCGAACGATAAAATATGAAACGGTACATTGCTCGCCAAGCATAATCTCCAGGAACTTGAGATTTTTTGGTACGCATGAAACTAAATAAAAATTTATTTATTTTTAAAATTTATTTACATGACTAAATAAAAATTTCAAAATAACGGTTTCGTTTAAAAGGAATAGTTTCTTTTAATTGAAACATAATGCGAGGTATCAGTAGCCTACTATTTTAATATTTAATAGTTATTAGAGAAATTCCTTAAGCAAAATATCATTATTATAAAATTGCAGTAAAGCATAAAAGAGAAGAAACCGAAGTAAAAGAAATTAAGTGAAAAGCAAATAAGTACAATGTTGTGCTACTCTTAATAAAATTTATCGAAAAACTCTCTTTGGGTTAACAATACAACCAAATCGGAAATCCATGCTTTGGAAGAACATAGATTTTGTATTTAATTTCAAAACATAAGGGTACATTTGCGATACTAGATATTTACAAAGTGTGCCCTTGACTTGTGCATAAAAATAACTGTATTTTAATATTTTAATTTTTCAAGTATTTATAATTTCGCGTACATTCACGAAGGAAATCTTTTGAATAGTACGACCTATGCGCAATGTACGGAACTTATTTCCGCGTACTATCGGAGAAATATACTCACCGATGACGTCAAGCAGAGCTCGTTTACCGGAACCCTTGGAGCCGAGAATAGCTAGCACCTCTCCGCCGAAGACCCTGGCTGAAACATCTCTCAGGACAGCCGTAGGTTCGGAGCGCGCAACGATGCAACTGCAACTCGATGCTTCGGATGCCGGTACCGAAGTTGAGTGGTACACGCCCGATACATCTAGAACGTTTTCGGGCACCGGAGCCATAGCCGCTGTTGCCGCTGCCCGACGACGCTCCCTCAAGATGAGCGCCTCGCAGGTGCACCTGCTACTTACTGCTCCACCTCGTCGTCTGACCACATTTGGCATTCACGCATCGGCATTTATTGACTTGAGAAGCTTTACTCATACTCCAGCTTGCAGCAAGTCTAGAAAATCCTTCCGCACAATTTTCATTTAAAGCTATGAATTTTATTGATCCGATCGATATTACTATTCACTTCCTATATTCACTTCCTTTTTAGATAAACGCTGATGCAATCGTTATGCAGCTCGTTAAAATGGAGTACATTAGACAGTAAAATCCGATTCAAATCCGATTAAAAGTCCGATTGAATATCTGATTGAATATCTGACAAAAATCTATCTAATAATCTTAAAGTGGTGGACATTTTCGTCGTTGTCGCTGCTTAGAAAATAGTGTTAGTAAATGAAAGAATGTTTTGTTAAATATATTTAAGAGTAATGTTTAATAAATCAGAAAAAGACGGCGCTCTGAGTGTGTGACGAATTAATGTTTTATTAGTGCAATAACTGAAAACAGGGTCAAAATTATAAATTAGACGTGTTAATTATTGCGGTAATTTAAAAAAGTGTTTGAATTCTTTCGAATAGTCAAACAATTACGAAGAAATATGATGTAACGTCACAAAAAGCCTAGTAGAATTTGAAAACGTTGATACAAACAATTTATGGTAAACAATTTTTAAATTCAGCGGTGAAACATTTCAAAATATAAAAATGGAACTTGCATACAGTTCCATTCCTACAATATCATACAAATATGCAAATTACAATAAAAGCGTTGAACAAATGTTTTTCTAAAATAGATAATTATTTCAAAAGCTATTTCTAACTACGTAAGAAACGGTGAACTCCAAATCTCTAGTAGAGATTTTAAAATTAAAAATCTCATTGTTATGTAGATACATGGTACACTTTGCACCTTCCCTAATTGCATGCGATTAAATTTAAAAATTGTAATAGTATCGTGTGCGCGCGCGCGTGTGTGTAACATTAAATTACTCTTTATACCGTAAGTTTAAAATTGCGTTGACTTGACTACAAAATCTACTAAAACTACTAATTAATATTTTTCTATTTTTCTATTTTTCTATTTTTCTATTTTTCTATTTTTCTATTTTTCTATTTTCTATTTTATTTGTAATTCAACCTACTGAATCTAAAAAGTTGCGTGTTCAATTATAAGAATATTAAATACGTAAAAAAGAATTCACGTACTCCAACATTAACATAATTTCCAACCTTCTACTCTGAATTCACAAGCATTTTCTCGAAATTTCCATAAATAGCTAATCTAATATTTATATCGCAAAGGTGGACCAGTGAGTTTTCCATAATTAACCCAAATAAAATACACGTATAAAAATCGTCGTTGAAAATTTCGAAAGTATTTTCATAGCGGAAACACTTTTTTTCTAAATTATCACGTGCCTACATAGCCTTTTCAATTATACCGTATAAAAAATCCACAATTTTCTAATATTTAAATTACAGTGTGGTATTGATTAACACGAATAATACAGTGCTTGTGAATTTTCTTAAAACGCGTACTGCCTTTAATTACAGCGACATAAACTTCACTCGAATAAAAAGAGCCCAACGAAAACAAGCATAAAGAACCGTTCGAAAACTTGTTTATTCTCAACCTCCATTTTAGCAAGTTGATGTTTAGCAAGTTTGATGACTGTTGCAAGTTTGAAAACGTCAAAGCCGAAAGATTTTTCCCTGCAGAAGCATTGTACAGAAAATGTGATACTCACTAACGCCATGGCCATGACCGATTCAAAAGTGCCTCGACGACTTTTCGACTCGAGACTCGCCAAGAGAAAAATGTCGACGCGAATCTACGGCAGGCAATTACAGCCTGGCTAACCGAACCAAGTACTAACAGCAGTCTACAGAGGCGCAGCTCGGAAAAGCCGTGATCGCTGGTATCGCTGGTATCGCTGGTATCGCTGGTACGCAGGAGAAATTGAGTGTAACACTCGTAGTTGTGCACTACATGCACTTCTACGTACAGGATGTATATGAATACACTTTACTTACAGGAGGAAAAGAAGCACCGCAGGCGGCGAAGAAGGTACTAGGCAGACTTTCGGAGCATCAGTAGGGAAGCGAATAGAAGGAGCGCGAGCTAACAGCCGAGCGTCGCTGCGTCAGGTAGTCGAGCCTCGAGGTGAACGTTCTACCGCTGAAGGAACGAAACGCGCGGCGGAAGCGCAAAGAGGGGGAGGACGGAGGGGGACTCGTAGGTATGCTGCACGCGGGGCCCCGACTCCCGACTCCCGACTCCCGACTCCCGACTCACGAGTCCCGAGAGCCGAGAGCCGAGGGGCCCACTCGGCAGTCGCGCGTTGCTCTCTTGTCACGGGTCACGGCCACGACGCGGCTCTACGCTGTCCCAAGCAACCGCTTCCTCCGAATAGACGAAATAACTCGCGACGAAAGCTAGCTGTAAGTTGTAAGTTGGAGGTTAGATCCCAGACCCCAGACCTCGTCTCTGCTTCGGGCCCTTTCTCATAAGCGCGAGAAAACGTGTTTTTCTCCTTTTTTGTAAACCACGGACGATGACTCGCCGCACGCACTTCGATAACAAGCACTGCCTTCCCCAGCACAGTTCAGGTAAGAGCTCTCGCGCCTGCCTTATTCCTTTTGCCTTTCTTATTTTTAGTAATGGTATATAAGTGGTAATGCGGCATTGGCGAGCGATAATGGCGAGCGACAATGGCGAGCGACAATGGCCAGCGACAATGGCCAGCGACAATGGCCAGCGACAATGGCGAGCGACAATGTCAAGTTTACGGAAAACAAGAGTGGGAGTGGACGCGGTTGTGTAACGTACGAAGTTGCGCGGAGACACGGAGAGAGTGAGACAGACTGACGGGGATGGAAATGAATTTTATCACCGAGGCTCGTTTGCTCGAGAATGCTTACGGTTCATTTCGGTATGGGTTGATTCATCGCCGACGGCGCTTCACACGCCAAAGAAACCTATTGGAGGATTCGCGCGAATGTAACCGCCGAAGCTACAAGGCGTTTAAATGCCGTTTCTTCGGGAATTCCATCCGGAGTATGATGGGGAGCACAGTCCCGCCCAAGAAATAGATGATTGCCTTTTACGTGTTAAAAGGCTTCGTGACTTTTGCGAGAAACGCGGAATGAACTACCGGATTGCGCAAAACTTCTTGCGAAAATGAATTGTGCAAGGGGCTACAAGTTGTTTCGTTATAGAAGCTGAGTTAATTAGTTTACAGATTGTATTCAAGTCGTATGGGAATAGGAACACCGACGCGATACCACAATCCACTTCGTGGAAATGTGAATTGAATTATAAAATTTAATTAATTTAACTGAATCTCGCTACCTATTTAACATCTTATCAGAATTCATAATTAGCAAAATTCATAATTAGTCATGACGGCGGAAAGCAACTTTTGCTTTTTAAAAACGTTTTCTCTTACTTGTAGTTGGATGCTGCATTTTGTCTACATTTAAATATTACATTATATTAATTGTGAGACTAAATACTTTAACTAGTTTTGGTGTATAATTTTTGCGTCTTTTTCGCGACGTTCGCACTAAAACTTGCAAATAGGATCAGTTAGCGTACCAGCTTGTTAGAAATTATATTTTCATTGTTCCCGTCAACGACCCTTCTGTAAATGCTTGGGATTAAGATCTGTCGATCTGTCGATCGAAGAACGGCATTCGAGTTATCAACTTCTAAGTAAATATACGTCACCGTCGTCGGAATGCAGATAAAACAATGAGTGCATTTGTATTTGTATCGCTGTATCCGGGCAATCGACGTAAATTACGACGTAAATTATCATTAAATGAACCTTATTTTCGTACCCGCTTCTCTTGGTGATACAAAAAACTTTTCTTACGATACTCTACTAGCGAGACTTTTTCTCTTAGTCACCATTTCGCAAACTTTCTTACCAAAGCGAGAACACGCACACGTATGTAATACAGGTTGCGCGAGTTGAATGTGAAATTCGCACGAGGGTAGGTCACGAATGCAGGTGCAATCAATACCATGCACGCATGCCACACCGTAAGACATTACGACGATAACATACCTGCATTTCTACATTTTCACCTCTTTTTTCCATTAAATGTGGAAAGTTCATAAATGCATTATTACCCGTTGTTATCCTATTGGATTTAACATCTTCGTTTACGTAAATACGCCTATGGTGGTGTAAATAATATTCGAAGCTTAAATTGCCTCGGTATATGACTACCTGTTATGATTAACTGATAATTTTTATGTTTACGCTGGTATTAATTTTGTCTATTAATTCAAGCGTAAAATTACAATCAGCTGTATAATCTTGAAATGGTTATGCCAAAATTAAGGCTGAAGTTAAGGCTGAAGTTAAGGCTGAAGTTAAGGCTGACTCGATGATATATACAAATATACGAAGATGGTTTTGAATTAATCGACTCGAACCTCAAAAGCAATAAAAACTCTCTAGTTGCAAATTTAAAATTGTTACATATGATGTTGTTGAAATACGTGACATCAAACATAAAAAATTGCATTATCGTTGAGCGTCGCGTTAAAGATCGAACAGCGAAAAGTTTCTTTTGCGACACACATTCGAATTAACGTTTGGCAAGCCTTAATCCACACAAGTTGTTATGTTCTATGTTAATAAAAAGACAAAGGTAAAACGTACGTATAAGATCCGAAAAGATATTGTTGGAGCGATACTTCAACCTTCCATTCGAGATAAGACCTTTGATTATCCGCGCGTATTTTCTGTACCGCCGTATACAAGCGTATCTTGATGCAATCATTACGCACAATCATGAGTTGAAATCATTCAAATATAAACTTCATTCTTACATATAAGAGAAGCACACTTTTTGCAAGAGAATAAAGTGCGCACTACTAAGTATCTTTATTGAAAAAAGAAAAAACCCATTGTACTAGAATAAAGCCGTAAAAGTGTTTCATAATGCGGCCTCTCACACTTAAATAAATCTAATTGTTTGCAAAACTACGCAACACATTTCATTTCCAATCTACCGATATCGATTGTATTTAACTTTATGTACCATTACATGCCAATTGTATCGTGGTTTTAAATAATATCTTTCTGGCAATTTAGAAATAAGTCTTTCAACATCAAATTATTCGCTTATACGCCATTCGAAGAAAAGGTCAGAAAATATTGACTTAATTAGCCTTCATCTCTTTAACCGCATTATAAATCATTCTACTATGAACTCTTGAAAACTCTTTTTAAGTTTATTATGCGAAATACCTACTGAAATATAATAATACATTTTTAGTATACTTAAAAAACCATCGTCTTCGGAAAAAAACTAAAGTTACTAAAGCTAAAAATAAAGTTACTCCATCTGTAGTCCGAAGAAACCGCAGTAGTGTTAAATTGTTGAAGTAATAATCAATAATAAGTTAATAGCGTAGGAAATTGTTCTCTGCGAAAGTGCATCGAAGTAGAAGCTTAAAGTTGATAGCCGAACGTTCAGGATGCGTCGCAGTTAACACATTGGAATCCAGTCAAATCATAATGAAATCCTACCTTGTAGCGAGTGCCATGTGAAATTAAAAGAAAAGGCACCGGAGGGTATGTTTTTCATACGTTAGCGAACGTGCTTTTTATTTATAGGTCAGTAGGCTGAGCATTAGCGGCCAAGCGACTACGTCATCGTAATCTGCGAAGACCTTGACACAAAAGAATGCACCCTGGCCGGTCGTGATCCAGCTGTTGCACGTGTCCAGGCCGTCGAGGTAACTCGAAAGCGCCATGGGCTCGGAGGCTTGGGAATTAGAGCGCAGGTACTCCGTGCCCGGGGCACTCGATACGAGGGGTCTTGAAGCTCCCGGTGCACCTGCCAGCGAAGACCTGCACGCCTGGTCCATTTACAGGTATAAAAGGGACCACATCTTTCTTGCCATTTACATCACCTGAAATGGATATACCCGAGCTATTTCTGCAATCCTATGCATTATCCGTAATCCATACAGCTTCTTCACTTGGTGTTTGGGGTTATCTCGCATACTTCCAGCTTTCTTGAAATTCGAGTTGCCGACTGATCGATTGGCAATCGGTCAATTATTTTTGTACAAGTTTTCAGATATAATCCACTGACTTTCGTGCGTTATTTCTATTTCCACGCGAACTAAACTTACAGCCACTGGCAGCTGATCTACAAATGCTTCTTATTTGTTTTATTTTTTTTTTTTTTTTATGCGGAAATAATTAGATTCGCAAAATACAGATACGCTATCAAACATCCGATATATTTATTATTAATATGTTTTTCGATCGGTGGTATAATTCATGCGTACGTTGTAATTTACAAATGCACAAATTGTTATAAATCAATTGCATTATCAAGTTACAATGGAATCTTATGACTTGAAAATTTTCGTGTGGAGAGAAATTTATCATTGATGTGATGTATTCGAGTTAAACGCGGAACTTGATATCGGTAACTGATCGAGCTATTTAAAAAAAAATTACATTAGCAATGTACGTGCATTTAAATTTGATTTTAAGAATACCCTACAGTTATGTGAATCACGCGATGAATGATTGCTTTGTACACAAAAAAAAAAAAAAAAAAAAAAAAAAAAATATAGCATTACTTACACTTTTTCCGATATTTGTCACTTTGCTAATTTAAGAATAATGTTTGTCTTTTATTAAAAGGAGAAGTTCTTCTGCGCGTTACTATGCGCATTCCCACGGAAGGCCGAATGGGACTCTTGAATGCATTTCTTGAAAATTCTGTCTACAACGTATGGGAAATTCTTTCGGAAAGATATATGCTGGGGAAAAAATCATCAAGCACGCGTTGACTATATGTATTAAATATATACATTAAAAGTGGATGAAAATATTTAAAAGAAAAGTACTGTACCTAATAATGATTTGGATCAGAATTTTTGTACGTTTAAAGTATAGACAGAGTATCTTTTGAACGGGTCTTAAGCAAATCACATGAAATGCAAATCCTAGATATTTAACATTTAAAAAAAGGGAACCCATGAAACTTGCATTTTCAACTCGGACATCGTCTTAGCTCGATCAATGTTCCCGACAAATGTAAATGACCTACTTGCATTCCATTTGCATTTGCATTTGAATTCTAAATAATTAGAACGGAATTCCATTTGAAAGACTCTTTCAAATTCTTTCCCAAATAGAACTGAAAGTAGCTCGAACCAAACTACATTTTCCTTCTTTCCTCGAGCTTCAAACACAATGATAAGGCTGAACTCTGAACTCCGAAGGCAAAATCTAAACTCGGACTTTACGGACTCGGCCCTGGGCTCGGCGGAGAAATCGCCTCTGCCCTACGGCAACTTCCAGCTGCGCGACTCCACGGTCCAGAGTATCTTGCGGCATCCGCGGTATGGTCCGCGCAGTCCCCTGGCCAACAACTCTTACACGTACCTCAAGTTCGGTCTGCCGCGCGTCTTGCCGCCCTCGACGTTGCGCGCCGGTCGTGACGCCGGCTCCAGCGGCTATGACTCGAGCGAGGAAGGCCGCGCCAGGGCCGCCGTCGGCGGACGGGTTCCGACCTTCGCCTGCTTGCCGGCTATGCGCTCCGCCAGAAGTGACCCCGATTTTCGTAACACCATATCTCCTCAGGTACGGGCTTACTTTCCTCGTCCCGTCGCTTTCTGTAAACGTCTTTATGTCGACGAGTGAGCCTTTACGATATTTCATTAAAAATTACATTTTTTTTTTTAATATTTAAGCATAAATTACATTATAAGAATACATTAGAAGAAAAGAGCACAAATAGAGACTGCAACTTAGTATTTTAGTATTTTTGTTGAGGGCAAGCAGTCAGTTTTTTCCATAATACTATAAGCGACCGCGTAAACTTTCCATCTGCTGTGACTAATGATATTATGCCGAGTAAACGTCTGAACGTTTTGCATTGCGCGAAGAGCGATAATTGTATCATTTTGTTACGTGGCAGCGGCGATCTCGTACGGTTGTCGAGTTTCCGTTTAAAGAGAACATTTTGGTAGGTAGGAACTCATACGTAAATTATAAAAGAAAATTAACTTCTGAATCATTTACATTTAATTTATGCTTTTAAGGATATCATCTCCCGAATAATTACATTTTAAACGCAATCACGTACCGTGTCAAACTTTACTTATGCTGCTCAATGGCTTAAAATGGCTTTTCTTTAATACTTCCTACAATTTTCTCATCGCCGATTATTTTCGCTAATACGGACTGTGCATTCTCTTGAAACAATCGTAATAATCGTGTGATCGGTTGACTCAAATAACACGCATTATTTTGAGTAAATTTTTCGATATAGTATTTCCTTGAAACTAGATTCTTGACAGTCTGGTCAACCGTATATTTATGTGGAACAATTATTTTCTAAAGAAGGAATTGTCAAATATAATGTGCAGATTTTTTATTTAAAAGTTCATGAGCGTCCTTTAACAATCGAAACGCTGACTCTTAAAATTTGTAAAAATTTGCGACCGATTTCAATAAAGGTATCGAAAACTTTTGTAAAAATATAAATAAATATATTTGAAGTATAGCATTAAAAACCATATTCGTGATATGCAAAAATTTCGAACGAGTACTTTTCATCTGATATACAAGTTGAAGCGAACAAAAATCTGTTCTACGTGATACTTTTCTGATAATTATTCCAGAAAGAATTACTATGTTGAAAATCAAAAACAAAGGATCTTCAGCGGGTATGAAAAAATTTTATGCAGAAATTGTTTAAAAATAACGGGGGCAAAATATAACAGAGCTTATTAATAACGCATCTTAAGAATATTTGTAAGTATTTTTAAACATAAGAAAAAAGTCGATCTCTAGATCGAGCGAAATCTTAAAACAAGCGACTGAAAGATTACCGGTCGTTTCCTTAAGTTCCAAGTTTTAATCGATAATTTTGACTTCGAGTAACTTAAAAATCTTATTTGGTACTAAATTAATAATTATCAGACTAATAATTGCTACGTATCTGCTATTCTTGTCCCGATATTCTTGAGCTTCTAAATCAAAATATATCTTGCACTTAAAAGTAATCTTAAAAGTAATAAGCCGGGATTCTATTAAGAAAGATAAGAAATAATGAAAAGCTCGAGGCATAAAATTAAGAAAACATCCTGTGCACGAGTAGGGCCGAGACAGCCACTCGCATATTAGTATGCATCATCAGCAGCAACACAATCATCACGTACTAAAGCCGGTGTGCCGAGAGTCGCGCATGCGCAGTGCCAGTGAAGCCAACCTTCTGCAAACTGCGACGACCTCGGCGACTGCGATCGGCGTATCGCCTCGTCCCATGATGAATCGCCGTCACAGCATAGCTCCTATCGATCCCGGTCATGTCTACGATCGTCATCCCGCCCATATGTTGCTTCCACAAATACTTCAGCAAAGTATGCACCAGCAACAGCAGCAGTTGCAAACACCGCAGCATCCGCACTTTCAAATGCGCTGCGTCGAGGCAAGCGGCCCACCTCTTAAAGTATGATTTCTATTACTTCGAATCATTTACCGATAAGTTTTATCTCCAAATACTAGTTGCACACTGAACGCGACAAACCGTCCCGCAATCATGATTTTATATCGTGGATGAATTTTGTACTTCTTAGCTATGAATTTAGAATTGTTCTTCAGTACTGAGCGTATGAAGCCAGAGAAGATGAAATCTACAACTGATTTCTGAATTTTCTTTACCTTCAAAGGATTATCAATGCTGACATGTCGCTCAGGGAACGCGTACTATTATAAAATTAAGGTCACTACTAGTCGAGTTTCTTTTCAACTAAGAATCATATAATACGTTTATAAACTCGAAATCATATGCAAACGCCAATGGCAAATCAGTCTAATGACTCAACCCCGTAAACCTAGTCCATTTAAAAAAAATATAATAATTTTCGATTATAGAGTTCGATTATCAATTTCATCATTTTTAAGCAGCAGAAGAATACAGAATATACTGAAATATACTGCAATATAGTGAAAGAATTTTTTTACAATTTTTATTTCATATTTTTAATTGTAATCGCCAATATTTCTTATGCTCCATTTTTAAGCACTAAATTTTGTGAAAATAATAAAGTAATGAACCTGATTAGATTTTTCAAATAACAACATACAAACCTGATTGTTCAAAGCAAATAAAAATTTAGTTATTGAATTTAGCCAAACAAGATTTGCACTTTATGCACGCATTGCCCGATTTTAATCTCAACCCCTTAATTAAATGCAAATAACGAAAGGTCATCTACAAATTTCTTTTATATCAAGAACGGAGCTACCTATCTAAGGAGTATCAGCTTGGAGGCTGGGGCAGGAGACGTATTAGCTATCATGTCAACGAGTGAGAGGGAGGGTACTCTGATAATGGAAACGATGTCGGGCAGGAGAAGAATCAGAAAGGGGGATATATTTCTCAATGGCAGGCCAGTTTCTGATAAGACCTTAAGGTATGATAAGTATAATTTAAGTGTAAGAACTCCGGCGAACAAACATGAAATATCCACAACGAATATAACGTAAGATTTATTAAAAATGCACCACGAATTTTGTCGTTCGGGCATTCTCAATTAATTCGTAAATATTAATTTTAAGGAAACGCAATTACAATTTACAATCACAATTTGATTCGATTAAATATTTTCCCAATACTTGAGTAATCTCTACAATAGTAATTCTCCATAAATTTCATCTGCATGAAAGTTTCACCGTTAATTAAACTATTATTCAAAGTACTGGGATTTAAGGATCTATCGTAATAGTAGCGGTTGTTGTAGCTTTAGTTACTTTTCTATTGCGTAAATCGAAAGTATGACAATTTACACAAAAATTTTTTATTCTTTCAAGAAACAATTAACAAGCTTTTTGTTTTCTCAGTTTTGCCAATCACACAAATAGTAGGTATGTGATGGAAAAGAAAAAAACAATCGATCTATGGAAAAAAAATTCTGTAACGTTAAGCAATCGATTACGAAGATATTTATGCACTTGTTTCGCGTAGGAGCAGTGCATAAACAGTGTACTCCAGTTTAATGTAGAGCAACCTTTCAGCAATGGTGGATAAGGAGAAAGCATTTTTAACATTTGTTAAGAAAATAATTTAATGAGGTGTATGAACAGATATATGTAATTAGGTGTAATAATTGATGACGGTAATATCGATATTTCTCGTATCTCTTACGCGTAATTCGAGACAGTAATTCGTAGCAATTGGTCTATTCTTCTTCTGCGTTTGTACAATCCAAGGATTACATTACTTTTTCTAGGTTAAATCTGTCAGCGACTAATTGGTATAATTAGTCCATCTTAATCAATACGCCGTGATTGACCAGAAGACGCTTAGCGAAATAAAGTTTATTTATCTCATAATTATGCAGTGTTCGGCTGTCAAACATTTCAGTTGAATACTATGTTCCTTTGACTTTCAGATCAACAGTGGCATACTTATCGGCGGAGTCGCCAGAAGTAGGTCTGAGCCCAGATCTTACGACTCTCCAGTGCCTAAATTTCTATGGGCTGGTACGTGGTGCGACCAGCGTTTCATCCCTCGAGGCTGAGTCCATTCTCCAAGAGCTCGGACTCGATGCCACGAAGCACTGCCTCGTCTCCAGTCTCACATGTTCCGAATCTCGTCGCTTAGCCCTCGCTTGCCGGCTTATCGAGGGCACGCAAATCCTGAGCTTAGATAGGCCGACACGCGGTCTCGATATCTTCGATGCTTTCTTTCTCGTCGAATATTTAAGACAGTGGGCCCTCAGGGCGCAGAGACTAGTTTTCATGACTTTACATCCGCCCACTTACGAAATCCTTACAATGTTATCAAGGGTGGCCCTCACTTCTGGTGGCAGACTTATGTACTCAGGACCGAGAAAGGACGTACTTCCATACTTTGCCTTAGCCGAGTTCCCTTGCCCGCCATTTAAGAATCCTTCTGATTACTACCGTAAGTTTTACTTTCTTTAACTTTTACCAATTGCTTTTAAAGAAATTCGCCTAAATCGACCGCTTCCCCATCCCCAATACGTACCCAAAAATAAAAGTGTCAGGTACTAGATATTCTGAACTTTAAGCAATTTTATTCAAATAGAAATTTCAATGTTAATTGAATGTACTTTGGAAAAGTCAAGCTGAATAATAAATGAAAATTTAGTTTTTATCAGTTTTATCAATCCAGAATAAAGTACAGGTGGCACATTGATACACCCAATAGTTTCATATGAAGTTTCTCAAGATTGCATTGCCGTTGATATAGCACAAGGATAAAAAAGTTTCTGAATTTAATTAAATGTTTCTTTCAAAAGTTTTGAAAAAATAAGCAATCGCTTTAAAAAATATCAGACAGACTGGAGTATTAATTCAAGCTACGTAAAATTCTCTAGTTGACTTGGTAACGTTGGATGATTTATCTGCGGAGGCGATGCTCGAATCTTCGCAGCGGATCGAACATCTGGCCGAACTGGCGCGGGCACGACTTCCGCCGCTCAGCGATCCGGGTCCACCGGGTCCTCTCCCGTCGTCCAATTCAGGCGCCAACATCTTCGTCCAGACGTATGCGCTATTCATGCGCAAGCTTATCTATAGTCAGCCTTGGAGCCTTGCTATGCTACTGCGCAAGATCTTCGTGGCCACGTCGCTCAGTATATTGTTGGGATCCATCTTCTGGGACGTTGCTAATGATACTAATCTTCACCTGAGAGATAGAATTGGGTTTCATTACGTGAGCCTGGGGATACTTTTTTGGCCACTTAGCTTGCTAGGAATAGTGGAAATCGTACGGTGCAGACCTAGCGTTGAAAGGGAGATCAATCATGGATTGTATAATAGATTTGTTTACATCCTGGTAGAGGTAAGACTCCAACAATTGCCCTTTTCTTTAATTTCTGAACAAGATAAGCAATCAGTTATGGACAATGTAGGTAATTGTAAATTCGTATCTCATAACGTCATTCCTCGAACAAACTTTAAATTATAATACGTGATAATTGAAAGTATGCATTATAGAATACTCTAACAAACATGGACGATGAAGGTTCTTTTAATCGCGGAATAAACGTAGAATATAATAGAATAGATATGCTAATCTATTTACTGTGTGAAGCCGTAAAAGCTAGCGTTTGCTTAATTTTTTTTTTTTATATATCACGTATCGTTATTGCGTATAATATCCCTGTACTGAACGCATAAATAAATTTGGTAAATTATACATGAAATTAGACTTGTTGTTGCTCGTATGAGCAGTCTTAAGCAGCCTATAAATATCTGATTTTCAGAATGATAAGATTATTTCAAACGTAAATCAGGTTAGTTATCTTTTGTTGAAAGGAACAAAAGAATATAATTCGAATGATTTTTAAAAAATTAACCGTCCCGCAATTTTTTCAACGACATTTACCTACGCCTTTAAACGACACTGGAAGGCACATCGAAAATGCCCCCTGCATACGTATGTGTAAAAAATACAATTTTATGACGCGTTACTTTTACGACATCGAGGCACTTTTACGTAAATTTTATAAGTAGCCCATTCGCGAATATAAAAATTCTGCCTGTTTAGCTCGTTTGCAGCCTGCCATCCTGGAGTCTAATCTACCTCTCGTACCTGGCACCGGCCTTCGCCATGACGGGCCTGCACCTGTCCTCTTCGACCACAGCCGATTCTAATCTGCTTCAGGCCGACGAAAATCTCGATAGCTTGTGGCGCTATCTGAGCATTGGCCTTATCTATCTTCTCCTTCAGCATTTTGTCTGCATCCTTTTTGCTCGGCTCTGCGGCAGCTCCTGGACTTTTTTGGCCCTCCTCCTATCCGGAATCACCATCGGCGAGACAACTATCGCCGCGGGCCTGACTCTCCACTTGGACAATCTTTATCCTTGGTACGGATGGGCGAGTCCGTTGAGATGGGCATTTGCGATCCTTTTGCCACCACTGCATAGCCCCGAGCTTATGGCACGACTAAAAAACTGCAAGGCCAAACAGATACAGCGTCAAGATATCATCACTCAAAGTACCTGCGAAATGCCCGACGGCGATTTGGCACTCAGAGAAATCGCACTGAGCAATGTCGTCGGGCTCGTGCAAGATGGATGGTTGTTGGCTTGTCTAGGGATTGTGTTGGCAGTTATTATTGCGGCCTTCTTGGCGATTAGGCACTCGACGAGCAAGAGCTCGCTCAAAAGTATGCCTAACAAGCCTTAGTGACTTTCATGATATTATAAACTGTCAAATTGAGCGATCGTGAGTTGTTCTCGTTCGCAGGCATCAATCACTCAGCGTTGTGGAAGTTGTAAAATGCGCGCGTACGTAAACGCAATAACGTTTGTAGCGCTCGCGCAATTTTAACACTTGCCATTGCCTATGTCATGATATAACGGAAAAAATAACTAAAGCAGCGATTCTCCTCAAACAGAGCAAATTCCAATTGAGTCGCTTCAACGTGCAATACAATCTATCTTCGCTATCTTCACCTCTTTACATCCAGTGCAATTAATAAATAATACGCAGTCCTTAATTTAATTTCATTTACGTTAGAAATGAAATATAAAAGTTATTTGCGGTGCCATTCCAGTGTGAATTTCAATAATGCCTCTTTAATTTTTAAGGCATTTGTATTATCCTTAATGCTAATACTTGATAATAATTAATGCAAGCACACGAAAGCTCAATAAGAATTACATCTTTAAATCGTACCTCTTGTTGTAAAATTTATTTCCATTTAATTCGGCAAAAGTTCAATTACATAAAGCGTTGAAAGCTTTATGTAATACTAAGCTACATAAAGGAAGCAAAGATTATCATACAATTGGGTCAAACAGCTTGTAAATGAATTACATGTATCGAGAAAATTTTCTTCTGCGTTTGTAAATGTAATAATGTTCTAGGTACGAATTGAACGAATAATGATATTTGATATTTTAATCTAGGGTTTATATGTACATTAGTAGAATGCGCTAAATACTCTATTTTTAAATTAAACGTAATTTATTTACTCCATACGCGTATTAATATAAGCTATGCTATTATCGATTGAATAAAATCAATGACATTAAACATTCTTTTGAATCTGAACTATTATCGTATGAAATTTTTGACTTTTGAAAATTGTCTTTTCCTTCTTAATTAATTTAAAACCACATTACTATGATAAAGGGACAATGGCGTATTATATTTGTAAGAAAAAGGTACAACGAACTTACTAATTAATTATATATGTATTAATTACAACACAACGAATTCTTAGTCATAATAATTCCATCTGAAATAATGTAGTAACCTTATTTATTAGTAAGATCATTACCATTATGTCACTATTTATTTAAAAAGTAAAAAAAGGGCATGATAATGACATTTTATATTCTAATGTACTTTTATATGAAAAAGAAATTTATGTATATGTATGCGTGTGTGTGTGTGTGTGTGTGTGTGTATACATACACGCACGCGCGCGCGCGCGCGCGCACACACACACTGTTTTTATGAAAACTTTAAATAATAAATTGTGAGAGGTGCGTGTGTGCGTGCGTGCGCGTGCGTGCGTGTAAATAGACTTAAGTTATTGATTTGCACAAATTTGACTACAAATTATTTACTAGTGCAATATTTTATCAGGATAGTATTTTTACATTAAGAGTACACAGAGTTACATTTATCTGTACAATAATATTATATGAAATTAATATTTACCCGTTGTTTCGTACGCAGATATGAAATAATTTTAAAAAAGTATTCCATGTATTTTTATAAATCTGTACACTTTTGGAAATTTGTAAAAAATGAATTAATTAATAAGAAAATTATACAAAGATTGTTTAATCGAAAACTTGAATCTTTATTTTTTATTATTATTTTTCTTGGTGCTTATTTATATAAAAAATTAAGGTAATCACAATAATTGGAGTATTCACGTTTTTACGAATAATAAAAAAAAGGTCTGACGTCAATCACATGCTCTAGAAACATAAAAAACATAAAACGTTATTGTAACGTATAAATGTATTAAAGTAACTGCAAACATTATCGACATACTGCCATTAAAATAAAACTAAAGTACCTGTCCTATTTATAATTGAACTTTCTAATATTGTGAAATTTGAGGGTAATACTTTTAAAGCGACTCAACTGAAAGTTAACTATTAAAACAGATTTTTTTATTTAATGTTAACGGCCTAAAATAAGTTAAATTATTAATTCACAATTGTTTCTAAAAAAATTTCTTTTCAATTTTTTAATATATAAAATTGCCAAGATTTTAATTATCATTGGTGATTGTTACAGTAAATTAAAATGAACTTTTCGATGTTGAACAACAAAAGAATATAAGTTAAAAGTACGCGCGTTATTCGACTTTCAAATCCAAATAAAAAGAAAAGTAAATGCGTGCATTTCTTATGAAAATATATAAAGAAAACCAAACCTGTAGAAAAGAAATTGTTGAGCAGTTAAACTGTGTGCAAAAAGTAATTTAAAGTAAGAGATTTAAAGAATATTTAAAGACATTCACAGCGAGATAAAAAAAAAAGTATTCTCGTTAAAATGAATTCGTTTTTAAATTTGTCAGATTAAAAATTTAATGTCAACGAGTAAAGAATCTATTTTTTACGCGACTGAGCATTAGTTTCGAGATATCGCGAGAGCCCCTTGTTTCTACCGTAGCAGCAAAGAAAGAAAAGTAAGGAAAAAAGAGTTGTGAATAGTATGCGCACACACGAAAAAGAAAAGGCGCAGCGAAGCGAAAATCAACGCGAACGAGCGGAGTTATCGAAGCAGCTCCTCGACTTGACGTATTGCGCATGAATGAAGGAAAAGGCTTCGCTCGCTCGCTCGCGTACTACACTCTCGACATGTACGAACGTGGCTATTACGAAAGCCACGTACATTAGGCGCCACGAGCGGTCGATCGAGATTTGCATAAAAAGTAACGTAGACCTCCGGTCGGTTCGTTAGCACGCACGCCCGAATGAATCATCGCTCGTGTAAATCACCTGCTTGAATTATTCAATTACGCAGCATTTCACGCGAGTGCAAATATCGATGACTTTACGACATACGTAGCGTACAGTACCCCCCTCCATGCAGTACTCGCTCTTAAAATAATACGGAACGAACGATTCGCGTACTTGCCCATTCATTCGTTCCTCGAAGAAAAAAGGATCGGCAGCGATTGGCTAATCTTTACGATGTGCTTTTACAATGAATTGCTTTCCTACGTGAGTACGCAGCGGTAATTCGATATGGGAGAGTCGCTGCGGTGCAGCAGCTCCCCACAGTCCTGGCTTTCCTCGGCTGAAGCTAAAAGAAATCGGTGGATTTAGGGAGGGATAGGATGCTAGAGGGAAGGAGAGACTTGGGGAGGTGCGTTAGTATGGAGCAGAGTAATACCATATATTTCTCCGTCAGATCCACTACGTCAGATGCACTCACGGACTTGTGCATTTTATGTATCAAACTACACACGTACAAACCCACACGTCACAGCAGCATTCTTTCTCCAAATTTCAGTTTCCTTTACTCAGGCTACCGAACTGAAAACCAAAATCCGTGATACAGAATTCTTTCTTCTGCGGATACAATTTTAAAACCAAGCCCAGGCGCACATTCGCAATGCTTGAAAAGGCCTATCGATCGCTTTCATCTGCCACGATGTGCAATACCTGCAATATACATTTACGATGCATCGTGCTGTTGGGACTATCGTGCTTTAATCGTCCATTTTTTACACGAGTAAGAACGGATACATTTATTATACATGTGTGCACAACGATCGATAAATCTGTCCATCGATCGAGAAAAAGAAAGAAAGAAAGGAAAAAAGAACGAACGACGCACTCGTATACTCTACTACGCTTCGTATTATAAGAATTATGACGAAATTCAGCTTCCGAGATTTCCATCTCCGTTTCGTGCACTCGTTTGCACTCGAGCGTCCTACGATTATCAAACTGTTTCATTTCTTTATTTGCAAATGCTACGACACATTCACTCGTCCTCCATAAGCTCGGGCGCTATCAATTTCTTTCATGCGGCTAACGACGCGCGGTGCACTTTCTCTCTCGTTCCCTCTTTTTCCAGTCACACTCTCGGTATCGGTTCCCTTCAATCCACATACCGATGCCAACTCATCGCTCGATCAACCTCGATTCGACGCGCTCTTGCCTGGCTTTTGTTTCGGACACTGCCGCTGTAATCGTTGATCGCAGCGGGAAGGAAAAAGACAGAGGCATTCCGATCATTTGCAGAGCTTCCTTCGTTTCACTGGAATCGCCCCACTCCACCACCCACGCGAACGACAGAGAGGCAAAGAGAGGCGAAAACGGCTGAGCGCTGCTCTCCGATACGGGGGCGCGAGCACCGGTCCGTTAATGAAAAGAGCTTTGTCAATGGAATGACGTCAAACCAACAACCATTGGTCGAGGCCTCGGCGCACCACGTGACTCGCGACCAATCTCCTCTCCACCCTCGCCCTCGCCCCCGCCCCCGCCCCCGCCGCCGACCGCGACCGCGACCACGACCCCGACCCCGCCAGCGTCAGGGAGCGCATTACGCGCGATCCTCCAGAGCTCCGTGGGCCGATCGACCTCTCGACGCTCGAGCTCTCGGAATTTCCAATACGCGCGATGACGACTTCTCGAGCCCACGCGCATCCTCGGCTCTATGCCCAAATACACTTTGTCTTTCCCGCTTCGTTGGATACGGTCGAGCGCCCGCGACTGTGCGTCCACTCGCAGCCGAGAGGGTCGACAAATGTGTGTGAGTGAGAGGCAGCGCCGGTCGATCGCACGCGTACTCGTAGTGGGAGAGCGAGCGAGCGAGAGAGAGAGAGAGAGAGAGAGACTGACCGAGCGACTCTCCCTCCAGTCCCTCTGCGGAGTCTCGACTCGTCGCAAGAGCGCTGCAAGTGCGACCGAGAGCCCCTCGATCCTCCCCTCCGACGGCCTGTCTCTGTGTCTCCGCGAGCGTCCGAGAGGAAGCTTCGCGAAATCGCGAGTGCCGCGGCCTACCGAGTCGAGCCGAACGCAACCGAACGAGCCCGAGAGGGGATCGATACGACGAGGCGCGCGGCATCAGCGGTGCCCGATGCGCCGTGAGTAGAGGACGCGACGCACCCCGGAGCCGAGTGCGCCATCGCGTGGGAAATGCCGCCGGGCGGTCGGGGCCAAGTCGGCCAGGAGCAGGAACAGCAACAGGAGCATCAGCGGCGCGAGATGAGCGAGACCGAGGAGGGGCTCGTGAGCGGCGAGTGGCTCTTCCGCGAACTGCGCTCCCAGGCCCAGCGACTCCTCGTGCTCGATTGCCGCGCCGGCGCCGACTACGCCGAGAGCCACGTCCGGGGCTCGGTCGCCCTGGCCGTACCCAGCATCATGCTCAGGCGGCTGGCCGCCGGCAAGGTCGAGCTCCTCTCAACGATCAAGTGCCTCGAGCTGAGGTCGCGGGTCGAGCTGCTCCTTGGGGCCGAGGGCGGGGCCGCGGCCAGGGACGCGGGGAGGGGCCGCTTCGTCCTCGTGGGCGATTCCACGGAACCAGCCGGACACCAGGGAGAGACCATTCACGTGCTCGCCCGGAGGCTCCGGAGCTGCGGGGGCCAAGTAGCCACGCTCGAAGGTACGTCGCCCCAGCCAGGCCGGTACTCCGGTACTCTTTTCTTTTCTCGTTTCTCTGTTTCCTTTTGCTTTCACTTTCCCTTTCCCTTTCCCTTTCCCTTTCCCTTTCCCATTCCAATTTTCTCGGCCATTCGACCTTACCAGTAGATTCGCCCAGTCTTAGCAAAAATTAAAACGCTAATTAAAACAGAATTACTAGTTGCGTGAGCTCCTCCGACGATTAATGCGAATGAGTTACTTTCTTTTTCTCATTCGTGTGCGTTAGGCTTTTCAGCTTTTCAAATGAATCGTTGCTCCTCTGTATTCATTGAATATTTCCCCCATCAACAAGTATCCAGCGTGACAGCCAGCGCATTATTTATTTTATAATTCCGTGGTTGGTACTTCGAAAATAGTGTTTCCGAATATGAAGAGCTGGCCGGAATTTTGTCGCGTGTTACAAGTGTTACATTTTATATTGTACTTGTGCGTCTTAACGAACGTCTTAACGAACGTCTTAACGAACGTCTTAACGAACTGAAATACATAGAAGTACACGTTTCCTCGAAATTTAACGAAGGCATATACGTATTTATGTGAATTTCTACTTTTCGATAACTTAATGATCATTGCAAGGTTTGTATCATAATTTCCAAAGAAAATCAATGTTGAAGGGTTAAGCAAACAGAGTCGAGTCTATTTCAACTACCGTTTGCAAATTATGAGGATTAATTATGCAGGATAATTATGAAAATACAGTAAATACTGCTTGTCTACTGCGTGTTTGTTACGAGATTGCTACGTGTATTTCAAGTTTTTAAATGTGTCATGTGCGCTTTGATATAATTCTGCCAGTTTTCTTCTACGCTTGGCAATTAATGAATATCAGAAGAAAATTAAAACTTTTTGTGTGCGACCAGATGTGAAAAATACGCGATATTCTATATAGACGTGTGTAATTCAAATAAGAATTCGGATCAGAAGATTTTATTGTCTTTTTTAAAGACTAAATTTAAATACTTTTGTGCTGCTGTGCATAAAGAAATCTAAATCGCATATAAATGAAAATATTAAAATGCTGTTTAAATTAGTATAATTGTTTAACTAGTATTATTTCCAACAATTTTGTAACAACTCTGATAAAACCTTATCTATGCAATGCAAATACAATGTTAAAGAAACCATTGTAAGTAAATAACTAATTTTATATTCATTGCAAATAAAAGTCACACGCACAACGCGTTTCAGCGCGTTACAAGCTTTTAATTATATGAATTTAAAATTATAAAATTTAAAAGAGCTGAATTTAGTTGAATTAAAAATTTTCTCTTAACCAGTCGTCGTGCGTACATTTATACATGTAAAACTTGAATCTTTTGCAATTTTCGGCATTTTCGTGATACTCTGAGAATTTATACATTTATTAAGAAACGCGCGATACTAAATCTCAGATGGCGATATACATAGCACTCGAATGTTAATAAACGAATAACACCGTGGAAAATTATCAAAAATTATCTCAATTGTTAGTTTCGTACAATAGTCAGTCTGCGATAATTATCAAATTACCCAGCAGCGATGCAATTAAAAGGATAAAAAACATCAAACATTTGTCGCAAGTTCATGCGCGATTGAAGCGAGTGCATTCGGGACATCCTGTACAATTGTCTTACCAATTACAATTTCATTACTCGGGCGTTTAAATGCGATGGTGTGTCAAGTATCCGTTCATTCCACTCGAACTTTCAAATTATAAATCGTACGTCGGATAATGAATGGAGTCCAGCCTCGTGATAACACATCTGAAAGTTAACTTCGTGTATTTCCTTATAGTAATAACGAGAAACAGCCTCTTTTAATTGACTTATGTTAAAATACTCCGCTAAACTAAACTGTCATTACGAATTATTGTACCATAAAATAAGCGTTGCTCGTTGATCGATAAAGCGCTTTTCCGCGACAGCAACACCCAATTAGCCTTATGCATGACATTAAAATCGCATTTTAATGTGATCTTCGGAATATTTAATTTCATGAAAATCATTTTTAACTATACGTGGGAGTATTCCGTTAATTATTGCATTGGTAAGATAAGTCGAAAGGCGAGATGCCACGAGCAGATTAAAGAAGCGAAATAAATCAATATCTTTTCAAAAGCTTTTCAATGTTTGAAAATGCAGCGATTGAGTGCTTCGTAAATTTCTATTCATTCTTGAGAGACCAACTTGGCGGTGCCACTTGTCCCGGTAGTTTTGTACCTTCCGCAACACCGTTGTTGCACCTCGAGCGCCTCAGCTCCAACGACGGAGAAGGAAAAAGAAACAAGGCTTGTTTGACGAGGAAACTCCAAGGGGGATAAGTCGATTTTCCCGTAGACGCGCCTCTCCTCTTTTCTCCCGAGTACCGCCGCAGTACGTATACCTGACACACTGCAAGCACTCCGAGACCTTTTCGAGCCATTCAGAATGCGCTTAAGGCCCCGTCATCCTCATCCTCCAACCACTTCACGGTATAATAAATCTTACGCGCGGTAGAAGAAGTGGGAGCGAAAGAGAAGCGACGCGACGAGGAGAGGAGCAAGGCGTCTCTCTCGGCGCGGCTTTGCGCGCCGGGAGGTGAGGAGAGGAGAGAACCTTCGCATTCTCGTGTTTCGGTGCTGTGTCGTGCCCGGATGTACTAGCCCCTCTCCAACTCGTTTATACGAGTACGAGAGAGACTCTTTTATCTCCCTTCGGTTGCTCGCATCGAATGCGCGATTCAGTTCGGACGCGTACGCGTGTGAACGCCTTCATAGCCGTTGAGCTGCTATTGATTTATGAAAGGGTTGCAGTGCAAGGATGTAGGCTAAAGCGTTCGGTGAATGAATAATTGGTTCAACCTACCGTGTACGAGCAGGCGCATGTGTGCATTAAAGAAGGGAGAGTAGCGAGTGTATAAAAAATGTAAACACCATGCTAGATCAATACCGGAGCTTCTTCCTTTTGTTTTTAGGATTAAAAGGTACACTTTTAGAAGTCGGGCAACAATGACAAATGTCACTGACGAAAATCGTTACATTTCTATGCTCAATAAATGTGTCTTTTGTTCTTCATCGTCGTCGTCGTCGTCGTCGTCGTCGTCATCTTCATCTTCATCTCGTATTATCGAATGAACTCGCCAGAGTTAGCTTAGTTTGGCAAAGGAACTTTGCTTTACATTGAATAAAGCAGGTTTCCTAAGAATGCCGCCTTTCGATGCTCATTAATAAAATTCATATGCTCGTTCCCGACGTAAATTCGCGCGCACGCGAATTAGGTGTCAACTTTTCAATAATTTCACCGGTTGCTTCGTACTTGGATCTTATCTCTAAGAGAGGCACTTGATACGAGGTCAATTTCTAATACCGCACAAGAACAAAAATCCACAGTTCGATATTACTCGATTAAATGTAGATGCATGAGCTAACGTTCGATTTTTTAATACTTCCGAAATGCCCGACGATGATATAAAAATAATTTGTAATTGAGATAGTAGTTTTCCAAAGTTACGTTAAACGAGTATATGCATTCTATGCTTCTAGAGTAAGAAAATCATAATTTAATCGATAGATCCGTTATAAATGATCGCGCGACGCAATTATTGATATTCAATTGTCATAAAGGGATTCCTTTTATTATTGTTGAGAGTGGAGAAAATACTTTTAAAATACTTTTAAAATACGCAACCGTATATGATGTTCATCTAGCCCGATAGATGAACGCTGCTCTCTACACGCGTACAGCATTACTTCAATAAAAATGTATATAAAACTACTAGTCTCCTTTAAACTCATAATTAATGATGAATGAGCTCATAAAGATTTTCGTAGAAAGGAAGAAAATGTCAGTGCATAAATCTGTGCAAAAATATAACAATCCTAGAAAAGTATTATAATTATTAATATCATACGAAATTGCCTCTCGTCATTCATATTATAAAAATGGAGAAATTAAAAATGTCGGCGTCGCAAACATAATATAATACAATCTGCTTTATTATTAATCAACTGAGCCACTGGCCAATGAAAAATTCTTAAGCTAAGTACGCGCTCTTCTTCCTGTACTCGTACAAAATCGACTAGGTATCTGTTCTCTCGCAAAGAACATTTTCTCATTCGTTCGATCGTCGCTGTTCGTACTTATTACTTATGAATGACGCTCGTAATCTTACGCTCGTCAATGGGCGAGTTTAATGCTTATCGGTCAAGCGAGAAGTTCGATATTTTTCTTTTCTATCGCGGGCCGTTATTCTTCTACACGTGTACACAAAGCGCTACTACTACTCCCTTCCTTTCGTCTTTAAAACTAAGGCGTTTTCCGTTTCCGTTTCCGTTTCCGTCTTTTGCATCGCGAAGCATTATGTTGAATTCATGCAGTCGTGTGTTTTCTTGTTAATAATCTTCTATTACATTTCAATTACTCGAAAGAGTAAGTTTACTTTATGCTTTGCTTTCGTTTTCATTAAAGTACATCACTACGTTCAACAATGTGAAACGATGTATATCTTTGAAATGAATTGATTCTTTCACGAGAAAAAACATAGTTCTTTTATTCTTAGCGCTGTACTTTATGCAATAGTGAACGAATATTAAACGATCAAAGTTCTTAATAAAGTTTGCCAATAATTATTCAAACTGAAGCAACTTTATGTCTGTAATAATTCTGTAATAATTTAATATATTACATTATATTAATGATACATTATAGTAATATACGTTGTTTTTTATTATGCATGTAGTTATATAATTGTTATATTAATTCTCAATAGAAAATGTTTCGGTTAACTATTTAGTTTACAATTTTATATGTCACTTTAAATTAAGATAGAAGTACCTTTCTTGATTATTTGATATCTCTACTATCGCAAAATTTCTTCGACTAAATTCTGATATCATATTACTTGATACAATACTATAATACAATCATCGGCCACAACTGATTTCAAACGTTTGAAAAACATTAAGATTTTCAAAGAGAATTTGGATTGTTTTGCAAATAAATGGTATAGTTAAATTAAGGAATAACCAGAGCAGCATTTTTGCTGTGCTGAGTCTAATAATTTTCATTTAGAAATATGCAACTGTTTTTCCTTTCAACGTTATACCCACAAGAAAAGATAATAGGAGTATCAATCGAATCTGACATCCTTGACAGCCACGCGTGAAAACGAACTAACGAACGCAACAATCTAAAGAACATGTAAAGGGGATGTTTCGTTCTCTCACCCTCTCTCTCCCTCTCTCACTCTCTCTCCCTCTCTCACTCTCTCTCTCTCTTTGAATTAGAGAGCGAATGAATGAGAGAGAGCGAGAGAGAGAGCGAGAGAGAGAGAGAGAGAGCGAGCGAGCGAGAGCGAGAACGTTGTGTATGTCGGTTAGACGAGCGTGGGGGAGGAGAAGTTGTGAATGAAATATTGATTCGTGCGGAAAGTCGTCCGGAATACGCGCTCTTGCTCTTTCCTGTTCTCTTTTTCCCACGCATGCCTACTATATCTTGCTTGCAACATGAATATCACTTGTGTTTCTATTCGTATATAGTATATGCGTATAGTGTTAATTATAGGTTTTATTTAGTTTTATGTTAGGAACAATATTCTGAAATAGCATTTTGTGGAATCCCAAAACTGTCGTTGTTGTAAACATTTTAGTAAACTCCACGTAAAGTCGTTGATTTCGTTTTTTATTTAATAATGTATAACACATTGTTGCTGATCAATTTTTTATATGAAAAATTGTATACATGTTGTACTTAGTCACGCATGTGTCACGATACTCTGCAAAGAGAACTTGTGGCATATATTAAATTAACAATAAAAAATTGTTGTAGATATTACGCGCATAAGAATTGATGCATTTAATTACTGATAGCGTGGCGTTCGGAATAATGTTGTCAAAAATAATATTCCGGATTGATTTTTAATATGAAAATGCTTTTATTTATAGTTTTAATTACGTGCTCAATATTAATCAAAAGTAAAAATTTGTCGAATCCTAATAATTTCGTTCTTATGATTTCTTCAAAGGTTATTTTATAATTAGTTTATAATATATAATATAATTTATAATATAATTAGTTACTTTTGTGAAATTATTAAGTGTTACCGATCACTTGTTTAAAAAATTATTCATTTTCAAAAAACTTCAACCGATTGAAACATGAAAATTAAACGAAGACACATCTGCATTTGTACATTATACAGGCATAAAACAAATTTATGCCTGTATAATTGCGAGGATAATTTTAATCTTAATTTATTATTTTACAACATTTACATGTATTTCTATGAATGATGTAATAAAATTAATACGATAACGTATCAAAAAGGTATTTTATACTTAAATCTAAATGGACACCAAATTTTGAAAAGTGTAAACATTATCTGCGGCACATGTGTTTAAAAAACTTTGAATTATCATTAAAATTTACATATATTTTCCTATATGTATTATGTATTGTGATTATATATTGTCAGATAGTTAAAAAAGGATAAATTAAAATGTTATTCTGTTTAATCAATAAGATGAAATATTACGAATTTCATTTCTTTATTTTTTTTTTTTTTTTTTTTTTTTTTTTTGCAACCGAATAGTAACATTTTATGAAAAGAAGATTATTGAATAAATTAGAGCTAAATGAATCACAGATATTATTTAAACTTTTATTGGCAACAATATAATATTGATATATCTTACGAGTACACATTCTTTATGATTATTTCTTTTCGGATACGGTTTGAGAAATGTAGTCAGAACCAAGGGTGACACTAAAATGTATATCCATATCCTTCGTTTCTAAATAAATGTGTGCAGGTGTACTGCAGTATTCGCGAAAATAAAACAATCCATCTGGTCTGTTCATTCGTCTAACGTGCAAATGAATAAAATACATATGTACATACGTATTTTCTTTTTAATTTTATTCTCTTTATTTTCGTTTTCGTGCAATTTTAGCCTTTTCAGTTTTTGCGCCTTTTAGACAGGCAAATAATGTTGTAACGTTTTAGAATTTTGATTAGAGTTTTTTTTTTTTTTTTTTTTTTAATTTTATCTTCAGTGCATACGATAACTGCAAGGAGAGAAGTTAATTAACATTTGTATTACATTTTTTCTCATTTATACTAGTTTATTGAGAAAATTTTCATTTAGCTTTCCGTTCTAATTAGTATCAACTTATAATATACATTATGCGCTTATACATATTATTTTATTTCACTGTTATTATTTACAAGAATTTAACTTATTAAAGATGTTAAAATACTATTAGAGGCCATACTTTAATTTCTTGTTTTCATAAAGCTGTTACTATATTATACTCCGGTTGTTCTTACCTTAAAAGAACTTTCTCATATTTCTCAAGATTAACATTAATAATTTCATCATTTCGTTTTTGTGTTAGTTTTAAGATAGTGAAAATTTCTAAGTCAGCGCGGTGTATTTTGCTGTCTAAAATACACTTAAGGATAAAAATGTTTACTATAGGTATGAATTATTAAAAGATTCTAAAGTATTAAGTTTCGTTTATAACATGTCACTTGATTTATGTATTTATTTTTTCATCGTTATCTTTAATTGGATATTTAATGTAAATTAAATTAAATATCATATTTTCAAAAATATTTATATAATATGACTTAAGGCAGTCATTAAAATCCCTACACCACGAGTGATTTTCCAAAACATCGGCAAGATTTTTAAATTATAATAAACAAAAAATTAATACGCAAGTATATTAAGTATACTATTTGATTTGTTTTAAAATTATAATTATTTACTATAATTACAATTATTTACTCTGTACATTTGAAATGGTCACAGGTGGATTTGGATCATTTAGAGACAGATATCCAGAATGGTGCGAAGGGAGTCAAAACTGTACTGAAGGGCCAACAAATCCAGACACAAATGAAGGGGAACTAATGGGTCTTAGATCTCTTAGAATATCCGTGCCACCAACGAGAGCATATTCTGATTCGGATAGCGATAGCACCTGTGATTCCATAGGTGACTATCATATGACATCCATATTTTATTTATTTTAAAAGGGAATAATTATATGTAATAGAATCACGTATGCAACATTAGAAAGTATTAATGCGCTTTGGTATAATTTGGTAAAATTCAGGTCCGGAAGATGATAAGGACTTCCCCGTAGAAATCCTGCCGCACCTATACCTCGGCAATGCTGCCAACAGCGAAGACAGCGAAGCACTTACTCGCCACAGGATACAGTACATTCTTAACGTCACACCGGACCTGCCGAACGTCTTCGAAGGCACTAGCACCATTAAGTACATGCAGATACCAATAAGCGATCACTGGAGCCAGAACCTAGCGAGTTTTTTCCCACAAGCCATACAGTTCATTGGTAAGTTTCACAACAAATTAATTGTTTTGTAAATTTATTACAATAGTATTCCCAATACTTCCTAATTAATCAACAATATTGTCGATGATATTTTGTTCATTGGATCGATGTTCTTTCACTTGTGCTGCTGTTGTCAATAATTTACAGCACCAAAGCACTTTTTATAAATTATTTACTTTCCCCGATATCATCATAAACGATCACCTATGAATTGAATTATTATTGATTTATAGTCAGTTAATAATCGGTTCGCAATTTCTTGTACTTTCTACCAAGTAAATAATAATACAAACTTAAATTTAATTGCCAAATAGAAGCAAACTTTTGAGCTCGCTAGTCCCAGCTGCATCATAGCTATTTAGATGAAACCAAAATAAATAACCAAATAAAACAAACTACGCAAGGAACCATTTGGAGACGCTTCATGAATACAAAATAAAAATCAGTTCAAGTGAACTATGTTCCAGTAAATTATGCACGTATTTTATTTAATTACCGTTTGAAAACTGAATTGCACAAATGATTAAAAATAGAGAGAATCTCGCTATTTATTTAAAATTGAAATCGAGCGAAACGAAAATCCACGTATTACTAAACTTCCTCGATGAAAGAAATTGCGAAGCACTTGCTTTTAAAAAACAAAAAAATTTAACGAGAAAACGAAAAGGTACTTTTCAAAAAGCGTAAAGAAAAATCCTCTCTATTAAGTGCTTGCTTTGGTGCACTTACACGATGAATTTACGAGAGAGAGAGAGAGAGAGAGAGAGAGAGAGAGAGAGAGAGATCACAAAAGTGGGAAGAGAAAATAATCATAATTTTTCCCACGCGATAGGAATAATGACAGACTACACACGAGGACAAAGTCTCACTGTACGGACAATTAAGTAGCGGACGTCCGATATGTGTGCCGTGTGCGTTCGTATATTGTATAGCGACCGTAGAACGCATTTACGCATTGAGAACTACAATTGTCATGGCATGCTTAATGCTACTACATGTTGTGTGCACCTACGTGAAAAAATTTTTCCTTTTGCCATACCGTATTTTTTGCCAAAATTGCCGATGTTTATTATTAATATTTATCATTAGGAAAATAATTCATTATAAAAGCATTTGAATTGATCTTGATCTCAATATTAATTAGATATAAATACTTGGCACTAACAAATAATGCACACGAAACAACGTATTTTTTAACGAAACCTAACCGAAGCTTATTTTATTTCACTGATTCATATAACTGATCGAAAAAAAATCGAAAAGTATTTTGAAAATACCAAGTACTATAAAAAGTTGAGCTGGAAGTGAAGGTGGAAAAAACAATGTTCGAGGTACATTATTACAGCGAAAATTTATACTGTTCAGAGCAGCGCGAAATTCACGAGTGTAAAATTCACTAGTATCCCAGTGACAGTAATGTCTTTACGGTTGTTACAGAAGAGGCGCGCAACTCGGACAAGGGCGTGTTGGTGCACTGCCTTGCCGGAATCTCCCGATCCGTCACAATAACCGTGGCGTACCTCATGCACAAGTGCAGCCTCAGCTTGAACGACGCGTTCAACCTCGTGCGCAGCCGGAAGTCCAACGTCGCGCCCAATTTCCACTTTATGCAGCAGCTACACAGTTTCGAGGCCGAGCTTCAGAAGCATCGAGACCGTAGCGCTGGCGGTATGAAGGGTTCGACCGGATCCGAGCATCGCTGCATCGGGGCTTGCAGGAACGATGGACCCTGTTCCTGCCCCGCCACGAGCTTCCTCAGTCCTGTCGACCTCGGCCTTAGTCCTGACTCGGGTATTGAGTTCGACAGGTGGGCCGCGAGTACACCGGCCGAATGAGATGGGCCCGGGGGGACCAAGTACACCTTTTGAAACACTAGGTCACCCCCGACTATTACAAGTATGGGAAACAGGGGGGATTCAAAACCGAAATGGAATCTTTCCCTCTCTTACTCCTTTCTTTTTATCTTCCATTATCTTTTGACGCAAGCAGACAAGTAACACTGTTCGTCTCCGTAAACTTGCTTTTAGGAACCTGTGCTTTTTGTATGCGGCAGAAAATGGGAATAGTAAGTTCGCATGGAAAAATAATTTCTAGGATATTCGCTGTTGCATCTCTATTACGTTTAATTGCAAGGTAAACTTACTTGCTACGAAAAAACAGGTACTTTGAATCATTTTTTTCCTCGGTAAGATGATCAAATTCAGTAAAACATACGTGTCGATTGCCAATTCTTTGCTACAGTAACAAAATATTACAAAGATAAATATGAAGTTCTAGAAATTAATAATATATCTATAAAATTCGTTGGATTTCAAATTGGTAGATCTGCGTACTTGTGTCTATCATAAAGATGTCAATCGTAAATCAGAAAGATGTTCAAAAGATGACTTTCTTTTCTGGTTCTTTGGATACTTTTACTTATGTTTGAAACTGCTGGTGCTATTTTAGCCGTATTTGTACGTAATTTTCCTTTTATCATTATAAAGCCAATCAAATTAATATTTTCTTCGCGTCGGTCTTATTATTTTTTATCATTTACTGGCATTTAAATAGAGTTTTCCTTAAAACTTAAAGAAATCATTTAAATGACTCTATTTAAAGAAACTTATGTACATACGTAATTTAAAATTGTCAAACAAACATTTTATATCGATAAATCTGAGAAAAATCTATTTTCATTGATAAAAACAATAATTTTTATATAAATTTAAGAAAAGGCCTTTTTTTTTTTTTTTTTTGTATTTTTTATTACAAATAATAAGAAAAATTGTGAAATAAAACTAATTTAATAGCACATAGATATTAAACGTTGAAAAAGAGAGCCTTTAAAAGTACTTATATTATTCCGCCTTTTTAGTCATCAAAATAATACATACTGTAACACTTACATATTAGCAAGTACAAATAACTCTTTATTTATTAACACTGGCTGAAGCAATAATTTAAGAGATTTTTATTCGATTTTGCGTCCAAGTAAAGGAATCATTTTTTCAAATGACTTTTATTCCTAAAGTCTATTGATTATAATGAATTAACAAAAAAATAAGGCACTGTTGAACACTTATTACGGCATTTCCGAAAAGCGAAAACGTACGACCTTAACTTAGTGCCAGTGCCGCGATAAGCAATTACTAAGTATCGTACACGTGTTGTGTGTGAAAATGCCATTATCAACTTTGCTACCTCCCTACTAACCGCAAAACGCGGGATTATTCCTAATACTTCACTTTGAAAACCATATCCGATTTTTGGCATTTGGTCACATTCGTTCGGAAATCGTACGATTGAACGTTAAGGATAAAATACAACGAGAAAAGAGTTTTAACAGAGAGAAAAAGCAAAAAAAATTACAAAATAGGTCGGAAAAGACAGAATTAACGAAACAAAAATCGAGTATATCACATCGTAAAGTCATTGCTATTTTCTCAATAAATAATTATAAATAAATTGCTCGATCGTACATCATTCCTTTCGAAGTACTCTTTACACTTATATTTTCCCCTTGTATTTCTCCTCGTAATCCAGGTCATACGATCATATCATCAGCAATGGCTAGAGCAGTATCATTGAATCAGCAATGACTAAAGGTGTACCTACTATAGTGAAAAAGAATGAGCGGCGAAACAAAGAAGAGAGAGAGAGAGAGAGAGAGAGAGAGAGAGACATACGCACGTTTTCGCACACATATTTGCTCGTGTAGCAATACTCCTGACTCATAATCACCTATCTGTTGAATGAATTGGAAACACGGACGTTAAAAGGAACATTTTCTTTCCGCTAGAAGCAAAAGATGCGATTTAAGACGATCTTGACTCGTTACACTAGTCACTCTATAATTTCAAAGTAACTGCTATCAACAATCGGGTTTGGTAGTTTGAAGTTCGAGTCCGAGCGTTGATTTCTCACTGTTTGTTGCTTGTGCACTGAGTCGCGCGCCATTCATACAGTGACAATAGAAAGAGTGACGATATATTGTTCGAGCACAAGAAAATTTATGGCACTGGACAAATATGAAGCATTATATTACGTTAAATTTGTCGAAACTCTCATGTCAATTATAAGAAATTGATCCATCTAAGAGAATCGGATAGATCAAGCAATTTTATATTTTATTATCAAAGTTAAATATTCATTATATATATATCTTCATTGTATAAAAATATTTACACAAAAAATTAATGAAAATACCATGTATAATTTTACAATTAAGTATTTTAAATTATATATTATTAAATTAAAAGAACGATTTTCTTTTAGTTTTTGTAATTTTTATTAATTTTTATATTCTTTATCGAGTCGAACTTTTAAAACAATTTTTATTGTAAAATTTTAATTTTAGTTATTTATTGTTTATGTTATTATAATATCAAATTTTTTTACTTTTATATCAACAATTTCCTATAGTAGAGACAACTTTTATTTATGTAGTTAAACACAATTACGTTGAGAATAATTATTTTAAAGGAATACATTTATATGTTAAACATAACATAAAATTTTTAGTGTATTGTTTTGAAACATTTTTTTAGCCTTATATTAAACATATTAAGATAGTATTTATAGGGCACAATGAAATCGATTTTTCTATGACAAATAATACATTAGTCAAATGTTATCAAACACGAATTCATTAGTAAGTCTATACTCTTTTATAAACTTTCTCTATTAAATCTTCATATCCTTACATCTGAATTATAAGAACATTATGCAACCAAGTTATATTTATACATATTATGCCAGATATCGGGTTATACATATATATTGAGAAAAATGTACTTATACGCATAATATCAATTTGAAAATATAGTATGAAATTTAATGTATAATACATTCGATTTCTTGTTCTACGTTTTACTCTGCAATGTATCGGTATGTATCAAGAACTTGTATGAAAAATTAACGTAGAATGAGATGTTTATATTTTCGATTTGGAATAATTGAATGTTGCATATTAACTTTTCTTCCTTGTCTTAAGCTCTATCATATACATTATTATATTTTGCACGATATATTAAACTCAAAAGTGCATTGCATTCTTGTGAACAACGGAAAATCACAAGGAGTGAGTAGATGCGACTTTGGTATTCAATGAAAATTATAAGATAATTATTATTTTGAAAAAAAAAAGGTATTGCGGCACTTTTATCTTCCACAAAACATTTCTTTAGTTTATAATAATGTTTCAGTTAAGCAAAGAGAAGTCGCGCATGAAATTAGGGATAAACAAGTTTAACGTTTGACAAAACGCAAAGTAAGAAATAAATTACATAACAAATTACTTTGAAAATCTAAACTGATGACTAGTGTCCAAAGATTGGTAGACTCGAATGCCTCACTTCGCTTTATCTTCATTTTACACTTTACTTAGTATTCTCGGTTGATCTATAACTTTGCACATATATGTTTTAATAAGTGTAAAAATAAAAATTTTATTTTACGGTTGTTTTATTTTCAAAAAGAATAGAATAATCATAAATATGTAAAACTCAATCGATTCACTTTTACGCATCAACTTATAACTTATTTGTCAATTGACTTTATTATTATTTCTTCTTTTTATTCAATTATTTTCGTAGAACAAACTTCCCAAAAACTCACAAGCAACTTTCTTTTTAATATTTACCAATTTCGGATTAATTGGTAATATTTTGGGAAAAAAGAATTAATTATATTATATTTTGAAAAATTCAATATACAAATTTCTTTTATATTTTATTCATCCCAATATTTTTATGATTTTATTCGAAAACTATGAATGGTTGTAATTATAATAAAACTATGATTACATTGAGAATATATAAATCTTTCCTTTACTATTAAATTCTTTCATCAGCTAAATAGTAATTCTTTGGCTTCAAGTGCAAACATGTTTCGTGAAAGTATTCATACAATATTATTCAATTGTACGTAAAACTGAATGTCTTAAGTAGAAGTATTGGAAAAGAGTGTTTGGAAATTTTTAATTCGATAATGTATATGGAAAATTATATAAGAATAATATTAGTAATTGTTTTGCTTAAATCAAAGTATTTTTAAATTTCAATTACTAATCGTTAACACATAATTCCATATAATAAACAGTTCAAAATATGTGTTCTGTATCATTTATCTTTGATAAAATTAAAGTTACTTGTTCATCAGTATTAAGTAAATGAAAAATTTAATTTATTTTTTGTAAGTAATGCATCAAAATTCTTCTAGTCGAGATATTAGCACTTCTTGGATCCCACATAAATTAGCTTTACATGTTTTAAATTGCATTTATTAATTGCCGGACATGTGATATGATTGGCATTGCTTTAAAAAATCATTTTTGCAGTTTCTATTAGAGTTTTTGTGATATTAGAATTCTAATTTCATTTTAAAATTTTATTCAATGCTTCGACATTTTTGATACGTTCTTACAATTTTTCTGACAATTATCACCGTCACTGCAATGTGGGTAGAAATAATCTTAAGATTCTGTTTAAATTGAGCTTTTTACTGATTTGCAATTCTACTATTGTTATAAAATTATTGAGTTTTGATCGACAAATAATTAATCTTTGAAATTCTTCTTATTATTAAGCATTTCGTGCACACAATATAATCACTAAAATCAAATATATGATTAATTGTTTGATTATTTTGTTTTTGATTGTAGACTTAATTCTTTTCAGATCTCAATTTTAGCGTTAATTAACATTTCCTTTATACTTAATATTAATACAGAATGACACTCGCTACTGTTAATATATTTCTATTCAGTATTTCTATATTCGCGCAAATTATATTAATTACGTTGATGTAAACTTTATTATCTACTACAAGTTTTACACCATTCTATTATTGAAAGTACAGCGGCTACACCAGTTTCAGTTATCAATTAACATGTTATTAAAATTTATAATTTTACATACGAAGGTTAAATTTTATTTTTTATCATTATTGATATGATTAGGAAAATCCCGTAACCTGTAAAGAATTTTATTTGAAAAACAAAGAATTTCTCTTTTTCAGCATTCCGGTATATTACTATTGTTTTTCATTGAAGATACATTTTATAAGTGGATAACTTTTTTTAAAGCTGATTCAAAATATATTTCGAAAGTATATAATAAAACAGTTAATTTCTTTGAGAATTATTAATATTTCAAATGCTTTTACACAGCTTATAAAATATTTATAAAGTATTGCAATTTCTTTTTTAGAAAGCGACTCGTTTTTAAACATTCAAGAAAATGTTATGATTTAGAAAAAATTTTCCACTACTGATTCTACGTTTACTTAGAAACCAGTCGCATATTAAAAGTCTCAATTCAAGTATAGACGTGACAACAACTTTTGCGAATGCGACGAAACTTAATTAAACTTCCTTCATATTATAACATTAGATAGAAATTTATGTGGCATTCCTACTACAAAATGTTTGCTGTTTTTTACTCTTTTAACAGTCTGAAAAAAGGAAGAAAGAAATTACAAGCAGTACAAAGGAAAAAAAGGAAAGTATATCCAAGCCTTACATAGAAAAGTCAAGTTTTATTTTTCTACATAAATCGAAGCAAAAATAAAATACTGAATTATTGGCATTCGTTAATATATTCTAAAGACAAAGAATCTATTTTTTTATATTTTATTAACAATAATTTCATTCGATGATTATATAAACGTGGTGATGTAAAGAAAATTTATTATTTCGAGGTATATAGCTTGAGCTTTTCTTAAAAAAAAAAAAAAAAAAAAAAAAAAACAGAAAAACAGAAAAACTATAATGTGGTTATAGTTTAACAAAGATACGACATTGTCTCTACATATTTTTAACCACGTGTATCTTTTAGTCAATACAGAAAGAAAAAAAGACATGAAAATTTCCCCATATTATCTCTCAGATATTTTTGTAAAGTTAAATAGCAAAAAGGAAATAAATAAGAAAAAAAGAACTGTAAGTAAGTTAGCCTTCCGGCATTCAGGTATAATTGGGCTAAGTACAAACACCTTGTGAAACAGAATAATAAGAAAAGAAAAAACAGATAAGTAAATAACTTTCAGCACACGCATATATTTCTCGCTATGCTGTGTATATTATTTAAAGCAAGTACAGCTTAAAGATAAATACAGCTCTTAGACGAATCCCTAAATGTAATATTGTTTTCTCGTGTAAAGGTAAAGTTCATAGAGTAAAAATACGCAATATTAAAAAACAATACATCTCTATTTTTAATAAGCTTTTTCCTGATTGGAAAGTCTTTATTGAAAATGATAAACAGAATATTTTAATGTCTTCCTTTTAAGCTTCTTTTTAATGAAAATTGTTAATAAAATTGTTTTAGTTTAAGCAAAATAAATTATATTTCGATTAAATCTGATTTGTATAAAAATATCGAAATAGATGTACTTCAATGTGTACATTTATTCTTCTTAGCAAATATGTACCTCTAATTCTAACAAAAACATCGAATTAACTGGAATATAATTTAGTATAAAAGTAAAATGTTGAATCTAATCGAGTGTATAAAATCACATTACAATTCGATATTTTTGTTTCAAAGGGGACTTTAACTTTCCCGTATTATTATTATCGTTCAAACTGTAAATATAGAATAATTTAATTTTTGTCGAATATATAATGTAGTTTGTTAAAAATCACTTGATTGTTAAAGTAATCGGAAAATATTTCTTGCAAAATGTTAGATTAAAAATAATTGGTTTCTTTAAATCATAAACAATGAAAATTCTAACTGGAAATTTTCGAAAAATGATGTAGATGACGTGCGTTTGGATGTAATAACAGATTTATGTGTGTGTAAATGAGCTGTGTACGCGCGCGCGAGTATACGAATGTGTAAAAAGAAGCGGCAAACGAATGCCTACAATTGTGTGCATTCATCGTTACTGTAATAATAATATTCTACTGCTAAACTGTTGTCTGTTATATGTTCATTAAAAAGAAAAAAACGCATTTGCGAAAAATTTAATCAAATACCGACTGTATTATTTAAATTATTATTTTATATTCATCGTTGTAAATAATTTAACCAACTTTTGTTAGAAATACAAATTTCCTTTATCCAAACAAAATAAATACTTTCCTTAATTTTATTTTAATACTTTAACTACGAACATTCTCCATTTTTATATCTTTGTCATTTCATCTGATATTTAATCGCTTAACATTTAAACTTTCAATAGTTTGAAAAATAAAAATTTGAAGATAAACCAAAAACAATTTTGTAAATTTTTTTTTACTTTCCATATTTTTCTATTAAAATTGAAACCAATAAAAAATTACAAATACTTTTCTGTACATTTTCTTTTTAAATATTCTAAGAACAAATATTTTACAGCAGTCTATCTTTAGGAAAACATTAATATTTAATATTTTTCATGTTCTAATCATATCATCTTTTTTTATAGAGAAATTTCTTGTTGCTCCATATTAATTCAAAAATTCTCTTCATTCATGAGAAGTTCCGTAAAAACATTTAAAATTTCTACACCATCATATAATTTTTTTAATATTCTCAAAATCGTATAGATTTTGCTGGTCAGTTCTAAAAAATCTTTGGTCTTCATTAGTGATTGGTGCTTCTTTTAATTAAATATTTTCAAAGTTCTTTTCACCAATTCATTTTATTATAGATTTACATTTATTAACTGGTATACTTGCGACTACAGTAACATTTTATTTTTATTGAAAGCTCTATTGAAAACATCGGTAAGTTTTAATTCCATTACTCTTACAATTATGGTATTTTCATTTATTTTGTTTTTTTAATGTCTTAATACTATTGCATGTGGTATGGTATTTGACAGAAAAAAGTAACAAAAAAGATTATTTAAGAAAAGGAAAATTTTTCATTTACAACATCTTAATTTCTTTATAAATGAAACTGAGCTTTTCTATTTTTTTACTATTCAAAAGTAAGTTGAATAAATCTTGTAATAAAGAAGTATTTGTATAAATTAGTAACAACGTATTAAATATTTGGTTTATTTAAGAAACTGATATTTAAATTATTTATAATGAATTTTTTAGACAATTAAATAATAATAAATAATTACACCTATCATTATCTTTTTTAATTAATATATAATGATACTTATTTTGCTAAGCATAAATTTAAAGATCATAAATAATTTCTGCGTGACATTTAGGTGTGTGTGTGTGATCTGAATGATATAAAAAAATAAAGCATAAACTAAAACATAAATAATAATTATCTTAGATAAGTGCCTTATATTTCAAATTGTTTGAGCAAGAATTATTTATATACAAAAATATTCAATTTGTCTTCAGAAAATTATGGAAAAGCACGTATAAAAAATGTTTATTACAAATTGTTCATTTGATTTTATAATAGTATACCTAATTCATTATTTAAATATCATAATATAAACACACGTAATTCCTAATGAAAAAATCAAAGGAATTCCAGATACGATACCTTTATTTCTTTCTTTTATTCATAAACCCGATGATAATTTTATTTTGATCATTTTTTAGATATCATTACTACTTTTTTAAGAAAACAATTTCTATAGAGATAAAAAACATCATAAGTGTTATTAAACCGATTCGACATTTATAGTGCTATTCTGCTAAACTGTTATTGGGATAAATACGAAAATTGTTTTTTAAAAATGATAAAATTGCTATTACATAGTGTTCTTATAATGCTTGTACAACAAAGAAAAAAAGTGTTTCTTTATTATCATCTACCCTTATATTTTTCACTAATGTGTACTAAAAAATCTGTGAATTATGATTTATATTATAATGTGCAAATTACGTTAAGACTTATGTATACAACAATAAATTTCTTTTAATATTGTTAAGCTATTCTGATATCTTATACTTAAAATTATTTTTATAAATATCAAACTGCTTTACTTTTCAAAAAACTTTTCTAAGATTTTGAAAAGGCGTTAAAAGATTATTTATTAAAATTGCTCTCCTTATAAGAATTCAAATATCACGTGTTAATAATTTTTTGAAATTTATCAACTTTGATATAAACAAAATTAATATATTTAATAACTATTTAGTTGTAAAACATGATAAAATAATATGTTAATGTTTTTTAAAGTTAAATCAATACTAGTTACTTAAATAAAAGAAATAAATTCTAGAAAAATATTGGATTCTTAGAATAAAGTAATTATGGAATTATTAATAGCAAGATATTGATTAGTTTTATTTGAATGTTGTAACACCTCATTTATAAACAAATTACGAAAATAAATTTCAGGTAGTAAAATGAAAAATAATGAAAACAGACCAGTTTGTGTTATTCAAAAAAAATTCCTTTTATTAGCGCAATAATTTAGAGTAAAAAATGCAAGAAAATATTAACATACTTAGTTTTTTTTTTTAATTACTTTTAAACAAGTAAATCAATGATTTCCTTAGAAACGCAGACAAGCTTATTCTGCATACTTGGTTCTAAACTTTCAGATACTGTTTTCAAAGTACGAAGAGCATTTTCAGATTGTCGTAAGGTGTTAATAAATTGGTCACGTTCTTTGGTAGCAGACGTTGTTAATAGAGTACCAAGCCCAACAAGAACTCTAAAAACTGCTTCAACATCTTTTAAAAGTGTGAGAGAATTACAAATAACACTCAATACTTGTGCCTTTCCTGCTGAATCATTTCTCTTAATAAGAGCCACTACTAGATTCAGAATGTACGTTGACACTGCAACCTGAACAAAAATAAAAGACAACTATTTTAATGCTTCTCAGTATAATAGAATCATTAAAATGGTTAATTTTTCTGGATCCATAAACTCGATGAAACATTTATTTATATAAATAGTTTTCAGAAAAGATAAAAAAATGTTGTAATAAATATACTTTTAAAATGATGTTTGACAATTGCATGTGATTTTTATTATACATTTTAAATTAAACGTAAAAAAAATAAAAACAACAAATAATTTTTAGCCAAGCTTAGTGCTAATTTAGTGCTAACTTAATTTAGAAAAAAATATACATACATATGCTTATTCTTTGCATTTTATACATATAACTTATTTGAACATTATATTAAGAAAAGTATTCTTTGATATCTTTTCATAAGAAAATGTAGAACTACATTATAACTTATATTTTATTCATTTTCATTTATACATTTCTTTAGTCTGATGCTGTTTAATATAATTTATAGTAATTTTATACAATGAATTAAGAAATTTTGATATTCATCTCCCAAGCTAGAGAAAAGATAAAAAGTTTTAGTAATATAGTTTTAATAGCATAGTTACTTGAGTATTCTTGTTTCCAGGTGAAGACAAATCCAGAATGTACTTCAACAGTTCGTTTTTATATTGAAGACAAAGTTTTTCTCCAGTTTCATGAAGAAACATATTTGATAATAGTCGAAATGTAAGCATTTGATTGGCTGCAACTGCATCTTTACTTAAATGCCGTTTCAATAAGTTGAAAAATTCATCGGTACAAAGTTTGTCATTTACATTTTTCTGTAAAACGGCCAAACGTGCGATATCAAGAACAGGAAACACTATTGAGTCAGGCCAGTTTAAAAGTGACATTAAAGTATTGATTGTTCCGAGATCTATTGCTTTTTGATTCTGACTAGTAGCTAGACTTACTACAAATTCTAATTTGTCTTCTAATACATTCTGACCCTCAATTTCTTGTTTTAAATTAAATTCTTTAAGTTTTTCTAGAGTAAAAAAATAATTTTATATTCATTTTTATAACAAACACTTTTTAGCAACAGAACATTATGCTCATTTGCTGCTAACATTTTCTATAAACTTATAAAAGAATGAGATGATACCATGAATAACAGATAAATTTGCTTGTTCCAATTTCAAAAATTTCGTTAAAGGGATGTATACAGATGGATTTGAAGCAGAAGTACTTGAAGATTTAACCACTGGTGCTGCAATTGACTGAGGAGTATCTTGTACTGTTGAACTAGGTATGTGTCGACTATTTCCTGTGAACGGATCATGAAATTGTTCACTGTTTACTACTGGATCTGATGTTGAATTTTTTATTATAAAATTTGCCACCTATAAAAAATTAATTTCATAGAAATTGTTTACGATAATAATATTTAAATTAAAACAGAAATAGTTAATAAAATGAAAAAATTTTAATTTTAGATAATTTATACTTTATTAGCTTGATTTTATCATTTTTTGTGATTATTGTAAAGAATAATACTTACTTGTTCAAGAAATAATTGACTAAGATTGTTATCGTCGATAAATTTCTGAGCAACAAGCCAAGGATCTTGTCCATTATTATATGGTAATTTCAGAGGAGGAACCCCATCTTGTATATCAACAGAAAAAATATAATCATATTCAATTCCATTGTACAACTGTTTCCCAGAACTACTACTATTACCCCCCATAACATCACCAACAAGATTCCATTTTAATTCTTTTTGAGACCAACTATAAGCTTTTACACTGGTACCTTCTTTAACTAATTTAATCTCTCCATCTTTTTTTCCTGGTTGATGCAGTGAACTTGAATCTGGTAAACTATTAATATAGTATGATTAAAATTTAAAATACATGGTACTTTTAATTTCTTTTTATATACTTAACTACCAATATCTCTGAATCAAAACTCACTCATTTGACTTTATACCACCAACTTCTTGTTCGGCAGTTAGTTGAATATTTGCAACAGATTCTTCAAACTTCTGAATAGTTTCAGAATCTGCATATCTTTTTGTATCAGCTGAAAATATTCTGATAACTCCATCCGACGACCCACAAGCAATATCTTCATTGGGTAAAAGTTTAACGCACCAAACTGATTGTGCAGGAAGTGCAATAGTTTGGTTCATTTCACCTTTCCACCAAACCCTAATTGTTTTATCTTCTCCAGATGATACCACTAAATTTCCTCCATAAAGCGTTGACATACTATAAATATAGTTAGAATGTCCATAAAAATTACCTAGACAATCACCAGTGACTGCACTCCAGTGTTTAATTATTGCATCATTGGCGCAACTTAAAAATTCATTATCATTAATAATAGCAATATCTCTGACGCAATCTGTATGTCCTTTCAGTGTATGCAATAGTTGTCCATTTCTTAAATAAATGTTCACATTTTTATCTGCAGCTCCTGTTATTACAGAACCATTTGGCAAATCTGTTACACACCAAACAGCAGCTGAATGTCCTATAAATGTCATTTGTGGCTTATTAAAATCATTTAAATTCCATAACTTTGCTGTAATATCCCATGAGCTGCTGAGAAATGATTCTTCGTCTAAGTTGCTAGTCTTTAATGCGCATACTGTATTTTCATGTCCCTTGATTTTATAAGCAGGTTCTACTTCTCCAGGATTATAAATAAAAATATGACTATCATTACTGCCAGTTATAATAAAGCCTTTTGGGTGCTTTTGAGTAGGATTTATAATACATACTGAACTGACAAAGTTACCGTGACCCTTCATTACTACATTTTGAATATAATTTCCTCTGTTCAATTTTCATCATGAAATAAAAATTTGAAATAATGTTCTATTAATGGAAGATTTAATTAACTATCTAGAAATATTTATATATTCCTTCTTTTTGATAAGTCTAATAATATTTTTTTTTGTATATTAACTTTTTGTTTTGATCATAGTTTTAAAAAAATAGTTTATAGACATAATTTAGTCTTCTTTTTGATACGATATCTTTATATTTGTTGAAAGATAAAAATTCAAATTCTTGACAATAGTCAGCAAAAAGAAAAATCCTGAAAGTTTGATGTTTAAACCAAACTTTCAAATTTATACAGTCATATCGAAAAATAAAGGGATTAAAAATTATAAAATAATAATCCTTCATAACTCAGAAATACTTACATGAAAGAAGAATTAACGTATTACCACATGTAAGGCACGCTTAAATTTAAATAAAAACTATTCCAAAAACTTGTTTTTGCAAAAATCAAAACAAGAATAAACTCACTCCTTAAACCTCCAGAAGATACCAGTCTTATCTCTAGATGCCGATGCAAGACTCCCGTCAGCTGCAACAGCTAGACCACGAACGTCTCCAGTATGTCCGACGAGTTCACGACTGAGTTTATACAAAGATTTTGCCATGCCTATGTTCTGTAATTTTATTGTTTGATAAAAAGACAACCTTGCCAGAGATGTAACCGATGCATACGAATCACAAACTTTTAAGTTTACACGTGATTCGGTGACCTTCGATGCAAATGCAACATGAAGCCTCCACTTCTTATAAATCTACTATATAACGTTTAATATTGTATAGCAGACGAGTAAAGTAATCGTGGTCCTACAAGTGTACTAATTCTCTAGCATTAATGTAAAAGCATGCAACAAACGAAAAATGTTAATATAAGCGGTTTCGTATAATGAAAGTTTGAATAAAATTATCTATTATTTTGTTCTCTCAACGTACGCAATGCCATTCATTAACGTCGTTCATTTTCTATATCATTTCTCGGAAAAATAATTCATCTTATTTCATTTCCTTTGTTTAGGAGCTTAAATTTAAAATAAATTATTTTTAAGCAATACAAGAAAAGTACTGTAGTCCTAATTTTAGAATGCAGAAAAAAAGATAGAATATCTTTATATAATTTTTTACATTAAATACTAAAATACCTCAAATAAATTTAAAGGTTATATTTTGTATAAAATAATGTTTTGATACACTAACACTACTCTGAATATAATTCCAAAGGTTAAGAAGTAATGAAAATTCAACAAATAATAGGTATAATCATATTATATTTCATATATAATATGAGTTCAAATTAAAAATTTTTAGAAAATACATCATCAGACTGCGTTTTGTAAAGATAAAAAAATTTCAATTTCTTAAAATTGATTAAAATCAAGTAAAAAATTAATTATCCGATATTGAGAATAATATTTATGTAAACTGAATAAAAACTGAAAATTAAAAAAATATTTCTTTTCAATCCTGTTGAAAACAGTTAATATACGTTAAACATCTCTGTCACAGTTTGATTTAGTAACTAATTTTTAACATTCAACAGATATTTATATGTAATTTCTAAAAAAAATCATCCGCAGTATACCTCAAGAATTACGCTTAATTTAAAAAAATTATACTTTATTAAAAAATAGAACACTTATTTGTGTACAGTAATAAGTGAATGTGGGATTAGGTCTGGTATACAAAATTTTCGCATGCGCAGTAAAAATCTTATAAATTAAATATTTTATTCCGTAATTTCATTAATTTCTTTTTTTATTCAAAATATACTATTGATAACATTTTTAATAAAACTAATAAAAATTTTGTCTTCTTACAAAATAGTATTCTATGTACTATTTTTACACCTGAGGATTGTATAACTTAAATTAGTTATAATTTAGTAAAGGTGAACATTATTTTTATAAAACTTTTTTTGTATTTATCATAATTTATAACAAATTTTAATTTTTAAGGTTTGAAAAATTAAAGTCTAATTTATGAGCACTCCTATCACACCGATCTTATAGTATTTTAATATAAATGTCTTGAATAAAAATGTTCGTGTTATTAATTTTGTTAGTTTATTAAAAATTTTTATTTTAAGCATTATCTATAAAGTAATATATTTGACAACCATTTAAATTTTAGTAGTCCACATTACATTTTTATTCAAATTCCCTTGAAAGCTAATAATTTTTTTGCAATTTCTACTTATTTCCCAGGGCATATTTTTTATAACTAAAGATAATTAAGTAATCGTTCTCCATTCGTTTGAAAGAATGTGGTTTTCCGTAGTCACTTGATTTTCTGGTGAGAAAAAGTTCTCCTACCAATGAATTCAACGGATAGTAGAATAAAATGTAGTCAGAAATACTCATCGTAGTCCAAGATTGCACCAACCTTTTCTTAATGATTCAAAAGACTACACATCTTTAACAACTTCTTCTTTATCTCGAAGGGTATCCATGAAAAGTATGTGAAAGTGTATCCTTAGAATGGAGAATGTTGTCTGTTATAAACCGATTTGACGAAATCCGAAGTCCATCTCTGACACTAGGTACTCGGTGATTTTCTTCAACTGTTTGATCAACATGTGTTCAATATTTGACATTGGATACTTATGATTTTGTCTTGTTGTTTGGTTTTATAAAGTCGATAATTTTATATTCCTGTATGAATAGTCTTTCATCTTGACGATCCATGATTAATAATTATAAAGACTCTTGCATTATTCATCAATTCCCGTTCTTAACAATTACAGAATTTCATCCTACTAATGAGTATTGCAACTTCTGTTGAATCGGATACTAAAATACGTTAACAATAATATAGTCCTGTAACTTAAAGATATTGTATGGACCTGGTAACCGGCAAAGGTTTGCTACTTAAAAAACGTCCGGAGTCTTCTTCAAATTCTTTAATAAACTTGTGTGCTTTTCCTCGTAAAAGTCTTTTAACGCGTTTCTGATCCTGAGTGATCCCTGCTGTTTCACAATTTGCAAGATCATCCGCGAATTTAACATCATTTAGTACCACGAACTTAATCACGTTCCTTTTTACAAGTACAGCTTTCCTGAAGCTACAAAAACTTACTTTCTATCCCGGTCATCAAGGAATCTAATTAAATAATTCTGGCTGATTGGCTAGAAATTGCAATATCTTGTTCCTCGCCTGCATAGGTATCTCATGACAGTGTGTGAAAATAGGACACCATATACACCAGTATTCAGCAATCTTAGTTATTCTACACCATCTGTTCAAGCACGTCCTAATTGGTCCAATGTCTCAGTCTGAAAGATTTAGATGTTACTTGGCCATAATATATTGCTTCTTTAAATGACCGGAATCCATTTTACTAAACAACATTGTAATAAAAATAGTGTATGAAATACTCTACAAACACTGTATCTCGAGATTCAAATGCTCATTATCGTCTTAACAAATTAAAAAATGCAATTTGAGTATATTTTCTTTATGACCGACTCCCTTCTTCTCGAGTGCAAATCCAACCATTGCCCAATACACGGTATGCTAGAAAGGTGACACTACTCTCTCAAATCCACCATCAGATATCATGAAAGATTCAATCAGGCTAAAAGGCTTTTAACAGTCCTGTAAGGACTACGCACTTACTACATAAAGATTTAAAAGCCTCTGCGGCCAATTTCGTCTATATCAATTCTCTGCGCTTACTTAAAATGTTCTTCGCATGCAATGTCTTGTCAGTAAATCACCGCAGTATGGCCATTGTGATCGTATATCAAGTAGATCAAAGCCGTTCCAAATGTTCATCATAAAAGTAGAAAGATATTCCATCTCAGAGGTACAACACATACTTCAACTAAGTCCTGCACTTAATATTAATCATCTACCCTAAACGTACGTTGGTCTTCACAAAGTTCACCAATATATTAATGAAAGTAACTTCACGGTCAAAGTTAACACACGACCAGTTTGTTGTGTTCATGGAACAGCTTAAGATAGCTTACGCGTTAATGAAAAAAGACCTCGATACCTTCTTGGCAGCGCAATCCATAACGACCGTACACCATATCTTAATTCTGTATAAGTATAAGCTATAATAAACCAAAAATACCTACTCTTGCGAGCAGACATTCACAATACCCGCAAAGACTAAGATTCAATTTCGTAATCAAAGCAAATGAAGTTCATCAGGTAGTATTCCAAAGAAAAAACTCTAGAGCTATGGACAAGTTTGCAAACATGATTCCAAGCATAAAAAAAGAGTAAAGTAAAAATAAGTTTTGTGAGATACTGATGCATTTATATTCTCTTCATCATTTGAAGAATTATATAAAAGAATTATATAAAATTATAGAAAATATAAAGAAGAATTATATAAAAAAGAAAAACATTTCATACTTTCAAATTCCATACTTTATTTAAAAATGTATTTTATATTGAAAGTGAAATTTCTTTATTTGCGTTATATCAAAATATTTTATTTAAGGTTGCCTGAATGATGTTAAAAAAAATATATTTCTATTTATAATTCTATTTCTTTTTTAATATTTACTTCTGTTTTATCTTTTTTATTTTAATTATATATTTAGAAAAATAATTTTTCTTCTAATTTTGCAATGTTTTTGATACTTCGCGAAAAACTATATAACTTTCAATTCATATAATGTATGTAGCGAGGGCCAATCAGCTTAAACCTCTATTGCGCGTGCTTAAAGTGTATGCACCATCTCGCATGCTCATTTAGATTATTAATCGAATAACCTAATCAAAGACTTTCTTAACATCAGCTGAATTTAATAATGTTTTCAAATTATTCAAAATAATAACAGATCAAAAAAGAAAGTACAACATGCCATATGATCAAAGAAGAATCAATGGACCAGATTCAACCATTCCATACAGCATTTATGTTGATTTAAATGCCAATTCTACAAAATCTATAAAAAATGAGCTTCAGACACGGGCAGACTCTAGAAAACATAAAGATTTTAGAAAAATGTGTAAGGATATTTAAAAACTTTAATTACTTCACAATATTGTTTTTAAAATGTTGTCTGTACTATTGTTATAATATATTAACAAATTTAATTGTTCTAGTTATAAAAATTGGAGTTGTGAGCAAAGCAAAAGGCTCTGCTTATATTGAAATTGGACAAACCAAAGTTGTATGCTCAGTTTTTGATCCAAGAGAAATTCCAAATAAAAGTAATTATAGCACCCAGGGAGAATTGTTTTGTGAATTCAAATTTGCCTCTTTTGCATCGTATAAAAGGAAAGGTCATCAACAAGATGCAGAAGAAAAAGAATACAGTCTCATCATGCAAAGAGCATTAGAGCCTGCTGTCTGCAGAGTAATTTATTGATTACAAGGTTCATTTTTCTTTGAAAAATATAAAAAATATAAAATAAATAAAAATTTACTTTTCAGCATGAGTTTCCAAATTTTCAAGTAGATGTTTATGCATTAGTATTAGACAATGGTGGATCAGCTCTCGGAGCTGCGATTATGGCTGCAAGTTTAGCATTAGCAAATGCAAGTGTACCTATGTTTGGAATAGTAACAGCTGTAACAGCTGTAAGTTGTGTTTCTCATATAATAAATTTATTTTGTAAATATAAATATTAAACATTTTCAATCGCTGCAGGGCATACATGATGACTTGTTTATAATAGATCCAACCGATAAGGAAGAATCGCTTTGTCTATCATCTGTTAAAAATAGCAAAACAATAAACCATGGAATTATAATGCAAGCAATATTATCGCAACACGATCAAATATCTGAATTTTTCTTAGTAGGAAGTATGGATATAAATTTTATACAAACTTCAATAGATGTTCTAAACAAAATAAGTAATGAAATTTACCCTGTGCTAGAACAATCCCTCAGGAAATCTGTACTAAAGATGATAAAAAGAAAAAAGAAAGGAAATGAATGTTAAATATCAAATAGTGTATAAATGTATTTTTTTATTGATGCTTATAAATAAATTTTTTAAAATTCTAACTAAAAATTAAATCAGCAACTTATTAATCTTCTGGTTTTTCTGGTGGTGGACCACAAGGTTGTAACATTTTTTCCATAAGATTGAAACGAACTCTCGCTTTTGCTTCATTTTCAGCAATAGAAAAAAAATTCAGAAGATCATAATGCCCCATGTACGAACTGCATGAATCTCTATGTTGATTTACAAGCCATTCAAATTTGGTTGTGTCAGCATGACCCGTTCCAATATATTTTGATTGGAGATGCTCCAACTGAGTATGAATAGTGTATCGTTCCCCCATTCTGCTTGATAAAACTAGAAATTAAAATGAATTTAAATAATAAACTTTCTAAAATTCATATTTTCTACTCTTAGATATGCAATTTCTTTAAAACGAAAAATTAGAAATTCTATAAGCCAAGAAAATAATTATTATTAATATAAATTTAGAATATTTAGAATACTTACAGTAGTTTGCTCAAAGCAAACTAAAATATGTAAATAAAATAAATACAAATTTTTAATTTAATGTATTACCTGAAAGTATTCACAAATTTTTATTTGTAATCATCCACTACTGCATCTTGAGAAAAACAGTTTCTGTTTTAACCTAACCTCAAATCCGTCATAATTTTGTATATAAAATATTCCACCGGCTACATCGACTACAGCGATGTGATATAGTAAAACAATACTGTATGCAATTTAGTCGCATGCGCAGCAAAATTCTTGGTTTATTGGGCCTTACCAATAGGCCCACTATGAGCATCGAAATATATAAGGTGTTTCGAGAATTGAAACCAATAACAAAATACTATTTTCTGAGTTCATTGTAAAATCAATTTCATTATAATTTCATTTAATATCTAATTTACACACATATGCTGGTGCGGTACTTGTAAAAATTTCTTTAAATAATAATTTGTTTCGATATAGTTTTCCGTAAATCCGAATAATATAGAATTTTTTTATGATTAACATATTTTTTAAATATATTTCAAATAGTAAACGAATATGAAACTACGTCATAAATATAGGATTTCAAATTCCGTCTTCCTTAGAGACAAATGAGATAAAAAAGAATATACATTTCTTATGCAAATAAATACTAAGATTCTTAGATAATAAAAAATATTCGTGTTGATGTGAAACATCTAAATTTATTATTATAATTTGTATTATTATAAATAATTAAATCGGATTTTTCTCAAATTTATATTATGCAAATTTATTATTTTAATGCATAATTTTACTTCTAATACTGTTTAGTATATTCTTTATTCAAGTACTTGTCTTTTTCCTTGAGAAATAATGTTGCCTATTATGCCTACTTTAAATCATTATATGCAGCAGTGTATTTATTTATTATATCTACTTTTCCCAATTACAATTTACATTGTGCGCTTTGCGATGGGCCATGACTATGATATTATTTTTGTGCATTTAACTACAAAATAAACAAAATCGCATCGCTAGTTGCCTCTGAGCGTTCGTTGTATTCTGTATAAGCTTGTATTTAATTTATAATAGTGTTTAAGCAACTCAACAATCGTTGATTATCGTAAACGTATGAATTTTAAATTATAAAAATTAAAAACTTTTTAAAATTTACTTAAAAAATAACACAAAACTGTCCGTTTCTTTTGCAATATTCTTTGCTCGATGAAAATTTGTCTTTTCTTTACTAGAATTAAAACAGTTTAAATATAGTGAATTTAGATCGGAACTCATACTGTAACGATCTTGCGCGATAAAATAAATGAAAGTATCGTCTCTTTTACAATGATATAATTCAAATTTATTTGCACCAATAACAAGTACATTTAAATGAAATCCGCAACTTTTTATTCAAAATTTTTTTACAATAATATAATAATTTATTGAAAGCAAAATTTATTTACTTGCAAGTTTCGTCGAAGAATTTAAATAAAATTAAAATAACGTTACTGTATGCAGATGAAACTTTGAAACAATTTATGCAAGCGATCTCGCACAAGGACAGTTTACTTTTAAAACCTTCTGCATTACTACATACTGTTAAATAAAGAGTCGCGGTATAAACTATACTCTTTTCGGAGTTTTGTTTAATTTTAGTTTTTTGTTCAATTTTAAATATTTAAATATTTTTACGACGGGCAATCGTAGGTGGTTCTGGTGAGAAAATTTTCAATACAAGTATTAAAAAGTATGTATTATTTAAAGAGATATCGGCTACGGAAATTTGTAACTAGAGATCCTGTGTTTTCAATTTTTTATAAAAAATTATACAGACAACGTAGTTGTTAACTGGTATTTTTGTTTTTATCTAATTAGAAAGTTCATCGACTGGATGGTAGGAAATTTTACATTATTGGCTTAGTAAGCATTAGAACTATTACTGTAAGACCAATTTTGAAAGGCAGTGCGCCAACCCTTAACAAACATGGCATGGGTGAACGGTAGAAATATTTCTAGTATACATTCTAGAGATCTAAACTGATTCGCTCACCGTGGGGTATTTAATACGAAGATTAAATTGTATATATAAATATAGCGAGATTATGAAAAATTAAAGCGTTGAAAAAGTAACAACAACCGCATATAATTATTTGCGAAGAAAATTAATTTGTATTGTTGATAAACTTATTGTTGCTAACTCGATTGCTCTTGATTGTAAATAGATGAATACGCAATTGTGTTGTGTGTAATGCATAAATTCATCTATTTATACATGAAAGAAATCCTAAAATTACTCCAAGTTTTTAAAAACGTATATAATAATGTTTCAAATTTCTTCATTTTTTATATTAAAATTTTGTATTTAGAGCATCATCAAAAATACATTTTTATTTAATAATTATACTTTTACCATTTTAATCGCTACTTTTATAACACGAACTCAATAACATTAAAAAATAACTTTTTCTTTGATAATACAATGTTATCCAACACTCTACATAATTTCAAACTCCTAACTTGTATTCGAGAAAGTGTCAATCAGCTTAAGCCTCTAGTGTACACGATTAAAATTTGAACACCGTCTCCGTACGCTGATCTTGATTTACTAATTCTCTGTATCATGACACGATATTTTGTAACTTGAAATCCGTAAATGTAAAAGTACTTGTAAATATTAATAAATTAATAGTTTCTTTTATCTTGCGTTAAATTGCGTATATCTTATGTTCATTTTTTGCCATTATATGCGCACATTTCTATTCGACTTTCATTGTGCTTTACGATGCTGCAACACTTGACGCCTTAACATGTACGTAACTAAATCAAATGCAAATTTGTTTATAGTCCGAATGATCCAATACTCTAATCGAGACTCGAGACTCGTGACTCGAATGGCGATCGAGATTCGAGATCAAAATGTGAGGTTACGAGAAGAAGAGTTTGATTTCCGACCAAACTCGTGAGTCTTATTGACTTGTATAAGGCTTTACAATGAGGGTTGAAGAGAGCACCTGAATTATAATAACTAATTGTTGATTCTAAAATGGTTGGCGTAGACAAACCTGTATTTTTATCAAGATTTAAATAAACGCTTGAAGATTTATTAGTAAAAGTTTCTAATGTTAGTGTTTTTCGATTCAACAATATTCTAAATCCAGACATTTTCTGTCATGTCATGAATTTTATTCGTAATAATGTAAATTAAATAATGCTCTTTAAATTTGTTATTAGAGCAGCATTAAGATAAGTACACAGGTTAAAAAGAATACTTTTTACAAGTTATTTGTAATAAAAAAATTATATAAAAATGGGTTCGAATAAACGTCATAAAACGGAAAAAAATCGAGAAATGAAGAAAAAGCGTCATCGAAGTCGATCTCGATCATATTCTGCAGAACGCGATAGAACAGAGAAACACAGACATCACAAAAAACATAAGAAGAAAGATCGCAAAGAATATGATAGTGATGGTAAGTTAAAATTTTTAAACTATTTTTTACGATTCATTCCCTAATATTTTTAGTTTTTTAAGAAGTTTTCTTAATCTACAGTGGAAATCGTGAGTGCTCCACCACCTCCTAAAATTTCAAGAACTCAACTCTCAACACCACCGCCACCAGATATATCTGCATTAGTGAGTTAAGTTTATTTTATTTTTATAAGGTGTCCATTTGACTTCAATATAATATGCTTATTAATATAATTATGAAAATTGAAATAATAATAACCAATTTAAAATGATTAATATTGCATTAAAAAGAACAAGTTATTTTGCATATTGAATAAACATGAATATTGCATGTTTTATTCATTTATTTATTTTAATGATTTATGCAAAAATTAAAAATAAAACTACTTTGTATTAAAGAGTAACTGAAAGAATTTTGTTTGTTTGTGAATTTTAAGAAAATTAAATAATCAATAATTAATAATCAATTATTATGAAGCAGTTACTTTACTTCATATGGAATCTAAAGTATCAGTATTTTATAATGAAATCAATGTTTCAATGCAAATTTTTTAATTTATCATAAATTTTTATTATTCTTAATTGAATGTCATAAGTATTTGATATATTATATTTAGAAATGTTGTTTGATTTTTTAAACAGGTTAGAGATATTAATAATAATAATAAATTAATATATTTATATATATTGCAATAAAAGAAATTAATTTGTATAATTCTAAATCATTATTAAGTAATTGAGTAACAAATTTTGTTATTCAATGTAGGTTGAATTATCCATTTATTTAATGATTTTATGAATTAGAACAAAGAAGATAAACCAATTAAACAGAAAAAATCTCCAACTCCTCCAAAAAGTGGACAATCACAGACATCACTTTCTATTGAAGAAACAAATAGACTTAGAGCCAAGCTTGGATTAAAACCTCTAGAAATAGACAATGGTCCCAAAGAAGGTTCAGATATTATTAAAGATGATTTGGGAGAATTTCGTCATAAACCTGCTATTAACACGGCTGAAAAGGAAAGAACGCAAAAAATAAAAGAAAAGATTAGCACTATGAAACAAAAGCGACAGATTGAATCCTCTCTGGCTACTACAAAGACTTTAGGTGAAAGTGATTCAGATGACGATACATTAGCATGGGTTAAAAAAAATAGAAAAATCCAAGCAGAAAAAAAGAAAGCAGCTGAAAGAGTATATTAATAATTTTATTTTGTGTATTCATTTATATTAAAATTTATTTATGTAAAAATACTTTGTAGGCAAAAATGCTAGATCAAATGGATGAAGAATTTGGTATTGGAAATTTAGTTAAAGAAGAAGTTCATAATGAAAGGATGAATGCATATACTGATAAAGATTTAAAAGGTCTTAGAGTTGAACATAATTTGGTATGTTTTTTATTTTCTACAAAGATTTTCTATAATAAAATATTCGGAATAATTACAGTAAAAAGTTCTTGTTTTTAATTTTTATGATAAAAATAAAAAGATAAAATCAGTCTTCTTTACTTTTTATGTAATGTTTTCCAATAAACTTTTAGGATAATTTCCAAGAAGGAAGTTCTGTTATATTAACATTGAAAGATCAAGCAGTACTAGCAGAAGATGATGATGTTCTTATAAATGTTAATATGATTGACAATGAACGTTCTAAAAAGAATATTTTAATAAAATCGAAAAAACCAGGTTACGATGCATATGAAGAAAGCAATTATGACGAGTATGGGATGCCATTAAATAAAGTTTTAGAAAAATACGATGAAGAAATTGAAGGAGAAAAGCATCAAAGTTTTGCTATAGGTTTAGTTGATACAAAATCAATAAAAGAACGACAAATTGCTATTATAAAAAATCGTCTTGCTAATAAACGCTTAGAAAGCTTACAATTAGCTGAACCTAAGTTAGCAAGTGAATATTATAATGAAGAAGAATTAATAAAATTTAAAAAATCTAAAAAAAAAATTAGAAAAATACGCAGTAAAAAGACTTTAAAAGCAGAAGATCTCATTCCAGATAGTAATGATTATTTAAGGGATTTAGGAAGTAGAAGACGACGAAAAAAAGAGGAATGTAAATTAGAAGAAACAAGTGAAATTTTGGACAATGATGATTTAGAAGGTAATAAAATATTTTAATCAAATAATGTAATACTCCCATATTTTTAAAGTTCATCACAATTTCGTATTACAGCGCCAAAAGAAGATCTTAGTGGGTTAAAAATCGAAGAAGAAGATCATGATTTAGATAAAAAAATAAAACAAAAAGCTGATCGCTTAAAGAGGCCAGTTCTATCATTAAAACCTGTAAAGATTGCAATGCCTATTAAAGAAGAAGTGGAGACGTCGATGGACATCAATCCTAGTGGAAATATTGTACTAAATTCAACAGCTGAATTTTGTAGAACACTTGGCGATATTCCAACATATGGTCAGGCTGGTAATCGAGATGAAAATAATCAAGAATTTATGGTAAATTAGTATTTCACCTTGATAATTAATATATATTCAATGTATCTTAATTGTTTAATAATACGACAACAATTTTAGGGCAATTTGCATTAATTTTGAAAAAATAACTAAATGTGAAATCGAAATCAATTACTTCTGACATTATTATTTTCAATTGTAGATGCAATAATTATAATATTTTTTTCAAGTCCTATAAAGTAATGTATCATTCAACTGTTATAGAAGATTTATTTAAAAATGACATACAGTAAATATTTATTTAATTATATAATTTAATAATCAATTGATATAACAATATTCTTTCAAAGTTGTACAGAAAACTACTAAAAGATAAATTAGTAATTATACTACAATAATTGTAATTTTATTCATGTTCTGAACAATATTTAATTGTGGTACATTACTTGTATAAATTTCGTATGGTAGACTGGGTAATTTTTAAAAATCTACATTGATCATTCTTATGTAATCCACTGATTAAAATTTTATTCTGTAGAATTAGTTTAAAATATCTCTACATGTTTTTAAAATTAGCATTAACAAAGAATTTAGTTTGTACATATAATTGAACTTCTTATTAGACAAGTATATCAATATTGACTATAATTCTCCTTTATCTTAATTATATTATCACATTTATTATTATAACAAAAGCTTTTTTTTGAGATTTTATTTAATTAAAATTGAAAAATATAATTACCTTCGAGATATCCTTATATCTGAAAACATAAAAATCAAGACTTGCAGTAATCTGGATTTTTTCATTCTAGGATTTTGAAATGGATGAAGTAAAGCATGAATATATGGATGATGATGATGATGAAATGAATGGTCGAGGAGCTTGGAATACTGTGAAAATGGGTAAATAAATTTTAAAACTAAGAATTCCGATACATTAATAACTAATATAAGTATATTTAATATATTAAATTTTTATATTTTTAGACCAAATTTTAATAGAACCTGCTGCTATGGAAGCTGCAATTTTAGATGCTGAACCATCGCTTGATCAAGGAGTTGGTGGAGCATTAAGATTAGCTATGAGTAAAGGTTATCTACAAAAAGAGGATTCTAATCGTCCTTCAGCATCTAGATTTGCTCATCTTAAAGCACAAAATTATTCTATAGAAGATAAGACATATGGGTATGCTATTTATTTGTATAATATAATTTCAAAATATCATACTTGAAAATATTACTTTAATTAAAAAAATTTTTAGTGATGATGATAAGTTTGGTAGAAGAGATAGATTTAACGGGCCGACATCAGATTTTAAAGAGAAAGACGGTTTCAGACCTAATGTAAAATTAGAATATATTGATGATGATGGTCATGTATTAAATGCAAAAGAAGCTTTCCGATATCTTTCACACAAATTCCATGGCAAAGGTCCTGGAAAGAATAAGGTATATGTTGTGAACTATTAAGAAGAAATAAATATTTAAACATTTCCTTTTTTATCAAGGTTATAAATTTTGATATTTATTTGCTAGGTTGAAAAACGAATGAAGAAAGCAGAGCAGGAAATTTTAATGAAAAGAATGTCTTCAACAGATACTCCATTAGGCACTCTAACACTATTGCAAGCAAAACAAAAAGAAACACAATCACCTTTCATTGTTTTAAGTGGCAGTAAGCAAATGCAAACGTAAGTACTCTACATTTGTAAGAATAACTGTAAATTTCTAATATTTAAATTTTTATTTTAGGGCTAGTATTTCAAAAACTAAGAATTAAAGATCCTGTACATATTTGAAATGTATACATACATTTATATGTCAAATAATCTATTTAATAAATATTAAATTACAATGAAATTCAAAAGCAGTATACATTCACAGATTTAATTATTTAAATAATTAAATTAAAAAATTAAAAATTTTTGTAGTTTTTTTATTATTAATTCTAATAAAATATTTTCTATTTTATAAGGTGATAACTTATGCATAAAAGAATATACTTATAAATTTCCTTTATAATTAAAGGTAAGACAATAGTTAATTTCAATAATTAAATATACTTATTTGATAACTGAATCTAGAAATTTAATTTAAAACTTGAGACAAAAAAATGATCTTATGAAAAAAACACATGATAAAACAATTTATTCTAAAATTGATCGCAATAACAGTATATAAACTAGGGAATTAATTTTTTAAAAAGTTTTTAAAATTTAAATTGTTTAAATTAATAGTGATAAACTTTAAATCTTAGTCTATCAAAATCTTAAAAAAAAATTAAAAAGTAATATCTTTAAAAACTGAAAATTTATTTTAAATTTAAAATTTTTTAAATAAGTTTAAAAATTACCAATAAGAATTTTTTAAAAATTATTTGAAAAGTTAATTAATAAATTATAAAGAGCTATAAAAAATATATATTATGTATGTATGTATGTATGTATGTATGTATGTATGCATGTATGTATTTATACACAAAATGATTAATATTTTAAGGTAAAGTATTCAAAATGATTTAGTCCTTATTTTAGTTTTATAATTTTATAAAATTATATTTTTTGTAAATGACACAATTTATACACAATAAATAGCATAAGGAAACTAATGACTAATGGAAGAAAACAATTAAAAAATGTTCGTTACACATATCCCATTTATTGATTGAAACTACATAGTAGTTCTTGTCACAATTTATAAAGTTGGAAAATGTGAAATGTAAAAAAAAATTATTTTAACTATTTAATTGTAAATGCATTAAAAATTATATTTGCTTATATTTTGTCAAATGAATGAAAATATCAAAATCTTAAATGTTCTTGAATTTGTTTAGTTAAATCGCAACAAGCTTGCTTGGTATTTGTATTTTAAAACTTTTGTATAAAAAAAAAAAAACAGAATCGTGGTACATTATTTAGCTCAATTGTCCACAGTCAGCGATGATAATTTTCTTACTAGTCTTGCCACTTTGTGAGCCATAACTTTCAAGTTTCTTCACAACATCTAGACCTGTATGAAAGGAATTTCAAACTTACATTATTCTTTTAAAACAACCCTAAATAATATAAAGATTTATGGAAATAAGTAATGTTGAATAAATTACTTTATGATTTATTTAGAATATAAAAGATAAAAAAATTTGAGAACCTTCATCAAATTTAAAAGAATGAGTTGCATTTAAGTATGATAAGGTATTGAAAATGATAAGATCAAAATAAACAAAGAGTTATTCTTCACTCATTTATTGTATATTAACAAATTAATTATATTCAGAACTAAATATAAAAACAGAAAAGAAATTAATACTAAGTTCTACATACCATCAATAACAGAACCAAAAACTACATGTTTGCCATCTAACCAAGTGGTTCTGATTGTCGTAATAAAAAACTGAGATCCATTGGTATTAGGGCCTGCATTAGCCATAGACATAATACCAGGTCCAGTGTGTTTAAGTTCAAAGTTCTCATCATCGAATTTGAAGCCATAAATAGACTTGCCACCAGTACCATTATGATTGCTAAAGTCGCCACCCTGGCACATGAAGTTGGGAATAACACGGTGAAAACAACTCCCTTTGTAGCCAAATCCTTTCTCATTGGTGCAAAGGGCGCGGAAGTTCTCTGCCGTTTTAGGTACAACATCAGAACGTAACTCAATTACGATACGACCCACAGGTTGACCATCAGCAGTCATATCAAAGTACACTCGTGGCAAACCCATTATCAGCTTTTTTCTTCAACTAGAAAATTCAAACCTTTAGTTTTTTATCAAATATTAGTTGAAATTTCAATTAAAATATATGATAATCATTTTTTATTTCAAGACAATACAAATATAGTTAAAGATTTTAAAAGAAAAACATTAGTTACAGGAAACAAGAGTTAAAATCAACAGCTGTGTAATAATATAACTTCTGATAAATATATTTCTTGTCTGTATAATAAGTTTAAATAGTTTAAATGGCAATAAACTTTGCTGATTTTTATGAGAAATATGTTAGTTTTGTCTTTGTTTATACATTTATTTTAGTAATTAACAAAAAAACAACTCCAATATTAAGTTAAATTAATTATAAAGATAGAGTACAAATATTAAATCTTGTCCAGTTAGAGACACTCACCTATGTATGATAATTAACAAGCTATACTATACTAATAAACTAACGCATGTAAGTAAAAAAATTAATTTATAATCTCAAGTCATATACTTACATAATAAGTCTTATCTATTGGTATCTAAGTTTATAATAAGATAATTAATTAGAAATTAATCATCAACTTAATCTTAAAATTTATTTTTTAATGTACCCTAATGAAAGTATACTAATTTAAACAATCTTAATTAATTAATTTTAATCTACTTTTTTATAATTTACGATTATAATAATTTTTATTAAAATTATTTACACTTTAACAGATAAAAATTAACTCAATTGATTTAGTTAAAATTTGGAAAATAATATAGAAAAAATATATTTACAATATAGTAAAAATTTAATTGCTTCATTATACTTCTCAAATTTTTATTCAATGACATTAGATTTTACGTAAGTAATCTTTCATCACGTATGCACATGAAAATGCACAGCAAAAAATTTGATAACTGACGATCAATTTGTCATTGAAAACTTAACAGCTTATCTTTTAATTTCAGAAGATAAGAGTGAGTAAATATAATTTTGATCATAAAAAAAATTTTTTTCAAATCTTTCATATTGTGAATTAATTTAAGTTAAGAATAATATAAAATGAACCATTGAAATTGTCGAAATGTAAAAAATCTTGAAGAATAATAATATTAAATTCTCCTATTTGAAAAAAAAAGTATATTATTGGAATCAATCAACTACTACTATAAGTATAAATAGAACATACGAAGTTTAGTTAATCTACTAACATTTTATTAAAAATTTTTAAATTAAATCTCATGTTTTTATGATTAATAAAAATAAATGAAGGTAACATTTTCTGCTTTATTTACATGCATATTAATCAAAAGTGTTTATCATTAACAATAATAATTAATTTTCTTTAAAGCGTTAACATTTATCGATTATATTAGAATATTCAGAGAATATTCTAATATAAAATATTTTTACGTTTACTTTTCGCGCCTTTTCAATTTTTGGTTTACCATGCATTGCACGCGCGCGCACACATATAACGACGAGGATTTTACACGTGTGAAACCTTTAAAACTTACACTTCTAAAAATAAAAAAAAGTAATAGATAGTGCCTCACTAGAAACAGTAAAATGTTGAAAAAAAAACAAAAGCGGAAAATATACGTGGATATGTGAAAGTGACGCGAGACCCAAAGACTCACGGCGTGGTTCTCAGCTCCTGAACTTTCCAGAATATCAGTCGCAGGCACCTAACGATTGCCGTCTAATAAATTATGTCATACTCATGTATTTGAATGTATACGCATATAAGTTATATTTTAAGCCAAGGAAATTTGATACGAAGATAACGATAAACACTACGCGACAAATTTCCAGAATTACATGCTTTTTGTCAACGTTAACTTGTGCATAAATTATTTGTGATCGCCTGTCCTCTTTCGACTTCCTCACTCGTATCCGTACTTCGTTTACCTTTTCAGGTGTTAAAGATAATCATGTAGCAGCTAAGATTCTGGGTTCTACAAACTAAATAGACCAAAAAAGTGCTAAAAAATATAATACATAATTAATTAATTAATTGATACTATAATCATAGTCAATGATAACCATATGAGCACTAGACAATAAAAGTACGTAACTTTAATTAATGATGTCAGGAGTGACATGCGACGATTACCAAGATTTCCCGAAAATTGTGTTTAACTGTACAACGCAATCTTCAAATAAAAAAACACAAGGTAGAGAGGTGGGAAAAATTTAGGCTTTCTATAATCGTAACCAGAAATTTGCCAGATTCGCCGATAGAAAAGAGTATAGGAACGCACGCTACTGTCGCCATTGTGTTAGCCTTGAAATTATACGCATGCTGGGATGTTTTACACACATACAGATAGTGGCTCTTAGCTTGCCTTTCGCGCTTTCGCGCCCCAAAAGTATACACAGAGTTCTCTCTCACTTACGCTGGTAATATCGCGTGGGATTTTACCCCTCCAAGACCACGCCGAACATTCACAAATACTCGTTTCGTGTAAGTGCATTTTACGAGCCAAAGGCCACTTTTCACGCGTTTCATTTAATCACAAATATTATTGTTCTTACCTTTCCTGTCTGTCAGACGCGTTACTTCAATAAAGACGTAATGCTCTGCACTCCTAACTCGCCGGCAGCTTGATAAAAAGTGCGCGAACGTTGCGAATGGCGGATCTTCGACTCTTATGCTTACCTCGCGCACTATTGTCAGTGACTTGGTGATTCAAGGAAGGTATCTTGTTCGCCACTAAACCACGCCCATCGATGAACCTTCCAACATCATCTTAATATAATAGTACCATTGGTTCCTTAGCCGTATCCGATTAGCGCGCCAACCCTCTACCGTTTCAATATGTAAAATATTTTTTCCAATAAACGATCCTCTGGATCGAAATTTGTTAGCAAACTCAACAGGGTATAACAGTGTACAACAGTGTACCTGGCTACAAAATAACTCTTCTGACTGCTAAATCAAGTATTATGTAGATCTGCATTCAACATTTGAAACAATAGTAACATTTATTTTATACAAAAATATATATTTACATGCAATTCTCATCGAAAAATAAGACAGTACTTTGTTTCGTATAATTTAAAAATATTTTTAACTAATTAAAATTAGTTGCTTAAACGGTATGTATCTGCATGAAATTATGCATACATTGTATAATAATTCTGTAACAGAAAAGGTAATTTATTTTATGAATGTTTCCTAAATAATTATGAACGGATATCTACAAATTAGATTCCAACAAATAATTATAAAAGCATTTGAAACCGTAATGAGAATAATAATGTTAACATCGAAATCAAGCAACTGTAAGAGATTATTTATTTGTGATTTAAGTATATTTAAGTATATAACATATTTTGCTTTTTAAAGTAATTTTCAGGTAAAAAATGTAATAGCATTATTTACAATATAAAAAACTATAATAATAATTGAATAAATTATAAATGTGTATAAAAAGAATTACGTCAGTTTTCATTTTATCATTACAGGCAGAATGAAACGTAAATTAAATAAAGAAGTTGTTAATGTCACAACTTTCTTAATCAAGAATTGATATTAATTTTACTCTGTAAAAAGTAAGTGCAGTGGGACGACAATCCCACTTAACAAAATCTAGATCTATTGAGATGTCATATGATTCAGATCTAATAAAAGAAAGCCTGAGGAGTAGCGCATCATTCATTTTATATTAAACTTATAATAAAAAGGGAGTTGCAAAGCGAGTTTCAAAATCATTATTTGTCCCTCAAAGAAATATGTTCCAATATTGTTAAATTTGTCGTTTGCTCCAGTAGCCTTCGTGAGGAAACAGATTCCCCCTTTTCAGAGCAAAATACAACCGTAAAGGAACAACTGTGCCCTACTTCCTTCTCGCCGATAAGTATACCACAAAATTAAAGAGAGTCTGAGAGGTCTGAAAATCTTAGATTTTAAATGAACAAGACTCGTACCCTTTAATGTTGGAGTTCTCGGTAAGCTCATTCTTACCTCTGCTTCACTATTCCATGTCATGTATTATTATAATATATGCTACTGATAATAATTAGTCCTATCGGGTAAATGGTACCAGACTAAATACCACTAGCCACAGCATATACCTGTAACCGGTGCCATACTAAAAACATCGTACAAAAATGTAACATGTCCTACCGCATTAATTCAACTCCATTATATTGAGCTCTCATCTCAACTCAAACGTGCTCAACTCTGAAGAATTTTTAATTTTGACAGTATTTTATCAAACGATAGAACTCGCTTACTGAATCCGATGAACTTATTCTAAATAGAAAACGAGCTACCCGTTTTACTACTAGCAGACGACGGACATGGTTCTGTTCGCTAAAGCATACAATCACACTCCCATAAGACCATACACGATTTCCTTCTTCCAGTCGAGTTCTTACTAAGGACCATCGATTGTCCCACTTTGCCTCCATACATTCATTTTTCTTACATTGTTTCAATAATTCTTTAAATACGCATTAAATAAGCTTCCATTTTAAAAGATCTCCATTTATATCGTTTTCTTATATATTATTTTTTAATTCTTTTGTTCGGATAAAATTGATTTTTAGTGACTCGTACTCGGATTTCAATTAATATGAAAACCATTTACTTGGTAAAGGCTTACGCTTCAGAGTTGGCGGAATACGTCGATTTCGCGTAAGTCCATGATTGCAGGGAGATATCCGTTTCTATATTTTTTCAAAGTATATTTCCTATGATTCAGTCGCTCGATCTAATCATACAGGATATGGAAAAGGGCGTCCTGTAATCCCTCTCATCAACCTAAGAGACCACTTGACAAAACAGCAAACCAGAAAGAAGGAGACTCGTAATAATAGTAATAATAAAAAAAAGTAACGCAAATAAGTGTTAAAAATTAAACGCAAAATAAAAAATACTATTCAAGAATTTTTTTATTTTAATTTTATATATCAATGATAAAATATTAATACAAATCAATTTTAGAAGAAAAAAACCATATTGGCATTAGATTTACATATTTTCAAATTAATTATTTTGTGCTGGTGGCTTAGACCAATCTACACTCAAAATCAGATAATCATATCCATGTCCATGCAAGCCATCAATTGCTTTAGCAGCTTCTTCTTTAGATTTATAATGTACATAAGCAAATCCTTTACAAACATTTGTATTCTTTTCTTTTGCTAAATAGAATTTGTGAATTGCACCAAATCTTTGGGCAAGTTCTTCCAAATCAGCATCTGTTGTATTTTCTGACAAATTGGATATTCTGATAGCAGTTGTATCATCTCTACGTTGCATTACCATAGAATCACCACGTTTGTTACCCCCATCGCGCATACTAGGAGGAACATATTTACTACCTTGTGGTTTACTCAAATCTCCCATACTTGGACCTCCAACTGTTGGATTAAGTGGTGGCTTCTTATCATCTGCAACTTTATTATTTGAAATAAATTATTATGCTTTGAAGGCAAAAAATAAATTTTTTATTTGCTTTAAAACATTTGCTTTATAATTAAATGAATTGGAAAATGATAACTTTTTACATATAATTTTAACATATACTGCAAATATTTAAAATTATATATTATAAACCACAAAATACTTCTATTAATTTATATTTGTGATTTAAATAAAAAAAACTTTTATTTTATATATACTTACTGACTCCAAGAACTGTATCTTTGAATGGACACTTTGAAGTCCAGTGCTCTCCGTTACAATTTCGGCACTTGACAACACCTTTATCTCCCATGCTTTTTAATTTATCTAATGAATCTTCCTCCACCTTGTTCTCCTCCTCTTTACTCGAAAGAAACTGCATGAATACATCTTCAGCAATAACTGTTGTTGCTGGATTTGGACCAGGACCATCATCTGCCGAATCTCCATATTTAGACCAATTTTTTCGAACTGCAATAGTCTTGGATACTGTACGACGCTCAATTTTATAGGTGCGAACTACTTTAACTTTTTTATTGTCATCGTTCAACTTATATTCTGTCATTATTTTAAAATCATTTTCATAAACAATAGATGGAGGAGGAAGAGTGATAGATCCCTCATCTTCAACTTCATCTGCCCAACTTTTTGTTACTTCATAATTAGCTGGCATCTAAAAGATTGATAAATTGTATAAAGAATTATAAGATTAAGCAATTTAAATAATTATTGTATTTTAATTATATTAACTACACACATATATATATATATATATATATATATATATAAAAACTATATTAACTATATATAATTAAACACTATATTTTATTATATATTAAAAATTTATATATTTTAATACCATATGTAGAAGCAAATATTTATAATTAATAAACATCTAAATTTACCTTCTACATAGTAATACACTTTTATATACCTTAAAACTAGTTTTTCTATGAAGTACATAAGTCAATCTCATTCTATGCACAATTCAGTATTATTTTAACCTATAAAACATTGCTTTCATACTACTTCAAACAACTGTTTAATAAGTATACTTACTTTTATATTTATAATAAAACTGCGTTATTGTTTAAATTATCAAAATTATGTAGTCTCTTAATCTAAGGAAGAAAGGTAAATCTCTGTGTTATATACTTATTTGAGATACTGGCATGTACTTTAAATTATTGTCACAATCTAATTCATTAAAGTAACACAAATAACTTATAGAATTACTTTTCTGTAAGCGTAATGGTTTGGTTAAACCACTGATGAACTAAAGATGAAAACAGAGATCACTGATTCAATGTTAAAAAGTTAGTCAAGTTTTGATTGTTGCAAACCTAGCGGATTTTCCTACGAACTTCATTTTTAGGTACAAAATAAAGTTAGGCATATATGTAAAGAGATGAAAAAGGGAAATGCGTACACTGAAACTAACTTTCATTTCCAATATCTCGATTAAATTACAGGAGACAACAATTGTGTTGTTATAACAATGTTTATTGTATATAGTAATATACTTATTAAAATAATTTTATTTATTTTAAAAATCTAAATAGATGTAATTATTTGGAGATATCTAGTAATTTTCAAAGCTAGTCAAACAAATATTAACAGTTGCTACTAAAGTTTAAGATGAAAAAAAGACAAAAATCTAATTACGAAAGATTTTTATTTGATACTGTAACTCATCTAACGATAAAATCATTTATACATAATTAATAATTAATTTTTAGAATAGGCTACATAGATATTGCATATCGAGATATTGCATACACTTCGATACCGTTTAGAATCTAAACGTCTTTTAAATATGCAAAATGTCCCGATGTTCGACCATCACGTGCTTGGTCGACGAATAAACATTAATTAACAGCGGCTTTCGACTCAAAAAATTATTATTCATCAGTGTATTCAAATGTTAATGAAGTGAATCTTCGATGTATACCATATTGTAATAAAACTTGTACTAGTTGTTATATCCCTAATTAAGTGAGCAAATACACTTATAAGTCAAGATTTTTAGTATTAGAGCTTTGTCGCGTTCTCTACTTTCTGTTTTAATAGCATTTTGTACAATCGAGCTAAAAAGTTCATAAACAGCAAAGAAAGAAAGAAAAAATACACGGATCATTATTCACATCATTCTTACAACTATATTGACGTGGAAGTCTCTCGCTTTTCCAACCACGTACTATTGATAGTCATGTTGAGATTGTACAATACTCTTTTCCAGTACACTTTTATTGTTAGCAGTTTCAGCTTTGACCTAAAAAAGCAATTCAAATTTACTCACAACTAAGCTCCTATAAATGTAACTATCTTGTTTATTGTTGAAGTTAGATTGATTTCCGGAGCAATTCAACGTCCGATGCTGGTACTGATGGCCATCAGTAATTTTTAAGATTTGGAAATTTCTAATCGGCGTCTTAAGCTTTTTCGATAGCTTTGGTATTCACGACTGGATACACTCATGATAAGTACATTTTACAAGATGCCTGCATCCGCATTGTCCTAATGCTTCACGTGTTTGAAAGATACCTAAATATGTAGGTTATAGTCCAGTTGTCTCTGTAGTTATGGAAAGACTTTGTCTGACCGTTGAACAGGGACATAAATAAGAGTAAGGGGACGATAATCCATCTTGAGTATGAAGGCGCAACTTGCCAGTATCTTTTCGAAGAACTTGATAGTTGCTAAAACCGTTAGTGTCGATCGTAAGAGCTTCCAGATGCTATCGCACACTGGTGTTCCCATTTCCAATAAGAGCGGTGCAACTTACATCAGAAAAGCTGGCTTTTTCACATAATTCAAACTGCTCTTGCATTCAACAAAGCGACTTTTGCCTAATCAGGCTACATAATTTTTCTCCATTTTTCTTTTCTTTTCAAAAGTTCGTTCAGTTGTGTTTGGATATGCAAAGCTTTGAAAAAGCAGCGTCAGTAAAAATTGATCATCCCCGAAAATTTTCTCTGTTTAGTAAGGGTTTCAGGTCTTGAAGCAGTGTGATTATGTCAGGGTTACCAATAATAATGTATTAAAATACCGTGCTACCATAAAAGAAAATACAGTGTTATTTTATATAATAAACAAACATTTTGTTTGTCTAACACCTATGCATAAAATCAGAAAATACGAAATAGCGTTATATTTTTTTCCATGCACGCGCGAATATGTCGTTTATTTGGTGATAGTATCTACAATGTCGAAAGTGTAAAATAAGTAGTAACCACCACGACTTTTAGGTGCGAATAATAAAAAAAGAGGGTATGAGCAGAAAAACAAAAGAGCACACATTAAGATGGCAAGGAAAAATTCCTGTCCTTCCCATCCTTTTATGAGAGGGCATGATCTTTTCATTGAGCACATAGATGGAAGCACATTCATGGAAGCTCCACCTACGTATAAGAATTTGTTGAATCAATTCGAACATAACGTGAATAGCAAATTATGTGAATAGAACTCCAATAACATTCTTAAATAATTATATTTAAAACACTATCGTATTAAAAAAAAAGATAAAGGGTTTGCAATATTTTTTTAATTTGATTATATTATTAACCGTTTTACATTTAAAAACTGCTGTTCAAATTTTCCGCCAAATGCTCAATTCCCTCCGTACTAATTCTTAGTGTTTACAAAGCGATTCTAACTGTCAAACTACTGTCAAGAATTTATTAAGCAAAGTAATAAGATTCAAGTTGTACACAAAAATTTATATTTATTAATACTTCTTTTATCCCCCATTTTAAATAGAAAATAGAATCAATTATTGGAATGACTATTGTTTTATTGTTACCCGTGAAACGTGGATATTCTTGACATCCAAATCATTTCAGTGATACAACAAAGGCGATTAAACACTATTATGCGACGTAGGTTTATAACTGCTATACTTTGAATACTTAGAATTTTGTATAATGGCAGATTCAACAGAATATACTTTTTCTATTATATTTGTAAATTTATATACATAATTGACAATATATATTTTTAATATATATTAATAACTTTAATGCTAACAAACATTTTTTTCAGAAAATTCAGTGTATCTAAATGCAGTTCTGACTGCACTGGGATTATGGAATTCTGTATTTGGATTAGTTAAATATCAACCTGAAGCTGTTCATATTGCATATGGAGGTAAATGTTTTACGTTAAAAATACAAGTTAAAATTTTTTCAATAATAAACTTAATTACAAATTTTCATGCGTGATATATAAATATTTTTGACTTAATTAATGATCAATTTTTAAAAAATGCTTAAACTGTTATAAATAAATTATTTATTTATCCATAATTTTATATCACATATTTATATTTAATGTGGTTATTGGCTTTAGGTACATAGACTTTATTATTACTATATTTAATTGAATGTTTTAGAGCAAATTTATGATATTGTTGTAACTTGGAGCACAAAACAAGACACAAAAGAATCAATTGTAGAATATGGTATTGGAGGCTTTATTTTAACAGCATATGGTAATTCAACAGTTTTTATTGATGGTGGACCTAAAAAGCACAGGCAATATATTCATAGAGTATGGTTAAAAAATCTGTCACCAAACAGCAAATATAGTAAGTAAAAAAATGTATCAATAAAATTATACATTCATTTTATCTATCATTTAGTTATTTTTATTTATATTTTATATTCAAATATACTAATTTTCTTTTAATTACAATATTTACAATTTTACTGTACAAAAATGTAAAATACATTGTTGTACTTTTTTTATTTGTAATTTTAAGATTACAAGCTTATTAAAATTATGATTAATAATAATCACATTATTATTACGATCATTATATTTCTTTTTTATATAGTTTATCATTGCGGTAGTAATCTCGGATGGTCAGCTAGCTTCTATTTTACCACAGCACCAGATGACTTGGAACATTGGTCTCCTCGGGTAGTTATATTTGGAGATATGGGAAATGAAAATGCTCAGAGTTTATCTAGGCTCCAAGAAGATACACAAAAAGATCTCTACGATGCTGCTATTCATGTAGGAGATTTTGCATATGATATGAATAGTCATGAAGCCAGAGTTGGCGATGAATTTATGAAACAAATTGAAGAAGTTGCTGCTTATTTACCATATATGACTGTTCCAGGAAATCACGAAGAAAAGTATAATTTTAGTAATTATAGGTAAATAACAAACAACTTACTTTATAATTCTATTTCATATTATATGAAAAGTAAATACCTTGAATTATTTCATATATTTTTTATCAGAGCTCGATTTACAATGCCTGGAGATTCTGAAGGATTATGGTATAGTTTCAATATGGGACCTATACACTTTGTGGCTATTGAGACTGAAGCATATTATTTCATGAATTATGGAATAAAACAACTTGTTAAACAATATGAATGGTTAGATAATGATCTCACTGAAGCAAATAAGCCTGAAAACAGGTAAAATAAATATAAAATATGATTTTTATAAACATTTAAATTGAAAATCATTTTTTTCTTTGTAGGTTTAAAAGACCATGGATTGTTACTTTTGGTCATAGGCCAATGTACTGTAGTAATTTAAATACTGATGATTGTACAAATCACCAGACTCTAGTTAGAGTAGGATTGCCATTTATGAATTGGTTTGGTTTAGAAGAATTATTTTTCAAACACAAAGTAGACTTAGAAATCTGGGCACATGAACATAGTTATGAAAGACTTTGGCCAATATATAATTTCAAAGTATATAATGGAAGTTATTCTGAGCCATACACAAATTACAAAGCTCCAGTCCACATTATCACTGGTTCAGCAGGGTGCAAAGAAGGAAGAGAAAAATTTATTCCACATATGCCAGCATGGTCTTCATTTCGTAGTTCAGACTATGGATACACAAGAATGGTAGCTTACAATAAAACACATCTGTATCTAGAGCAGGTTTCAGATGATAAGCAAGGTGAAGTAATTGACAGAGTTTGGTTAATTAAAAATAATCCTTTACCAAATTATGTAGTACCTGAATTGTAATGTTTAATAATATAATGGTAATAGCACTTTTATATCATGAAATTAATGAATTTTTAAAATACTATTGTATATGGAAACTACGTTAATTTAGTATACAGATATTTTAATGGTAGGATCTGTAATTACCATTAAACAAATTTTTAAAATAAATCAATAAGTACTTTTTACTTTGTTTAATTAAAATAACTGTTAGGAAAATAATATAAATTTCAAAGTGATTCTTTGTACTATATGTAATGTTTATATTATAACATTCTAGCAAGTCTTCAAGATGGAATAAGAAAATAATTCCATTATTTATATATATATATGTATATATATATTAAAAAAAATTTGGAAATCAAACCTTGTAAAATATTATATTTCTTACATTCATCAAATAGTTTCATAAAAAGAAACGAGAGGAAAAAATGGGTTGCATATTAAAATAAAAATACATCTTTAAATAATAATAATAATAATATTTTACTTGTAAATGTCATTTGTAAAAGGCGATTTCGCGCAATTTTTTTATTAATGTACAAATTACTCGATTGCAGCCATTGCCCTTTTTTGTGCAAGCAGTTGTAAAATGAAACACAAAACATGCCTTCGTTGATTAGAGAGAAAAGATGATGTTTGAATGAACTATATCTTACAATTACGTAGAGAAGTCTTAAAACTTTAAAAAATCAATTATTTTAAAAATATTTATACATATATGTATATATATTATTATTACTACTGAAGTAATACTTAAAGATCTCTTGTAAAACAATAATTCAGCATAATATAAAAATGAGTGTACTTAGTACATAAAAATTTTAATTTACTTTACAACAATGTTAAAAAAATCATAGTTTCCATAATGAAAATCGATCTATACCTCTTCCAATCAAACAACATATCATCTAAAACCCACACAATTATTTAACATATAATTAACGAAATACGTTTAATAAATTATATATATATATATATATATATATATATATATAAATTAATTTGACAAGTGAATTGATTTAAAAAAATTTGAAGACAACTCTGCTGCTATGAGGTTTAGCACAGGGTGATCGTATAATTAGCCTGCCACTCGGAGGATATGTTTTTAAAAATATCTAATGATGTGCTGTAAAGCATCACAGACCTATGAAGGCGACGTTCTAATCAACCGCCATCTCTGATTAGAAAATTTAATTGAATTGATATATGTATATAAATATTAAAAAGAAGATTTACAAATAATAAAAAAAGACTAATCCAAGTTTTTCTATGGTTAATACCTGACAAACTGCAGCTAAAAGATTTTTACTCACAATTATCTATTAATTACTTAATACATGCGGTGAAACCAGCATCAACCAAACAAATAATATCGCAAGTTTAATAAAAACCAATTTTCACAGAGATCAGAAGCCATTAGATTATATTAAAACCTATTAAAAAAAAATAAGAAGAATTCAAATTTAATTTCTTATATGGAACTAAACAAATTTCTTTTAACAATCGCTAAATTGTTGTTGACAGAGTATTAACCTGAAGCAAACTAAAACGAAGTTCTAGTTCTTTCAATTTGATTTTCTAACCAGGAAGCACACGAGACGACCGTCATCACACAAATTGTTATACAGCAGAATTATAAAAGTCTTTATCACATTTTCTTCGCCCTGCGCCACCGAGTTCGAGGCAACTATCCGATTCATCCAATCACACGTACCAAAGCACAAGCCAGGAATAAGTGACTGTTGTATCAGTGATTGATAGAAACTATCGAAGAGGTGGCAGCTGAGTGACTCTCCTGATACGAAAACTGTGGAAAATGCTCCTGTTCCTCTGCTATCGAGTTGAGACCACCTCCGCTGCCAAGACAACCCTGATCGGGAGGAGTCAGCTCTACACTTTCACCAGTAAATTCACTATCGAAGTAGCGCGTGTCTGTATCTGAGGTGACTTGAGGTTTAAACGGCGGTGGGATCTTCTTTTGGACAAGGTCTGACCAATCTATCGATGAAAAGAACGCGTGGTCCATTATGTCCTTGGCGTCATTGGGACCGCCCCCCAGTCTCCTGCTTGGATCCTTAATTAATAAACCTAAAATGTGCATTTAATTAAAAATTTCAGTACACTCAAAAGACTAAAAATTAAGCATACTTTTGTACAACACTTGTAGTGGGATGTTTTTTTAAAAAATTTTTAAATTAATTAATATAATTTATACTTTATAAATGTATAAATTATAGTAATGAGAATTTTTATCTATTCTAATAAGGATAACATTTTTATGAAAATTCTATACACTTTAGCTATTTTAATTGACTGCTTTAAATACCAATTAAATATAATCGAAAAAATTAGTCTTTATAAGTTTCAAGTAAATTAATCTATTCACCACTAAAATTATAAATTTTAAATTGCACACCAACAATAAATTAAAGAAAAAATATTTGAAACTACTTTAATTATATTGATAAACAAAACATCTAATAAATTTTTCATTTTTTCAATATTTTTTTACGATATTTACTAATTTAGCTAAAATATTAAGTTCCTAATATTAATTTCCTTTTACACTATTTTTATTGCAAATGTACTTGATTTTACAAAAAATGCTATTCACAATAACCTCTAGGAACATAAACTATAAATTTTCTGTAATATTCCGTAATATTTGATACTATTATTTACTGATTCTTATTTTATTAGTATAAGTTGCATACATAAAAAAATGATTCATATAAATAAATATATACATAAATGCAAAAAATGTTATTTTAAATACTATGGACAATATATAATAATAGATTAATAAATTAAAAATAATTTGAAAGCCAATAAATTAATTTATTTTAACTTTCATAATTCTAATATATGCGTTATTTATATTAACGATTTTATATGTTTCACATATGTATATAATTAATTAAAATTCCAGTATAGAAACTTCTTCATAATATTTAGAATTATTTTTTTGACAAGCTTTAATATTTCATATTTGTTTTACATAACTTACCTCCTAACATGTCCTTAGCTTCATTACTAATATTTTTCGGAAATCTCACTGCTTCTAAAAGAATGAGCGTAAAGAGTTTTTCGTGATCTTTGTTATAAAATGGCAGCCTTCCACACATCATTTCATACATAACTACTCCTACGCCCCACCAGTCCACAGCTCTTCCATAATCATTATCTTCTAATACTTCAGGAGCTAAATATTCTGGAGTACCACAAAATGTTTTCGTCGTTCTTCCTACATCAATAGTTAACAAAATCAATATTAAGAAAAGAATTTATGAAAAATTGTACGAAATATTTAAACAGTTACCATATGTTATATCTTCTTTACATAGACCAAAATCAGCAATTTTTATATGACCATCTTTGTCAAGCAACAAATTTTCAAGTTTCAGATCTCGGTAAATAATTCCTTGTGAATGCAAATATCCTAGTGCCGAAATAATTTCAGCTCCATAAAACCTAGTTCGATCTTCACTAAAAACTCGCGATCGGCTTAAATGAAAGAAAAGCTCTCCACCGTTAACATATTCCATCACAAAACAAAGTCTATCTGCTGTTTGAAAACTATATTTTAAAGACTAAAACAACAAAGTAATAAATAAATACTGCATGATAATCAAATTTTCTAATAAAATATTGTAATATTATTTTGGCATCTTACAATTAAAAATGGATGACTTGTTGTTCTTAAAACTCTATTCTCTGTTAGTGTGTGTGCTACTTCATCTTTTCGAATTATCACTTCTTTTCTAAGAATTTTAATAGCATATAAGTGCCCTGTTGCTTTCTCTCTACATAGGATAACTTTACCAAATGTGCCTTTCCCCAAAACTTTCAAAAATTCAAAATTCTCCAGAGTCTATAAATTTATATATAAGCATGTAAAAGATAAAATATCTAAAGAGATCATTTTTTAATTCTCATAATTACTTACAACTTTTTTCTTTCCAGAAGTTTTACTATTAGAAGTTCCTTGAACACTAAATTTAGCTGATAATTCATCAAAACTACCTCCATCAGTGGATACAACTCCAAGAGACCCACAAGAATCAGATCTTCCACCACCAGTTGATTCCATATCGACATCTTCTGAGGAGGAAGATTGCTGCATTTGTGAATGAGGTTGTTGTTGACTTTGTTCTTCATTCGCTAATCTATCTGCCACATATCTAATAACCAATAATATTCATAACCTTCATTTTCATAATGCAGTAAAATTAACTTAAAGTATTTTATATATAAGGAAAGTTAATCAACAATAATATTTGATTATAATTTAAATTATACAAATATTAAAAATTTATTTTTAAAAAATCTTCTCAATTATTATATTATTAGGTCATTGGGGCTGTTTCTAATTTTCATGGTATTAAGTATTTTTTAATAAAAATACAAAATAAAAATTTTGTTCATATTTACCTTTGATATTAATTTTCTGCAAAGAAAATGAAAAGGTAAAAGAAAAATACCTGATGGCAGTCACCCAATCTTCTCTATCTTGTTCTGTTTCAACATGAAACGTCCTTTCAATAACTGTTGTCCATTGTAAACCTCTAATCACAAATGTGAAAGGCTTGGGTCTATCAACAGACATAATTTGACATCCACGAACTGTAAAATTATTTAACGGTTGTGCAGCAGCTGCCATTTGTTGATCGGGTTTAGCTTTAAAACCAACCAGAGTTCCATCATCTCTTAAAACAAAATATCGAGATCTCCAATTTTTTATATGTTCACCTGTAGAAAAATAAATAAGATAGTATAATTTTTTATACATAAGCAATAAGAAATTCATTTAAGAATTATTTAATTTTTATATTAATCATGCTATGATAATTTTATTTAAATTTTAATCGTAATTAAAAAATTATTAAACATTATTAATATTGTATACAAAGTTCTAATTTATGCTAAATTGTAAATGATAAATTAAGAAACACTTTTTAAAACGTAATTTAAGTCAATAATACAATAATTCTTTAAGAATACGAACCTTACAGTATTATTTATAAACTGAATAATTTTCGAATATGTATCAATATAACATATAAATTTACAATAAATAGAAATCAATTGTTTCCTTTTTTAAACTGTAAACTTGAAATATTTTTTTATTTCCTTCGCAAAAATACGGAGTATTATGTTAGCCACATATTTATTTAAATTATACTAAAATACCTCGCATTGTTAAAGGGTTATATTTTTTTACGTAGAATAGAAACTATAAGTTTTACTATTAATATGCTGAAATTTTTTCTATTATCTACTAATAATATAAATTTGCATTTATCAGATATAAATTAGGTTTTTCTCCAAATACTTCCAGTGCTACGGTTACCATTGATTTTAAGTAATTACTTAATATATCAACCGAATAGGATTTTATTTTTTTATATTTTATTGTATCATCCTTTGCTATAATCATACACACGCAACGCGATGCAACGCGTGCGAATACGCACGCATGCGAACGCACGCACGAACGCACGCACACACGCGAAAATTCAAGTAGCTGAAATCAGTCTCCAAACACTATTACACAGTTTATTCAAAGAACTCATTATCTGCTCTCGATCTTCGGTTAAAGCCATGTAATTTAATTTCTTAAGTAGTTACAAAAAGAAGCGTGCCAATGAAAACAAAAATAAGGAAAAGCGAGGAGAAATTTAAGAAAAACAACGCGTACCGCGTTTTTGGAGCCAACCCTCCTTGACGACACGTTGACTGGCGCCGGACGCTGCGACGCTCATCGCCGCGTCTCCCATGGCCCTAAGTCGTCCTGTCGTCCAGCGGCGGCAATTCGCCCGCGGACCGAGACGACACCGTTTTTCACTATCGCGGCTCTTGACTGCTCACGGCAATGACGTAGTAATAAGTAACCGACAGTGTCGTAGTACGGGCCGGGGGAAGCTGCGTGAGCACACACAACACTACAATAGCAATGTTAAGTGTGACGACGAGCGGCCCAGACGAGTAGGGCGAGACGACGGGTTGGATCAGAATAGTGCGCGCAGTGAAAATGCGCAACACAAACGCAGACACTAATACAACAGGAGAGAGTAGAGCCCGTGAACACCGGGGCTCTTGCGGTGCCCCTATGCGAGCGCGCGCCAGTGTTTATGCTAACACAAGCGCACTGGACTTACATACGGATAGAGTCGAAGAGTCCTCACTCACACGAGCTTCTAATGCGGGCCACTGCTACACATATCATACATCTTCTTGCAAGTGTAGCCTGTACGATCTGTCCAATCCAAAGCAAAAGCGCAACCGCGCAAGACGACAGGGATGGCCCTTTTAATGCTCTACATTTAATTGGCATTTTTTTCCTTTATTTTGTACATTTAATGCCACGTACGTATTATGTGAACTTTCGATCATTGATTACACATCTCTCAACGTCGTTCTCCTTCAATTTTTTGCATTGGTAAAATTAATGTCATTCGATAATGGACGCGAAGTATATAATTAACAAGGGTGATAATAGCGTGAAAGGGGCATTGTAGAACAAAATAAAATCGCGCAAGAAAATTGTATAACCGAGAAGTGTGAAAAGGATAGAGAAAGATAGCGATGTCACGAGAGATTGTGTAATATTATCAAATTATAATGTGTATTTATTATTTTCTTATTAATTAACAAATAAGAATCTTGAACCTATTTGAATTGTAAGCCTTTACTCTAAAGTCCCTTAATTGTGTTGCGTAAATGTTGCGCTGTTTAGTTTGCACTTCAAACGATAGAGATGTAAAGTTTGTTTACAACCGATTGTAAAAAGCGTAAGTTGCTTTTTAAAATAAAGCAATAATGATTATTGTCAATGTCACGAATTTTAAAGAAACGAGATTACGTATTTATTTAAGTAAACTTATTGCTGATTTATAATTATAATAAAGTAATTATACTCGAATTTAATTTTTAATACAAGCTAATATTTGATAAATTTAAGAGAAGGCCTACATATCTGGTACTAAATAAAATTAATACTTAAAATTGTTTGGTTTTTTTAAAAAAAATTCATACCATTTTGTAAAAAGTGTAAATTAGTAGATTAAATAAAAAAATTTTAATTTTCTCCAACAAGTTAATTTGAATTTTATTCAACACCTTTCTAAAACTTGAACGAATAAATATTGTTTAAATATAAAAGTAATAATTGTGCATAGTATATTTATTATTTTTTTCAAAAAACATTGTATTATTTTGTTACTTTGGAACGTCTTAAATGCAAAATCATTAAATCAAATAACTGTAATTAAATTTGTTTTGATATGAATTCTAATGTTACTTGGATATTGAAGAGCTAAAAAAAAACCAGAAAGTTAGATAGAAACATGAAATTGGATATTATTTTTCTGATATGTTTTTACAAAGTTTCTAAATGTGGAGGTTCAAACTATAAATCAAAGCAATATTTTTGTGATAAAGAATGACAAGTAAATAAGTAAATGTTGAATAATTTATGATATAAAACTACTTAGGGATATTGTCAGTAAATAGTTTTTATTTCCTATTACCAAATGTTATTTTTTTTTAATTAAAAAATTCAAAATTACCAAGAACTTAATCATAAATTATCCTTTTAAAGGTAAATTTTTGAAAATATTTTTAGTAATTGAATTTAATTTTAATGAACATTCAGCTTCTTATTTAATTTTGAAATATAAAGTTAGTTTGAAGTACAAAGTTAGTTACAATAGACTATACAACTTGAAAACATAAAAAGTCATGGTGTAGTCATAGTAATTTCGTTTTCGATAAATTTATGTATTTTAATTAACATAAACCAGTGTTGAGAAAATCATGAATAGATGATTGTTTTTAAGGAAAAATATATATGTTTGGTAAAAAAATTATCTATCGTAAATGAATAGTATCAATTAAAAGATAAAAACTACTGTATTTTTCAATCTGTAAAATATAAAATTATAAATGTTAGTCGTTTTATTTATTAATACGTATAATATTTCTTTGATTTTAAAATAATCAAAATCTGTATTGCACTTAATATTGTAAAAAACTTTTTTTATGTTAGTTTAGTGAAATGCAAATATTAAAATTTAAATTATAAATTTTAGTTCATAAAATAGTCTGCTTTATATTCAAAAGAGACATAGATATGTATAAAATTATACAAGTAAGTTATAAATGTAAATGCAGCCAAAGATTACATCTACTTTTACATTAAATAGTTATGTAGATTATAATTCTATTTTCCCGACGGTAAAAATCAAAATTAGAATGGAGTTTGACCATTTAATGCGTACACTTCAACTGGTAATTTTCGTACACATCAGTTAATAAATATTACATTGTGCTTTCACTCTAATATTAATTAACGACGAAAATTTACGATATCAGTAGTTTGTAATCAAAGCATACATTTTTTTATAGAAATATATAATCAGCAATGCGATATCATACTTTTTGACGCATGCGTTGTAGCGACCTCACGTTTATTGGCCTTCGCAAGCGCGCGCGATATCAGTAACAATCATATATAGATATAACAGCATATACGTCACTGTACACGGTGTCCCATGAAGTAGCAACAGGAAGGCATCATTGTTTCTGCAATAAGTAGTTTTTAAATTTTGAGCGCAGGTATAATGTAAAATAACACGATAAAAATGGATTTTATAGGATTAACGTCTATAAAAGAAAAATGACAAACGTATTAATGAAAAATATGCTAAAATTTAAATTATTTTTAAAATTATCTCTTTTAATAAGATAATAATTTAAATAATTTATAATCAAATTAAATTAATTCTTCACGATTTAACAAAGTTTAAGAAATAATTTCCATACTACATATTTAAATATATATTTAATATGAAGCTTAGAAAATAAGATGAAATTTTAAACAGTCTCTGGCCTACAGATAGATAAATATATATTTCATGGATAAACGTTAAGTATGTATACATAATTATAATATATAAAGTAATATTAATTATAATAGTCTGTTTCTTATGGTACTCTCATTAGCATTTTATACTTCTTTGAAATCTTATTAGGATTTATCGTAAAACTATATTGAAAAGGTTTGTCATTTAACGAATCGGCGATGGTCTGTCGGGAGAAAGAGCCTCATTTCTGGGAAGGCGAAACAATTTACAGGAGCCGTAAATCGATCGTCATGATTGTCAAAGGACGATCTAATTTTCCTACTTAAGGGCAAGTAGGGTCACTAGGTATGGCTATCAATGCCCCCCGAATGGAGGGCATTTACGTGGATTACTGGATCAGAGAAGCTCAATAGTGTCAGTGCAATTGAGGCTATTGTATCCGTTGTACGTGAAAAAATATTCTTCCTTTCAGTTGGAGCATTAGAATTATATTCTTTTTCAAGCCTGTTAAAAAAGGCAGTTTTTTTTATGGTATATTAATTTTTTTTTTAATAAGACCTTAATAATATTAACTCTATAGCGAGTTCAGAAATATTAAAAGCAAATGTTTCCTTTGGTAATAATATTACATTGTTGATGTTACTTTGTGAAACACCTTATATAATTTGTCACTTGCATCGCACACACTTGCGAGGGACAATAAACTAAACTTTACTGCATATGCTGCAAAAAGATGTAAGATATTGTATCGCTGTATCTAATGTTACATTTCATCATTTTCGCATTTTCTTGCGACGACCTCAGGGGACGCTCGTGATGTGATACGGAAGTAACTTTTTGTCGCATGCGCAGATAAGATCTCGGCTTATTGGATCTCGAAAATCCGCGCGAAATGAATGTCTAATTATTTAGAGGGTTTCAGGAAGTACCAGCAGCAGAAATATTTTTATTTTTCAAGAAAATATTTACAATAGAAGTTCTGAATTAATTATATAAAAATTGATATTAATATTTGAATAAAAAATATGTTAATGTGACATTCGCACCATTGAAACTTGCTAAATCGTAGAGTATCAACTTACTATATTCAGCTTTATCTCAATGTGAATTAAAGAAATTATTGTTTTAATAGATATTTTTTATAGGTTTACTTTTAAGTAAAATATTTTTTTATTTTTATTTTACAGATTTTGTGCGTAATGTTTCATAAAGTAATAAGATCAGTAAGCCTTGAAAAAGAATTTGTTTTTTATTTAAAAAATCATAACGAATACTACTGTTATACGTACGCATTCGAATGCTGCTCATAGAAAATCTGTTTAGAGGCAAAGCTGCAATAAGTTAAACTGACGACGTTCTGGTGTCCCACGGATAAATTTGACGCTGATTTCAAGTGCCGTACGACATCCTCATTTTTTTATGCGCATAAAAATCAATATTTAAGCAAATATTGAATACACAGAACATATTCAAATTATTGTTACAAGTTAATGTATTACTGGCCAACGAGATTAGATAACCGTCAGCAACCGACGAAATTTTCGAAAAGGTCCAATCGCAAGTAACACTACGTATATAATAATTGTCTTTTATACATATTTTGCAAAATAACCATGTTTTTCTATAGCTTCCTCGATTTTTTCCATAAAATCAATTATGAATATATATGTATATATGTTTCGTAGCGTAGAAGTCCAAATCTGAAAAAAAAAAATATTATTTTGTATCCATTCGTTTATTAAGTGATGACCGAAATTTTTCTAATTGAAATCAAATAAAATTTACGTAAGGATAGTCACAAGAAATGATAACCCCAAAGACAGTAATAAATATTTTTATTTTTTTAAGTTAAAATTAGTCATTTGGCAAAAAGATCTTCAAAAATGCAGAATGCTTTACACGGAAAAGTCCATTTATTTTCAGACATTTTACATTATGAACTTAATATTTTTCTATAGTTTCACCCTCGCCTAATTGTATCTGATATTACTTCATTTTTAACAGTTGATAAATTCATATCTACAACTAACTATTTGTAGTACTAATTAGACACAACGATATTACAACTTCTCAAATATTGTGCTTTATGTGCAGTTTTACAGTATGTAGTTGTAGTTATTGCAGATTTCATGCGACACAGATGTTGCGGTGGCTGTAACGTCATTAATATATTGTTATGCTATATGCATAACAACATTATACACAAAAATGGTGATATTTTCAAGTCTATCATAATAAAAAATCATTTATAACGTTAATCCAGATGTAGTGGAAAGTGTGTATTCGTCTTTTATGGTTTAATTATTAGTTTCAAACAAATTTTTTTTTTCTCTTAACTGTTCAGACTAGTATATTCCTCAAAATTAATTATATACATAATTTTATTCTTTATAATATATTATATTACGGTTATAATTGACGTGGACTTCACTTATAGCGCCACCGAACTTTATAATTATAATCTTTATAATAAGTTCCTATTGGAACACTTTTAACATATGCTCTTTTGACGAATCCGTCTTATATCATTCATATACATTTTGATTTATATCGATAGTTCATTAATTATTCATGATTTAGCCTCATTTTCGTACTGGTATTATTATTTTATAGTTTCTCACTTTTTATTGACAAATATTTTCGTTAAAATTTCAGTAATTTATATTATGTAAATTAAAAATTAGTTTAAACAATAATTTTAATTGTTATTAGTAATAACATCATTAGTTGTTTATATAAATATAAACGATAATGTTTAATTTTATAGAAACAGCAAGTAGTAAGGTATCATTCGATGGATGTATAATAATCAAATAATTAGTATATTTATATTCTAATAGAATTAATTCAGTTTCCACATAATTTATCTACTAATAAGATTATTTTTATAAAATTTTATTTTTTGAGTCTTAATATTTTTAATAACAATAATACTTTACATCTATATAAATTGATTATAACTTGATAATTTATTCTTTTTATAAGGAGTTCTTAACAATGATCAAAGTTGTAATGCATTTTTATGCGACTCACTAATACATGGCTATATAAAATAATCATAATGTACATCGTGTTCAGACACGTAGGCATACAAACAAACGTTCACATTAATTTAAATATTATCTTAATATTTATTAAGTAACGACTTATTGCTTGTGTCAGATAATAGTATTAAAAATTCTTCTTTTATGTGCATACATTTCTTTTTAATAGTTTTATGTAGTATTTTTTATGATATATTTTGCATCAACGTATGATTTCTAAAATATATTCTTTATAGTAATTCAGACCGTAATGGATGTTTACTTTTTCAGGTTGATACAATGATTGTGAAATTGGACACGTTCCTGCAGTAATAGCTACAATTTTACCTTCTAACAATAAAGGACCACCACTGTCTCCCTAAAAAAATAAAATAATTTACACGTAAGTCTAAATTACTAGGTAGATAATTTTTAAATACATATTATTGTAAAGATGTTTGTAAGTGTTCTTATAAGGATAAAAGTATAAATTCCCTTTCAAAAATTTAACTTATTTCTATGTAAGATCCGATTTTAAACATAATTTCAAGGAGTATTAACAATACCATCCAACATACCATGTATATCACATGTTTATTATAAATTCATGGGCAATTAAGGTTTTTTAAATACCTGTAATTCTTCAACACTATTTAAAAGATCTTTTATATTATTAATTGTTAATATTAATAAAATTAGTATTTTCTTACACAGGTTAAAATAAACACCTAAGTAAAGAATCTATTATTGTTTCAAATTTTTTAATAACTTTAATTAAATTTAATTGAAGTATAATATAATCAATTATTTCATTAATCCTTCGTTTTTTTTTTTAAATTATTTTTCCAATTAATATTTCTTATATTGAGAAAACTTTGGGCTTAGGAAGGTTGGGGAAGGAAGGGTCCTTTATACTTAAAAAAGTTCAGCCGATTTTCTTGATTCGAAAAAGATAAGCCCAAATATTTTCGCTCTTTCTAATAAGAGCTCATGAAACAAAAATTTATTCTGTGTCCCTAGAAAAAAGTATTTTAAAAAAAGTGAAAACAACTAAAAACATTGACCTCGGTATAACTAAAAAGTGCCTGGTATCTGGCTTTATAAGGAAAAAACTTGCATGCAACAATGCTAAGCTTGCTTTAGATCTCTCTCTCTCTCTCTCTCACTCTATATATATATCTTTACTTAATAAGAATTATTTATTCAGTCTTGATTCTAAAGAAAGAGCATTGCATAGAGCCAAATTTGGAGATAAAATTTGCAGGCTTTTTTAAAGAAAACCTAATTTTTAGTTATAATGAAACAATTTTTTATTTATTAGACAATGCATATAAATTTAGATACATTAAGTATTAAAACTGATTTTAGCAAAAAAATGATAAAAATCTTATTTATGCATTTCACGTATAAGACAACACCATTTATTGAAATGAAAAATGAATGAGTGAACGAAAATGAAAATGAAATAAAAAAAAATCGTTTAGATAATTATTTCAGTTATACTTTTAATATTATCTTGTAATATTACATATTATTTTTTAAACTTTCTTTATATAATAAATTATGGCAATTTTTTAAATATCTTTAAAGTTAGTAACTCTTAACTTATAACCTTTCAAAAATTTCTTCTTTGGCATACCTTTATTAAGTGGCGCATACAATAAATTTTAGATGTTTTTTTCTAATGAAATATCCTATCACGTGCATTTTTATCAACAGTTAATAATCAAAGCATTTATCTTAAATACAACTTTCATGCACGATTATTCATGCATAATTTGTAGTACTTATGAAATTTAAATATTTACAATTATATTCATCGTAATAGCGTTAGTTGAAAGTGTGAAATATACTTAAGATTTTAATATAATATGCCACGATTCTTATTTAATTATAAACAAAAAATATAAATCGTACTTAATAATAATGTACGATTTGTAACATATAACTCTGTTTATAGTGTCTTTGTTACTCGCTTTTTTAATGAACATTATTTGATCATTATGCAAAATTTGTATTTTCCTTACATTTTTCTGAGCATACTAAAATATTTGTATAATAAGTAAATGTCCGTTTCGTCACATATTAATTTACTGAACTATTTAATTGACCTATATAATACTTATTAATTACTAATTATTAGCTATGTGCCAAAGAATGTAAGAAAAATTTTAGTTTAACATATTGTGTTACATAATTATCGGCAAAATATTATTATAAATTTGGTGGTGCTTTTTTAAATAAAAGAAATCTGTACAGTTGCGTAAATACTTACAGAAATTAATAATGCATAAGGTTCTGCAGCACTGCAAATAAACCTTTTATCAAGTTTAATAGGTCGAACATTAAGTCTAGAGGTTCTAATTTCACATTCATCATTTGTTAAAACCATTAAGTTGACCGCTTGTAAAATTGATGTACGTGTGTAATTATCTCTTAATCCCCAACCTGCTGCCACAACTTCTCTTCCATATAAAGTAGGAAGAGGTACAAATAACATTTCAACAGGAATCACTCCATCAGGAACATTTATACTAAACTAAAACCAATATTGTACTTCGATTTTTAAAAATAATTTAATATTGAATATATTTTCAGAATTGAAATAGATGTGAATATATGAGAAATTATTTTGATTGTATAATGTATCATTGACATTCGTTCTAAACAGTAATTTACCCCCATAATAGAAATATCATTTGCTTCGAATTCAATTGGAATCTGTTTCCGTGTACACCACTGATCGTACGTTATCCACCATATTGGAAAATATGTTCTACTGTTGAATAAATTGTTTGACTTCAAGAGCACGTGAATATTATGTGGTTCTACATCTTTCAAACAATGGGCAGACGTCAAAACATTATTCAAAGAAATAACACTTGCTGTACATATTATATCTCTATACATTACGATGACACCAGCATGGGCTCTTACAATAGCTGCAACAAAAGGAAATTCGTTTTCTCCTGCTAGTCTAACTGTATGTCCGGCTATTGCTTTCGCGTTTACGAATTTAAATTGGTTACCTAAAGGATCAAAATATCGTTGTTACGTATATGATCAGCTTATATGATCACCAGTACTACTTATATTATAAAATGCACATTATGTAAAGGAAATTACAGGTGCTTGTTTTACTCACCAAATGTAATACATTGACCAAAAAATAGGTAAATTGTAAATTTCATGCTGAAAGCACAATTGTAAAAAACGAAATAAAAGCTTTATATTCTATAAAGTTTCGTCTTTATAACTTATATAAGTTATAATTCATGTTTAATATTTGTAATATTTTATCCGTAAATATAATATTTTATCCGTAATATAATATTTTAATATTTACAATATAATATTTAATTTCATTCTTATTTATAGTAGCTTTACTTTATTATAAAAATAAACCTTTGAAATAATTAATATTTACAAAATATGTTTTATTCAATACGAAGAGTTTTTTATTTGCGGTAAATATTTATACCTTCTTAAATAAATATGAAAATGCAAATATAATTTAAACTATGGAAAACTTAGATAGAAGTTCTATATCACTAAAGGCTTCGAATTTTTCTACTTTTTTTATTAATTGATATGTTGCTAATAAAATATGTGTGTGTGTGTATATATATATATATATATATATATAATTATTATTTCAAATGAAAAACTAACTCTCTTAACTAAAATCGTTGTACAATTTATTGAATACCATTAAATTTCAATTAGTTTTCAGTACATGTGCATAATACGTATACATATTGTTAAAACACTTTATGATGTATTCTTCAGAACAGAAATTTTCAAAATTTATTAGTAAAATTTTTTATTACTAGTCACGAAAAAAACATATTACAATATAAAATTTGATTATTTTTTTTATTTCTTTAAAAATAATAGTATTACACAAGTTAATACGCGCAAAAATTATCTTTCAAACTTATATATCTGCAAAAAATAATGGAATTACTATGTATTTCTAAATAAAATTTAGACAATTCAATTGAATATTGTACTGTAATTCTTAGATATATAATAAGTATTTTTCTTATTGTATTTCGAGTATTTTAATGATTTGATTATAAATGAGGCTTGGGACACCATATCTTGTTGATCGTCTTTTTTTACATTGTTTTAGTAATCTTTTTTCATAAAATAATATTTCAATAGACAACTCAAAGACGTCCTTTGATGCCTCTGTACCACGTTCATTGTCGATGGACAGAAAAAATGTCCAGACCGAATTGGGACCGGCATGTTATGTGCGAGAAAGATGGATGCACAATAATGTGAGACGTGGAACTAAAGTAAATAAATACGTTTCGGAATTTAAACTAATGATACTTTGTTATTGTTGTCTTTGCTAACTTACGTTCGAATACATCCTATCTCTGAACAATGGAAACATTGCAATACGTTTTCTAATGCTCTATAATATTAATTTTGCTTATAGATCCCCATAAATTTTTCTTCTCCCACATCATAAAGAAAGTTCGCTTTTCTTGTAAGATCACCCACTCATGAGAAATAATATATTCAACTGATAAAGAAATGTCCACTGAGCTGTGATTTCGAATAGCATAGTTCAAGTCAAAGTTCAAATTCAAAGTTCAAGGTTCATTTAGAATCATCACCATCAAATAAAATGTAAAAAAGACATCTAGTTAATGTAAAAAGTACTGTATTATTTTATCGTAAAATCGTCTTTTCTACTTTAGTTATTTTATTTTCGCATCGAAAACTCGCGGTATTAACAGTCAATCCAACTTGAGATACCAATGTTTAAGTCCCAAGGCAATAATTGATTTATTGCTTTTGTTGAATTTATTGAAGTTGATTTATTGAAAAATTAAATTCTATGTTTAATATTACCTTTAATTTAATAAATATAATGCATTAATAAAATAAACTTTACGGAAAAACCATCATGTACAAATTGACACAATTTATGGAAGTCCATCCATTATGTGAACGTTATACGCGGTTTAAAAATGTTAAGATTTGCCTATTTGATTACACCCACTAAAAATACGCCAAGCCATCAATACCTTGAGAGGGAGGTACATATCAACGCATACACTAAAATAACTGAGAAAGTAACCACAGCAACCTATCTCCTGATAATTAGTTGCTCATCGTCAAGTAGATTTTATACAATTCTTCTAGTCTAATGATTAAAGGATTCCATATAGGAAAGTACGTTTTAGAACAATATAAATCAATTGATTCAGTGAGTAAGAAAACATAAATATCAATTGTTCGTTGATTTTTTATACAGCGTGCTACAGTTAAAATATTTTTATTAGAAATAACTATTTCTGTACATGTTATATCTCTTGTGAGTATAATTCCTCCAATACAAATACATATAACAACTACAAAACAAGAAATTCATTCTCTTCTGATATTCTAACATTTACTTCAATTATAGTTTTTATATTTACAGATATATTCTAGATTTCAAGATCCAAAATAATGTTTTTATACGATCATTATATTATACTTATTCTATATTATTCGCATAAAATTTTATAAAAATAATTGAGACTTGTTTTACTAACAAAATAAAATGCATTGACCAAAATGAGATATACTTCTGCTGAAATAATGAATAAAAAAAATTAAAATGAACCAACATAAAATTAAGTAGAAATTTATAATTCGTCAGCAAAACAAATACTTCTTATAATTCTAACTTTATTTTAGACTTGAATAAACACGTTTAAGAATTTGAGTAAGAGATAAAAATATAGACCTCTACCTTTCAATGATAAAATAAGTATAATATTTAATTAGTATCACAAAGAGTTCAAGATATTATTTTTGCATATTTCTGTAAAATGTTATGTAAAATGACCAGAATAAAAAAATTAATTGATATGATGAATATATTGAAAAACATAATAAAAACTTCAAATGGAATCCTAAAGTAAATATTGTTTAATTCACTTAATAATTAAAAAAGTAAAAAATATTCAAAGAATATATTTACACTATCTAAATTATATTGTTCCAACCATAAAAGCGCATTTATTAAAAAATAATTACAACTAGATAATAATAATTTTTTTATTAGGAAAAAATATTTAACTATTTATTACTATTTTTTCATCAAAAAAAAAATAGTAAATTTTTTCGAATGACTGCATATTTTATTTAATGAATATTTTACATTCACAAAGTAGTAAAGAATTTTTAATTTTTCATCATAAATGTAAAAAGAAAACATATATCTTAGGTAAATTTTAAAAAATGTGAAATGAACTCAAAATATAACTCAAAATATAAACTTACAAAATATTACTACAAAAAAAAGGTGAAAAATGCTTATGGAAAATAAAAAGTATCTTACTTCATTATAATCATTATAAACTGTCACACAAATACAGATAATAATACAATGAATCTATATAGCACGAGTAATTTAGATTTTTATTCTCTATGTTCTTAAATATATTTGACAATTAAATTATTGTATATTATGAAGTGTATTCATTTTTCAAGAATTGGCAAATTATTATAAGCATTACTAAGAATATTTAAGAAATTAATTCAGAATAAAATGTTTCAAATTAATTATTTGCGAATAAAAAATTAAAGGAATTACAATATTGTAAAGAAATGTTGCAAAAGATTTTTTACATTTTAAATGTATAAAAATAAATATTTTTAAAATGATAAAAATCATCATATATATAAAAAATTAAGTCTATCTCATCCAAAATGACTCTTGGAAGTCTTCTCACAAAACTTAGAATAAAAATGTTAACTATAATTAACGTCAATCACATTATTACTTTTGTAATTAATACCGACAGTAAGTTATTGTTCCCTCAATAGCCTATACATTCTAATCAGTTATTAATATGTGCCTATCAACTTTATCTAAAATACTATATAATATCCCTTCAGAGGCATTTTTATTCAAAAAAAAATTTACATAAATTATAAAATCGACTTCAGTTAAATTAATCAGTAAAATTATCTTCTAATCATATTAATGATTAATATTAATAATTTGAAATAGAAATGAGCAACTGTTTGGGCTCCGCATTTCCTCGCCCGTCAAACTCGCTATCTGTATAAATAAGATATCACAATCGGCTTATTTGCAAGGGCATGCGCTAAAGAAAGAAATAGTAAAAGTTGAATTCTTTTGACTTGTTATTGTTTTTAACATTCGCTTTTTGAAATTCCTTTTTTATAAATGATTCTTCTATCTTCTAACTTCTAACTTCTATCAACCAAATGTTTCTACTTGATGTATAAATATCTCTTTCTTTTATTTCGCTAGTGCTCTTTAGTCGATTTCTTACCTTACCAATATAAAAGTAAAGTTTCATTTTATTTGCTTCCGCTGCGTATCTTCTCTGGCTTCTTAAATTACAAGTAAATTACAAAATTTAATTTAACTCTGAGCACGCTATTGAATTTTTAATATAAATAGAGAAATATGTTTTATGCAAAATTTAATGGAAGGTAAATTACAAAAAATATAAGCATACTATAATTAATTAATAAACAATATTTTTGTATAAATCATTGTCAGTGTAAATAAATGTTACTAATATGTTATATAACATAAACCCACAGAGATAAGCTTTGTCTCCTCTAAGCATAACCTGCACTACAACTTTTAGCGCAGAATAGCGCAGGCCACCTGTGAAAGTTAGAAGAGTTTATGATATCTAAATCACCCAGTACGAGAGTTTCTTTAACACTGATATAATGGTCTGCTTCAATAGCCTTTCTCAGTGATATAATATACACTTTATGTTGTATAATATTCTAACAATTATTTTTCTAAAATGTTAGAGAAAAAAATCGTTTTTTATAGATCTTTCCCTCTCACCAGACGTTACATACTTTTCATAAATTTATATCAACTTTTATTTTTGCTTCTTTATTTGGGTAATCAGAAGTTATTGTTCTGAAACTTTACATTAGGTTCCTTCTTTGAATTATTTATTTCCGATCTAATTAGTTGACTAGATGGATAGTTCTGGTAAAGAACTTTCTTCATTTCTTACACCTTAATTTCTAAAAAGGGCTTTTTCGATAAGCTCGTTTATTCATCTCATCCACTTCTTCGTTTTATCTTTTCCACTTCATTCTTTACAGACTTGTACTTCAGAGTCTGTAATTTCTCATGGCTTGTATTCAAGGAAAATTTCAACGCATTCTAGTTTCTTTGATTCGTCACCTCAGACTTTTAACTTATCATGTCATTCATCGTCGGATTATTTCCTGATAATCTGTATCCACTAATATTCTACTAAATGAACGAACCTCTAATTAAAAGTACATAGGCATGTCTGGAGGATCTTCTTCCGAAAAGTTCTCTCCGTGATCTACGAACTGTGAAACAAGTTCCACTTTAGAAGTTCTTCAGACAGTTGTAATAGAACGTAGCCATTAAGTAGAGGTCCAAATATTTCTGTTAAGTACTTCGGATATTCTGGTAACTATGATAACATCTAATTATAAGAAAATCAATGCGGAAACAATACTTATATAATATTACAGTCACTATCAACATCTTTTAGTAATTCTTATACAGTTGTTACGATAATTATTACTTTTCCCTCTCAAAGCTATGCTGGAATACAGCACTCTTCTACCCTACTAAGGATCAATACTTTAATTATTTGTGTCTTTGAATCTGAGGTTTTATCTGCAGGATTTTTTGATTAATGTTTTTCATAATTCTAGTTTGCTTTGAAAAATTTTGCATCTCTGATGCTAATTCTGCTTTAAAAGTCAAGATGAAGTCATTTTTCAATTCTATTCTATCCGTCCAGTTCTACAGAGGAGTTTTATGACAACAATGCCACTTTTAAAACATTTTCTTAGTAATGTAGTAGTCAGTCTCTTGCCTTTCATGTGAAAAACTGATTAAATACTAATGTATAGAATGAAAAATATTGTAATAAAACCAAAAAACATTTGAAAAGTATTTTAATGATCAAGGTTTAAGGCGATTCTAAGTGATTTTCCTTTAAACAAAAACACGATAAAAAATAATACAACAGTTGACAAACAATTTAAATTGATACTAAATTGAAAATTATAAATAGAAACCGCGGTTTTGTTACTGCACGCCTATCATCGAGTTGACCTTAAAGAGGTCGCTGTTGTATTCTCTAGTGTTTATATTCGTGAATGTCGTAACCTTCTCATGACATTCATAACTTGTTGGTACATTTGACTGATTCATCGGTCCCTCGAAAACCAAAAACCAAATTTTTCAAAAATTAAACGCTCAATCATCGTACCCTCATATACATTGACATTTATAACTTTCATGCGGTCATTGTCCTCTTCAGTTCATACCAGCTGTACATCATTTATCGACAAATTATCAATCAGAGCACAAAACATGGCTTTGAACAAACTCAGTATCGACCAGGTTGAAATTGCCGGCAAAAGGGTTTTAATAAGGTAAATACTTCTTATATGTGCTGTATCTTGATTGTTATGGATTCTCTGAATTTTAACAATTATGATTTTAATTTTTTAATTCATTTATATATTTTGTATAATGTTGCATTTTTATTATGACACTATTTGTCAAATACTTATATAAAATTTGTTATATATAATTTTTATCAGAAATATTATCAAAATGGAAGTTAGTCAATGAAAGTAATTTATAAATGAAAATATTATTAAGATCATTATAAAATTATTTTTAAAATAGTAATTTTGTACTATTTAATTTAATTTTTTATAATAGCAAATTATCTTTTTAGAGTAGATTTTAATGTACCTATTAAAGAAAGTAAAATAACAAATAATCAACGAATTACTGCAGCCCTTGACACTATCAAGTATGCTTTGGACAAAAAAGCTAAGTCTGTTGTCTTGATGTCACATTTGGGACGACCTGATGGAACAAAACAAATTAAATATACCCTTAAGCCAGTCGCTGATGAGTTAGGACAACTGTTAGGAAAAAGTATTATATTTTTGCCTGATTGTGTAGGGGCTGAAATTGAGCTTGCTTGTGCTGATCCAACACCAGGTTCTATTTTTCTTTTAGAAAATTTAAGATTCCATATCGAAGAGGAAGGCAAAGGTGTTGGTCCTGAAGGAAATAAAGTTTGTGTATTTACTTAGTAATAAAATTTTTAATCTTTATTTATTCATTATAATTTGAAGAACTTGATTATTCATATACTTTAAACTATTTATGGTTGCGAGTAAAATTCTTTCAAAATTTTTGTATCGTAATTTTTTTGTAAATAAATATTATTATTTATGAATTTTTCAGTTTCTTGTAGTTTTAAATTTTATAGAAATAATCCTAAATATTTCTTTGTAGAAGATTTATCCAAACAAAAATAACTTATGAAAAAAAATTAATATGTTTTAAATATTATAATTATTTATTATGATCATTTAGATTTTAGCAGACAAAGATGAAGTTACAAAATTTAGAACGTCATTGAGCAAACTTGGAGATGTGTACGTTAATGATGCTTTTGGTACAGCACATCGTGCCCATAGTTCAATGTTGGGTCATGGTTTTGATATTCGAGCTAGTGGTTTCTTGTTAAAAAAGGAATTACAATACTTTGCAAAAGCTCTAGATAATCCAGAAAGACCATTCTTAGCTATTCTTGGAGGGGCCAAAGTTGCTGATAAAATTCAGTTGATCAATAATTTATTGGATAAAGTTGATGAAATGATAATTGGTGGAGGTATGGCATATACATTCTTAAAAATTACTAGGAATATGCAAGTAAGTCATTTTAAAAATTTTTCAAAAATATAAATTTATAAATCTTATTTTAATTCTTATTTTTCTTTAGATTGGTAATTCTTTGTTTGATGAGGAAGGTGCTAAAATCGTTAATGATCTCATAACTAAAGCTGAAAAAAACAATGTTCAAATTCACTTACCAGTAGACTTTATCACAGCAGATAAGTTCGATGAAAATGCAGCTGTTGGAATTGCTAACATTGATAATGGAATCCCTGAAGGATGGATGGGTCTTGATGTAGGACCAAAATCTAGAGAGTTGTTTGCAGGTAGAGATCATATATTAAACCACTTTTATCATTTTAAGCTTTAAATTATATATCAAAGCTTAAGTTTTACGTCTACTAGTTATTTTCTTTTATAATCATTAATTATAATGAATAAAAATGTAAAATCTTAAAAACTCATCGATATTTTTTTTACACAATATAAAATTATAATTTTAAAAAAATTACGTAAAGACGTAATTATTAAATATTTAAAGAATTAATTAGAAATTTAAACACTTGAATTTATTCTATTCTATTTTAAGAATGCTGAATATTACTTATTAACAATTAACTTTTTAATTATATTCAGTTTTATAATTACTGTTAATTTTTCTTATGAAATAAAATTTAGTATCAATTTCAAACAATTTTTTATAAAGTTAATCAAATCTTCATAGAGTTTGTTAATTCAAGTGATTTAATGGTTGTAGAACCAATCAAGAGAGCTAAGGTTATCATTTGGAATGGACCAGCTGGAGTATTTGAATTTGATAACTTTTCGAAAGGAACTAAATCTCTAATGGATAATGTTGTAGAAGCAACAAAACAAGGTGCAATAACGATTATTGGTGGTGGAGACACTGCTACCTGTGCTGCTAAATGGAAAACTGAAGATCAAGTTAGTCATGTTAGTACAGGTGGTGGTGCAAGCTTAGAACTTTTAGAAGGCAAGATTTTGCCTGGAGTATCAGCACTTTCTCCTGCATAAATATATTTTTTAATTAAAATAAAGAGCTAATAGTAAATGTGTAATAATGTTTATCAAATACATTCAGACTAAAAGTTTAATTTAATTGTTTTTTAAGTCAAGTAATTTATATTCAACAAAAATAAATAAATATGTCTCTTTTATAGTTGTACTAAATATTATCTATAGTTTTGTATTTTGTACTAAAAATTATGTATAGTTGTACTAAATATTAAAAGTCTTATCATATCATTTATTTATCTACTCTTCATTAAAATGCGTAATTATTTGATAAAAATTGCAATATGTTAAGTTATATATTTAGCACTGTTATAAGTAAAACAGGAAAATATAAATTTTCGACCTATTTAACGTCGGAAATGTAAACTGACGTGTCCATGCACAAATTTTCGATAGAAAAACTGATATTTAAATAAAAATTTTGTTTCACATAACAGAACAGTTTTGAGAGTCTTCTATTCCAGGTAAAGTAGACGGTGTAGTAGGATTTCCTTCTGAATCTATTTGTAAAAGTGCTGCTTGTTCTCTAATTAAATCTTCTGGTGGTTGACCATAGCTTTGCATTTCTTGCATAAGTGATAATGTATTTTCAAATCGCTTTTTTTTTAAATCCTCAGTATCGTCTGGTTTTTCTGTTTCCAGTTCATGACAAACCTATATATTTTGTTTTTGAAAAAACGATATAAAACTTAAATTTTAATAAATTACATACTTTCATGTGAACTTTTCTATATACCTTTTGCATAAGATCTAACTGTTTTTCGTACTTTTCTAATTTTGCAGGCTGTAAAGTAGCTCTTCTTTCATTAAGCCATTCTGGATATCTATTAACAAGATCTTTCAGAGGTCTATAGAGAACTTCTTTTGATAATAAAGATTGCATCATGCCCTGAATAAATGAAATAACATCTGCTCCACCATCTTCCAATGACGTTTGCCCAAACACAGCTGACAAGTCTGATTCACTAATGTTTGGTACATTCTTAAACAAATAAACAATAACAAAACTATAATTTACATTTTTTCAATATTTAAAAAAATAATTGAAGTATAAAATTTATCGAAATTTTTATACTTATTATTACAAATATAAATAAATAAAATTTAAATTATATAACAGATAGACTTCTATAAAGCTTTATAACCTGTAAATTTTCAGTTGTTGCTGATAAATCTTTTAATGCTTGACTTATCGCTGCTTGAAAATTTGGAGAAGCACCTTCAACATCACTAGTATCTGAAATTGCTCCTACAACAGTTTGTGCTATTTTTTTAAAAGATTCCCCTACTTCATTACCAGAGCCTATAAACAAATGTACAAATTTATTAAAAATTGAAAATTTTTCACTTTTACTAATTACCATTTTGCATTAATTCTTCAAAATTATGTTGAAACTGATCAGCTGCTTGCTTGATAAAATCTTCCGTCCATACTTCCTGAACAGTAATTTCCTCTTCAGCTTCATTTACTGATCCTACTGTATATGCTGATGAACTGTTTTCTTTTTCAGCTGTTGCAGGCTTTGATGGTTTATCAAGGTCTTTCAATGCACCTTAAATAGTTTTTTTTGGATCAGCACAAAATTACATAACCCTTAACCTTATTAGAAGTAGATATTTACATAACTATATAAATCTGTATGTGGTTTAATAATGATAAGGATAATGAATTATTCATAACATTATATAAAAGGTTTGAAAGATGTCATTAACAAATTTTTTCACTAGTGTAAGACGAGGTTATGTTTGACAAGCACTGAATAATATTGTTTAACATCTTCAAAACATTTCATATTAATATTTTGTAACTTTATACGCACTATCCAAAAGTTCATTCAATTCTGGATCCTCTGCTTCATCGATTACTTTTTTCTCGTCAGACATTCTGTTTAATATTTTTGACTCAATCAGCTGATTCGTTTTGCACACAACATATACAGTGAACGACTATATATTTTCTAATGAATATGTATATATATATATATATATATATATATATATATATATATATATATATATATATACACACACACACACAAAAGGCTACCTCGAAATTTGATGCTTTGCAATTTATCGTTTTCGATTCGCTTGTTTTAAAGCTATTTTTAAAATAACATACTCATATTTGTCTATTTTACCAAAATGACGAATTTATTTATTAAATTATTTAAATGTTTTCATTTTTTAAATTTTTAGTAGATAGCATTAAAAATAAAAATATACATATATTTCAATTAACATTAATAATAACCTTAAAAACGTATAACCAGCTATTGAATTGAATTGTTATTGAAAATTTGTTTACATAAAACATATGATATAAGATAAATTCAATTACAATAATTTGCTTATTAAATTGTACTATAATTAAATAAGTAGATCTTGAAGTTTTTATGAAACATTATAATGTATATATACATATTATATTGATTGAATAACTTAAATTATCTTTCTTGTTCTAGTTCTACGTCACTAAAAATTTTATCCAAAAGTTCATTACACATATTTTCTCTGTCAATACTTTCCTCTACTTTTGCTTCTCGTAAGTGTCTTTCCAAAGTTTGTTTTAAACAAAGCTCTGGTCGCCGACATTCTTTCAATGCAGGACAGTAATTATTACTTGTTAGTCCATTAAGTACACTAAGAAGTTGTTCTCTAAAAATAAATGATTAAAATTGTAGTAAAAAATTGAATATCTAATTCGTTGAATATTGAAAATAACTGTTAGTACCTTGTTTCAGAAAGTAAGTTTCCCATTGCAAGTAATCCAGAAGCTTGTTCGATTAAACCCATTTTTATTAATGCTAATTTTAAATCACTGTCCTTATCCTTATTACATAAAGATGATAATAAAAAGGCGGATTTAATCTGTAACTTTTGTACTGGACTTTGTATGGCTCTCATTAGCACTGAAAACCCATCATTAGCTTCCATATATCTTAATGCAAGTGTATGACCTCTAACAATACCTATAAATATATAACTTTTTAGTTTTTAATTTTTAAAATGTTTAATTTCATCAAAGAAAAATAATATTTATAACTTCTCATAAATACAATAATTTCTTTAATTATTTTATAAAAAATCTTCTTAATAAAGAATTATAAATTGTATTAAGATCCATAATTTAACATGCATATATTTTGTCTGTGTAAACAAAAATTGATATTAAGATATATTTACATGAAACTGCATAAAGTGCTTTAATTCTTGCCAATTCAGATGTATCAGTATCTATCATGTTTAATAATATTGGCATGTAGCCAGCCTCCAAAACTTTTTCTTGACAAAATGGATTATTTTGCGTTAATTCAGCTATAAGATTAGCAATTCTCCATCTAATTCCATTGTGTGGTGAATTTAAACATGGTTTAAAAATAGAAAATCCTCCTATTTTGCAAAAATCATTAGCTACATCCATACTATCTGCTCGATCTGCAAGTCTTTCCAATGAAGCTTCATATTCTGAAGGATCATCTTCTTCTCTTAACTCTATTACATTTTGTAATATTTTAACATCTTTTTGTAGATCTTCAGTTACGTTAACTGACATTGATGATACTACATCATTAAGAAATCTTTTGCGCTAAAATTAAATGTATGGATATATATGTTTTGTTGTATATCAGCAATACTTAGTAATAAAACAGAAAATATAATTTTACACAAAACATTAAAAGTTAAGTATTTAACATGGATATAAATATTAGTATTATTTAGAAATGAATATAATGCTTTGAAATAGTATTTTATAATCTTATCCAAGTAAAAGTTTAATATTTAGTAAATAACAGTAAAATTTACAAATATTTCTTGGAATTCAAATATTAAATTTTTACCATTTGCTTATATTTTATTATTATATTGTCGATTCAGTAGTCTTTTTACCTCTTCATCGATGGGATAAAATGTTGACTCATTTGAAGCATCTTCAGTTTTTGTCGCTTCCATAGCAAATCTTAACAGACCTTGTAAATTAGCAGGTTGTCGTGGTTGATTAGAGAGTACTTCTATTTGATTAACATTATACGGTGTTCTTGGAGATTCTATTGATAAAGGTCGCGCACTACTACTTGGGTTATCTTGGGCTGTATTCAGATTTTGTAAATTCGTGTTCCTATAATATTATTTAAAATTTCTTTTATTACCTATTTTTTAATAATTACTAGTATTAATACACAAAAATAATTATAAACATAAATACCTGTCCATGTTTAACGGTTTTCGTAAATATTCTGATTTTTATGCTCCTATTAATAAAAGCAAATAATTTATTTAATTTGTGTGGCTTATTGCGTACAAAATATGAGTTTAATGAATAAGCACACCTGTTTCCCAAACCAAATTTAGAAATAAACTAACCTATGAAATAATGTAGTTTCCCTATTTCTCAATACATTCGTAACATACACAATTCAACTTTGGAAATTCCTTTTACGATATTATTCGTACAAACGCTAACGGTATTTTCTAGGTTAGGTTGCGTGAATCTAAAAATCAGGGCTGTAACTATTAAAAAATTATCTTTATTTACAATATGAATTTAATATTTTTTAAATGCATTTTCATATGTCTATTTAAAAAATTTGTTTAAAACATTTATTATAAATATCAGAAGACACAATGTTTTAAAATATTTAATTTAAGAAAAAATGATAACATGTCTTTTTGAAGATCCATTTATTTAAAAAATTAATAGAATTAATAATAAGTAAAAATATTTTTGAATTTTATAAAAATATAAATTAAGTCATTCTGTCCATCTATGTGTACAATGTTGATTTGTACAAACATAATAAAGTCTCATCTCTTCTTCAGCTCTACGTGTTTGAGCTTGAAAAAATACTGCTTCACGATGATTACATTTTGGGCATGGATGTTCCTCAGTTCTTGGTAATGTTGGATCAGATATTACATCTGCTACAATGTGAGTCAATTCGCTGAAATTTATACAAAAGTTCATGTATAGAATTGAAATTATTTCTGAGGAAAATTGATATATTTTTTGGATAATAAATTTCTTACTCAATTTCATGCATAATTTTGTTAACATAAATGCAACTGCTATCGGCAAGTGTTTTAAAATCACAATTTCTACACTATAAAAAAATATGATTATAATATAATTGTAAATTTTACAGGAAAAATATGTATATAACCTACAATGTTTGAAAAACAACATTGAGTTAATACAGAAAAGAACAAAATTTTCACGAACCGCATACATCAAAACTTTATTCTCTTTATCTTCTTTAGGATATAACATATTGTTGCACTCTTGACAAAATTTAATACCGACAAAACCAGGTCCATCATCGTGAACACCATCGTAATTTCCCATTTTCGACATATTTTAAATTTGTGTATAACTGCACATATTTATGTGCACATGTATATCTATATCTATATCTATATCTATCTATATATATATTTACTAAACTAAGCAATTTAGGACACAAATAATTTTCCGTTGATTAAAAAATTAATGAATAACTTTTATGACTCTCCAAACAAGCAAGCAAAATTCAAAAAGATACTCGTCACAAGTATGATAATTTAAGGTACTTCTTCAATTAAATGGAAATATAAAGACGCCGTTTAAATGCCGAAAGACGAAAACGCGCGAATACGCTTCTTCATTGCTTTGTTTTCCAACAAAATTAAAAGAAGCAAGAAAAGTAGCTAATTGTAAAATGCGATTCTACAAAGTCTATAAAAATTAGAATTTAAATAAAAAAGAAAATGAAGTCAAGAAGAATACATATTTTATTAAGAATAAAATTAAATTAGACTAGTAATCCATTAAAAAACTGTAACTGGGTGAAGCCATTCGAAATTCACAATAAAATGCCTGTGCAATGACATTTATGTAATGACCTAATAAGATGCAATTAACATTAATTATTTATTAATATTAATGTGCTTTAGTATCCTGATAGTATCCTGATAATATCCTGATAAAATTCGATACTGTTTTTTAAAATTAAATAATATCGAAATTATTGTAAATTAAAAAACGTAATGCACAGTAGGAAATGCATAGTAGATAATGCCTATTATACGCTAGAGAGGCGCATAGAGCAACCTCACGTTATAAACTTTATCGCTTTTGCATAAAGTATTGATTATACATTTGATTCACAAGTGTTCGTCTATTGTATTGATTTTGCTATTAACTTTTTAAATTTCAGCTGATTCCCTTAAGTTTTGCAAGCCGAGTACCTGCTCTACGGCACCCGCTTGCCGCGTACGTTTAGTTGCAATTTTTTCCATTACAAGACAACGTGCCGTACTCTTACAATGTTCGAATTACAGGGCACTTGTAAAAGTAAAAAGGTCCAGGCGCGCAGGCGCACCAACACACCCTCGCACTCTCACGCAGTCGAGGCACGTTAGTGTGCGCATAATGTAATATTAGTTCCATGCGCAGCACCGCGCAGGCTCTACCCACTCTTGCTTTGCATTTATCCAGGTAAAAACTGTTCGACAATCGCTTTCTTATATTTGCCTTGAGACTCTCGCGACTTTTATCGTGTGCTGTGCGCAAAGAGCGTACATCCCAGTTTTGCCTTCGTTACCTTTTCGCGTATTCCAAGTTGTTTGCACTGTCAAGAAGCGATCATTTTCTTGGAGAGCGCGCTTCTTGCATCCGAAGAAATAAGCATGAGTGTATAAAAAACATAAAATTCACTTTCGTATTTTTAAGAAAAATAAAATGTAACGGTCTTTTTTTAATTCTTCTCGGTCTTCTGCAAACTTCTTTTTAATTTCGGGCAGGTTTGTGTCACTGTTACTATTATTCATAAATGTTACCTAAGTTAATATTTGGCTCGGAAGTATTATTTAAAATAATTGCATGGCTTATTAGTTGGTAGCTTCGTGTAAAATTAATTATTTATATATGAGTCATTGGTTCAATATATAAACCATATTTGCTTGAACCAAGATTATCATTTTTTAATAATAATAATTGTTATACGCATACATGCCATCCACCCAATATAATATGCGTACAGATACACAACCTGCATGCATATGTAATGTACCCATCACAAACACACACGCGCGCGTATATAAATAAATATGTGTGTGTGTGTGTGTATCGTATGTTTTCCTTACCATTTACCACAATTTTTAAAAATAAATTATGTTAAGAGTAGAAAAGCTGTTTTCTTGTTATATGTGGATTCTCATGTACGTCATTATCAAATATTCTTGTAGACATTGCTATTAATATCATTTTAAATAATCTTCAGGTACCATAGGTACAGGTAAGTCGAAAACTTTTAAAATGTAAAATAAGAAAAAATCAAATAATGCTACTGCATACGATGATAATTAACGACCTACGATGCACATAAATGTCATATCAATGCATACTTACACGCGCGCGCGTGTTTATTTATATAGGATATAAATTTGACAAAACGTAAATCAAATTGTGTGTGTGTGCACGTATATGCAGTGCATTATGGCCATTTGATACTCGTGTTTTAATTTTGTTGGACATATATGGCAAATTTGATTTGTATTAGTAAATAAATGATTCGGTAGCAAAGTCAATGGTAAATGTACGCGACTGGTGCACACCGTAAAACGCGATTCGATATTGAGCAAGTGAACCACTCCCCCGGGCGAATTTAGGAATGTATTCGAAAATGCCGCCCAAGTCATAGATGGCGAAGAGATCGTGTTGATTTCCTCTTTCCTCTCCGGCGCGGCGACGCTTCAAGCAACAACAAGGCTACCGGCTCGAACAGGAATACCAATAGCAAGAATCTAAACCATACGCGTGCGCAGTACTCGGTTACTAACCCCCCTCCACTGTTTGGCGACGGTACATTTACTCTGTCTCTGTCACCGAAAAACGCGTTTCGGCTTTGTGCGCCTCATCTATCGTAGTCTCTCGCACACTCGCACGGAAACGTAGAGTCGACCGCGCGCACCGCTTCAATCAAGGTGTGCATATAGTGAAAAGATCAGGATTCGCGCAGTCTTTCTATCTCTCTCTTTCCCTTCTGTGTTTAAACCTTTTTCATTCTTTCTTTGCGCTGCGCGTGTGTATGCTTATATACACATCCGCATATATCTGTGCACGCACACACGTATACACGTATATACGCATCGTATCAACTCCTTTATTTTTTTCCCCAGATCTCGCACTACTCTTGTGCCTGTGGCTATAATACACTCACGCGTACACGGGCACTGCTACATATACATTCATACATATATTTGCCCCCGCACGGTGTATTAAGCCTCTACTGGTGCGCAAAGAGGCAGCGACGTACGTACAATATATCTTCCTCTCGGCGGCTATTCTACTAACGCGCCTCTAAGCGGCGGCAACGACGACGACGACGGCGTCGGCGGATGTGGTGCATGTTTTTACAGTCGTGAGAACATCAAGCCACTGCGCACTCCTGAATTTTTAAGAAGCTTCGTTAATTCGTGTTCACTCGTGCGGATCCGAAAAGTGAAAGAAACGTCGCGTGTTTTTCTTATTTTCGTATACAATACGTGCGCGTGCCAAGGAGGAGGAGGAGGAGGATTTTTCTTTCATCCCCAAGTGTAATAGCACCGCCGTCAAACTGGACGCCGTAAGTACCATAGTTTTTAAAGCAATGAATAATCAGGCATTTCCCCTACGACTTTGTCGGGTCGCATTAAGATACGTTAAATGCTAACGCGTGATTTTCGTGTTCTTTGCTGCCAATGCCCGTAAAGAAAGGCGTGCGTGTTCTTAATCGTCGCTCGAGATGAAGTATTTTCGAAATTTTAGAGTTGGGTTATAATAGAAAATGCGCGTGCTACCGCGTTCTTTTTTCTCGCTCATTTTTCTTCTCTCTCTCTCTCTCTCTCTCTCTCTCTCTCTCTCTCTCTTTCTTTCTCTCCTTTCTCGGCGTGCCCTCATCACGATCATCAAAGAAGCGACGCGCGATTTCGTTCATTTTCGTCCATCTCTGTCGCTCGCTCGCTTTTATAAAAACGAACGAACGAACGAAGGCGATGTAGCGGCGCGTGGCACCAAGCACACACGAAAAGTGCGTGTGGCCCTACGTACATCTTGCTCTCTTACTCTTTTTGCTTGGGCAAAGGCGTTCCTCTCTTTTTAACAGTATGCGCGAGCGTGTGTATGCGTGCGTTCGTGTGCGCGCGCGCGAGGGAGCGCTAGTGTGTATATACGTGCACGAGGCTTTGGGGGGGTGATGGCCCCTCGTGCCGCTGCGAGCGCAGTCGCTCTTCGGCGGCGTCTCCCGAGATCTATTCTCTCTCTTTCTCTCTCTTTTCATATGTGCAAGTGTGCGTACTCCACGTTCGGTTGGCTCGGTCGCGGTGGCGGCTTCTCGCTTCGTCTTTTTATACTCGATGAGAAGCGAAAAAGAGCGAGATAGACAATACGGGAAGGACTCCCCCTTTTGTATGTATGTGTGCTGTACGTACGCACGGATGTATACATATTATGTACGCATACGTGTTCGCGCGCGCGCGCGTGTGTGTGCGTACGTGTGAGCCGCCCGATTTGTTTCTCCCTCGTGTGCGTGCACGGTATGGTACGTCGAAGCGCCCTCCGGAAAAGGAGATTTTTCTCGTTTTTCGCGCGACGGAAATTTTTTCTCGTTTTTTGGTTTCCGCGCGCGCGCGCGCGTGTGCGTATGTTCGCGTCTACATGTATACCGAACATATGTATACGCAAGCACGCACATGCGGCTGCCGTCGCCGAAACACGTGATTTTTTCGGACGCCGCGCGGCGGCTCCGTTCTTGGCGTCCGGTTCGCGTTAGTCGCTCATTCTAATTTTTATATCTTTCATCGCTTCGTTTTTTCGCTCGAAGCATTTCGTTAGTTTATTCATTGGCATGGAGAGGTAGAACGGGCGCTCGTGCCTCTGTCGTCTCTTGCCTGCCAATGGTTACTATTGAAAATGAGCGACGGGAACGAAAAGAATACCTAGATAGGGGAAAAGGAGGCGTAGGTGTCTTCTGCAGCTAAGCTTAAAGCCCTATATCTGGCCTCTGCGTCTATCCTTGTCTCGCTTTGAAAAGCAAAAGTGAGAAGGCTTTTCTCGCTTTTCGTAGAATTTTCAGCGAGAGGTAAAGACACGCTTCTATCGGTACGCGTCGTTTCTTTTATCATTACCGTTATTTCGTCTTAGAAGTACTATACACCGTTAATAGTAGCTTCTACCTCTTTTCAAAGAAAGAAATCGGAAGATCGACCTCTGTCTTAAAGGTGTCGCGTTAATATATTTCTTTGCGATGTATGGTTTTGTATTAACACTCTTGCTCGCTCTCTCGCGGAGCAATTTTGACGCACGGAATCGATTTCTTTGTCGAGTCTTGAAAGCGCGCGGGAGGCGGTGAGAGAAAGAGTGAATTTAAAGATTCCTCGTATGCACACTATGATGTATGAAATCATGCGCGCGCTTATGTGTGTATGGGTGCATGCGCGAAAGAGAGAAAGAGACGAGGATTTTTCCCTTGGCAGACTAGACTGTATAGAGAAAAGGAAGGCGGGCGAGGGAGGGAAGACAAAGAGAGAGAAAATGCCCAAGTATAACCGCGCGTCGAGAAAGCAGCAGTGCAGGGTCGACGAATGAAGTGTGTGCACGCTCTTATATTCTATATAAAGGGGCGGGGAACGACGACTACGAATACGGCGGAAAGAGCACTGAAATATACGTATAAATAAGCATAAGAGAAAGAAGGAGACGAAGATTAGAACGCGTGTAAAGCGCCATATTGCTCTCATAGCTACTCGCGCGAAGGAGGGAGGGATATATACTACGCGTAGACGGAGATTTTTCGGAGCAATAGGTATAAATTTATACACGCAAGAGACGCTTACTCTCTCACGAAAGACGGACGGAAGCGAAAGAGAGATAGACAAGCGGTCAGTATTTTAACCCCGTCGTCGCCGATGTCGCTAATGCGTACTTTTCTCCTTTATAGTAAGTACGTACACGCGTGTAGGCAGATACACATTCCGTATACGATATCCGCTAGTTTTCGTCTTCTTTTTTTGTGCATGACTTGCCCCCCGTCCCCCGCCGCCGTAACCCCGCAGTTTCCGCGACACTATGAACCTAGAGAGCGCGCGAAAACAAACGCTCGTGTCGCGCGGTTTCGTCGAGCGCCTTTTCTCTTCCTTTATCGCGTCGCGTCGCATAAAAAGACGTTGAGTGCCGATCGATCTCGTCTCTCTCCGCCGCGCTCTGCCACACAGCCCGCAGCCGCCTTTCTCGCTGTCGTTCTCTCTCGCTCCGCTCCTCCGCGTCCCCGCCCCTTCATCGCGCCCTCTCTCCCTCCCTCCCTCCCTCCCGCCCTCGCGCCGCCGCAGCCGCCGCCGCGTACTCGTTCACCCTGTCCTTCTCGCACTCAGCACCACCGGTCACCGTCGTGTGCGCGTGTTCGTGCGCACACGTGTATGCACACAGCGGCACGCAAAGAGGAGGGATTTTTGTTTGTTTCCTTTGTTTACCTCGAAAATCGGAGCGAGGCTGCTCCTTTTACCGACGAGAGGGCCGAATGCAAAAGACAGAGAGAGAGAGAGAGAGAGCGAGAGGTAGGGAGAACCTTCGACTCCTTCGCCGAAGTCTTTTTCTCTCTATTTATATGAATCTTTATGCTTTCTGAGGAATATCGTTCCAATGTAGGTACGCCAAAGACCTTTCTACCCATTTTCGTGATGCGACTTGCCGCGGCTTAAAAATTAAAATGGAAAATGGATGCAGCAAAACGCGAAATATTATTTTGCCATGATAAAAAAAAATTTGCGTTGATTACTTCAGCTTGACAAAATCAGAATTGCGGCGAATTTTCATAAGTTTATCCGTGAAGAAAAGTAGAAAACTGAAGTAAATAATTAAAGGATCGGTCGGAGTGCTTTCCGGAATACAGGCAGGTCTTGATTATGATTTTCCGCATGATCGAAGAACGTTGAGAAAAGAAACGTTAAATTTCACCGTAGGGTGGGTTAATGTTCTACCGCAACTAGAGATGTATTGTGACTTCTGTCAAATAGTTGCGTTAATAACCGTGAGTCTGTCATTCCGTGAGCTTGGACTTTTATGAAAGAAGAAAAAACGATCAAGACTTTCACCTAACCAATAGCAAATAAATTTTAATACGTATAAAAATATAGCCAGAGTAAAGGTTCTCGACTATTGGTTAGAATCCGAGTCTTATAACTTGATTTCTTTTTTATGCATAGGCTTTAGTTGAATATGCCGCCTAGATGGCATTTCGTAGATTGACTACAGATACAGAGAGTAGACGGACGGGATTTTTAGATTTGACCGTTAAAAAACTTTTGACGCTCTGCCTTTCTTCGTCGTTTCTTTTTCTTTTCTTCTACCTTCGAATTTTTTATTCGAAAGTACGCATTAGGTCAAATGCGTTCGTATACATTTTTATAAAACATGGCATTTTATTGCCCGAAAGTATTGTCGCGATACCGGATTTTCAATTTTACAATAGAAATACCTCTACCAGGACATCAAACCTGCAGACATTAAAAGTGCATTTAAAAATATGCGTTTAAAAATTAATATGTTAATTAAATGATAAAAGAACCGAAAAAATGATCATTTTTCGTGAACGGATTATAGAAGCTTTTTTATATATTTCATATATTAATTACGAGGTCGTCGTACACAGTTGATCTCAGTACTTGTCGGAGGTAGATTTAAAAGTCTAATCTTAATATCGAAATTGTAAATTTCTAATGCTTTAATATTTACTGGAAATTTTTTCATAACGATAGCAATTCGATTGAGATAACAGTAAGATCTAAACAGACCAAGCATGTATTATATATAATTAGCCTCGGCGATGACATGTACCACGTGGTGGTCCTTTTTTGCGTATATAAAAAAAATAGTTAAATTTTAAAAAACTAGCGATGTGGACGTAAGGGCATGTACATAGTATATTTCAGGACGAATTCACTCAGCATAAATACAAGTCATAGAAAAGTGAACAATCCAACCCAATAAAACGCATACGTCCTTGTTACGTTTCTCGTACGTACGTGACATCTAGCGTTAGATTCATAACTTTTCTTAAAATTCTGATTCTATTAATATTATAGTTTATATTATATTTGCTTTTAGATCAAAGTTAATATGATTTGTTTTTAAGAACAAAGTCGTCGCAGTTTATTAAGAGTGAGCTATGCATTTTCTTCTGGTTGGTATTTGCGTCAATATTTAAAGGTAGACGTCACTGGTCGATCTACCAACACCTTCTAATTAAAAACAAGCATAACATTTAGTGCGTCGAACGCCTTTTATACGTTCTTGGGTAAAATAACGTGCTATAGATTATTGTTGTCGTTGCAATATTCATATTATTCAGGAAAATGGAGCTATAAAGCATCTTAGGCTCCAAATAAGCCGCTTAAAAATAATTTGGCCATAGCATAAAACTCCTATTATTTACAGATAAATTCAGACTCGTTTATCGACGATCAGATGATGGATTCGGGCACAACGCCGCCCGCCCAGTCGTCGTATCCAGGCGGCGACCGGCAACAGTTCTGTGTCTCATGGAATTCGCATCAGTCGAACATGCACAGTGCTTTTCCTAAACTTCTGAGCAGTGAGCAGTTCGTCGACGTGACACTGGCATGCGACGGAGGCTCGATCAAGTGTCATAAGGTCGTGCTCTCAGCATGCAGTGACTACCTGGAGCGCCTGCTTCTCGAGATACCTTGCACGCACCCAATAATTTTTCTTACTGATATGCGAATGTGGGAACTACAAGCTCTCGTCGAATTCATGTATCGAGGGGAGGTCTACGTCGAGCAGCAGCAACTTGCCAAGCTTATGCAAGCTGCTGAAGCTTTACAGGTACGAATGTGTGTCTCGTTTGTTTATCTTTTTCTTAGAATTGCCTGCAGGTTACAGTCTCATTGTTGTTTACATTATTCCAAGTGAAAATTCTACTAATCTTACTGTTTAAATACAGTATTTTACTGTCATAGGAGTGATAAGTAGTTTGTATCGAGTAGTTATCAGTTTGACAATTTATACTGAACTTATTTATACTGAAATAGATAAGAAAAATTGAATAATAGTAAGGCTGTTTAAAAAATTATTCCCCGCTTAAAAAGAAGAACTTGTATTATTTTTATGTTTAGAATTATATATTGCTGAAGATTTTTAGGTAATGTCAAATTATTTAAATAACAAGTGAATTATTAAAATGTGCAAGGAGTGATAATTAGAAGTATTATTAAGATAATGCATTCATTATGCTGCAGTCCCAAGGTATGGATCTTAAAATTTTAAAAATTTTAAAAATTTTAAAAATTAGTCAGCATATTTATCTAATGTAATTTCCTCTTTTCGAGTTGTAGATCTGTATAAATTTTTTGGGACTCTATTCTGTGATATGTTACTGCAATGACTTGTCACTTTAATAATACAAGCTTGTAAGATTTACTTTGGCATTTGACTTTTATATTACTCGTCATTTTTACAAACTCGCGCAAGTGTATATAAAAAAAGTCACGCATCCGCAATAAAACATGAACACAGATTTTGATTCATTAATTTAAAAGAAAAATATAGTAATTCGAAAACATTTCTGAATGTGTTAATTAGACTAATTATACATTTTGTTAGCAAGATATGCGTCACCGGGTTTCACGATAGAACCTTCTTTATCGATCGTTAATTAACGGAGGCCTTTAATTTAAACAAAAACCTCTGTAATACCTAATTTTAACATATCATTTCAAATATGATAATATTTAAAATTTACAGTTATTTGATGCATTCATGTTTTTAAAAATATATAGTTTTTACCTTACGAGTATAATTAATATATTTAATTGGAGTTTTGAACAATTAACGATAAATAGTTATCGTAAATATCGTAAGTATTCTCTTTTTTGTCCATATAGGTACGTGGTCTATCAACACAGGGCCGAGACAGTAACGGTACGACCGAAACCGTGACACCCCAACTGAGCAGCAGCGCTGGCAGTAACTCAACACCCGTCAAGCCCTCACCCCCGAAGGCAACAACCGCTACCTCGTCGACGGTCTCCAGTGCTGGTGCGGTTGATTTTCCACAATGCGATGACGCTCAGTCTAACGACGACGGTTCCGAATCCGACTTTCTCAGCTCCAGCGGACTCGCCAGCAGTTTGCCTGCAGCTCTTACGGCAGCGCCTGGGCCTCAGGACTCAGCCGTGGCTAATCCCCTTAGTGCTACCAACTTTATGAAGATGGAGCACAGTGAGGCGCTGCAACATCTTGAACAGGCACTTAGTGCCTGCGAAGCTACCCTCACTGAGTCTCAGGGTATGGTCAAGATGGAGCCGGACGAGCATCAGCTGTTGCAGCAGCAGGAGAAACCATACTCTATCAGAGCCGTGCCTCCCGGTAACTGCGGCAGTCCTTTTCCCGCTATCGAAGGTAAATTGACGAATAATATATACTTAGTTTCATTCAACTAGCTTCACGCTTACAATCTAACCCTACTTGATGATTCAAAAGCAACATATTTATGTAAACTTGCCAACATTTTTTCCAAATTGTAAGACTATTTTAAAATATTAAACATTTTCATTCGATATTTAAAACCACAGTTCAATCACATTTTCATAATAAATCTATTGCTACGAAGGAAAAACAATTATTACCTTAAATATGTCTCTCATAATAGAGCTTGGTTATAGTAGTTTGTGCATGCTTATTGTTATATATAGTGAGTCCGAGAATATAATAAATTCTCGCTGAGTGCCAATATTGATTTCATACAAAAACGTTAATTGAAGCGTAAAGTATTTCAGTCATTTACTGAATTGCATGATATTTCTACTCACCTGAATACTCTAGTCTTTCAATAACGTAACGCTTTATCTATCTATCTATATGTAAGTATGTATGCATGTACGTTTCTATACGCACACGTGTATGTTTGATTCTGATTTCATAGTACAATTATTTTAATGTGAAATATTAGAAACTATTCATTAAACATTTTTGGTATTATTTTTGCATGTAAATGTAAGAAATCTTAAAATTATTGTGTTCCCTACCTATATCTCAAATTTTCATTTAAAAATTCAATATGTTGGTAGATGTAATTATTCTACGGTTTTAGAAACTTGAATAACGTAGAATTGACAAGAATTACATTATGATATATTTAAAAGCTTTTGTCTTCCTGTTGGCGTTACACTATCATTCCTTAATGGAGTATATCCTTTTTGAAGGTAAAACAAGAAAAGAAAAATGGATAAAAAAGTTTTCAATTCCTGATACATTTATCAATAAAACGAGCAACATTTTCCTGTTACGTATGTTTTTACATTTACTGCTTTTTGTGAAAATTTATAACATAAGGCTGAAAAGTTATTTATTTTACTATTGTTTTTACAATGATTTGTGCAACACTAAATATAAATACTATTTGTTTTTATTCACAATTTTGAGAAAATTTAACTGTAACTGCATTATGGTTAACATAAAAAGAACCCATGATTAACAACTTTTAAATGAAATTTGTTTGGGCGTTTAAAACAATTACGAGTGCTATGTACGGAAAATGATCTGTAATTAATATAACAAAAAAATATTTTAAGAGTAACCTTTAAAAAAATTCTAAAATTGCTCCTTTTACATTGAATTAAGTAACTTTGTTATTCTACGTTGCTCTATTTATTATGAAAAAAAAAAACCAGTATTTTTGTGAAGATTTGTGTGTAAGAAAGTAAAATGAACAAATAGATTATAAATTATTTTAAAGTTAAATAATATTAACTAAATATATACTATGTTGTTTATAAAAGTTTTACTGTACTAATAGATTTACAATTACGAAAAAATTTCTAAATCGATATATTTTGTTTATTAAAGTTAGCCTATCTTACGTGTATTCAGTTTCTATTGTGCAAACATTATTAAGTACATTAAAGCGAGTTTGTTTAAACAATTGAAAAATAAGGTTGGATTATAAATATATTAGAATTGGTATTTCAGAACTGAAATTAAATTACTGTAATCTGAAATTGATTTTACGTATTGATAAATAATTGCTCAGGCTTAATAAAAGTATTATAGAAAATCTTAGTTCGACAAAGTAAGCAATATGTGTAATTGTAATTATGTGCGTAAAATTCTTTTCTCATAATACATCTTAAAAGTGATAAAGTTAAATAAACAACTTTACTACTAATAAAATTTATACTTTTCATATTTCAAGATAATTAGTATGTTATATGAACTATTTTTACAATAAATAAATAAAAATTTTTAATTTAAATTGACAAACCGATGAAATTATTATTAAGAACGTACCATTACGTATGTGCTTGTGTAGACTACGTAGCCTTTTTTTGAAAATAATTTATGATAAATAGATTCGTTATTAACTTTTTTTAACATAATTGGTTCCCGTGTTAATAAACGGTTGTTCTTTTAAGCTAGTAAAACTGCAATTAATGTGTTCAATGGCTCTTTCAGGCTACCAAAGACGACAACGGCGATCCGAGGCAGAATTGAAACAGGCCTCTGATCTTGTTGCACGCGGCATGACCTTTCAGGTGGCTTCCGAAAAATACAACATCCCTATCAGCACGATCCGCTTCTATATGGCACGTAAGGGGATCCTACAGAGGCGAAAGCGTGGCCGTGGCTCAAGCCAGGTCGGCGGTCCCAATAGTCAACCAAGCAGTCCTGCGTCGCCGCCCTTCCACATGATGAACTTCCGCCTGCCGGAGAGCCTCAACTCCAGCCTACAGTAGTGTTACGCGGTGCAGTAGTAAGTTTTGTAGAGTCAGAGCAGAGTTTGAGGGATGTATTGAAAGAAAAACAAAAAAGCAAAAAATAACGTGTAAGTGTCGCCCACAAACTAGAGCTGTTTCGAAGACGCGCTTCCCCTTTTCTTCCTTCTAATGAATTTTTCTTCCACGAATGTGCTGATTGCAAACACTGAAACGTAATGAATTTTTC